>CM048936.1:170913-770913 GCA_026686955.1 Epinephelus cyanopodus
CCATAAGACTGAGGGTTATCCTTGGTGAAGATGATGCCAGGAAGCTAATTCTGCCAGCAGGGATACCAGACTCCATAGAGAAATTGTGCCAGACAATAAAGACAAGTTTTGGATTGCTACAAGATTTCAGGCTTCAGTATCAAGATACTGATTTTGGAAATGAGTTCATAAATCTGTCGGTGACCTTTGAAATAAATGACAAAGCAACTATAAAGGTTGTATACTCATCTACTCCAAACAATGATGAAATGACCTCCAGCAGTCCAAGGCCCAACAGATTCCTTATCAAGCTCAATTGACACGGATGTTACGACTGTTGTCGTAATTTCTTATGTTGGTGTATATTTTCCTGCACGTGTTCTCTGTGCTCTGTTTTTTTGTATGTAAATAGGTGTGTGCCACAGCCCAGCGGTGATTGGTGCGTTGGATCTGCGCTCGTTTCTGATTGGCTGCCGGCAAGAGTGTTCGCGTTTTTAAAGGGCCAAGATGGCAGTCGCTGCGAGCTAGCAGGCAGACCTCACCTTCCGCTTCTCCCAACCGGCCACACAATTCGTTGTTTCATATTGTAGTTGAACAGCCTTTTGATCTTTTGTATATTGCATAGTAGGGGTGGACTGCCATTTCTGTTGCAAACCTTTTTTCTCCTGTTTATTTAGTTAGGGAGGTAAGATTTTTGTCATTTATTTCTTATTATTTGGTTAGGTTATTTACTCCCTAAATAGAATTGTTTTGTTAGTTATTTTGGCCTTAGTCCACCCTGAAGTAATTATTTCATTTTGTTAATCAAATATTGTGAATAAACTTGTGTTCTGGATCGTTCCACACATCTTTTTTTTATTGTGGCTACTTGGGACTTGGGGAAGATGGGGCCTTTCATGTTGTGTCTCAGGCACCCCTAGACTGGGCATAACACGGATGACACAGAGCACAGTTTCACCTTCAGGTTCATCGCCATCCACAAGGCAGTCGGTTTGGCCAAGTGTCTTCACAATCCCTGGTGAGGCTGAACTGCAACTTGAAAAGGCAAATGCTGAGTGCAGTGCCAGTGGAACTCATTTGCTCCTCGCCAAAACTGAAATCCCTCATTTTGGAACAACTATCAGAAGAAATTATGAAATTCAAAGCCTACCCAACTGACCTTGATCTGAATGATGTTGCAGAAGCCCTTGTGAAAAAGCATCCATGTCTGAGGGAACAGGGATCCTTCAATGGCTGTTACGGGTGGAAGATTAGCCTCAAGTATAAAATGGCCAACTTCAGGACCAAACTAAGAGGCCTTGGATGTTACGAGGTGACCATAAATTCCCCAAAGAACAAGGCCCAAGACAAAGCAGCCTTGAATGTGAAAAAGCCCAGAAGAGCAGAATGTCCGCAGCATCCACCAGGAGAAACCACTGACACTCTGGAAGACGAGAGAATTGCACTGCTTTCAGAGATTAAGAAGAGAAACAATGGCCATATAGTGACCCTGAAAATGGAGAAGACTATAGAAGGCAAGAAGTTCTTCAAGGACAGCCCTTGATTGCAGACTTCAAAAGCAGATGGCCAGCTCTGTTCTCTCAGAAAGAGGTGCATGTCCTATATTATAGTGTTGACCAGTTGTTTCTCTCCTCACTGATATTGATATACAGTAATATCATGATCAAACGTCTAGTAATTCATTGTTCATCCTTCCTATTTTGCATATTGCTGTGATGTTTGGATAGGGTGAGTGACAAGTGCATTGTGTTTTTGTTTTTTTCAGATCGATAACGAGTTCATGCGCATTTCGACTGTACCTCTGCTTTCTACCTTCTTTGCTGAGCTCGACCAATGCTCTCCACGCATGATGGAGATCTTTCAAAGCAAAGGTGGGGTGGCTGGAAGAAAAATGAGACATTTCATGGTGGCATCTCAAAGGTTTGTATTAAAATGGGTTTGTAAAACTATTTCCTCTTCAGTAGATGTGTTGCCAGACAACTGAATTTCAATATAAATGATCTGCACAACAACAAATAGATGCACAACACAAATAGATGCCAACAATATAAATGAATATCACAACTCCAAATATTGTGTAATGTCTCTTTTATAAACACCAACCTCTTTTTACAACACAAACACAATCGCATAACGTCAATATATGTGCTCACCTAGCAGGAAAAAAGTATACAACGTGGTGACATGATGTGAAAGACAGCTAGTAAAGACTGGCTACAGCTCGGCCATGTCTTCTCCCCTCTCAGCAGTATTCAAGTGCAAACCCGCGAACTCTTCTGCTCTAAGGTCACTGCTCTACAGCCATAAAGCAGAGCTTACTGTCGTGACTCTTCAAGAGACAGTGTGCCTACTGACACTGAACAGACTGGCTAGATAACCACTGGGTTACATTAACAACACTGGAGTTATTTTTTTGAAAATAATACCTAAAATGCAGAATATTGTCAACATGGGTTTCATTTTTTCCTCAGGATGATACAATACATACAAGATGAGCATGCATCCTCAAGTCCTTGTGTATCTACTTGAACGAAGACCACGAGAAACTTGAAGGAATATATGGTGAGTTACATACACTAGGTGTGACAAAGTAGCTGTAGGCCAGTTGGATAAAGCACATTTACATGCTTGATCTGTTAACCCCCGTACCCTATTAAAAAAAAGTTATGTTCTTCCTATTAAGGGACAAAAGTGTCCTCTTCAAAAACTAAAACTAAAAAAAACTAACCTAAAAATATTATATGCTTATATTTTTTTCCACTTTTGTTCATAAATCTTTTAATCAACTTCAGTCCTGTGGAAAAAAAGTATTAACATATGATGAGGCATTTTTAAAGAGGACAGTTTTGTCCCTTAATAGGAAGAGTGTGTATTTTGTTACACTGTAACAAAAAAAAAAGTGGAATATAGGATTTGTCTTTAAAATTCCTAAATAAGTAAAAATAAATAATAAAATAAATACACACCTTTGCCAAATATTATGGCTATAAACATAATCACTGCAAAGTTATCAAGAAAATAAAACTTGTAAAGGACACTTTTGTCCTTAATAGGGTACAAGAGTTTCATTCACAGCAAAACATAAGGGGGATAAATATTATATATTAAACAGCAAAATGTGAAAACCTGTACAACTAAAACACATTATGCTTTGTCTTTGTTTTTCTTCACCTGTTATTTCTAAAATTTCTGCAAGGTTGAAAACTAGAGACAGTATTTGCTAAACCTATGTTTTAAATGTCCAAAAAAACCAATCAGGTGTCATAAGTAATTCATGCACTCTAATAACAAACCAAATGAACTGACAGGGCTGCCCGTAACCAAATTGGGGTCCTAAGCGAAATTTTATTTGGAGACCCCCATCCCAAATGTATCATAGGTACAAAATGACTGTACAACAACTTGCCATTTAACTTAACCTTTATTGGCAATAACAAATGAACTGTAGACACAGTAGTTTGACTTTATGAGTCAAATAAATTAAAAATTAAACCTGAAATAAATAAATAAATATTAAATAAAAATAACTTCAAACTGAAATAAATAAATAAATAAACAAATCTGAGTCACAAATAGCCATCAATTACTCATCAAAAGAAAGTAACTTCCACCACCTCAATCCCCCACCCTTGATTAAACACTGAAAATAAAATAAAAGAGGGAGACAGGTTTTTCCCATTTAATCTTATTTTGTTATATTTCTCCCTCCCCTCTCTGGAGGCGTCCGATCTCCCTCAGCCCTCCGCCTCTCTCACCTTAATTAAACACGGAAAACAGAAATAAAATACAGAGACATTTTTTTTTCTATTTTCATCTTATTTAGCTATATTTCTCTCTCTCCCCTCTCTGGGAGCGTCTGACCTCCCGGGCCCCTCACATACCCCTGAGGCTCGGGTCTCCCCCTCCGTGGAGCCCGCCCGCCCGAACGTCCCCGCGCATACTCCTTAGGCTCTTTTGGACAACATGTCGACAACTCTTCACCTGCTGCAGTTCTGCAAGTGCCTGCCGGTGCACACATCTGATTGGGGTGTCAGTTTAAAAGATATTTCCTCTCTGTGTGCCTTTGCCCCGATAACCATTATATCTGTTTTGTCACTGTTTAGCTGTAAAAAGTTACTGGACATTGTAGTGTAAAGTTTATGAGTAATCAGGTACAAGTCTCTACTCTGCATATTAAGTTTGAACGAAATCATATAATGATCAGATAAATATTTTATTCTGCATAAGTTGATTACCTCTAATGATTAAGTTGTGTGATATCTTGTGTAACCATGTAAAGTGAATCATTGTTGTAGCCACACACCTGATTAAAACACATCACACTTTGTACGGTTTAAAGCTCACACACATAAGGGGCCGTTCACATGCAGCGTCTTTTGCGCGCACAAATACATTAGTTTCAATGTAGACGCGCGCTAAGCGCGCTCACAATTCAAAGCGACGCCGTAGCGGCGCGCATCCGGTGCGACGCGCCTGTTTTTTCGTGCGCGTCCGCGTCGCACAGAGATGGAAAAATCTCAACTTTTTCGAATGCAGCAAGCGCACCGCATGTCATGTGATAAGAATTAACCAATCAGCTCCACGGACCTGCTTCTTCCTTTCCGTCCAACGGACTTCAAACATTACGTATCTAATAACACACACTATCTCTCTACCAGCATCTCCCTCTCTCCCTCTCCTCCACACAGACACACACACACACACACACACACACACACACACACACACACTTTAACTTTTTTGAAAACTTTAACTTTTTACTCCCACTGTGAGTAACAGGCGGTTTTGGTTGCTTAGTAACGGCAGGCGCGACAGTTGCGCAACCTCCGAAGCGCCTTGGATAAAAGGGTGGAAACGGCACAGCTGGCGTTTTCCACGCGCTTTTAGACGCTGCATGTGAACGGCCCCTTAGACACTTTACATCACCTGAAAATGTAACAACAGACACACACACACACACTCTAAGATCTGTATTGAAGGAGAGCACAGGGGATTTTATGTGTTTCTTGATTAGTTGACCCAGGGGCAACATGTACAGATTGAATAATAATGGACCTAAAATTGACCCCTGGGGAACAAAAAACAGTCCAGGGCTGGCCCAGATAGGCCAATCCATCTCAAGCCTTTCAATTAAAATATCGTGATCAATAGTGTCAAATGCTGCACTAAGATCCAATAAAACTAAAATGGAGACCCTACCATTGTCACTATTTACTCCGAAATCATTAACAACTTTGACCAAGGCTGTTTCTGTACTGTGGTTGGAGCGAAAACCTGATTGGTATAGATCATGAATATTGTTAGCTGCTAGGTGATTGTTCAACTGCTTGTGTACAATTTTTTCAATAATTTTGCTTAAAAACAGCAGGTTTGAAATTGGTCTGTTGTTGTTGATAATGGGCTCCTTTAAAAGTGGTTTAACTATTGATTATTTTAGTGAACTGGGGAAAATCCCGGATTGTAAAGAAGTATTTACAATAGTTAAAACATCTTTAGAAAAACAATTAAAAACACTTTTAAAAAAGGAGGTGGAAATGGGATTGAGGGAAGAAGTGTAACAGCTGAGACTCTGAACCACTTTTCCAAGATCATCAGCACTGACTGGGGTAAAATTACTTAAATAGAAATGAACTGAGAAGGAGGCAGTATCAGAGGTGCAGAAATAATTGTTGGAATTTTTGCTCTAATATTCATTATTTTATTGTGAAAGGAGACTGCAAACTCCTCACAGTTATCAAAGGAAATAAAATCACCTGGAACTGAAGTTTTAGACTTATTTAAAAACTTATATATAGTAGAAAAAAGAACTTTCGAGTTGTGCGTATTATTGTCAATTATGTTTTTAAAATATGCTTGCCTTGCTTTTCTAATTTCATAGTTGTACTTGTGCAAGAAATTTCTGTAAATATTAAAATGCTCTGGGAGCTTAGTTTTACGCCATTTGCCCTCTGCCCTTCTGCAGTCCCTTTTCTTCTTCCTTATCAGTTCATTTTCTAACCAGGGACTCTTACGTTTAAGACTTTAGTTTTAAGAGGAGCAATATTATCTAAGACAGCTTTGGGCCTTGATTAAAAGCAATAACCATGTCATCACAGGTTGACATATCATCCGATACAGTATTTTTGTACTTAGTGGCAAAAATATCAGAGTTTGCAGGCAAGTACCACTTCTGTATAGTCTTGACAGAATTAGCCCTAACTGGGTCAATATTGATCTCAAAGAAGATACAGTGGTGGTCTGAGAAAGCAAAGTCAAGTGATGACACGGAAAAGACATTTACTCCTTTGGACATAATTAGATCTAATGTATGGCCCCAGTTGTGCATGGGGCCAATTACATGTTGAGAGAAACCAAAGGCTTCTAGCAGATTTTTAAGCTCTCCAGAATAATAGTTGTCAATAATGTCTATATGAATATTAAAATCACCAGAAATTAAAATAGAATCGAAGTCCAAAGAGGTTTGAGACAATAGGTCATAAAATTCGTAATCATAGTGTAATAAAACAGGAGTTGTGCATTTCAGAGTCAGTGCAAGGTATTCAAATGATGTGTACTCTCCAAAAGTAAAAACAAATCAGAGAAAAGTGCTGCTATACCTCCACCTCTCCTATCAGACCTAAAAACATTTAAAAAATTAAAATTCGGTGGTGATGCCTCAGTTAATATAAAACTACCACTAGAGTCAAGCCACGTTTCAGTTAAAAGAAATATGTCTAGCTTGTGATCAGTGATTAAGTCACTGACTAATGCACCCTTTCCTGATAAAGATCTCACATTAAACCCACTGAACGTTCATTTTCCTGGAGAATGAATACAACACTGCTTATGGATGAAAAATTTATTAAATACTTGAACAATCAATCATATCATTGGAATTCAATGATAAGGCAACTGACCCAAGAATTGTGTGGGATGCTTATAAGGCCTATATGAGGGGCATGGTTATTTCATACAAGCCAAAAGAAAAAAGAGCGAATAGCAAAGCAACTTGAAATTGAAAGGAAAATAAAAAGGTTAGAAGAAGACTATTATGCAACAAAATCAGACGGGACCTTGATTGAACTTAAAGCAACCAGAATAGCATTGCATAACCTGATAACGAAGAAGGCAGAAAAGGATATTCTATTTACAAAACAAAAATTATTTGAATTGGCCAACAAACCAAACCGCCTTTTGGCATGATTGGCAAAGAATGCTCTGTTAAATTTTTATCTCAGCTATACAGGATGAGAATGACCAAAGACAAACAAACAATCGTCAGATTAATGAGAGCTTTAAAAAATTCTATGTTGATTTATATAGTTCAGAAATCGACCTAGAGAGGCTCAGAACAGGTCATTTTTTAGACAATTTGATTTTCCCACAAATTTCAGACAATCAAACAAAATTATTGGAATCCCCTATTTCACAATTAGAAGTAGATAAAGCCATCTCCACACCCCAATCAGGTAAATGTCCAGGAGAGGATGGCTTTCCAGTTGAATTTTTTAGTAAAGTAAGTGATGAAAGGAAAATTTGCAATTTGCTGTTGAGGGTCTTAAATAAGTCATTTGAAGATTCTAAACTTCCAGAATCAATGTACAGAGCCAAAATAATATTAGTAGCGAAGAAAAACAGAAACCCAGAGCTATGCTCCTCATAAAGGCCAATTAAGCCTCTTTCACACAGAGCGCGATTTTCGCTGCGCCCACCGCGGGGTAGGGCGCAGAGCAAACGAAGAGCAAGGTGCGCAAGTGCGCAGCGCGCACATATTTGGCGCAAGTTGCTAAGCGACCAACAAGTATTCCGGTTCCGGTCTGGCGCCCTTTTCGTCCGACGCCCCTGATTTCACCATGTATCTGTCCCTGCTTCAGCGAAAAGCCCTGGCTTTAGTTCTTCTTCTTCTTCTGAGGAGGAGGAGGAGGAGGAGGCGAGCAGCAAAAAGGTTATGGGTCCATGAAATTCTAATGGCAAGACAGGATTTGGGGGAGTATAGGCTCGTTCAGGAGCTACAGATCCATGATGACCGCAGGTCTACTTCAGGCTGAGCAGGGAGCAGTTTGACAGCCTGTTGGGGAGAGTTGGTCCAAGCCTCCGGAGGATGACAACGAACCTCAGGCAGCCCATCACTCCAACTGAACGACTGGCCATTTGTTTGAGGTGGGTGCTTATAATGATAAGCTATTTTTTTACAAGTGTGTGTGTTTATATATATATATATATATATATATATATATATATATATATATATATATATATACATATATATACATATGATGTGTATGTATGTATGTAATTTATAGTGACTCAAGACACTTAAATTTACTTCAGATTCCTGGCAACTGGAGACTCCTACACCACCATTGCCTCCAGTGTGGGGATTTCTACGGTGGCAGGCATCGTCCCGGAGGTCTGCCAGGTGATTTGGGAGATGATGGAGAAGTTCCTTCCTGTCCCGAAGGCTGCTGATTGGAGGGAAATAGCCCAGGGCTTCAGGGAGAGGTGGAACTTCCCCAACTGCTTGGGAGCCTTGGATGGCAAACATGTTGTCATCCAGGCCAGCAAACTCTGGCTCTCAGTTTTTTAACTACAAGGGCACCTACTCCATCGTCCTCCTTGCCCTTGTGGATGCCAGCTACTGCAGGGTGGTGGATGTGGGGGCTTTTGGTTGCAGCAGTGATGGGGGCATCTTCGCGGCATCCTCTTTTGGACATGCTCTGCGGGAGGGCACTCTGGATCTCCCAGAAGATGCACCTCTCCCAGGTGCAGACCACCTGGGCCCCATGCCTCACACTTTTGTGGCAGATGAGGCTTTTCCTCTCTAGTGAAACTGACAAAGCTATGTATAATCGTTTATCTAAATATTTCACACAAAAAATTCTCAAATTAGAACATGCTTTCACAATAGGAATACTCACCATTTTAAAAGTAATTCCTAAAAACAAGAATTGTTTTGAATTATAAAAATATTTTTATTTT
Source organism: Epinephelus cyanopodus (assembly GCA_026686955.1). Taxonomy (NCBI): domain Eukaryota; kingdom Metazoa; phylum Chordata; class Actinopteri; order Perciformes; family Serranidae; genus Epinephelus; species Epinephelus cyanopodus. The sequence goes on from CM048936.1 coordinate 179,851, forward strand.
GCTGTGGCACTATGTTAACCTAAAATTGACTTGTAGTTTTTATTGTGTTTTAGTTGTCTTTGATCATTTGTCCAGTTTTGCTAAATGGTATCATTGTTGTTAAATGGGTCTGTTTTGTTCTTCTTTTATTATAAGGAGGAATTTGCTCCAGCCCTACCCTGGACGAAACCTCTCCAGGTCTGAGAGGATTTAACTACGCCTCTCCAGAGCCCGCAGAGTGGTCGAAAATGCCTTCGGGATCCTCGCTGCCCAGTGGAGGATTTATCAATGGGTGATTGGAGTGAAGCCGGACAACATTGACTGGATTGTGAAGGCCACTGTGGCCCTTCACAATTTTCAGAGGTGGAACTCCACACCACAGGCTGACCTCACACTGGAAGCTGAGGGCCCCCCTGCACTGCCAGAGCTAAGAAGGATCAGCTCTAACCATGCCTCCAGAGATGCCCTTGCAGTGCAGGAGAAGTTCACCACCTACTTCCTCTCTGCTGCTGGTTAAGTGCCCTGGCAGAACAACCTCGCTTGACCTGCCTACCTGACCTACACCCTCTTCTCTGGTGCTCCAAAAAAGGCTCTTTTAAGAGCCAACCATTTACTCCTAAAGAGCTTTTCCTGATTTTGCACAGTATTTAAATTAATAAAAGGAAAATTGACTGACAGTTTATGAATAAAGTCATCCCTACTTCTTCATATCCAAAGCATATCTGTACCTAAAGATCTGATACAGTAAATACTGCATTTTTTGCAAACTTTTTTTATTTAAACTTGATCTTATGTAACAGGAACCAGAACAGGCCCAAAACATCGCCTTCATATCAACCCGAGGAGACTCAATAGAGTGTGTGTGTGTGTGTGTGTGTGTGTGTGTGTGTGTGTGTGTGTGTGTTTTTAAGAAAGTCTATGAAAACTCAGACCGGTGCAACGCCTGCAGAATTTCTATTTTAAAAAGACTCTTCTTTTCACTTGTCAGATTTCTGAGGCGAGGTACCAGGCTCAGCAGGAAGAGCTCCTCCTCATCTGGCCTAGCACTGAGCATCCCCATCACCTCATTCTCGAAGGCCTCATCATCCTGCCTCTGTCTTTTATTTTTAGCTTTCCCAGCCCTCTGACCTGAGGGTCCTGGGGGTGCTGGGGTTGCTGGGGGTGCTGAGGGTGCTGAGGGTGTTGGAGGAAGTGGGGGAGTAGGACAGGGGGTGGACACTGGCGCTGAGAGGAAGCTTGAGGAGCCTTGTGTGACCACAGACTCAGACACCTCATTCTCCTCAGAGGGGACCATGGTCAGATTGAGGGTGAAGATGTCATCATCAGCATCCGTGGGGGTGGGGGGGCGTGTGCTCGAGAGGTTAGATGTGGTCTCCCGCTCTGTCACACTCAGCTCCAAAAAAGTCATAATTGAATAAAATTTCCAGGGGCTTGTGGTCCGCTGCCGACCCACTTTTTTTCTCCCTGGCTGCTTTCCTCTCCTTAAGGAACCTGTCCCTCAAGTTCTTCCATTTTTTTTTCAAGTCGTCCACTGTAAATAATCAAAAACATTTTTTATTTAAAAACCTAATGAACTATGTTGTTTTAAAAAAGATTAACTGCACGAAATAAGGCTAATGTGTTTTTTTCCTCCTTTGGTAACCCATCTGAATCGAATAGTCACATATAACATTATTAAATGTATGCCTTTACTGCATTTTCTTTGCAAGAATAGTGTGTAGCTCATGTCAGTCATGTAGATTTTTACATACTAAGTGTAGGCCTACATATAGTAAAGTATCAGCTTCAGTTTACAAACATATTGTCACATGGTTTTTTCATAACCATACATTGATAACTGATTCAAGTGATCCTGATATAAGGCATTGGAATGCTATATTTTATTTTAACCCTCTGCGGTCCAGAACCGCGCCGGCGCGTCAAAATCACGTGACCGATTTGAGACGACGTAGCAGCAAGACACAGCCTCGCTGAGTCTCTGTTTCATTTTGTGTCGAAAGTGCAAACTTCAAACTTTGTACCACTTTTTAAATCATCTTGATAGGCCATATAAAACCGGACTTATGATAAATAATAAACGCCATGATTTTCCTGAATATTGTTGTCACGTTTGATCCGTGTTTGATGCAGGAAGAAACGGTAAAAACGGGCCGTTCGGCCTGTCGAAAGTGCTGAAGGCAACAGCAAAAAACAAAAAAACAAAACGTCATCCCTTTTCCTATTGGTTGAAAATGCACCAGTCAACCAATCACAAAATTGTATGGCAACACACATCATTTGTTGCTGGAGGAGAGGGGGAAGTTGTGGGAGTGACGGCAGCGAGAGAGACAGCGATCGCGATCACAGATAGAGCTGGGATTTGTGATGTTTAGCGTGTTTGGAGTGTATAGTCAGTGTGTGGTGTAGTGTGTTTTGGAAGAGGAGAGAGGAAAATGAGCCTCCGACGACCGCATTGAGCGGTACTCGGAGGTCCGCACAGAGGAGCGGACGGTGTGGCAGGGCACGCCCACCAGGTCCGGATCTCCGTTTGCCCAGGCAGCAGAGCCACACAGTGTGTGTCACTCCTCCTGTTGTCCTCCTGCTGTGTCCTCCACCTGTAGTGTGTTGTGGTGGACAGGAACTGTTTTTCAGAGTGGCACAAATAATTTGTGTAAAATCATGTAGGAGAAAAGCAAGCACTCTCAAAATAAATCCCCTACAAAGGTGCACGGCCAAAAACAGTGACAAACACAGACGTTTCGACAGAAGAATACATTCTGTCGAAACGTCTGTGTTTCTGGTACTGCCACCCAAGTTGGTTTATTAAATTTACCAAAAGGACATTTGTGAGTGCTGGCATTTTTCCCTTTGACAAATTATTTTTGTGGCATCTGATTGTTTTGTAAGTAGGCTAGTTGTTCAAAAACGCCTGAGGCATTGCTTGCATTTTAATGTAAATAGTTATGTATAACATTGTTGTTTGCTAAATTAGGACATATGTTTTTGAAGTTTACAATTTATATTTTTATTCTAAGTTACAAAAATGGTTCGTTAGACATGTTTGTGGTTTTCACAGTAAAAAATCAAACTTTTTCCTACTCGGATTTTATGTTTTCTTTGTGATTTTAGGTCCAGTGTGTTAATACAGTATGTCAAAATGAAAAAATAACTGTAAAGTCACACAGCTGAGGTTGTGCTGAAAAGAATGATACCAAACAAGGCAAGGTAAACAGTTTTTTAAGGTGAAATTTAAAGGTAAAATGAAAAGTAGTCAAAAACGGCCAATTACCCCCTAGACCCCAGAGGGTTAAGCTAACATTGGATTGTTACAAGAGCAGCAAAATATCACATTTCTACCACTTTTAAACACACCTGGTAGGCTCAAACTGGTGGAGATTTCTCTCCACCTTTGTGCCTTCTTGTGAAGGTCGCGATATGCCTGTAATAGTGTGTCCCACAGCTCGTCACAGAGGGACACAGCCATGATTATCTTTTCCTCCATCTTGCTGTTTATCAGGATTTCTCCGCCAATTTTTTTCGCACTCCACCACACGCGCTGGGGTGTCGTCACAGCGCATTGCGGTGAAATTAAAAAATGTCGAGCGCAGACTGGCGGGGTGCAGACGCCGCGGCATGCGCCCTCTCGCACGCCGCTCAGCTCGGCGGCAGAGCGGTGCACTCTTGCACCGCGGTAGCACGGGTTCATTGGCGGAAGTCTGCGCTTTGCGCGCTCTGTGTGAAAAGGGCTTTAGTCTTCTTGGAGTAGATAATAAAATACTGTCTAAGATACTGGCCCTTAGACTTGAGCATGTTATGACCTCTATTGTGGATGCGGACCAGACAGGTTTTATTAAGGGTAGAAACTCTTTCTACAACACAAGACGCCTTTCAATATTATTCACTACCTTAACTCTTACCAAATACCGAGTGCCGTTATTTCTGTGGATGCCGAAAAGGCGTTTGATAGAATTGAATGGGAATACATTTTTGACGTTATGAAAAAATTTGGATTTGGGTCAGATTTTCTGAGGTGGATTAAACTGTTATATAAAGCACCTTCAGCTTCAGTTTTGACAAACGGTCTGTTATCTGCTCCCTTTAATTTAGCAAGAGGCACCGCTCAAGGAAGCCCATTGTCTCCTATCCTATTCAATTTGGCCATAGAGCCCTTGGCAATGGCCATCAGACAAAATCCAAATATTCAGGGAGTTGATATTGGCACAAAACAACATAAAATTTTACTTTACGCTGATGATGTTTGACACTAACATACCCAACTAGATCATTACCAGCCCTAATAGAATGTATCACAGAATTTGGTTTAATATCTGGATACAAAATAAACTTCGATAAATCAGAAATGATGCCCCTAAATATCAGTGATAACACTGAACCAGTTTACGTGAAGCCTTTTCGTTGGTCCCCGTCAGGATTTAATTATCTAGGAGTCAAAATTACTCCCCAAATTAACCAGCTTTATGTGGAAAATGTGAATCCCTTAGTAAAGAATCTCAAAGAAACATTGACAAGGTGGAAGAAACTTCCCGTCTCGTTTCTGGGCAGAATTAACCTTATCAAGATGACAATCCTTCCAAAAATACTATATCCTATATGAATGCTATTTGTACTTCCTACATCCAATGACATAAAGGTAATCAACAAAATTATATCCGACTTCATTTGGGCTGGAAGGAAACCCAAAGTGAAATTAGAGACATTACAGTTGCCAAAAGAGCGAGGTGGGTGAGGTTTACCAAATGTAGAATACTACGCAATTTCCATACAAGCCAGAATTATTTCTTCATGGGTGAATGAACATTCATACTCTCCTTGGCTTGACCTAGAGGTAACGATGTGTAAACCCTTCTCTCCAGTGAACTTGTTAGACAAACGCCTAAATGAATTGCCACACATTGCTAGGAATAACCCCTTGATAACTAACGTACTGTCAACATGGAGGAAATTGAGGAAAATATTCAAAGAGACTCATCCACTATTTTAAAAACATTGGAAGGAAACCCAGAGCTAATCACAGGGGTTAGGTCCAAATCTTCCATCTAGGCAAAGAGTAGGCATGACTAGAATTCATGATCTCTTTGAGAAAGGAGATTTCGAATGTTTGAATCACTGAAAACTCAGTACCACATATCCAAGAATGATCATTATAAATATTTACAGGTCAGACATTATGTGTATGAGAAAACCAACTCACTGGAATACTCTAATGATTCTTGTCCATTAGAGATGTTTTTTTCTGAACCACAAAGAGCAAAAACATTTTGTGTCGAAATTTTATTCAGAAATGTTAAATCTGAATGCGGATAAATTGGCATGGCTTAAAACATCATGGTGTACTTTATTGAAATGTGTGATACGTGACGATATGTGGAATGACATCTTGTGATTACCCTCCAGAATTTCAATTTGCAACAGATATAAAGAATTACAAATAATGTCCTACATAATATTTTTATTTCGCCATATCTTTATAGTAAGAGACCATATAGGAAGAGACCATTGGACCATCTTGGAGTTAAATACAATTTGGAACTGACCTAACTGGACATATGCTTGAAATGGGACATTACGGGAATCTGACCCATGTATGTGTTTCACTAGATTGACTTTCATACTGTTTAAGTGCTGTGCTTCTCTCTTTTCACTTATTGACCAGTCTTGTAAACCTGTGAAAACTGTAATTTTGTAATTTGATATTTTGAATGTTTCCTGAAAATTGAATAAAAGTTTATTTAAAAAAAAAAACAAACAAACAAACAAACAAAAAAAAAAAACCCTTCCACCGCTGCTGTAGCAGCTTTCTTTGGGCTTCTGTTGACTTTATGCTTTTTTTGCTGTGGCCATTTCTATTACCTGCTGTTAGCTAACTGTTCCTTAGCCACTATAGCCACTTCCTTTTACCTTTGATGCCACTGTGAGATAAATGGAAAAAATGCAAAGTGAGCTTGCTTAATTAACCAATATTGCATGGTGGGCTACATATAGTGTACTTTGACAGACAAGCCACGGGCCATTTAAAATCAGTTTATGGGCAACAATTGGACATGCCTGGTAATGGCTCACTTTAGTTTCCCACTTGAGCATTGCAATAGAAAATAATGGAATAAAATTCAACAGAATTGTTTAATTCAACCTTACCGGAACTGAATGTTTTTTGCGTCCTCTGATGCTTCTGATCTCCATGTCACCTGAATGGAGGTCTTAGAAGATTCTGATGTGTGGGATACAGCTGAGTTCTGGATACACATGCATGGAAAGAGGGAGAGAGAGAGAGGGGCAAAAGGTTTAAAAAAGCATTTAGATGGGTTTTTTAAGTATGTGTCTAAATCATTAAAAAAAATATAGTGGGTCTGCCTCAAAATCTGCAGTTTACTTAATTGTTTAATTGTGACTGAGGTTAAGAATATTGGTAGTTGTTAGTTAGTATCAGTATTGAGCAGAGAAGGACCAGTTATCATAAGTTGCAAAAAACTTTTTTTTTTTTTTTTTTTTTTTTTTAAAATAAATTTATGTTAACAGTAAGAGGGGCTGCATGTTTTTGATCATAAGAAATAGATCTGACTGCTTTTGTTTTATGTCTGGATGCATCTGGACCCCTAATTTGCATATTTCCAACCTAGAATATTACAAAAAAAAAAAGAAACTCATGGAAAACTTATTGTCTATTTCAGATATTTAAACATTAGAAAGATATTGGGATACTCAGATTTATGATATATTTTAAAATCATATTATATTTATGGCAAAAAAGTGGTGACCAAGGCACTCTTGAGGTCCAAAGATTAAAAAGCCTTTATCTGAAGTGGCTAATACATTGGAAAAGATAAAATGCACCTATGTGTTGCAGCACACAGCCTTCATCAGGATGACAAATCAATCATGAGGAAACAGGTGAAACCTATATAGGTAATACCAGGAATTGACATCATGAGCATATGAACAAACAGATGACCCACATGAGGGGAAAGACAAAAAAACAAAAAACACAAAAAAAAAAAAAACACTCAAAGAAAACAACATCAAAGTACACAAATAAACGCATTATCCCTGATAATACCAGGAAATAAATACCCTTATAACCTAAGCTAAATCTAAGGCATGTATACCCGTTTAGATCCCTGCCAAACAAATATAATGATAAAAAAGGAGAATAATCAATTTCCTCGTTGAGGCCTGGATATGTCATGGCCGTTGGAGATTGTGCCTAATTTGCATGTCCTCTGACTCGCTGCAGGAGACTGATGGAGCCTGTAGCTGTGTATGTGTGTACTGACTGCCCCTGTGCTACTTTACTTTCTATAGGTGTGTTATATTGTTATGTGTAATAATTTCATTGTTGTGCACAAAAGTTGTGTGTCACTACTTGGACTGCATTCATATTGAAGTAGCCTAGTTTAGTAAAAGGGAGTAGTATATAAAAGACACCTTTTTATACGTGCACGCGCATGACAGTGTGTGCATGTGACGTGCATGCACAGCGCGTTACAAACGCCACACATACACTACACTTGCGTGTGTGTGTGTGAATCTCGCACTAACTAACTAGCTTGCTATGCTAATCAGACGTGCGTGCGTATACACGTCATGTGAGCGCAGGGGTCAAAAGTGTCAGCTGTGAAGCAACAACGCGTCGTGTTACGGACATGTGACATGTATAAATACAGTGGTGGAAAAAAGTTTTCGGACACCCTTAAAATTTTACACAATCTCAAATATTATCATGAAATATTTGTGGAAAAATCTTTTTTGTGTTTCAAAAGGTGTGGCTGCATTAGACAGGTACAAACAAATACAAATTATATTTTTTTGTTTATTGTTTACAAGAAAAACTAACAAAACTGAATTCTTGACAGTTTCAATATGTCAGTTCTCAACATTGTCGGTATCAAAGTCAACAAATAACAGAGAATGTGTTCAAAACTGAACAAAAAATAATTAAACCATCACATCATCAAACTAATATTTAGTAGTCCTGCCATTGGCACGTAGTAGAGCTCTAATCCTGGCTGGCATGTTCCCTACGAGCCTTTCACATTGTTGAGGGGTAATCTTGTCCCATTCTTCTTAATTTACTGCTTTTAATTCTTATAAATTCTTTGGTTTATGCTTTGAAACAGACCTTTTGATAATCCACCACAGATTTTCAATGGGGCTCATGTCCAGGGATTGAGCTGGCCACTCTAAGACCTGGATACTGTGCTCCTGCAGCCAAGTTCTACTGGCCTTGGATGTGGCAAGGGGCATTATCTTGTTGAAACATCCAGTTTTTACCTCGACGGAAAAGTGCACGCGCAGAAGGGAGCATGTGGGTTTCGAGAATGGTACAATACTTGGTAGAGTTCAATGTGCCATCACAGACGGTGAGATGACCAACACCAGCAGCACTCATGCATCCCCAAACCATGATACTGCCTCCACCATGCTTGACAGTAGGTACTGTACATGCTGGAGATAATGCTTCGTCTGGCCTTCTGCGTACCCTCACATTAGTAGGAGGAAGATAAAGCTGGAAACTGGACTCATCTGACCACAAAATCTTCTTCTAATTCCTGGCTGTCCAGTTCTTGTGTGCCTGGGCCCAACGACACCAGGCTAACTTCTGTCTCTCATTGATCAGGGCTTCTTGATAGCCTTGTAAGACCTTAAGCCATGATCTAAAAGTCGGCCACGTACAGTGCGGGTGGAACACTGGACACCAGTTTGGTTTGACCACTGCTGCTGAGGCTCCTATGATGTCATTCGGCAGTTTTGCCTGCACATGTGGATCAGGATGCGGCCATTTCTTGCTGAAGAAACCCTTGGACGCCCAGATCTTGGTTTGTCTTCCAAGCTGTTGGTTCGTCTGTATTTCTGCAGAGTGTATCCAACTGCTGAAGGACTGCATCTGCACTTCCTGGCTATCTGGCGGCAGCTGTACCCTTCCTGGCTGAGAATCTTTATCTTCAGGCGTGTTTCCTGCGTTAGGTTCCTTGTTTTAGCCATTTTTGTGTCTGAAGAACTTTCAAATGTGCTGGCTTTATGTAGACACGAAGCTTGGCAACAAAAAGTGTGTCTTTTAATAAAAAGAACAACCTTCATCACTAGCACCAAAATGACCCAATACTCAAAATTTCTTATGTATTTTTATGGAACCAATCAATTTTAAGTTTTTGATGGCTTTTTTAGGATTTATTTAGTATTTTGGCTGTGACTGTACTAAAAGAAATTGCACTTGAAGACCTAAGAGTGATTCTTAATGCAATATTTCACAAATGCATGGGGTGTCCGAAAACTTTTTTCCACCACTGTATATATCTATAGATATATCTATATCTATAGATATAGATATAGATATAGACTGTTTCACTGATGCTCTGTTGCTCGGGCAACAGCTTTGGTCCCTGTGCACTTCCTGTCAGTTACTGCATTAACAAACATTATATATATATACATATAATATATATATATATATATATTTATATATACATAAATATATATATACACACACACACACACATATATATATATATATATACATGGACACTCACTATATATATGTGTGTGTATACCTATTGTATATAGACCATTTCAAACTTGACAACATAAACATTCTAATGAGTCTCTTGGTACTTCCTGCTAGAATGTTTGTATATATATATATATATATACATATATATATATAATATATATACACACATATATATATATATATATGCTATAAGTGTACCCTATATTTATGCACTATCTATCTATCTATCTATCTATCTATCTATCTATCTATTTATCTATTTTCTTTCCTTGTTCTGGCACTATTCTTAACACTTCTACAACAGATCATTTGTTAGCCTATAATAATAGGATACTTGCAGCTTTATATCAAGGGGAAGAAATTGTGTCTCATGAAATTGTTATATTATTTATTATACCTACTTATACATACTTATTTCCACAGCAGCTGGGGTGCTGTGTGTTGTTGCTAGGGGGTGTATTCAAAAGCAGCCTCTCTCTCTAACCCCAGCAACTACAGAACATTGTTGTTTTGATTCCTCTATATGATCAAGGTAAGTTTAATTGTTGTACAAATATATTATGACACGTCTGAACATGTGCTAAGCAGGAGTGATTGTCGTCAGCTGTTGATTTTACTGGAGACTCATTTCCTTCTGCGCTTTGGCGCTGTTGCCACCACATGTTGAGGAGGGGGGCGTTTTTAGGAAGTGATGTGTGGGGTGTGATTTGCAGCAGCTATATAGTCCAACCATGTGTCTGTTTTGTGACAAACCACAACTGAGGACGGTGACGATTTGTGATTTAAACACGATAACCTTATACAGAGGATCCTTGTTATCTGCATTTCTTGTCTGAGACCCTATACTCTACAAAGATGGAAAATATAGGTACGTCTTTTAATTCTATGATGCCAACACGCCGCATGATTATACACGATGCTGAACTGCTTTTAGCTCCTAAAAAGAAAAGGGTTGCTCCTACATACCTAGCCCAGTTTTTGGACCAAAAAGCATGCCCATGTATGAGTGGGATGTAAAAGACTGCAGGGTTTCCGTATACTTGTTTGACCAGGGGTTGGTGTGTCTCTACACCAGAGAAGCCAATGAACTGTTTTTACAAGGAGTTACCTCACACGTCCGTTTTTTTGCCAAAGACTGGAGCCATTTCAGAAACAAAATTTGTAAGAGTTACGTACTTCAAAAGGCGTGTACACAGTGCAGTGGAATGGTACATAGGAAAATGCACCTCATGTATTGACAGTCTGCCCCTGCATTATCTTGAAGGGCATTTGGAAGAAATTAAGAGAGATTTTTAACGAAAATTACACAGTTGCGCAAGCATGTGTATTGTTTTGCCTTGGTAACACACCACCTTCTCAGCAAGGCATACAAGAAATTGCAGAAAATGTTTTAAAGGAGTGGACAACTTCCCCATTTCTCACAAAAAGACTTAAACGAAAGATTGCACTCTGCTGTTCAAAAATCTCTGAGAGTTTGGAGCAGAAATAGGGAAACGTGTAGCCTGCTGAACTATACCAAAAACCTGTATGTCATGTATAGATTGAAAACTCTGCTGTGTAATGCTGTTAAAAATACAGTGCTTGATGCCAATAGGTTATGTTGCGCTAGATTTATGAGACAGATAGACTGTGTCAGAAAACTGTGCACCATAAAGGACTGGTCCTCTATGGTGCATACGGTTGCTGACAAATATACCGATGTAAAATCTACTCTTATCAATATTCTTGATTGTTTTCCTTTAAATGATGATGAATTTCACAAAGGTCACGTTGCTTGTTTTTGTGCTTTTAGTATTGATCTGTGTATACTGATGTTAAACAGAAAACAAATGAAGTTAACTAGTTAACTTAGGTTCGGGAGCAGGGTCACGCCTCAACCACACCTCTAATCACCTGACAAGCCTATTTATACCAGGCCAACACATCCAGTCCTGTTTGTCTCAGATCTCTCATCAGATCCTCAGACAGACAGTGCTCCACGCACAGCTTAACAGCATCCCTGACTAAAGTCAATTTTGCAATTAGCTACTCACCCACCATGGACGCCGAACTGCACATCGGTCCACCTGATTCCGATAGCGATCTCTACGATGACCTGTACGAGACCGGTTATCCTCCTCTGGAGCAGCAACCGGACCGCAGCCAAGCAACCCGCAGGAGCCGGCTGCGCTCAGTGGTCAACATACCACAATCTCGCCGCTCAAGCTCCACTAACGAGATCTCTCCTACGCCCAGCAGAACCCGGGCATCATATCCACCTTCTGCGAGGATCCACCACACCGGCCGCCACAGGAGGGATTGTGGAGGCCGGTTTCACCCCTCCGCACCACCTACCCATCGGCAGCCTCCTTCACGTCAGCGAAGAGCCTCCATTCCACAACCACGGCACCCTCGCTCTCTCCACCTCCGACCTGGTAGTCTCCACGTCCACAATCACCGCCCGACATCAGAAACTAGACCGTCGCCCGTCTCCAAAGGTTCCTGAAGGAGAAAGGCATCTACTTCCACCGTACCGACAACAAATCCAAGTTGTTTCAACTGTATTCAGCTCCATCGCCGCTGCTTCGACCACGCTTCCCCTGCTTCCGGCTTCGACGTCCGGGCCAACCAACGCCGGCGTCAGAAGCCATGACGTCACTCAGGTCACCCCGCCACGACCACAACCTGCAGCACCAGCCCCCCCTAGCGGGGGGAGGTTGTATGTCCCCCTGTGCCTGCTCCCTCTGTCGCTGACTTCTCTCAGCTAATCTCAGCTTTCTTTCATCCCTGTCTGCGCAGGCTTCACAAAATCCCCGTGCACACGCATCCTTTCATCCTATCATCCCTTCCTCTACCCTTCCTTCAGTCATCCAAAACAACATGGCTTCTGCTCCCCCATCTTCTCTCACCAGCAGCACAGGTCAAGAACCCAATGCAACAACGCAGGGGGCTCCACCACAAGCTGTACAGCCTGCTTCCCTCTTTCCGACTTGTCTATCCTTTTCCCCTCCTCCCCTTCCCCTCCTACCCCCTCCCTTCCCCAACACCCAAATGTTTTTTCCAATTGTGCAACTAACCACACTCTCGCCACAGCAGAAGCACCCAGCCAACCAGCTTCAGCCCTCTATTGCCCTTCTCCCATCTCTCCCACCTTACGCCACCAAATTCTAACTGGTAATTACGTCGATCTAGCCCAACTCCTGCAGCCATCCATCATAGACACTGATCAACCCAGAGAAATTCACACTCACTCCGGTTGCACGCAGCTCCGCCACCTTTACCATCTCGGTCCAAAGACCCCCCCACTGAATTTGCCCTTGCCTTTTCCTTCTACGGAGATGTCATCTGCTAAGCCTTCCCTGCACGGAGACCTGAGCTAGACGACTACCTGTCAATAGTGCTCGACATGGCACTACGATTCGGAGGACAGGGTTTTACTCTTACCACATCCATTTCGCTAATCAAGCAGCCGGCCGCATACAACAATTCAACCAAGCAACATAATGGGGCACTCTCGATTCCGAGTTATACTGCCGCATCTTCGCCGCCCGCACATCCCTCTCCTGCGACTTGTGCGGAGCCCCCTCCCACCCTGCCACCACATGCACAGTCAGCGCCCCACAACCTCGATCATATCCTTCTTCTTCACGTGACACATCAGTTTTCAACTGTTTAGGCAAGGCAAGGCAAAGCAAGTTTATTTATATAGCACAATTCAACACAAGGTAATTCAAAGTGCTTTACAGAGACATTAAAAGCAACAAGACACAATTTAAAACAATAAAAACATTCGATTAAAAAGGGAATAGAAATTGAGAATGATAGTGATAATAATAAAATACAGTAACATAAAATAAAAACAGGCTCAATACATTTAACAGTCAGGATAAGAAAAGAAGTAGAATAATAAAAGACATAAATCAGCAGTGTGTAGTTAAAAAGTACGGGCGGTAGAATACAGCGGGTAAGTATTTAATCTAAGAGTACGCTTCAGTAAACAATAGTGTTTTTAGCCTGATTTAAAGGAGCTGACAGTTTGAGCAGACCTCAGATCTACAGGAAGTTTGTTCCACAGGTGAGGAGCATAATAACTGAATGCTGCCTCACCTTGCTTGGTTCTTGTTCTTGGAACACACAACAAACTGTTCCAGATGACCTAAGGGGTCTGGATGCTTCGTAGGGAACCAGTAGATCAAGCATGTATTTTGGTCGAGACCATTGAGGGCTTTGTAGACCAGCAGTAAGATTTTAAAATCTATTATTTGACTCACAGGAAGCCAGTGTAGTGATTTAATGACGGTGTAATATGGTCCAGTTTCCTGGTGTTTGTAAGGACTCTGGCGGCAGCGTTCTGAATCAGCTGCAACTGTCTAATTGATTTTTTTTAAGGCCTGTAAGTAAGCCATTGCAATAATCCAACCTACTAAAAATGAATGCATGAATAAGTTTTTCCATGTCTTGTTTAGACAGAAACCCCTTAATTTTAGCTATATTTTTCAGGTGGTAATAGGCAGATTTAGTAATAAACTTTAAATGGCTGTTGAAGTTCAGGTCTGAGTCAATAATAACACCAAGATTTCTGGCTTGATTTGTAGCTGCCAATGACATAGAGCCAAGGTGGGCGCTGATCTTTGCCCTTTCATTTCTAGGGCCAAAAATTAATACCTCTGTCTTTTCTGGATTTAGCTGGAGAAAATTCTGGCACATCCAGTCATTGATTTGATGAACACAGTTACTCAGTGTCATCACACGACTATAGTCCTTACTCTCACTGAGATATAGAGTTGTGTGTTGTCGGCATACGTATGATAGGAGATGTTGTGATGTTCCATAATCTGGGCTAGGGGTAGCATATAGATGTTGAATAGAAGTGGTCCGAGAATGGACCCTTGAGGAACCCGGTAATGGTCAGATAAAGCGACATCATTCACCACAACCTCAGAGATATTAAGACCTTTGGAAATAATTAGATCTAATATGTGTCCTCTGTTATGTGTCGGTTCTGTGACATGCTGAGAAAGCCCAAAGTTATCCAGAATATTAACAGTTCCTTAGCACACCCATCTGTAAGATTATCAACAGAATGAATGTTAAAATCTCCCACTAAAACAACACAGTCAAAATCATGCACACAATAGACGAGCAATTTGGCAAACTCATCAAAAAACCTTGCATCATATTTGGGGGGTCTGTAGATGGTCACTAAAATTGCTCGACAGGGGGATTTTAAACTGAGTGGCAACATATTCAAAGAAGTCAAATTGACCATAAAACATTTGCTTACAGTGGAAGCTGTCCTTGAACAGAGTGGCAACTCCGCCTCCTCTCTTATGTATTCTTGCTTCACTAAGGAAACTAAAATTTGGAGGGGCTGTCTCAATTAAAACTGCTGCACTATTTTCCTGACCTAGCCAAGTTTCAGTTAAAAACATAAAATCAAGTTTGTGCTTCTTAATAAAATCATTGATTAAGAAGGATTTGCCAGCCAGAGACCTGATATTTAGAAGTGCTAGTTGTGAAACATTATCTGGCATAAGTTTAGAGACAGACTGTGTTTGACATGAGATACAAATCAGATTTGATGGGTTGACTGTCCTTGATTTTCTGCAGTTGTTTTTATTTTCGCCATGCCGCCAGCTGAATGAAATTGCTGGCATAAGGGGAAAGCGGCATGGTGACTGTCCTATCTCTTCTTTTCTTGATATTCTTGCTGGGACAGAGACAATCTCTGCAGCTTTCTTGTAATGTGGAGGACAGAGCCACAGACCGTGACGTCATCATCATGGGAGGCGGTTGTTTTTGGAGCAGTAACTGTCTGTCTGTCTGCTCCCTGTGTGCTGACCTTCCTGCTTATCAGTGAATATATGTTCTGATAAGATGACTCGATGGTGTGAAGTATGTTGCAGCCAAGATGTCTGGAGCCAAGGTTGTTTGGGTGAATCCCGTCTGACATGAAGCGGCTTTTTATGTTCCAAAAAATATTAAAATTGTCAATAAATCCAACCTGTTGCTCGAGACAGGCTGATGACATCCAGGTGCTTAAGCCAAGGAGTCTGCTGAAGGACTCACAACCTCTGCCGAGTGTTGGGATAGGTCCAGAGATGAAAGACACTCCTGAGTGAAGTTTTAAGTGTTTCCAATAAAAACAAAAAGTCTTTCTTTAGGGTCTCAGACCCAGATTTATTCATGAGGATGTCAATGAGCCAGCATGAATAACAATCTTCTTAATATGTGGCCGTGTAGACATAATGTCTGGTAGCATAGCCGCCACCTCTCTGACTGATTTGTTATTCACAGTTAGATTTTCAGTCCTGGCCATTTCCACCTGCCTCGTTATAAAATCCCCAATCAGAATAGTGTCTATCCTCTTAGCTTTGTTTTTGGCAGAATGCTCTCTGGCTCTTGGCCTGGCACTGGCTTGTGACCCGTTAACTTTGTTATTGCTCAGTTTCATAGTCTCACCTTTATGAGTTAAGCGACTCTGTTTCCTCTGTTGCCGCTCTGTTTCCGTGGTGTGTGCGAGGGGGGACACACAGCTGTCCGCGCAGGGAGGCTGCCAGCTGTAAGCCGGGAGGGGAGCTGCCGGGAGGGGAGCTGCCGGCAGAGGATGAGTCCCGGACTGGGGAGACGTGGGACGGGCTGCATCATCCTTGAGCTCATCGGAGTCCGGCGCTTCGACCCGCGATGACAAAGGCTCAAATCTGTTGGAAAGGCTGAGGTAGGATGAGAGACCGACGCCGAGTGAGGTCCTTTTTTTCCTCCGTAACACCACCTCCGACCATTGCGGCTTACGACGGGGCGTTGAACTGCTGGGCTGCGGAGGAGAGGAGGTAGGATCCCAGGCTACTGTGTCCTGAAGAGCAGCTTTTAACGAGACGATCTGTAGAGACTGCTCGTGAGCCACGTCCAGGGTGTTTGTCAGCAGCTCAGATTGGGACTTGAGTTCCGCTGACAGCCTTCGGATGTCTTCCTTGAGGTTGGCAATGATCCTGTTTTTCTTAACAAGTTGCTGGTTTTCATCGGGAGGGCTGATGTAGCCATTAGCTTAGCAAACCAAGCTAAGTTGCTGCAGGTTGCTTCACAAGTCGGCTCCACTCAGGCTTGCACTGTGCCTCAGCCCTGCTCACACAGTACTAAAGTTGTGAAAATATGGCAGTAGTCATCTGTATCTCTCACAAATTAAGGTCCCAATGCTTTATAAGTATCCAGGATCTACTTTCTGTAGCTTTTAGCAAGAAAAAACAAGAAAGAAAGCAAAAGAATGTAAGCAAAGCGGAGCGCAAGCAGCAGAGCGTCTGCACTGTACTGTTTATCAGTATCATCCCTAAGCCCGCAGACTTACGTCCCTCAGCCAATGTCCCAGTGCCTAAGGGGGTGGACAAACGGGGGCATCCAATCCTCTACCAGGCAGGAAGGATGGTCTGCAATAATTTCAACCACCTGGGCGGCTCCCTCTCCAACTGCCGCCTCCTGCATGTCTGTTCCTTCTGCGGAGGTGGACCACCTGCCCTCACAACCCTACCACACATGCAGCATGACTAGCACGGCACCTAGCCACACCCATTAAGGTAAACATCCTTGCCACTGCTCTACAACATCATCCTGATAGAATGTTTGTTGATTTTCTCATCAATGGCTTCACACACGTTTTCCATCCTGGTATGGAAGTACTTCCAGACACTTCACATATATGTCATAACCTCCAGTCCGCTCTCACAGAACCTCACACTGTCGACACCCTGCTGGCTAAGGAAGTCAAAGAGGGTTTCATGATAGGGCCATTCGACAGTCCCCCGTTTCCTATATTCCGCATCAGTCCCATAGGCATCGCAACTCGGAAATATTTAGGCAAAAAGAGGCTAATCATTGATCTATCTTCACCAGACGGCTCACACATCCCGAGCATCAACAGCGTCATACCATGCCCAGATTTCTCCATGCAATACACAAACACTGACCACGCCATCACCCTCATCTGTCTAGCAGGACGTGGGGCCTGGCTTTCCAAAGCCGACATCACCAGCGCATTTAAAGTTCTGCCCCTTCACCCAGACTACTGGCGTTTTTTCGGCGTTTGCTGGAAAGGAGGTTTTTACTTCTCAGTATGCCTCACCTTCGGATGCAGAAGCAGTCCTAATATCTTTGACTCACTCTCAGAAGCCCTCGCCACGAGCTCACTACCCTCATCAAAGCCTTTTCGGAACTCGGTGTTCCTCTTTCTGAAGAGAAAACCTCAGGGCCTGACACATCCATCGAGTTCTTGGGCATCACTCTCGATTCAGTCTCCTTCAAAGCTTCTCTTCCAGCTGAGAAAATACAACGCATCACCTTGCTCCTGTCCAACTATCTCCTAGCAGACAGGTGCACCAAACCCCAGCTGCTAGCCCTCCTCGGCCACCTCAATTATGCCATTCGCATAATTCCACAGGCAAATCCTTCCTCTCCAACCTCCTGACTAAGGCAGCAACCGTCCCTCACTCCACAACAGAGTCACCCTAGATGACACCAGCAAAATGGAAATGTGCATGTGGCAGCATTTCCTGTCCTCCTGGAACAGCATTTCGTTTTTTTACGAAGACTTCCTCACACAGCCCGAGGACATCCAACTTTACACGGACGCAGCTCCCTCCACAGGTTTCGGCAGCTACTACGGAGGGAGGTGATTCGCTTCAGCTTGGCCCCCAGAGTTTAGCTCTCTCGATTCAGAGTCCCGCTCTCCTTCATCCGCACTCCACGAGCTATATCCCGTCATCATAGCTGCCATTCTTTGGGGGCACGAATGGTCAAAAAAAATCCATACTCACCCACTCCAACAACGCAGCAGCCGTAGAGATCAACAAAAGGCGATCTCGCTCTCCCATCATCATGCAGTTCATGCGCAGACTCACACTAATCTCAGCTCAACAACAGTTTATTCTCCAGGCAGCTCACGTTCCCGGTTATCACAATAGCATTGCTGACTCATTGTCTCGCTTTTCATTCCAGAAATTCAGACACTTGGCTCCAAACTCAGATCTGCATCCCACATCAGTCCCACCGTTTTCAGCCACAATATTCAATTAGCTCCACAGCTAAGAAACCTCACAAGCGCCTCACAAGAGGCCATACTGAACAGCCTCGCTCCCAACACTCTCTCTGCCTATCTAACCGGCTGGAACTCTTTCAAAGCATATCACACCACCTACCAGATGTCATTTCCCTCTCTCGACATCACATCCATCTGCAACTTCATCACCCATGCTCATTCCATCTTAAACATCCGAGCACCCACCATCCAGACCTACCTAGCAGGGATCAACTGTTTCTATAAACTCGTCACTGGCTCCCCTTGTCCAGCCATCTCTCATTCACACGTTACAATGCTAGACAAAGGCTTGCGTAAACAGGAACCCGTGCCTCCAACTAGAAGCCTACCACTAACCTCCAACCTTCTCAGCCTACGTTCAGGCTACTTGTCCCCGATGGTCGACCCTTGAATCCATGTTCCTGCTGGCCTTCTTCGGGCTCCTGAGATGCTCCGAATTCGCCCCAACTTCTTCCGCTTACAACCCTTTCATCATCCCAGTATGTCCGACATAACCTTCCATACCTCTGACTCTCTCATATTCACACTCCGAAGGAGCAAAACCGATCAACTGGGCATTTCCTTCCCCATCTACCTCTTCCGTCTTAACTCATATTTCAGCCCATATAAGCCACTGGCAAAATACATCCACTCCAGGTTTGCTTCCAACGCATTACCTCAACACCCACTATTTCACACTGACACAGAAAAAAATGGCCACCCGGTTCTGGTTCCAGAAACATCTACACAGAGTCCTCCGCATTTCAGGCATTTCTTCCGAACATTACTCAAGCCATTCCTTCAGCATCGGCGCAGCCTCCACCGCAGCCAGAATGGGCATCTCCGATCAAACCATCCAGGTCCTAGGTCGCTGGTCCTCTCAGGCATACCACACATACATACATACATAACAACCTCAATGATCTACGTCAAGCTCATATCCAATTGAGCTTATAAAAATCCAACTCTTTTGGGGGTCCATAACCAGCTTGGGCGGGAAAAGCTGAGACGGAAACCCCACACTGAGTCTCCATCTGCCCAGCGTCCAGCGTACCCTCCGGACCAGCCTAGCTGACAACATCCTCCATCCATCTTTGCCCCTCCCCTCTACATCCACTCACCATCAACATCACCTCATACCTCAGAACATTCATTAAAATGTTTAACTTCATATTGTTGTGGCGTGATCCTTGCTAGTGAAATGAAGTTAACTAGTTAACTTAGGTTCGGGAGCAGGGTCACGCCTCAACCACACCTCTAATCACCTGACAAGCCTATTTATACCGGGCCAACCCATCCAGTCCTGTTTGTCTCAGATCTCTCATCCCGTCCACCGTTTCCCCTTCTATTCATCATCTCCACTACTCCTCTCATCCCTTCCAATTCCATCTAATGCATATCTCTCCCATGTCTCATTCTAGGTACGGTCCGGGGGTCCATAACCAGCTTGGGCGGGAAAAGCCGAGACGGAACCCCCACACTGAGTCTCCATCTGCCCAGCGTCCAGCGTACCCTCCGGACCAGCCTAGCTAATGACATCCTCCATCCATCTTTGCCCCTCCCCTCTACATCCACTCACCATCAACATCACCTCATACCTAAAAACATTCATTAAAATGTTTAACTCCATATTGTTGTGGCGTGATCCTTGCTAGTGAAACCGTAAATGTTAGTAGTATGATGCAGTGTCTTGTAGAATCGCTGATTAGAAAAAAATTCAAATGCATGTTTTGATTTTATAAAATGTGTATCTGTGTACTGACATTTTTTCAGACACAATTATGTCCTATTATGCATGATGGGATGTCAGAAAAATAAAAACTCTAAAAGCCGACTATCGCTACTCATTCTTATAACAACAACCATGGAGAGGGTCATGAAAAAAATATACTATGCGCCAGAAAGCGCTGGAGGATATGGAGGTAAACAAAGGTTAAAACAGGCAGTGTCTGAAAGTACCGGTACCCGTTTAGCAGATTCTGAGATAGCAAATGGCTCCTAAAAACAGGATGTTTATACCCTTCACAAAATGGCCCCAATACATTTTAAGAGAAATTGGGTGTTAGTAAATAAAATAGATCAACAATTTCAGACAGATCTTGTGGACATGACTGCTTATTCTTCAGAAAACAACAGGGTACGTTTTTTATTAACATTTGTAGATGTGTTTTCAAAGTACACTTGGGTTCGATGTTTAAAAAATAAAGACATTTTAGATGAAGGTAGAATATCCAATAAATTACAGACAGACAAAGGAAAAGAGTTCTTGCACAAAGAGTTTAAAGACTTAACTAAAGCTAATAATATTATTCATTTCACCACGCCAAATGAGACAAAGGCTAGTGTTATTTAACGTTTCAACAGGACTCTTAAAACCAAAATGTGGAGATATTTATCGGCCAATAATTCTAACGTTATGTGGACGTCTTGCAAGATTTAGTAAGTGTTATAACTCGAGTTATCACTGAAGCATTAGAATGAAACCGGTTGAAGTAACAAGCGATAATGAGCACATAATTTTTAATAATCTATATAAAGCAAAGAGCAGTGATCCGCTTCAATGGAAATTTATAGTTGGTGATACCGTGAGAATTTCAAAATTAAGACAGCCTTTTAAAAAAGGTTATGAGCAAAACTATACTGATGAATATTTTACTGTAACAGAATGCATACCAAGAAGACCCCTTGTTTACAGGTTAAAAGATTATGGAGAAACATTACAAGGAACATTTTATGGATCAGAGTTGCAAAAAATTATAGTGGGTAAAGACACAACTTTTAAAATAGAAAGGGTCTTATCTAAAAAGAAACACCAGGGGCAAAACATGGTGTTAGTCAAATGGGTAGGATGGCCAGACAAATTTAATTCCTGGATTGCGGAAAAATGTGTCATTCAGCTGTCGTAAGGGGGGATCTCGTACAGCAAGGCAGGGGAAGATGGAGGTCTGACATGGATGGAAAAGGGCTTTTTTATAACATTGCCTAGCAATTCCTCCACAAAATTTTATCCTAACAACACAATAGCCAAACCCCTGCATTTCAAAGTGCCCTATGAAGTAGGCTTAATCGAAATACAGTATCCAAAAACATGGACAAATTTCTCGCCAGATGACGCAGAATTTGTCATGTTTGACAAAAATCAAAAAGGCGGGCATGCCTAAGAACAACACCAGGATTCTATACAACTATGCAACAGATAATAACAGAAATAAATAACTGCTTGTCTGAATATGAATTACATCAAACTTCAATACAATATCATCACCAACAGAGTCAGTATTTTGCCTATAAGAGATATTGAAATAACGTTTTGAGGAAAACTGGCACAAATGTTAGGATTTACTCCAGGCATTGCTTTTGCCACCCCCGGACAGATTATTGAGCTATGATGACATACCAGAGGAATCATATATGGCACAGCATTTTGCCGATCTGAACGTAGGCCTGTATAATCTCTTTATCTATACGGACATAATAGAACAACAATCTGTAGGTGACAGCTATGTTCCTCTTTTAAGAATTGTACATATTGCAGGACCAACAATCATATCACAAGAACACATTACATACGGCTCTCTAAATCACACATTGACGACATTGAGATATCTCTTAAAACAGATCAGAATAGGCATATTCCTTTACATATGGTAAACAGTTCCAAAACTACACTTTTGACCTGTAAAAAATCAGTTTTAGACAAGATCATGTATCAGCCATATACACAATGCTGATAAATACATTAACTATTATACGGCACAAGGGGTGGTGATTTACCATACAGTAGGCTTAGCGCGCAATATGGGGCAGGTCTTGGGGGTATTTTTCGCGGGTTATTTAGACTTGCACTGAAAAAAATGATTTTGTGGTGTAGTAATATTTATTTGGTTAACTGTCACATTTTTATTTTCTAATTGTAAGTATCAGTGAGAACTGGAATTATTCAAGTAAAACTATATATGTCATTCATGTAATAAATAAACTGTGTGGGAAGAGTACGTTTTATTATGTATTTTCACATAATATTCAAAGGTTTCATAGTCATTCACATAAACTTAGAAATGCCAAGTAAGTTTTAATAGTGTTGTGCGTGTTTTGATCCGCACATGCGCTTTGTGACGTGCACTTTGTTGTCCGCCAAAATACACGGTGAAGAAGGACGACGGTGGCAAGGTTAAATGGAGGCAGGAGCGGCTAAATCATCTTGAAGCTAAGTCATTCAACGTGGAGAAAAAACGTTTCAAATCCGCAGCATTTCTAGGTCAGCTTGGAGAGGCCGAGAGATTCACAGCAACCTCCGCCAGACCTCACCGCTTTCCCGCAGTCCGCTGACAAACTTGAGCGTCGGGCTCAGCTATAAACTAGAAAGCTAACGTTATACTAGCAAGATTCAGAGTCAGTAACACAGCGTATGGTCAGACAAACAGTGACCATAATAATTTGATAGTATATTTAAATTGAGAGGGGCAGCACCTTTCTTACAGCAGTGTTGTGTTACTCTCGCCATCTTGTAACGTTAGTGTTCTTACAGCATGTTGTGTTACTCTCGCCATCTTGTAACGTTAGTGTTCTTACAGCATGTTGTGTTACTCTCGCCATCTTGTGGTGTTCTTACAGCATATTGTGTTACTCTCGCCATCATGTAGTGTTCTTACAGCATGTTGTGTTACTCTCGCCATTTGTAGTGTTCTTACAGCATGTTGTGTTACTCTCGCCATCTTGTGGTGTTCTTACAGCATGTTGTGTTACTCTCGCCATCTTGTAACGTTAGTGTTTCTTACAGCATGTTGTGTTACTCTCGCCATCTTGTAACATTAGTGTTCTTACAGCATGTTGTGTGTTACTCTCGCCAGCTTGTGGTGTTCAGAGGATGAAGCACTGAAGTAAAGTAGGAAAAGCCCAACCCGGTGAAGATGGGCTGCAAAGTTATGTTATTTACTCTATTGGCTCGGGTCTGGTGGGGTTCGGGCTGTTGATTGTTGTCTCTCGTGCATAGCTTTTGTCCACTCAGCGACCTGTACTTGTTTACAACGGGGAGAGGAATTTCCGGTTACAAACTTTTGAAATGGACAGTAAAAAAAACAATGTTAGCTTTCTCCTGTAGACTCTGGTGAAGTTTATAAAAAAAAAAAGCTAAAGTGAATGGCTGAAACGATACTTGGTCAGAAGGGTATGAAGCCCTTTATTTATTAGCAGTTAAAACGTAGTTTCTGAAATGATGTTAGCCATAAGATTCTGTATCAGGACATAGTTCGAGTGTGTGGATTTGTGTTTTGAGGATATTTTGCCGGTTTACATCTGTACTTTGTACAGTTTACAGTCGTATACAGTTTAAAGTATAAATTGGCTAATTAAATACAGAATACAAAAATACATTGGTTTGACAATGGTACAGTGTATTTTGGTTATATGATTCTGTAGTTTTAATGTATTATTTCTTGTATTATTCTGTAGTTTAAATGTATTATTTTTTCTTTGTGTTTTTGTCCTTAAGCCCAAAGCAACAACGTTCTGCAGTTGATACAGTGCCCTCTCAAGCAGCAACTACAACAAGCTGTCACAAGCAAAGCCTTCTGGCTATTCAGGTAAAGAAAAATATTGTGCAGCGCTTTGCACTTCATAAGTTGTAAGAGGTTTACCATCATCACAGAACATACATACTATTCCAAATTAAAATGAAGCAGAATATATTTTGGATTGTGAAGTTATGTGTTGCGCATAAAATGAACAAAATTTGAAAGGACAATCTGATGTTATATCTATTCTACTGATATGAATATAGCCCAAGAAATGCTGTTTCTACATTATCCCTGGCATTACAGTAACTTTAAGTATGATGTATTAATGATTGTATTTCTTTGTATTTTACAGCCTCCACCGGGAAAGTTCTCCTGCTACACGAATTTGATTTGAACGGCTAATGTAAGGTAAATCTAAAACCCTAGGTACCTCTCATTCTTAGTTTTAAGTTGACTTTTATACTGATATGAAAATGTAGTTCAGATGAGGTTTGATTTATTGCTGTCTGTGTTTTCCAGATTCAAAAAAGATGAAATGGTCATGTAAAACATGTAGATTCGAGGCTGACACACGGACAGAACTGTTGAAACACTACAGACTAAGACATGGAATGGTTAGCCAGACAGTGCCTTGCCTTTATAAGGAATGCCCTTGTTCATTTAAAATGTTCAATGCCCTTAATGTTCATTTATCTAGGCAGCACCCGAGGCAGTGAATCAAAAGAGATTCTATCTTTTAGTTGTGTCCTATGCAGTTCCGCTTGTTTTGATTCAGAGAAGCAATATTTTGAACATCTTGGAAGCCATTTGAGGAGATTTGAAGTAGTTGCCTGTGTATTCAAAAACTGCACCTTCAGCTCAAACATATATTCCACCTTCGCCTCGCACAGACATAGGAAACACTCTCCACATGGCCTTGAAGACTTTAAAGATGAAGTCTTAAAAAAATACTCAGATCCAGTTGACACTGAGGAGGAGGATCCTCAACCTTTGATTGAGGAAGACAAGGATCTATCTTGGATCATAAAGGAGAAATTTGGCAGCCTTTTTCTTAAGCTAGAGAGCACCTTTAATGTGTCAAACAAGTGCATTGAAAATTGTGGATGAGCTTCAATTCATATCATGCACAGCATCAGTTCCTGTTATCAGAGAGTTGATCGAGTCTACTCTTAGGACCCATAGCTGTGAGTTGGACACAGCTGTAATGTCTGATTTGGTTAAAATTCTCAGCAAGGCACACCCAATAAGCTCAGCTTTGGCAAGCAATGGTCCTTTTCAACATCCTACAAGATAAGAGAATTCATGAAGGAACATTTTTCACTTGTGGAACCAAAAGAGTATGTACTCGATGAAAAAGAGGGCAAAACATTCCAGTATGTGCCAATATTGCAATCTCTATCACAAGTTCTGAACAACAAACGCAATCAAGAAAAACTATTGGATACTGATAGAAATTCAGCAAAAGCCTTACAGTACCAATCTTTTCATGATGGATCCCACTTCCAGAAGAATGATTTTTTCTCTGAAGAGGACAGGCTTAGTCTTATCCTGTACATTGATGACTTTGAGGTGTGCAATCCTTTGGGAACTTCAAGGAAAAAGCACAAAGTCACAGCTGTGTATTGGATCTTGGGAAACATTCCAGCACAGTCTCAATCAGCATTAACATCCATTAATTTAGCCATTTTGTGTAAGGCAGTGGACACCAAGACATTTGGATACCAGAAAGTGTTAGAGCCATTGCTAACGGATCTGAGGACTTTAGAAAGAGATGGCTTATTTGTTCCAGGTCTGGGAAAAGCTGTCAAAGGAACTGTTATGTGTGTGGTAGCAGACAACCTAGGAGCTCACTCAGTTGCTGGCTTTGTTGAAAGCTTTTCTGGTTCTTATGCTTGCTGTTTTTGTCTTGCCGAGCGGTCTGAGTGTCAGTCAAGAGAGGTGAGATCTGGTTCTTTTCAACAGAGAACTGAGGAGCAACATGCGGTACATGTTCAGACTGCTTTGTCCAGTCTGAATAATTCCCCATGCTATGGTGTGAAAAAAACAATGTGCACTGTCTGAAAAGCTTGAGCACTTTCATGTTACATCTCGATACCCTCCAGATGTCTTACATGACCTTCTTGAAGGCATCATTCCATTGGAATTAGCATTGTCTTTTGACGTCTTCATCAAGAAGAAGTTTTTCTCTCATTGAACTAACTGATGTCATCCATCAGTTCCCACACAAGTGGAGTGATAAGACAAATCGCCCTCATCTTGTCCCCGGCAACTTTTCAAACTGTAAATCGGTGGGAGGCAATGCTCATGAAAATTGGTACCTGCTACGTTTGCTGCCTCTGATGATAGGTTTGAAAGTACCTGAAGATGAGCCTGGGTTGCAGATGCTAATGATTTTGAAAAGCATTGTGGAGCTTGTTATGTCGAGCCATACAGAGGAAAGCATTTGCTATCTTGACAGTTTAATATCTGAACATCGCAGTAGACTTCTTGAAGCTTTTCCTCAACAGAAACTCATCCCTAAGCACCATTTTCTTGAGCACTATCCCCAGCTTATCCGAGAATTTGGTCCTGTAGCTGCTCTGTAGACCATGAGGTTCAAAGCTAAGCACAGCTTCTTTAAGAGAGTTGTCAGACACACAGGATGTTTCAGGAATATCCTGCTTCTCTTGCAAACGAGCACCAGCTCATGATTGCAAACCATCTCCACGAATCGAATGCAGTCAAACCATCACTCTTGGTTACAAAAACAACAGAGGTCTCTTTGGATGTTCTGAAGGATGACATTAAAGATGCATTGAAGTGCAGATTTCCAGGTGTCACAAAAGTACATACTGCCAACTCTGTGAACTGTTCAGGGACAACCTATGCTGCTGGTGGTGTGCCGTGGTTTACTGCTGGGTTGCCAGACTTTGCAGAGGTGCTACAAATTATGGTAGTTCATAACAAACCAGTGTTTGTCATCAGACTAAAAAAGGCATGGTACCATGAGCACCTTAGAAGTTTTGAGTTGGAGAACACAAGCATTGAGCAAGTAATTGAGCAAAAGGATTTTCCAGATTTTTATCCTATGGCGGTGTACACTCTGGCAGGAAGACGTCTGGTAACCTTGAAGCACCACATTTGCCTCCCTTATTAGTGGTCACAAATGCAGGATGTGTTGAAATTCGAGTTTGAGCTTTATTTTTGTCTAGACATTAAAGGGCCAGTGTGTAATATCTGGCATGGTTTATTGTCAATCTGAATCTGAATCTGAATCTGAATCTTCTACCCATTAATATGTTTATACAAGTGTATAATCGCTAAAATAAAATTCGTTTGGTTTTTGATTGGTTCCATAAAAATACATAAGAAATTTTGAGTATTGGGTCATTTTGGTACCAGTGATGAAGGTCGTTCTTTTATTAAAAGACACATTTTTTGTTGCCAAGCTTCGTGTCTACATAAAGCCAGCACATTTGAAAGTTCTTCAGACACAAAAATGGCTAAAACAAGGAGCCTAACGCAGGAAAACATGCCTGAAGATAAAGATTCTCAGCCAGGAAGGGTACAGTTGCCGCCAGATAGCCATGTGCAGATGCAGTCCTTCAGCAGTTGGATACACTCTGCAGAAATATAGACGAACCAACAGCTTGGAAGACAAACAAAGATATGGGCATCCAAGGGTTTCTTCAGCAAGAAATGGCCGCATCCTGATCCACATGTGCAGGCAAAACGCCAAATGACATCACAGGAGCTTCAGCAGCAGTGGTCAAACCAAACTGGTGTCCAGTGTTCCACCCGCACTGTACGTGGCCAACTTTTAGATCATGGCTTAAGGTCCTACAAGGCTATCAAGAAGCCCCTGATCAATGAGAGACAGAGGTTAGCCCGGCGTCGTTGGGCCCAGGCACACAAGAACTGGACAGCCAGGAATTGGAAGATGATTTTGTGGTGATCCAGTTTCCAGCTTTATCTTCATCCTACTAATGTGAGGGTACGCAGAAGGCCAGGCGAAGCATTATCTCCAGCACGTACAGTACCTACTGTCAAGCATGGTGGAGGCAGTATCATGGTTTGGGGATGCATGAGTGCTGCTGGTGTTGGTCATCTCACTGTCTGTGATGGCACATTGAACTCTACCAAGTATTGTACCATTCTCGAAACCCACATGCTCCCTTCTGCATGTTCACTGTTCCGTCGAGGTAAAAACTGGATGTTTCAACAAGATAATGCCCCGTGCCACACATCCAAGGCCAGTAGAACCTGGCTGCAGGAGCACAGTATCCAGGTCTTAGAGTGGCCAGCTCAATCCCCGGACATAAGCCCCATTGAAAATCTGTGGTGGATTATCAAAGGTCTGTTTCAAAGTATAAACCAAAGAATTTAGAAGAATTAAAAGCAGTAATTCAAGAAAAATGGGACAAGATTACCCCTCAACAATGTGAAAGGCTCATGGGGAACATGCCAACCAGGATTAGAGCTCTACTTCGTGCCAATGGCAGGACTACTAAATATTAATTTGATGATGTGATGGTTTAATTATTTTTTGTTCAGTTTTGAACACATTCTCTGTTATTTGTTGACTTTGATACCGACAATGTTGAGAACTGACATTGAAACTGTCAAGAATTTAGTTTTGTTAGTTTTCTTGTAAACATTACAAAAAATATAATTTGTATTTGTTTGTATCTGTCTAATGCAGCCACACCTTTTGAAACACAAAAAGATTTTTCCACAAATATTTCATGATAATATGAGATTGTGTAAAATTTTAAGGGTGTCCGAAAACTTTTTTCCACCACTATATATATATATATATAATATATATATATATAGTAAGGCCTTGCTTTAGAGGTCGCCATCTTGCGCCATGTATGTACGGCAGACCGAGCAGACAATCCAGCCAGCCAGAGAACGCGTTTCGCGTGTATAAATGAACCAACAAAGACAGCGGGAGGAAGGAAGAAGGAGGATGAAACAGCAGAGAATGTTAGAAGTTCATCGATAGAGAGTAGTGAAAAGTTTTTTAGTTATAAAGTTTGCGAATGGACCACACTTACCACGCAACAGGAGAGAATGAACCCGAACCGTCATCTGCGAGGAAAAGAAGACGTAACTTCACTCCTTGTGATGCACTCTCTGCGGCGATTTTCCACCTGGTGATATATATCCCCAACAATGGCAGCAGTAGCACCAAATCCCATTCTGTGCATTCAGCCTCTTCTCGCCCGCTCAGCATCCAACACATGGAGTTCCTCATCTGTATACTCCGGCTCAAACAGGTATGGCTCTGGGTCTGTGTCCGCCACAAGAAACTCTTCAAAATCGCGTTCAAAGTCGTCCATTGCAGCTGCTGCAGTCCGGAGATATTGTTACCCCCAATTTCCACCAGATGCATATTGGTTGCGTCTGCGGTCGGCACGGCAGCGGAGCCGATTAGATTCAATTATAGTCAATGTGTGTGTTTCCACCGGCTCCGGCAGTGCTGTGTTCCGGCTCCGTCTCAGCTCCGGCAGTCCGGAGGCCTCCGCAACAGATACGCAGCACTTCTATTTTTGCCGGACGCCGGAGCACAACGCAGCAATTCAGCACAGACCAGATCGTGCGGGGCAGGAAGTCGTGCAGAGAAACACAATAAAACATCCGGTTAATACTCAAAATAAGATACACAGTGTTCACGGCGGATCATATTTCCCTGCACTACACCTTGAAAACTACATAATGGGCAGAGGCAGGCCTGAAGTCAACAGGTCAGAGGTTTTTAGACGTCATTTCACCCCGTTGACACCGTGGACGAGGAGATATTCATCATGGCAGTGCACCAGATGTGTTCCGGCGGACCTGCACCGCTCCGCACAGCAAACGCAGCCGGTGGGTATTGACGGACGGCGGAGCACGCCGCGGATAACCAGCGCTGCCGTACCGCAACGGACACGCATCCAGTGGAAATCCGGGGTTAGGCTAAATAAACAGCTGAGCTCTGTTTACAAGCTACGCTGTCAGTCAGTGCGGGCTGGAGATTGGCGGAGCAGAGAAGGGAGGGGGGTCCCCACTCGGTATTGTAAACGAGTAAGTGTGTAAAGTTATGAAATGTGTCTGTTACGCTAAGAGTCAGAGTTTGGGACGGAGTGGAGTTTCTGGAGTGCTCAAATAAATGGGCCTTTTTCCCAAACGCTCCTCTGGTCTCCTGCTCGTGAGGGATTCATTACAATATCGTAACATGGCTTAGATTTCTAAATAAACATACAACTCGTGGCTAGATAGACCTACTCCTGAAAAACTCGTGCGCAAGGCTTTTTGTCCCTACGAGGCCGCCGTCATTTACCCGACGGGAGGGGTGAGCGACTGAGCCCTGCAATCTAGAATCTGACCACTGATGTCACTGTTTTCAACCCATTTTACACACTGGCCCTTTAAGAATATCATCAAATTTAGTGTGTAGAAGTCCAATATCCCTATGGTATTTTGCTTATAATATCCCTAATTCTCTTCTGAGATGTACAACTTCCTTCTCAATTTTAGAGCTTTTTCTAGTTTGTTTTAATGAAATTTTGGCTAGTTTTCTGGTTTCACTAATTATCATGCTCTTGGTTAATCTGCATATTTGTAGCTGGGCCTTA
Source organism: Epinephelus cyanopodus (assembly GCA_026686955.1). NCBI lineage: Eukaryota > Metazoa > Chordata > Actinopteri > Perciformes > Serranidae > Epinephelus > Epinephelus cyanopodus. Next base: position 210,493 of record CM048936.1, read on the forward strand.
CTGCGTCTCACCAGACCTTCCTGTTCATTTTCAGCAAAATTAAAAGTTATAATTTGAAGTGGGGGATCAACTCTGTGTACCAAAGATGTGGTGTATTTTGTCTTACTGGTTGTTGCCGCTGTCTGGAGATCGCCCGCGCTGAAACTATGTGCGTCGTAGCACTGGATCTGAGCCTCCGTCCAGTTCTCGATGTCCGACTTCTCGGCAACAGGGACGGAATTCAAAGAATTGTTTGCAATTGTTCCCGTTGCCTCTCTCAAATCTTCATGACCAATGTCCCCTATGTCCGGACTGTCCGTGATGGTAATTGGCTATGCAGGGGGTGTTGCGTTCTGCACAGGTCTTCCAGGTACTGATTCGCCTCTTGGCCTCTTAACCAAACGCAGTCTGTTCCTGTTGCTTGGTGCCCGGGTAACACTTTACAATAAGGTACAAAAAATTAGAGTAACTAATGAGTAGTTACTCATTAGTTACTCAGTAACTACTCTAATTTTGAGTAACGAGTAAAGAGTAGCTAATGAGGAACTAACTCTTAGTGAATGGTCAGTTCCTCAGTAACTCATGATCAAATGTCACAAGAGTAGTTGCTGAGGAACTAATGAGGAATGAATGAGGAACTAACTATTAGTTAATGGTCAGTTCTTCAGTAACCCCTGATCAAATTTCAGAGGAGTAGTTACTGGGGAACTAATGATGAACTAACTATTAGTTAATGGTCAGTTCGTCAGTAGCTCATGATCAAATTTCATGGAGGAGTTAATCACAACTTAATAATTACTCAACTAGTTACTTCATCAGTACAGAATCATTACTGTGTAACCTATCCATTAGTTAACCTTTTTATGTCCTAAAGTGAAGTGACACATAATGAGTAGTCTTTCATTACTTCATCATCATCTTTACAATTAGTTCCTTAACAAATAAAGTCACAGACAGCAGGATTCTTGAGAAGAGTTTTATTCATTATTTTCAAACCACATACACATTAATATGATCATCCATGTCATTCTGTACGATGATGCCTTAGAAATAAATATGATAGTGTGTCACATTTTAGGTAGGCTAAGCTTAAAGAATTTATCATGGGGCCTGCAAGTAAAGTACTGTATACTGATCACACCGTTGTTCACAGTACAGCTGTTTGAGGTGCAAAAAAGTTAAAGTAGTTACTATGAAACAAAGTTGGAATGAATGAGGAACTAACTATTAGTTAATGCTAAGTTCTTCAGTAACTCCTGATCAAATTTCAGTAGTTACTGAGGAACTAATGAGGTAGGCTACAAACTATTACTTAATCATTACCTACTCTTTTTGTGTACCCTAAAGTAAAGTGAGCCATCAAAATGAGTAGGTAATGATTACTGAATCATTACCTACTCATTAGGTACTCTTTTTGTGTACCCTAAAGTAAAGTGAGACATCAAAATGAGTAGGTAATGATTACTGAATCATTACTTACTCATTTTGATGGCTTACTTTAGGGTACACAAAAAGGTAGATAATGATTAACTAATAGTTCCTCATTAGTTCCTCGGTAACTACTCCTCTGAAATTTGATCAGGACTTACTGAAGAACTGACCATTAACTAATAGTTAGTTCATCATGCATTCCAAATTTTCGGCTGATTGAGCATGTTGAATCTGCAGCGGAGCTTGTCGGTGAGAGAGATCCTAGCTGTTCAGGTGTTATATCCTCTTCCCTGTAGCGAGTGAATCTGCCTGTAGTGAAACAGGGGCTAACCGCTGCTTCCTCCTCAGGCTCCACTTCACTCAGCTGCCCGACAGATCCGCTGCTTCTTTAACCTGAATAACAAACCGGAGCTAGCTGGGAGCGGCTAGCGGAGCGTTAAGCCTGATTTATGGTCGTGCGTTGAATCGACGTCGTAGGGTACGGGGCTACGCAGAAGGCTCGCCGTAGCCCCTGGCGTAACCTGACGTGCACCTCCCCAAAAATGTAACTACGCGTCGCAGCGACGCAGACCCAGCGCAGACCGGCACGGCTGTGATTGGTTTGCTTGGTAGCAACACATTTCCGGTTTCGTATTTCCAGATTCCGGCAGCCCCGCCGTCTTTAAACATCTTCTGTTGCGATGTAGATGTTCCAGTGTTTTAAGGCTCATTATATATATATATGCCATTATGCTCAATGTTCAATACGGATATGGATACCCGGCCGGAGCCGTCTGTCCGTGCTCCGCGTTCATTTCTCTGTGACCGGAAAAGCCGGAAGCTAAACGAAGAATCAACTAGAGACAACGATAACCACTCAGGAAATGAATGTAGCCTCCTACCGCTCTGGCGGTGAATTGCACCGCGACGAAACTGAGTGACGGAGAAGTTCAAAGGGTTCACGACGGCGTAACGGCAGCCACGTAGCGACGTCGTCGATTCAACGCACGACCATAAATCAGGCTTTAGCCGCAACATGACCGGAGGGAAGCAGCCAGTTAGCCTCCGCTAGCTTCCCAGCTAACGTTAGCCCCGGCTCTCCGTGTGGATCCAACCACAGCACCAAGCCCTGGTTTGTTATTCAGGTTAAAGTGGGAGGAAGCTGTCAGGCAGCTGAGTGAAGCTGCGTGAAGTGGAGCCTGCAGGGGAAACACCAGGAGTGTCTGAATGTAATCGTCCATGGAGGCGCTGCGGTGCTCGGTTGCACAGATAGGAAAGCCCTCGGCTGACAGGATGTATCACTCTGTCACTCCGCGCTACTTTGTTGATCTCATGTATTCAACGGACTTCCAGTTTCCCTTTTTGCGTTATTTCCTTTCACGCAGGTGCAGAACCTACATGTTATTTGGCCGTCGGATGTAGTCTTTTTTTTTTTTCACAACAGAATGCAGTTCTTCAACATTACACATATATGTCATATATCACATATGCCGGGGGGATAAGAGTTTACAAGAAAATATTAAAATGATCTCAAATATTAATGGTTTTGATTGCCTTTTGATTAAGGGAAAATTTAATGGAATTGATGTAACGAAAGCAACAAAAGAGGGTTTTCTATGTGTAAACTTACATTTGTGAATGTGAAATCTTGCCAAAAGTAAGATGAGATTAATAATAAATCTTTCAGTGGGTTCTGCTGTATTTCTGTTAAAGTCAAAAAGTCCAAACAGCACATCCCTCCAAAACAGCTTCAATTTGTTTTTTAATATTGTTTGCAATAATATGACAAATATCACTCCGGAGTCTTTTGACAATGGGGCAGTGCCAAAATAGATGAGTAACCATTTGAAGTGTTGGGTGTAGTCTTTGTAGTGTGTTCAAATGCAACTGACAGAGGGTGACGTGAGGCGATGCAGACGACGCAATAGCTGGCTTTTGTTGCTTCTGGTTCTTTGATGTCGGTTTGGTGTGTCAGCACCTTGTACAGAATAACATGGATGATCATATTAATGTGATTGTGGTTTGAAAATAATGAATTAAACTCTTTGCAAGAATCCTGCTGTCCGTGATTTTATTTGTTAAGGAACTAATTGTAAAGATGATGATGAAGTAATGAAAGACTACTCATTATGTGTCACTTTACTTTAGGACATAAAAAAGTTAACTAATGGACAGGTTACACAGTAATGATTCTGTACTGATGAATTAACTAGTTGAGTAATTATTAAGTCGTGATTAACCCCTCTATGAAATTTGATCATGAGTTACTGAAGAACTGACCATTAACTTAAAATAATAATAATAATAATAATAATAGATTTTATTTATAATGCACTTTACATTTGAATACAAATCACAAAGTGCACAGTACAGGCAACAATAACAATAAAAGCAACAGAGGCAATAAAATCGAGCAACAGTTAGTTCCTCATTCGTTCCTCAGTAACTACTCCTCTGAAATTTGATCAGGGGTTACTGAAGAACTGACCATTAACTAATAGTTATTTCATCATTAGTTGCTCATTAGTTCCTCAGTAACTACTAATTAGTTCATCATCTGTTCCTCAGTAACTACTCTTATTTTGTGTAGCTTAGTTCCTCAGTAACTACTCGTTCATTCCTCATTAGTTCCTCATTAGTTCCCCAGTAACTACTCTAATTTTGTGTAGCTTAGTTCCTCAGTAACTACTCTTATTTTGTGTAGCTTAGTTCCTCAGTAACTACTCATTAGTTCCTCATTCGTTCCTCATTAGTTCCTCATTAGTTCCCCAGTAACTACTATAATTTTGTGTAGCTTAGTTCCTCAGAGATACGCTGCTGTTAGGAGACGGTGCTATCAGTGGCATAAACCACGGAAGAATTCAAACATGCTGCTGTCCCAGTGCCACTGTCGCTGAGATAACAACACTCCTCTCAAAAGTTTTGTCTACACACCGAGGAGTCAAACAGCTGATCGTGCATGTGGGTGCAGTGGACATCAGAAAGGAACAGACTGAAGTCTTCAAAAGGGATTTTACTAAGTTCTTCAAGGAGCTCGATAAACTGGAGGTCAAGGCATTCATTAGTGGACCTCTTCCAAACATAGACAGGAAAATAAGCAAGTTCAGCAGGCTGCTTCAGCTGAACACATGGTTGTCCAAAGAGTGTGCGCACAGAGGATTGCACTACATTGAGAACTTTTATCTGTTCTAGAAACGAGTGAGAGAAAAGAGGAACGAGAGAAGCATCTCTGTCGCAGAAGCCAGAGACCGAGCCAGTGTTTCAGCACCAGCTGCACCAAAACAGCCTCCACCGCCCCCAGTGAAGGATTCAGCTCCAGTACCACAACAGCCTCCACCGCCCCCAGTGAAGGATTCAGGCCCGCCATCAGTTCCACCTCCCCCCGGCCCTCATCACAGGCCTTGGACTCGCCTGTGACGGCCCCAGCGAAGGTTTCAGGCCCGCCATCGGTTCAACCTCCTCCCGGGCCCTCATCACAGGCCTTGGACTCGCCTGTGACGGCCCCAGCAGAAGTTTCAAACCCGGCAGCAACCCCATCACCTCGTCTACCCACAGACCAGCCCTGGGCCCCCCTGCCACATCTACCCCCTCTAGAGCCTTGTCCCTCTTCCTCTCCTTTCCATTCCCACCTTCCCCCATGGGCCTGATCAAATCAGGGATTAGGATGGTTCCCCTCACCCCTAATATCAAGTCACACAGGAGCTTCAACTCTCCTGCTTCACAAACTAAAGTTCTCCCAGCTCCTCCCCCTCAGTTTTCATCTGGTCCATCACCCAAACTTCCCCCTGCTCGTCCTCCCCTGCCTGCCCCCAGAGCTGGTATCCCTAAGAGCTAGGATGCACAGGGCCTCTGCTGTCCCAGGACTTACAGCCATGATAAAGGTAATATCAAGCTGGGGCCCTGTGAGACAGTATTCTCCCCTAGTGCTGTATCTACAGCCACACCACATAGATCAGATTACAGAAGGACAGTTAGACTGTCCAATCAGACAAATTTAATCCATATCCCTTGTAAGAAGATAATGTCCAGTCCCACTGAAACTAATCTGAAACTTACTGTGCTTAATGTCAGATCCTTGTCTAACAAATCATTTTTAATTAATAATTTGAATCATATGGTTACGCACAGGTTGTCATTTGGGCTGTTTTCATCATTTGAGTATGTATCCTTTAAAATGGAGCTAAAACAATCTCCGTCCATACTCTATGTAGTTATATACAAGCCTCCCCAGCACTGTCAAAGTTTTATTGATGATTTTACCAGGATGCTTTCAATTGTATGCACAGACTTTGATGGTTTGGTTATTACAGGTGATTTTAATGTACATGTGGATAATGTCTGTGACAGAAATGCGAAAGAGCTCAGTGCTGTCCTTGAAACCTTTGGCCTGACTCAGCATGTGTGTGAGCCCACCCACAGCAGAGCGCAGCACACTCTGGACCTGCTCATTACAAAGGGGGTTAGTATTTCAAATGTCAATGTGGTTGATGTTGCTCTGTCTGATCATTTCTGTGTCTTCTTTGACCTGTCTGTTTCTCCCAAACCACCGGCTCGTCCTGCAGTTGTTCGGAGGAGACACATAAATAACAGCACAGGCGCTCTGTTCATGGAAATTATAAACTTTGAAAATGCCTCATGTTCTAATTCTAATGTTGATGATTTGCTGAACTCTGTTACTTCGAGTGTTTTGACTGTTCTGGACACCATTGCCCCTGTGAAGGTTAAAATGGTTAAAGATAAGCAGAAGGCGCCATGGAGGAATGATGACTCAGTCAGGGCACAGAAAAAGGGAGTGCTGGAGGGCCGAGCAGAAATGGCGCAAGTCAAAGCTTCATGTTTATTATGAAATTTACAAAGAAAAGTTGTACGTGTTCAACCAGATCTTACGTAGAACAAGGGAGAGGTACTTTTCTGAAATTATTGGAAACTGCGGTAACAACTCGCGTGTCTTATTTGCAACAGTGAACAGATTAACAAACCCTCCAGCTCAACTGCTGTTGGAACTGATCTCCACATCTAAGTGTAATGAGTTTGCAGTATTCTTTTGCGACAAGGTTCAGACCATTAAAAATGACATCATTTCCACAACACCAATCACAACCCTGCAGCCACCTAGACACTTAGAGCTGACTCATTTTGCACCTGTAACTGACAAAACTGTCCAAGAGATCATCACCAGTCTGAGTTCATCTACATGCTGCCTTGATGTGTTACCCCACTAGATTTCTAAAGTCTGTGCTGAGCAGTTTGTTACCACCACTCGCTCACATAGTTAACATGTCACTACAGTCTGGAACATTCCCAAAGGCCTTGAAAACTGCGGTCATTAAGCCTCTCCTAAAGAAGAGCAGTCTTGATGCCACAGTACTGAACAACTACCGGCCCATTTCAAATCTGCCGTTTTTAGGCAAAGTCCTTGAGAAAGTTGTTTACCAACAGCTGACTGACTTTCTCCTAATGAACAACTCCTTTGATGTTTTCCAGTCAGGTTTTAGACCCCATCACAGCACTGAGACCGCTCTTATTAAGGTGACAAATGACATCCGCCTGAACACTGACGTAGGCAAAGTCTCAGTTTTAGTCCTGCTAGATCTGAGTGCTGCTTTTGACACTGTCGATCATGAGATCCTGTTACAGAGATTAGAGGACTGGGTGGACATCTCTGGCAATGCCCTAAATTGGTTGAAGTCCTATCTAGAAGACAGGAGGTACTTTGTTGAAATTGGTAACTGTGTCTCAGACCACATGGCCTTGACCTGTGGGGTGCCCCAAGGGTCAATCCTGGGACCCCTTCTGTTCAGTCTATACATGCTGCCTTTAGGCCAGTTAATACAAAGTAATAATGTGTCCTACCACAATTATGCAGACGACACTCAGACCTATGTGTCACTGACAGCAGGTGAATATGGACCAGTAGATTCACTCTGTCACTGCATCCAACAGGTCAGTGTGTGGATGCAAAACAACTTTCTCCAGCTAAATTCAGACAAGACTGAAGTCATCGTATTTGGTCCACAGAAACAAAGAGAAAGTGTCAGCAGTCATCTCCAGTCTCTCTCTCTAAAACCTACAAATCAGGTTAGAAATCTCGGGGTAATAATGGACTCAGACTTGAACTTTAACAGCCACATCAAATCAATAACATCAGCAGCCTTTTACCATCTAAAAAACATTGCCAAAATCAAAGGTATAGTGTCTAAACCTGACTTGGAGAGACACATCCATGCATTTGTCTCTAGTAGGTTAGACTACTGTAACGGCCTGCTCACTGGCCTCTCCAAACGGGCCGTAAGACAGCTGCAGTACATCCAGAATGCTGCTGCTCGGGTCCTGACCAGAACCAGGAAGTAAGAGCACATTAGTCCTGTGCTCAGGTCTCTACACTGGCTTCCTGTGGCTCAGAGAATAGACTTTAAAGCAGCTCTGCTTGTGTACAAGTCTCTCCACGGCCTAGCACCAAAGTACATCTCTGACATTTTAGTGCCATATGAACCATCTCGGACTCTGAGGACCTCAGGGACCGGCCTCTTGCTGGTGCCCAGAGTCAGGACTAAACATGGGGAATCAGGGTTCCAGTTTTATGCAGCTAAAATCTGGAACAGTCTTTCCGAAGACGTGAAACAGGCCTCTACTCTGACAATGTTCAAATCTAGGCTCAAAACAGCTCTATTTCACTGTGCATATGACTGAAAGGATCTTATCTGCACTCTTCTCTTTTAAGTTCATTTTATAATGATTATTTATGTTTTATTTTGTATTGTGATTTTAATGCATTTTCTTCTTCTGTAAAGCACTTTGAATTACTTTGTGTACGAATTGTGCTCTACAAATAACTTGCCTTGCCTCAGTAACTACTCTTTTGTTCCTCATTAGTTCCTCATTAGTTCATCAGTAACTACTCTAATTTTGTGTACCGTTGTTCCTCAGTAACTACTCATTAGTTCCTCATTAGTTCCTCAGTAACTACTCTAATTGTGTACCTTATTATAAAGTGTTACCCTACAATGTTCTGTAGTTGGTGGGATTAGAGAGAGAGGCTGCTTTTGAATACACCCCCTAGCAACAGCGGCCTTGGTATGTTTTTGGGGCGTAATGAATCCTTTATCACGTCTGATTCTTTAAACTTCTCAAGCCCTATTTTGTTAAAATAACCAGAAGGATAAGGCTCCCATTGCATGTCCATAACATCGTTGCTAGTACCGTAGTATCCACTCTGTTTATTGGAAGCCATTGGAATTCAGCCGGAATTGTGTTGTCGGCCTTAAAACCTTGTGTAGTTTGGGGTAAAATGGCACAGTCCATTTGTTTAGGTTAAATTATCCCCCCATGTTTTGCACAGTCCATTTGTTAAATTCAAATTATCCCCCCATGTTTTGCTTAAAATACTCTGTATATGCTCAAATCTGTGAAAAACCGCCAAACAGCATGGTTTGGTGAAACCACCAAACAGCATGGTTTGTAAATTGAGGAACAGTTTGTGGTGTCTGCAAAACTTAAGCAGTTAAAAATTCAACACCGTGTCCTTATTATTTGACGAAAAAGTAATTAAGTTCTTTATTTAATTAATCTCATATCTTCAACCATTTTCCCTCTTTCTAAAGTCCTTCTGATGGTGACATAGCACTTCTTCACACCTACACAAACACTCACACACACACACACACACACACACACACACACACACACACACACACACACACACACACAAACACAATAGTGTTACCCTTCTTTTTGAAATGTATGAAGGTGGGGGTTTTGACAAAATCTGCCACATTTCCTTTCAACACATGTCAGCACCATTTGTCACACACATACACACACACACACACACACGCACGTCACACACACACATCACACGCATACGCCACATACACATGCACTGTCACGCGCGTGCACGTATAAAAAGGTGTCTTTTATATACTACTAAAGGGAATAATGTTTCTATTGAATATGCATTTTTATTTTTTGTTTTCACTCTGAAGAAATGCATACAATTGTTAACATGCATACATTTATTTGTGGCAAAATTTTATGTATTTTTATTAATTTTATTTTATTTTATTTTACTGGAACACACAAAGGGAAAAAAAAAAAAACTTTGGAAGCTGTTGTGATGGAGACTGACAGAGCCTGTAGCTGTGTATGTGTGTACTGACTGCCCCTGTGCTACTTTCTTTAGGGAATAAAACTGCAGATCCTGACAAACTGGTGTCCTTCATCCTGTGTCAACCGACTTACAGCTGCTACATGAAACTGGTGCTGTGACCCGGATCCATTGGTCAGCTGGTGCCAGTCGCAGAGGTTTAGCTGTGTGCTCATGACATCTGGGATGCCAAGTTGGTGGGCCTGTGGATCCTGTTAGTTGCTATAGTGATTACTAATATTCTGTACAAACACAGGCATCTAGAGTAATCAGTTAACTTTACAGAAGGATAAATATTAGTACAAGTTAATACATATTTATGTGTAATTCTATGTTTGTTAGTTCTGTCAAATCTGCAAGTGTTTTAATTTGGTGAAATTGTGAAATTTGATTGCTACATAATTTTGTCCATATACTGTAAAATATGGCAGGCAGACATCAGAATACCCTTAATATTTTCACACCAGCTGCTGGGAGGGGTAGGGCTTTGTTTAACACAGACAGAGTAGTTCAGAGTAGGACTAAAGTGTTGACTAATGAGGACACTGACACCCCTCCACTTGAGCCCTTGTTTTCCACCCCTGTTGTCAGCAATGAGAACACCAGTCAAGAGTTATGCGACCTCATTGGTGAGTTAGGGAGCCAGATAGGGGAATCAATAGCCAGCCGTTTGCTAGCTAGCCAGTCCCCGCTCACCTTAGAGCAGCCTCCATCAGCTACATCAGCCAGAGCTGAAACACTAGACACAACCATTGACCTTTCCAAAGTAAGCCTGGTAGTCAGACCTGATACCAAGGAGCCTCCCATGTATCATGGTGATTCAACAAATATTCTATTCAAGAGAGGATTGAGATGACGGAGGTGTATTTGCAAAAGAGGGGTTTCTCAACCAATGAACAGAAAGATGAGATTCTCAGTCACCTTCTTGGCAGAGCAAAAAGTATTGTCAAAGTGGGATTGAAAAGCAGCTCGTCATCTGGCACAGTTGTGAATCCTGAGGCAATCTATAGTATACTGAGACGCTACTTTAGCAAAACCCCTGGGTCCTGTTTACCCCTGGCTGACTTCTATGCCACCCAGCCAACAGTAAAGGAAACACCAGTAGATTACTGTGTTAGGCTGAATACAGCTGCCGAAGCCGCTGACAGACATTTGAGGCACCAGGGAGGCAACATGGACAATATGGATGCAGAAATAGCTATAATGTTCATCAGAAACTGTCCTGATCCCAGTCTTTCAAATGCAAGCCCATAAGTAAGTGGTCACTCACAGAGGTGCAAGAGACTATGAATGAACATCAAAGAGAGTACCAAGTGAATAAATCAAACACCAACACAGCCAAAGCACGTCCTTCAGGTGGCTACTGCTGTAACAACCATTAGTCCCCCCGAACCCGAAGCTGATTATGCCCAAGTAAACACAGCCAAATACACTCCAACCAACCCAACTAAGTAAAATGAAGCAGCTGCTTCAGAAACGGGCGCTCTAGAGCGTGTTCTAAGTATGTTGGAGAGACTGTTAGAGCCTACGAGTCAGCCTGCTCACACAGCTAGACCTCAATTCTCCCCCTCAGTTCAGTTCACCCCATGCCAGGTCTGTGGTAACAGCTCTCACTCAACAAGAACACACTGCATGACAGAAAGGAGGTGTCTAAGCTGCCTAGAACCAGGACATCAGCGAAAAGACTGCCCTAAAGCCACTGTCACCCAGCGAGATGGCAGTTCACCTAATCAGGGAAGTCACTCACACCTGAGAGGGAACAGTGTAAGTGACAGTGATGAAACCCTCAATCCCAGTGAAGACATACAGTCTATGTATGCAGAAAGCCTAAGATCTGTCCCACCTGGCACTGCTATATTGTTTCAGAACATAACTTGATAAATCTGACAGTCTGTTCTACACCAATATGCAGGTGGATGATAAGGTTTCATTGCAAGCTCTGGATACTGGCTCCATGGCCTGCACCATTAGCAAAGAGGCTGAGCAGATGTTTAAGAATGTTGGATTAGCATCAGAGCCCAGTTGCACTCACCCTGATATTGTGCTTGTTGGTTGTGGTGGCGCTCAAGTCAGACCCAAATGCATTCACAACCTGAAGATGGAAGTGTATGAATGTACATTAAGTGTGCCTGCCTTAGTGGTTCATCAGATGACTCTGGGCACAAATGTCATTAAACACCTCATAAAACAGTTCAAACAGCCTCCCCACTTCTGGCAGGTTTTATGCAAACCTGAGTCAACAGACGCACCTGAGATAATACAGTTTCTCAATATGTTGTCCGGCATCAACAGGTGGAGAGGTGACACAATGCCAGATTTTATTGGGACTGTCAAACTGGCTCAAGCAGTCACTCTTCTCCCAAGAGCACCTGGTTTGGGGCAAGTTGCCTGTAGCCTCACTGCTTTCTGAAGGCAGTGCTATTCTGGTTGAATCATCTAAAGCACAGTTCCACAAAAAAGACATCTTCGTCTGCAGGTCTGTAGCATCCATGAATGGCGACAGATGAGTACCAGTCAGGATTTTGAACACCTCTGACAAAGCTGTCACTTTAAAGCGTCACACCAAGGTGGCAGACATGTCCATTTGCATTGCCATTGAGGATCTGGATGTAACCCCTGAGCAAACGTCAGCCGCAGAAGTCAGAGTGCAGAGTCAAACAGTACTTGATGAAGCAGCTAACAGCCCTGATCACCCTCCTTGTCCCAGTTTTGTAACACATGAACTGGGACTGGACGATTTGGACATTGATTCATGTGAGGTGTCAGACCATTGGAAATCGGAGTTGCAGCGACTGATCCGCAAGTATGAAGACGTCTTTTCAAGGAGCAAACTTGATTGTGGGCTGGCTAAGGACTTTGTCCATCCCATACATCTGTCTGAAAAATGTCCCAACCGGCGCGTCCCACCAGGGCAGTACCACAAACTCCAACGGGTCCTCACAGAGATGGAGGAATGTGAGATCATCTGGAAGTCCAGCAGTGAGTGGGCATCCCCACTAGTGCTTGTTTGGAAAAAGAATGGGGCTGGCTCAAAGCACACACAGTCAAGGATGCACATACTTTGCCCCATCAGTCTGACTGTTTGGCAGCTCTGGGAGGCAGTGCCATGTTCAGTGCAATGGATCTCGCCTCTGGTTTTTATAACATCACCATGGCAGAGGAAGACAAAAAGCTGACAACATTCACCACATCTATGGTGCTCTATGAGTTCAATAGGTTACCTCAAGGCCTATGTAACAATCCTGCAAGCTTCATGCACCTCATAATGGGCACATTTGGTGATCAGAATTTCATGACACTGCTCTGCTACTTGTATGATGTGCTCATGTATGTCCCTAATGAAGTTGAAGCCCTCAGGAGGTGAAACAGTTTTCAGCAGACTGCGTGTCCATGGATTAAAGCTGGCCCCCAAGAAATGTCAGTTACTGAGGAGAAGTGTAAGATTCTTGGGGCACGTTGTGAATGAAGAGGGTATGTCAACCGACCCTGATAAGGTGAAGGCTATTGCCTCCATGACAAAGTCTGACTTAATGATGGAAGATAGAGCTATGCCTTTTCAAAGAAAGATTAAGTCTTTTCTCGGTATGGTCATGTATTAATCAGCAGTTCATACACAATTGTTCTCGCATAGCGAAGCCGTTGACTGCACTGACTGCCACACCAAAAGGAAAAAGGGGAAATTTAAGAGGTGGTGCTGCATTCAAGAAGTTACATCCAAACGACTGGACAGAGGAGCATCGGAGGTCATTTGAAGAGTTGAAAACTGTGCTCTTGGAGTCTGTTGTACTTGCACACCCTGATTTCAGCCGACCATTCCTTCAGTCCACTGATACCTCTCAGGTGCCATATTATCCCAGATTCAGGATGGCGAAAGTAAAGCACGCTCCATCGCCTTCGCCAGCAAGACGCTCACCCATGCTCAGACCAACTATCCTGCTCGCCTGGAGTTTTTGGCATTGAAGTGGTCCGTTTGTGACAAATTTAGCCACTGGCTAAAGGGACACACATTTACTGTTTGGACGGAAAATAATCTGCTAACCTACATTCTCACGAAACCTTGACATATGTATGTTTTATATTGTGTACTTACTTAGCCTTAAGATTGAGACTGTTATGATCTCATTACTGTAATTGCTATGCCTTTAATATGCTTAGTGTTTACACTATTTTTAGGAACTGTCGCCTGTACCATCTGGCAGGGGGACTGGCAATGGAAATCAGCCTTTGGCTGTAATTGGGTGCATATAGTTTTTATGTTTATGAAAATGTTCATTAATGTACACTGTCCTTCTTGACAAAATAAAATAAATTAAATTAAACCTGCCCGGAACTACAGCCAAGCTATCTTAGCCAAGCTACCTCACTGCTGGTCCTGGTAGGAGGCTCCTTGCAGCCTTAATAGACACTTATGAACATTGCTCCATACTGCCCCTACACCCACCAACACTCTGCTCATATGGACTCTGTTGATACACTCATTTTGAACTACTGATTCTCGCAACCTGGAAGGGGGACATATTAATTTGGGTTGTTTTATGCTGCTTACAGTTTATGGCTTGGGGTTGAATTTGAAGTGAATTTGAATACTGTGAACATGTGGTGAATATTGAACTGAATTTCAGCTGCAAGTATTCATTTCTGAATGTCATTCAAGGAAAACATTTTTGCTGAATATTGTTTATTTATTTGTTTTTGTCTATTCATTATTTCAATACATGGCACCATACCAAATAGTATTACTGCCTCAGTGTGTGATTCAAGACTGTCCATTTCCTCCCTGAGCCGAACCAGCCTCTCCTGTTAACTACCCTAATTAACCAAAGTTAGCTCATCAGTTCAGCTAGCATTCAAGCTAGCATAGTCATCATTCATTCATCATCTTTTATTCATATATGCTACACAGGCTATTGCGGTGCGGTTGTTGGTCCTCACCAACACATGCTTTCCCTGTGTCAGGGGCCTGAAGTGTTGGAGGATCAGAAACACTGCCTGTAGCTCAAGGAGTTTGGTGTTTCAGACCTCAAATGGAGGCCACACACCACTTACTTCACTATGAGGTAGGAGGTCACTCATCACAGCATTTTTCCCTGCAGCAGATGTTGGGGGGATCCCCAGTATATCAGGTTGTCCGGTACTAAGATTTGTGCTTCTTGGCATCCAAGCAAATGCTGGCAAATCACTTCTGCAGACATCATGTGTGCAGTGGCCCCAACGATACAACCATAATGGCCACTTTAAGGGACACAAAAAGATTAACTAATGGTCAGGTAAAAAGAAATAATTCAAGACTCATTAACTACACAATAAGGATAACTAATGATCACATAATAAGTAATGTTGCAGTACTTCGTAACCACTTTGGCATGGAACAATAAGGCGTGTTTAAGTAATTAGTAATGATTGAGTTGTTGCTGTGCACTTTTGTGAGTTTTATGTGGAACTTTGGGGGTTTGTCAAAGTTTAACATCAGAGTAAAGAGCCCAGGTAAGGTGGAGAGGAGGGGTGGCTGTGGCTCAGAAGTATAGTGGGTCGTCCACCAATAGGAAGATCAGCGGGTCGATCCCCAACTTCTCCAGTCTGCATGTTGAAGTATCCTTAAGCAAGATACTGAACCCCAAATTGCTTCCTTCCATCAGTATGTGAGTGTTAAAAACTGAGTAGCAGGTGGCACCTTGTATGGTAGCCTAGGCCACCAGTCAGGGCAGGAATTTCACGAGGGCCATGCCTTCCTAATTTGTCCCTGTGCCCTTGAAAAAAATATCTGTCCTAAGGCCACAATGGCCTTGATGCCCCGCCCCACTGCCCCGGGTGATTTACGGTTTTCTCCTCTGCCTCTTTCTTGTCAACACAGCTTTGACACCAAAGCATTTAATGTATGAAAAGTGCTATACAAATAAAGTTTGATTTGATTTGATTTGAAACACCCAGGCAGGGATCGGCACCGAGACCCAGTATTAAACAACCCAAGGCAAGTTTAATCAAGACCGTAATAACAGTAAGCTCCATTGTCTGTGTTATTTTTTAGTTTCGGTTTCATCATCATTCTGCGGCCTCTCTCCTGCTCTCTGCATGTCAGGGCTGACCTCTTCCTCACAGCGTGCACGCACACACGCATGCGCATACACACACACACACACTCAACAAGTCAGTGAAGTCAGACATCAACAGAGAGGCCGTGGCGTAGATAAAGAGAATATAACTTCAAGATTACTCTAGTTGACGACAACTACGCTTGTTACTGTGAGTAAGTGTGATAAAACCTTTGCCAGCCAAGCCAATACTTTATCAAAACCTACATGTGATCAGCATGACACAGTAGCACTGAGCAGCAGCACAGAGCAGCAAGCAGCAGCCGCCTGAAAATCTCCACAGTCCTATACATTTCCTCTATTAAAATCACATCACTTGAGGTTAGTCAATCAATCAATCAGTCAATTTTATTTATAAAGCCCAATATCACAAATCACAGTTTGCCTCACAGGGCTTTACAGCATACGACATTCCTCTGTCCTTAGAACGCTCACAGCGGATAAGGAAAAACTCCCCCCAAAAAAACCTTTAACGAGGGAAAAAACGGTAGAAACCTCAGGAAGAGCAACTGAGGAGGGATCCCTCTTCCAGGACGGACAGACGTGCAATAGATGTCAGAATGTACAGAACAGATCAGCATAATAAAGTGTGGCCTAGTGTGGCCTTATATTACACAAGAGTGGAATTTGCAGCTGAAAGCAAAATTTTTGGGAAATAAACTGGAATCAAGGGCCCTGTGGCAGCTACCACCAGGCCCAGCAGCAGCCACCACCAGGCACTGTAGCAGCTACCACCAGGCCCAGCAGCTACCACCAGGCCCAGCAGCAACTACCACCAGGCCCAGCAGCAGCCACCATCAGGCCCTGTAGCAGCTACCACCAGGCCCAGCAGCAACTACCACCAGGCCCAGCAGCAGCCACCATCAGGCCCTGTAGCGGCTACCAACAGGCCCAGCTGCAGCTACCACCAGGCCCAGCAGCAGCTACCACCAGGCCCAGCAGCAGCAGCTACCACCAGGCCTTAGCAGCAGCAGCAGCAGCAGCAGCAGCAGGTACCACCAGGCCCAGGCTGCAGCAGCAGCAGCTACCAGCTTCTAACAAGCCAGGCTTAGGCTCCAGTTGACAGCTAGCTGGAAGACAATGGTGTCACTGAAGAAGGGTGAGGAAATAGAAGAGATAAAAAGATCACTTGATTTCATGTCGAAAGAAATTGCCACTACATCTAAACAACAAAAAGTGATTATGGATCTGATGGGTGAGTTTAAGGAACTTAAAAGACAAAATGCTGAGAAGGATAAGAGGATTACCCACTTGGAGTGCCGAGTTGCAGACCTGGAATAGTACTCCCGCATGAATGATGTTAATATCATCAGTGGGTTAGAAACCAGGCCCCGGTCATACAACAGGGTGGCGGTGCCAAATGGAGAGCCCACTGAGCAAGACCTTGACTCCCTGGAGCAACAGGCTATGCCTTTGACGGCAAAGGCATAGCCATGAACAGTAAGGACATTGAGGTGTGTCATCCCCTTCCCTGGAGGAATGTAAGTGAGAAACCTGCCATAATAGTTTGCTTTGTGAACAGGAAATAAAAAAATGCACTGCTTAGACAAGGAAGAAAATTAAAGGGAACCAATGTGTATGTGAATAAACATCTGACAAAGAAGAATGGTGACATAGCCAGGAGAGCACGCCTCCTGAGAAAAGAGAACAAGATCCAATCAACATGGACTGCAAACTGTACAGTTTTCATAAAGCTGAAAGGTTCACCTGAACAAGCAAAAGTGCTACCTATCAGAGAGATCACTGAGCTGGACCAGTACAAGAGATGACTACTTCTGAGAACATCAATACACTGGACAGGTTCAATTACTATATGACCCACACCTGCAGGGACCTATGGTCTATGGAGGTAGGACCACTCTATGAACTATTTCAACTGCTGATGAATATCCTGAAGACAATACCGGCCATGACTAACAAACTCTTTCAGTTTTTTATTATTCCCATGATCTCTTGTAAACAGCTGAATATCTTTGTAACAATACTTTGTAATAACTACATGAATCTAAGGCATCTCAAACTATGAAATTCAACATGTCTACTAAGGGTCTTGTGATGGCCCATTTGAATGTCTGCAGTGTAAGAAACAAAATGTATGAGCTGAACTATTTGATTAAAGAGAACACAATTCACATCTTAGCCATGTCTGAGACCCACCTGGATGTTACTGTACTTGATGCAGAGGTATCCATTGATGGCTACGATCAGAGATATTGGATAAAGAAGATACCCCACTGTAGGCTTATCCCAGGGCCGGATTGACAAAATTCAGGCCGGGAGTCATACATCCACCCAGGCCACCCAATCCACACATTACATGCTCACACACGTGCGCACACACTCACACACACACACACACACACACACACACACACACACACAGATGAGCAGAGTAGATGTTTGACCATAGCGGAGACTAGAGAGCAGGAGAAGTGTGCATCCTGTGAAGACAGCCAAGTGCCTGCAAGGACGGAAATGAGCACTTCAGCACGACCCCACCTTGTGTGTCCGTTCTGTTAGAAGGTCAGCAGGCGGCGCATTACTTCACTTGTCTCTGCAACCTTGTCAATAATGCAATCAATATCAAGCTCCATGAGAATCTCCTTCTCTGTTGACATCAGTATAAATGCCTCTAGGCGGTCCTGGCTAATGGAGCTTCTGAGTCTGTTCTTCACAAATTCAATGTGGAGAAAGTCCTTTCACAGGCCACTTGTGTTACAGACAGGGTCAGCAAGTACCTGTATCCCAGACCAATGACGTGGTAGGCGTCTGTTAGCAGGTTGTAATGGGACAGGATGAGGTAGCAGCATATGGGACAGTTCTTACAAGAGGAACAGCTTCTGCTCTCCAACTCCAGGTTCCCCTCAGGTTCCTCAGTGTGTCCACCCTCCTCATGCCCCTCCAAAGGTGGCATCTTGAGTGTCTCCAACTGATGTGCAAGGCTGGTCAGTTCTGCCTGCAAGGTACCAACTGTAGCACACTCATCAAATTTCAGCAGGCATTTACTGAGCTACTCTAGTGCTGTTTTGTGTAGCCCTTTCTTCCTAACTTCAGGGAAGTTTTTTGGATCCATGCATGCAAAGTCTGAGCAGAGCACTGCACTAGCTGCAAATCGATGGTGAATGCCTCCCGTGATGGTGTCAAGGATGACATTGTGGACTTTGACCTTGTAGGCTGTCTCAGCATCTGCAAGAGACTCATCCTGTGCCAGTTCACCTGGCATCGTTTTTTTTCTTTCTGAGACGTTTCTCTGGGAGGGCAGTCTGGACTTCAAGGTCACACTCATTCTGCTCCTGTAGAATGATATTTGCCCACTCCACAAACACATCTGCTGCCTTCTTGATGCCATCAAAGTCCCTGCAACACTTCCTCAGGCTGTCTTCAGTTCCCACCACCATGCGCTGTGCAGTTAGTACATCCATAGCAGTGGTCTGAAGTTATTTTGAAAGGGGGGTCATCTGCTCAAATATTCTGAGAAAAATCTGTGCTGTGAGTATGGTTTCGTGTTTCAGAAGTGCCTCCATGTATCCCCTGGCTTTGACTCTCACAACAGGTTTCATGGTCTCATCTTTCTCTATCCTTTGCAGAGTGAGCACCAAGTCAGTGAAAAGCCCATCTTCAGGATTTCCAAAAGAGTCAAATACTTTTCTCAAGGCTTGGTCTTTTGCCATCCACCGTGTTTCTCCTATTGGAGCAAGCCGCCTGTGTCTCCTGTCTTCACTGACTTCCTCCCACAGATGCATGCGTTTGTAGGACTCCCGGATGAATACTGCTACATCATTTAGCAACGAGAACAGTGATGCACTCGGCATAATGACTCCAGTAGTGTCTTGTGATGGAAAATTATGGGTGCCTGACAAGAGATGAGCGTCTGGGGCATCTGACCTTCTTTTCACCTCTTAAGGTGTCATACAAACTTGCTTTATTGAAGTTTACAAAATCATCCCATGCTCTGTAACCCTTCACTTGATAACATCAGATATATGGCGGAGGCCTGGCTGAAAGCAGGGCCGAAGGTGAGCCTTCAGAGAGGCCTTCAGAGTTATGACCCTGTTATTGTGTCAGGAGATGGTACAGCTTGGGACGACAGGTTCTCTGGCGCCATATGTTGTGTCTAAGGGTGGGCATGTTTTTGGGTAACTATAAAGATAGAGGGCTGGAGGACATTCGCCAGCTCTCACTCTGACTGACTGTTCCTGCGGTTTGTACTGATTTGTGAGACTCCATTCATGAATGCTTATTAAAACTCAAGAAAGACAGCCGACGTGTGAAGACTCTTTATTGTTCAAGTGATTTTGCCACCACAGTCTGTTAACACCAAATTCAGCACGTGTGTAACACCATATGTGGACTTGTTTGGAAGACTCTTCAGTGAGCAATGCAGAAAATCCCTTATACTGTCCCTGCATGTTAGCAGCTCCATCAGTTGAGTTACCAATACAATTTGTGATAGCAATACCTACCTTCTCCAATGTTTTTTTCACCAGTTCCACAAAGTACTCGCCAGTCGATGCCTCACAATCAATGACAGCAATCAGCCTCTCATGAACCATATCTGTTACATGCCTCAGAACTGTTGCACACTGGTCCTTGGATGTTATATTTTGGGTTGTGTCCAGTTGGATAGAAAACATCTTTGCTTTCTTTACTTCACCAGCAATAGTTTGTTGGATTAAGAGACTGATAATATCAATGACTTTGTTCACTGTTTGTTTTGAGAGCAGAGTTACAAAGGACCCCCTTCGTTTAGCTCCAGTCTCATGCAGCATCTTTCTCTTCTTAATGCAGTCACTGACATGTTCTTGTAGGCAGACATCGTACTTGCTCAGTAGCAATATCATCTCTAAAAAATTCCTATTGTCCATGGCCATGTTCTCTAGGCTATATGCAGCTTCATGTTTATCACCTCTGTAGCTGAGACCACGCTTACCAAGGACCCTGACGACAGTGACCACTCGTTCCATAACTTGTCTTTTTTTCCTCACTTGCTCTTGGTGTACTGACATTTGTGTTTCTGTCAGTAGGCTTCTGACATCAGCTCTGTTTGCCTTGAGGAAATATGCCTCTGCACTATCTCTATGAGACCTGCTTTGTTTATGCTACTCAATTCTTTGGCGTACATGCGTCCATGTCTGCATGCTGTAGTTTAAGAGTTATTCAGTAATCAAGCAAATGTGTTGTACTGCATAAGTTGATCAAGACTGAAGTTTATATAATGATGTTTGTATGTATCCATGCGTGACAAAAACACTCTCACATAACTTTATGTGTACTCATAACGCAAGTATATGTATTCATGTATTAAGAACACACACACCGACCATATCCTGTACTGCCAAGTGACACACACACACACTCTAAAGGTTCATATTAAAGGCACAAAGGGATCTTACAGAGAAAGTCCCCAAGTTTCATATGTTTTTAAAAAATAAAGTGAAACCAGGTTCAAACCTAATAGTGGGAGAGTTTGGGAATTTCCAGGATTAGGTCATGTCTGGATAAGGGCCCAAGGGACCTGCCACCAATAGGTTTGGATTCAGGTAAAAAGGGACAAAGAAAAAGCCTGCCACCAATAGCTTTGAACGTGGGTAGGAAGGATTATAGGGAGAGGGTGGAGATTCTCTTGGATCTCCACCAGCATAAAAGGGAGAGCACAGAAGGTGAATCTTCATTCTTGCTCCAGAGCCTGACTCATGAGTTGTGTGTGTTGAAGCCTGTGAACACATTAGACTCGATTGCACCAGATTTCATTGGTCTTCAGTGTTTTCTCTGAGTACCAGCCAGACGAACCTAAGATACTAAATTGACACAGAGAGGATGATTTGAAGAGAAGTAGAGGACGAGGTCGGGGGCCTTCTGGCCCAAATCCAGGCACCGATTTTCGCTTCTACAGTGCCTCCTTTAACAAAAGGACTATCACTGGCATAAGACTTGGCAAACATGAGACATACTGAACAATATAGTGAGTGAGATGATTCACAGTATGTTAACCACTTTCTATTTGTCCCATCCTTGCTGTAGAATATGTTGGGAAGGGCTTTCTTGGAAGTTTGTTGTGGGTGGTACCGGAAAAATAAATCAAAATCTTTGGACTAAGGGCGAGCAAAATAATCAAAATGCCTTTCTGGATCAAATTCCTGTATGTGTCTCTCTCTGTCTTTGTCCTTTGTCCCTGCCAGTACCAAATAAGGAGAACCAGCATAAGCATTACTAATAATTACAACATATGATTAAGAATTAGAAATATAACTTGTTTAAAGAATACTATTGTCATCAAACTGCCAATATTTGTTCAGCTGTTTCATAGTCATAGCATAATCTATGTGCCATATGACATGATTATACCAATAATATGTTTTCCCTACAGTACATTGGTTACCCTAACCTGTCAGTAGTTCCTCTGAGCTATGATCCTTGGGTGGAGTGGGCTCTGCCTGCACCTCTCTCCCGGAATCATCACCACCTGTTGTTGGTGGTACTGAATAGGAAAAAGCATGCAATAATTACATTAGCAAGAGCTAATTATGAAAGAACATAAACAGTGAATACCATTACCATCATAGCCGACAGTAAATCTCACACATTCATTATTCAGTCTTATACTAATTATTTGTCCTACTGTTCTGTACCTGCCAGTTCCTCTGTGCTAGGCTCTCTTTCTCCTCCTGAGGCACCACCAGCAATGATATTATATCCACCATTGCATGGGAAACACAGAAAAATATTCTAAAACCTATTCCATTTTACAATGGCTACTGGCTTTGTCTATTGAAAATTATAGAGTGGCAGAATTAAAGCATTAGAGTCTACTGTTAAGTCATAAAGTTCATTTGACCAGTGTTTGTTTACTGTATTGGAACCAATTAATTTGTCTTCAATCATACTTAAAGTGCATAGAAAATAAGTCACTCCTCTCTGCTGGCACAGTGATAATAATTTAAAAAAAAGTTTTTATTTCAAGGGGCCCCCAGACCCAGTTTGACATCATGCAGCATTCAATTATAGGCCTGACTCTGTACAAAGTGGAACCAAATGGACCCTTTACGGGTTAATTTGGCTCTTATAGCTTATCATCAATCATTTATCTGGCCTCTGGTCGGTTAACTTACTTGTTGCAGCATCATCATTTGACGACGTCATGCTGCTGCTGGGGGCTGGGGGGGGCTCTGAACATATGTGTAATTTTATGACATTTGGCCGCCTCCTCCTCAATGGCCCTTTTTTTTCTATCCCTCTCCCGTTCAGCTCCACCTTTCCTCTTTTTTCAGTCCGTAACGGCACTGCTGAGCTGCAGAGCTCCTGCCGCACAGTCTGCACACACAGGCACACGTACACATCCTCTGCTCTCTGCTCCACCTGACTCTCCACAACCAAGCTGCTTTCACTTTACAGGTGCACTGATTTGGAGGTGGGCACGGACGGAAAGCGAAACAAACTAATCATGTCTTGAATCTACAAAAAAAACCCAACCTTTTTGATCAATCGTTGTTTTGAATGCTGACAAGCACCTATCATTTCTGACAGCGGGCGGGCTCTCTGCCAGCCGGCACAGCCACCTGAGCTGTGCTGCAGAGCGCGCCTTTAAAAAATAAAAAACACAGGCAGGCCAGAGCAGACCACTTGTGGGCCAGGCCACCAGGGAACTCCCCGGTTCTCCCGTGGGCCAGTCCGGGCCTGGCTTATCCAATGTTAAGAGAACGGTTACTCTTCCTGTCTCCTAAGTGGGCATGGTTAGCTCTCCCTCCAATCAGAGCTGAGTGGGGTATCTCGCTTTATCCAATATCTCTGCTACAATATTTTTAGGAGGGATAGAAATAAAATGGAGGTGGGTGGCACAGCAATATATATCAGTAGCCATTTTTCTGCAACATTATGTGCTGAGCTCATGCCAAATAATTTAGAATCTTTATGGGTTAGAGTACATCTTCCTCAAATTAAGCCAATTTTGATAGGTTGATGCTACAGACCTCCTGGAACTGATATGCAATATCTGAATGACTTGTGTGAGTTGACTGACAGAGCTGCAGATGTGAATGGTAACATTTTGTTACTCGGGGACATGAACATAGACTGGCTTGCAAATCAATGTGCAATGAAACAGAAGATGGTATCATTAATCAATGCTTGTAACCTGTCACAAATGATTTTGCAACCAACCAGAGTTTTTACAAATAGCATTGGCTGTACATCTGCCTCTTGTATTGACCATATTTATACAAACATTCCTGAACGTTGCTCTAAGCCAGTCTCTCTCTACCTGTGGGGTTCAGTGACCATAATATGATAGCAAGTACCAGGAAAACTAAGGTCCCTAAATGCAAGGTCAAAATAATGCATAAGAAGATGTACAAGAAATTTATATCTGACTGTTTTTAGGAGATGTCAGAGATATTGAATGGACAGATGTGTATGCTGCTCAGGAGCCAGAGGCTTCCTTGCATATTTCATGAACATCTTTATGAGGATTGTTGATAAACATGCTCCTATGAGAAAATGTACCGCAAAAGCTAGACCAGCTCCATGGCTGAATGAGGCTTTAAAAGACCTCATGAAGAAAAGTAGGCGAAGCCAAATCTATATTAGTAAAGTGTGGTACAGTGGAAAACAGATTAAGGTATTGTCAATTGAGAAACCAAGTTACAAAACTGAATAAAACAATGAAAAAAGAATATTACAAGCAAATAATAAATGTTGTAAGGCAAGATAGGAGAGAGCTCTGGAGAAGTAAATGAGAAAGCTGGTGGAGCTTCTTTTGTGGAATTGGGGGGCAGGTTTATAACTAAACCATTTGATATAGCCAATAATTTTAATGATTTCTTTATAAACAAGGTCACTCTATTGAGGCAGAACATGGGCAATATGGATTCCAATACTCTCAAGCTCATAAGAAATAATATAATGTTTAGTAAGAGCTGCACTTTTTAGTTCAATCGTGTGGATGAGAGGGAGGAAAGGAAGATGTTGAAGGCCCTTCCTTAACACAGCTCAGTGGGTTCTGACATGCTAGATAGTAAGGTGCTTGGTCGGGCTGCTGACTATAGCTATGGTCCCATATGTCACATATTAAATAGCTCTTTGATACAGGGTATATATCCCACCATTTGGAAAGAAGGCAAAATAATTCCATTACCTAAAGATGGCAGACTAGCACTTACTGGAAGAAAAGCAGACCCATCACTTTTCTTTCAGTACTCAGTAAACTGATGGGGAGAATATTCCACTCACAAATACAGGATTACTTTGACTGTAATGGTTTGAATACAAGATCTCAGCATGCTTATAGACGTAATTACTCCACTTGTTCTGCCCTTAGAGAAATAACAGATGACTGGTTTAAGGAGATGGATAATTCTAAGATGACTGGTGCAGTATTACTGGATTTTAGTGCAGCATTTGATGTCATAGATCACGATCTTGTAATTGGAAAAATAAAATGTTATGGATTTAGTCCAGCCGCCATCTTATTTATGAGGAGTTATCTCTCAAATAGGACACAGAGGGTTTTTTTTACAGCGGCAGCTGGTCCTACTCCAAAGGGCTGGACTGTGGGGTCCCACATGGGAGCTGCCTCAGACCACTCTTATATTCCATCTTCACAAACGACCTGCCAGCTGTTGTGTGTAAAGCTACTGTACAAATGTATGCAGATGACTCTACACTGTATTATGCTGCAAAGACCACTGGAGAACTAAATGATGTTCTATCTGCTGAGCTAAATGTGGTCTTTGATTGGATAAAACAAAATAAGTTGGTGTTGAACATCTCAAAGACTAAATCAATTTTCTGGGATCACGTCATAAACTGTCATCTGCACCTATAATGAGTTTAAACTTGTGTGGGGAAACTATAGAACAGATTGATAAAGTCAAATTACTGTGTGTAATTATAGATAGCCAACTGTCATGGGCTGAGCACATAGATGCAATAGTTAAGAAGATGGGCAATGGTATCTCCATGGGGAGAAAATGTCTTCCTTATGTCCCTGCACATATTGTGGAGCAGGTAGTGAAATCCTTAGTCTTGAGCCACCTGGACTATTGCACACCTGTATGGTCATCTGCATCAAAAAGTGTACTCAAGAAACTACCAATTGCCCAGAACAGAGCCGCCAGATTGGTCTTATATCACCCCATAAGAACAAACATCAACTGCATGCATCGTAAACTCTCAGGGATAATGGTGGAGAAAAGGCTTGCTTTAAATACAGTTACATTTTTTAGCAACACTATTTACTCCACCAAACCAGACTTTTTACATAAGCAAATTATCAAATGCAGTCAAGTTCATTCCCACTTCATTAGGTCAGCAGATCATGGTCAAATTATATTACCACGGCCTAAACCAAATGCTTTAAAGAAGACAGTCATTTATCGTGCCATTGACTATTGGAATAGTTGCCCTCTTAATATTCGTCAATCAAATAATAAGGTGTGTAGCAACCAAAAACGTAATACCAGCCAATAATGTAATAACTACCAATAACGTAATAATTTTAAGTGTAATAAAGCCAATAATGTAATAACTTGCCAATAATGTAATAAAACCTTTGAGCCAATAACATAATAACTTTTTGCCAATAATGTAATAAGTTATTACATTATTGTTCATGTTTTTGTATGCTGTATATCTATATATATATATATATATATATATATATATATATATGCAATTCAGCTTTTTGGAATGCACATACTGTGAAGAAAGCCATTTTTCATTTGAGGATGATAGATGGATATTAATTAATGTCACATATATCAACAATATAAACGTATATTTTATAAAACAGCTCCAGTTCCTTACAGAGTCCAGATGTGATCTATAGGCTGTTATATCATAGAGTTGTGTTAAACCCTCTGTTAAACACCTGGATGACATCACTACAGGTGTGTTATCTTACAGGATCAAATATCATTTTTATCTGATCAATATCAATAATGAGAGAGAGAGAGAGAGCAAGCAAGAGAGAGAGAGATAGAGAGAGAATCTAAATCTTAAATTTGTCCACTGTACTTATTTTAATTCAGTGAACTGCACAAAAACTGCAAAAAAAAAGTGTATTATTCCCAAGAATTGCAGTCATATATAATATTATTACATTATCAGCACCAGTTATTACATTTTCAAAGGGTTTTTTAAATACTAGGCCAATAACGTAATAACCAGCCAATGATATAATAACTTATTACATTATTGGCAAAAAGTTATTACGTTATTGGCTCAAAGGTTTTATTACATTATTGGCAAGTTATTACATTATTGGCTTTATTACATTTAAAATGGCCAAAATTATTACGTTATTGGCTGTTATTACATTATTGGCCGTTATTACGTTTTTGGTTGTTACAAGGTGTCTTTTAAACACCATCTAAGAACACATTACTTAAACAGCTGAGAAACAGTCTGGTACGGTATGTATTGGTGTATGTATGGTATGTAAACTGCCTAACCTACTGTATGCTAATTTTTAATAATGTATAATAATCTGCCAGTGTATATGTAATGTAATCCATGAGTGTACATGCATTTTTGATAATGTTATATATAGCTTGTCGCCTCGGTAGCAGCTAATGGGGATCCTTTTAATAAATAAATAAAATAAATGTAGAGAGCCATATTTCAATCTGCTCTGTCGTTAAAATATGATTCTCTCATTCAGTGCTATTATGATTTACGATCGCAGTCGACACAAGCACATCGCGCTCGCGGTGCTAACGGCAAAGTGTTAAAGACAAACTAAAATGAAAGCTGTCTGTATGTAGGGTAACACTTTATCTGAACATGTGCCTGAGGCAGCCAACCTGCAGACGGCGAGTGTCCGCAGTAGAGGAGGGACAGAGAGCAGGATGAATTACTGATACTGATGTTTGTCTTCATGCTGAGATAACTTGACATTATTCACTCAGTATATTGATGTCAGGAGGACTATTAATATTCCAGTGAGATATTATTGGGTTTTATATAGTCTATCTGAATCCATTTTATTGAGGCCATGTGGCAAGGTCAGTGTGTTTGCTGATCCTATAAGTTTTATTTAGCTCCTTTAACTTTAGCTTATACTGTAGTTTATGCTATGTAGTGTGTGAAATAGAGTATGGTGAATGTGCTAGGAAGGTAGTATCAGCCCTGTTTCTACCTGGAGCTCACATGTATGGAGCCTGGGTTTGGTTGAAGGTGGCGGTGCTGTTTGGGCTGAGAAAGCCATGTGTAAGTAAGGTAAAGCAGGTTATTGGGTTGGTGTGGGGAGGGAGCAGTGAGACCTGGCATTAGGGAGTGTCTCTGGGACGCCAGAGATCACTGTCTAGCCTCCTGGAGGTGTCATGGGACCAACTAGACGAAACACTGGTGAATGGAGGTTCCCACCCGATGACCCCAAAGACATGCTAGTTATCACTGCTCACTGGTTTGTAGTTAAGCCATGCCATATTAGCTTATCATAGGGTTTAGGTTATTCACTGAGTGTTGATCCTTTCTCTAGAGCACAAACTTCTTGTGTTTATTTGAACTCAGAACTAGCCCAGCTAGTGACTGCTGTGAAAAGGGCAGCTGACAACAAGGGAAAGACCATGTAACCGCTTGGAAAGACAGCTGACAGGAGGGAAAAGACCCCAAAGGTGCTGGCATGGGCTAGCAACCCATGGTAGCAGTGGTGAGGCCTCAGCGTTACTACAAACCAAAATTAGCTACAGCCAACATAGGAAAAATACCCCAAGAGTCACGAGAGCAGGGGTGGAAAATGACTCCCAGGTGGATCACACGGTAACAGACATTGGGAACGGACACGACTACGCATTGGATCTGTGACTCAGTGAAGGATAGGGGCACAGACCTATCCACCAGGGCTAGAATTAGCAGCACTCAGGGCAAGGTGAGCGCATCTGTAGAGGATTAAAGTAGCACAGTTGAGAACAAGATGCTTCAGGTTTGTTCTTGTGGCTGGCAGAAAGTAACATCAGTAAAAGGCCTCAGAACTCATCAGGGAAAGAAGAAGTTTGTGGCAAAGAAAGGGCAGAGTAGCTGCGTTGATCAGTACTTCCTAAGAAGTCAGTCGAGTCAGTCGAATGAAGTCCAGCAGCAGGTAGAAAACCACAGTTTGCAGGATATCAGTAATGCTGCCACTGAGGAGGAGGAGGAGGGGGTAGTAAGAGAGGATGCAGGTGACACTGAGGCCAGTGTGCCAGTCAGAGAGAGAACCATGGAGTAAAAGGTTACAGTTAGATGGCCTAGGGCAAATGGCAGTAAAGAATGGGAAATAGTTAATAGAGATTTGTCAGTAATCTTAATTAGGCTGAGAGGAAATGCAATAGAAAGGTTAGAAAAGATGGGAGATATAATTTACTCATATGGTGTAGAGAGCTTTGGGTTGCATGAGAGAAAGAGGAGTGAGATTGTACAGTCAGGTAAATCTAGGCAGCAAAGGGAAATAGAGGAGCTAGTCAAGGAAAGGAGACAGTTAAGAAAGCAGTGGAGAAAGGCTACAGAAGAAGAAAGGGAGAGAATTAAGGTGTTGCAAGAAGAGTTGAGAAGCAGGCTAGCAGTTCTTAGAAGGGCAGAGCATCTCAGGAAAAAGAGGAGGAAGAAGGAACGTGTAAGGACAGGTTTTTTCAGGCACCCTTTAAAGTTTGTTAAAGGATTGCTCAACCAGGAAAAGGGAGGGCAGCTCAAAGCAGAAAGGCTTGAGGTTGAAGAATATTTGAGAAATACATATTCAGATTAAGAGAAGAATAGGATAGTAGGTTTCCCATCCGATATCCCCCATTAGAAGGGACAGAGCATGAGATGAGGCCACCTGAGTTCACGAGGTGGTCAGGCGTGCAAAAGGCTTCTTCGGCGCCAAGGCCTAATGGAGTCCCCTACCGGGTTTATAAAAGTGCGCCTGATACCCTTAAATTTTTTGGAAACAGCTAAGAATAGTTTTGGGAGAAACAAATTATACCAAGTGCATGGCGTAGGGCAGGGGGTGTCCTCATTCCTAAAGGAGAAGGAGTCTGTGACCTTAGCCAGTTCCGGATGATTTCTCTCTTGAATGAGGAAGATTTTCTTTAGTGTTGCTGCACAGAGATTAGCTAGCTACTTAGAAAGGAATAGCTTAATAGATACCATGGTGCAGAAGGCAGGAATACCAGGTTTTTCAGGGTGTTCAGAGCATACTAACATGATCTGGCACCAGATTCAGGCAGCGAAAATTAAGAAAAGGGACCTGCATGTAGTATTTTTAGATCTTGCAAATGCGTTTGGTTCAGTACCACATAGCCTCATTTGGAGTGCATTTGACTACTTCAGAGTGCCATAGGTAGTTGTTAACTTAGTGAAAGCATATTTTCAGGGTATTAGGTTGTGTCAGTACAGCAGTGTAAGTACAGCAGGTTTCACAACAGGTTGGCAGAGGCTAGAAATAGACATCATAACAGGGTGTACGATTTCTCCATTAGCATTTACTATGGCAATGGAAGTAATCATCAGGGCTTCTAAGTGGGTGGTAGGTGGGGAGAGACGACAGAACGGGTTGCATCTTCCACCAGTTAGGGCTTACATGGATGACATGACACTGGTGACCACAACATTGCCATGTACAAAGAGGCTACTAGAGAAGGTAAATAAGAACCTCAAGTGGGCCAGCATGAAGATCAAGCCTAGTAAATCTAGAAGCATCTCGATACGAAGAGGGAAGTTAAGTGATAGGAAGTTTGTCATAGATGAGGAAATCCCAACAATTAGGGAAAAGTCAGTAAAGAGCTTAGGTAGGTGGTACAGTGTGGAGTTGAATGATGAGGAACAGGTGGTGAAATTTAGGAGAGATGTGGCAGAAGGATTGGATAGGATAGATAAATCAGAACTTCCAGGAAAGTTGAAGTTGTGGTGTTTACAATTTGGGCTATATCCTAGGTTAATGTGGCCATTGTCAAATATATGAAATTCCAATGTCCGTAGTGGAGAGAATTGAAAAGTCGGTTAGCTCCTATATTAGGAAGTGGTTGGGTGCTCCTAGGTGCCTAAGTAGTGTTGCATTGTATGGAAAAGGGATACTTCAGCTGCCAGTATCTAGTTTAATAGAGGAATTTAAATGTACCAAGGTCAGGACAGAGCTCTTGTTATCTGGAGTAGTCAGGAGTGTGGTTCCAAATCTAACCAAGGGGAGGAAGTGGAACCCAAGATCGGCAGTTCAGGAGGCAGAGGCAGCTCTTAGGCATGCAGAGATTGCAGGTAATGTTCGATTTGGCCGGAGGCCTGGGGCTTGTCTCAGGCAAACTGGTATGGAATAAACATGTCTCAAAGATAAAAGAAAGCTGGTTGTAGAACAGATACGTAGACAGGAAGAGATGTTAAGGGGTGCAAAGGTAGTGGCCCAGGCTAAACAGGGACAGTGGTTGAATTGGGAAAGCATAGAGAAGAGGAAGCTTAGCCGGAGGGACCTGTGGAGTATGGAGGAGAATCGTATTAGATTCCCGGTAGGGGCTACATACAATGTGTTACCAACCCCGAGAACCTAAAAACTGTGGGTAAATGAGGACCCATCATGCCCATTGTGTTCAGGTAGTGCAACTTGAAAACATTATTTGTCAGGCTGTAAAGTTAACTTGTCACAAGGCCGATATACATAGCGACATAACCAGGTGTTGAAATGTTAGTTGCAAGCATCGAAGGGAAACAAAGACAGGTGAATTCAAAAGGTGTTAAGAATAGCAGTTTAGTAATTCAGTTTGTCCATGAGCGAGGGAAATACAGAAGGGATAAGTTAGTGAGGAGGCAAGGGTGTGGCCGCCTAGAAGGTGCTTGTGATTGGGAAATGCAAGTAGATTTAGGGGGAAAGCTTGTTGTTCCCCTGGAAATATTGTGTACCAGGAAGAGGCCTGACTTAGTATTGTGGTCAGTAAGTCAATGGATAGTTTATTTCATTGAGCTGACAGTTCCTTGGGAAGCCTATGAAAGAAAAAAGCTCAGATATGCAGACTTAGGAGCAGAAGCTGAGCAGCGAGGATGGAAGACTAGGATTTGTCCAGTGAAAGTGGTGTAGGGGATTCAGAACAAGATCAGCTGTCTCGCTCCTGGGGGAAGTCAGAGTGCGGGGACACAGTTTGAGGAAGACAGTGAGGGAAATGTCAGATGAAGCAATTAAATGTAGCCAGTGGATCTATAAGAGAAGAAATAATGTCAATTGGGGGCCAGCAGGGGGAACTATTAAGCAGGGCACATAACTCCTTGAGATCATGTGGAGAGATCCACTTCCTCTCAGGAGGAAATCCAGGAAGAGGAAGTCTTTAAGTGTGGGAGTGGCCTATTTGAATCCATTTTGTTTGAGGCCATGCGGCAAGGTGAGTGTGCTTCCTGATCCTGCAAGTTTGTTTAGCTCCTTTAACTTTAGCTTATATTGTAGTTATGCTATGTCGCATGTGAAATAGAGTATGGTGAATGTGCTAGGAAAGGTAGTATAAGCCCTGTTTCTATCTGGAGCTCGCATGTACGGAGCCTGGGTTTGGTTGAAGATGGCAGTGCTGTTTGGGCTGAGAAAGCCATGTGTAAGTAAGGAGGAAGTCCAGGAAGAGGAAGGTTATTAAAGTGTGGGAGTGGCCTATTTGAATCCATTTTGTTTGAGGCCATGCGGCAAGGTGAGTGTGTTTGCTGATCCTGTAAGTTTATTTAGCTCCTTTAACTTTAGCTTATATTGTAGTTATGCTATGTAGCGTGTGAAATAGAGTATGGTGAATGTGCTAGGAAAGGTAGTATCAGCCCTGTTTCTACCTGGAGCTCACATGTATGGAGCCTGGGTTTGGTTGAAGGTGGCAGTGCTGTTTGGGCTGAGAAAGCCATGTGTAAGTAAGGTAAAGGAGGTTATTGGGTTGGTGCGGTGAGGGGAGCAGTGAGACCTGGTATTAGGGGAGTGTCTCTGGGACGCCAGAGATCACTGCCTAGCCTCCTGGAGGTGTCGTGGGACCAGCTAGACAAAACACCAGAGAGGTTCCCACCCGATGACCCCACAGATACCCCTTTTCCACCAGAGCAGTTCCAGTGCTGGTTCGGGGCCAATTTGGAACCAGTTTTCCCGTTTCAACCGACAAAAGAACTGGCTCTGGGCCAGAAAAACTGGTTCCAGAATGGCACCAGTTCTTTGCTGGACTAGAAGAAAGAACCAATACGTCATGGGGAAGGGGGCGGGGCTACTGAGCAGCTCAGCCGCTGCAATGAATGCTGAAGGTGATGGTGGATGAAAGCGTAACGTTGTCGCAATCGGACCCAGGTAAGTTTCTTTTCGAACATTTTCCCCATGCACATAGTTGTTTAGTGTTATCAGTTTCTTCAGATAACAGCTGTCCCAATTTAGTCCGCATCCCTCAGAGGATGCGGCACTAAATTGGGACACAGCTACTGTTTGTGATGTCTGCTCGGATTAATGTTAACTGATCAACAGGGTAGCCTTGCTAACATTAGCTAACGTTAGCAAGTTACTTAGCCATGGGCTCACTTACCTGGCCCACTTTCAGTTGGCTAAACATAGTATAATGTGCAGTGGACGAGTCACTGTTTAAAGCGTTGTTTTTCATGTGGTCTACAGAGTTTATCTGCCATCGAACAAGATAATGCTAACTACGAGCTAACATCGCTACTCCGCTACAGCTCGCCAAGACCATCCAGCAGCTCAGGTCAAAGCAACACAGCAAGGACCTGAATGATGCCCTGCTTCATAAGCTGGAGACTGACACCAGTGTGTTTTTCTTCATGGGAAGTTTTAGTTTTGCACATTCAATGCACACTTGTCACTTTTATCTTTAGCTTGTTTTTTTGTATTTAAATAAAAAAATTCTAAAGAGACATGTCTGCTTCTGTATGTTTTCACTTCATGATGTACAATTTAACTGTGTGATAAGTTCAAGTATAGCTAGTAAAAACAAGTCAAGAACTCAACTCATTTATGAAGATGCTTTTCATAGATGTCTGTCATTGTGTTTATAAAGAAATGAGAACATGACAGCCATAATCACTTCTATGAATTTATTGAACTGAAGGATGAAACAATATTGGTGACATGAAGTAGTCCAGCAAACACAGGTAAAAGTAGTCAGGTAAGCAGCAACAAAACAACAAAAACAATGGAGAGTAGCAGCCAAAACGTGCATCATACACAACCAGAACTTAATATAAAACATTTGAATGGCAGGTTTTTAGGAGGCACCTCCACCGTCCTTTCAATCTCCCAAAAGCCATTTCCACAACCAACTGTGCACTGCTTAATCTGTAGTTATAGGTGTGTTGTTCAAGGGTTAGGGTTAGGCTCAGGGTAGGGTTAGGGTTATAAAAAGGGTTAAATAAAACATGTTTAGTGGTTTGCTTGTATTGAAAAATAAATGTGTATGCGCATGAGTGTCTGTATATAAATGTTGAATGTGCAGATACATACAGGGTCTTGCAGATCTGCATTCATAGCATGTGAATGTGCTGTACATTTAAAATGTATGAGGAAATGTAAAGCACAGTAATATATCATTCTACACTGTCTTGTATTTTCATATAGTTTGTTTTACATGTATTTCAAATAGTGGAGTTCATTTCACAGAGCTAAGCATCCTCTTTTGTCCAGCTGAAACAATAAGCCCTCGGTTGTCTAAATAAGGACACAACCATTTGCATTGTGAATTAGCTGTGCTCTGCCAGCTAACGTTAGCTTACAACAAAGGCTAACATAACAATCTCACGTTCAGTGTTAGTGAGAGACAAACCGTATTAGGTTATTACCTGTCTTCTGGAACGTAATTGCCGTCCATACAAGTCTTGTCGAGCAGCACAAATATGACGTATTTGCCATGTTTGGATGCTGATGAGGCCTCGTAGCGCCAGTAGTAACAGCTGCACAAGTACGTGGTCCGCCATCGTTGTTGTTGTTGTTGGATGTAACTGACGTATACAGTGACGCAATGGCGTGGCACCCTGACCACCTTGAGCCGTGGAAATTGAGAAGCAAATTGGTTCTCAGCTGGTTCGCAAGTTGAACCAACTGAGAACCAGCACCAGCCCTGGCCCCGAACCAGCACTGGAACTACTTTGGTGGAAAGAGGTAACACAAGCTAGTTATCACGGCTCACTGGTTTGTATAGTAAGCCTTATCATAGGCTTAGGTTATTCACTGAGTGTTGATCCTTTCTCTAGAGCACAAACTTCTTGTGTTTATTTGAACTAGTGACTTTGTTGTTGTAAACATGACTGTTGCTGCCATGGACTGTATAAAACTATATCCTGTGTAACTGACCTATAAGGAAAGCATCAGGAAGTGAGGTGTGTGCATGTGTGCGTGTGGAGGAGAGGGGAGAGGGAGATGCTGGTAGAGAGATAGCGTGTGTTATCAGATACTGTTAATGTCACTTATTATGCTTCTGTGCATTGATAGCTCTCTTTTAGTCTGTTTCTGCACTATGTTGAGGTGGGCCATGCCTGTATAATATATATATGTATGCAAAAAAAAAGTAGAACGGTTGTACACTGCTAAAAATGTGGCCATTGACATTATCTGGTTTTGAAATGCGGCCAAGTTGGAACAGTAATTGAATAGCCCTGCAGTCTCTTGTTTGTTTGTTAGCTATCTAACAACACATCAGAAATAATTGTAAGCCAGTTTTGTTCAGTGAATCAGTGTATCATGTACAATCAAAAAATATTTAGGCTTAATATTTAAGATTGTTTGCTTATAAATTCATGAACCTGGTTGTTCTATATTTAAAACACTGGGTTTATTATATGAAAAATAAATCATATTACTTATTATACTCATTATTATTGTTACTTGAGCTTGTTTTATTATTCATTTCACAGATAGTTGTACATCCTTAGTCCTTAAATTAAATTCATTATGGTCGTGGACTTAAAATCACTGTTTTATTTTATGGCCTTGCTGCCCTGGCTTTGCCTTTGAGCCCTCAAAAAATTGACAACGCGAAAGGCCAAGTGGCCTTGCCCCTAAAATGACGAAATTCCAGGCCTGCCACCAGTGTATGAAAGTGTGTGTGAATGGGTGAATGTGACTCGTAGTGTAAAAAGCGCTTTGAGTCATTGGATGACTAGAAAGGCCATAAACACCAGCTATCTAGATCTAGATCTAGACCACATGGATGGGCAAGACCATCTCCTCATCTCTGGGTCCCTCCATGTCCTGTGTGGACATGGAGTTCGTCCCGTGGCCGTGCTGCTCTCGCCGGTTTTCGGCTCGGCTCCTTTCAAAGCACTCCTCCGGGGTTTTTCGGACCTAATTGTATTGCGGAGTTTTGCAAAGTGGCGACCGGATCTTTGCTCTCAAACCACAAAAAAATGTGATGGCACAACAGTCTCCTTCAGTACATTATTCTATGCTTTCTTTTGATTTTCACATTGGCTAGTCATCCTTTTTAATTTGTCTTCTGATTAAATCGGAACCGTTGAAACAAGTTGTAGGAAGCCTC
This sequence comes from Epinephelus cyanopodus, assembly GCA_026686955.1. Lineage (NCBI taxonomy): Eukaryota > Metazoa > Chordata > Actinopteri > Perciformes > Serranidae > Epinephelus > Epinephelus cyanopodus. The sequence goes on from CM048936.1 coordinate 246,534, forward strand.
CGCAAGTAGTTGGTTGCTTGCAGACACTCTGTGCTGCAATAAAATGGTTAATCAGCAGTGCCTGCACTGTAGAGCCGATGCGCTGCTGGTTCTGCCGGCCTGAATAGAATATAATGTCTACTGTTGTGTACAGCCTTTATAGACTGAGCTGAGTAGTGATGCGCGGCTCGACCCGAAACCAACAGGAACCGCAAATGGATCTGTGGGTCGGGCAGCAGTGATCGCCTGTTAAATCGCTCTGTAAATGATATTTAATATTATTGTTAAAATCTATAAATCTATAATCTATTACTGTCATGGCATCTGAAGGTGCTGGTGCGTTGAGCAGGTGACAGTCCGCGGTCATTTCAAAACACACTTGTGTCACGCACTCCAAAAGAAACTTAATGAAACTATAATACAACAATAATTTGTTGTACAAAACAGGGGAAACAGACGTTGACAAAAACGGTTCCATGATTCATATTAAATTCAAAAGATAACGAAAAAACAGCTACAAGTTAGAGGAATAGTGATAAAGTGGTAAAACCTGGCATTGATCCACAGCCTCAGACGGATACGCTCAAGCGTGCTGTGCGCTCCGTTGGTAGGCGATACTATATTTTCACATTTTTAACAATGCAATTTAAAAGTTTATTTTTATTGATAACCTACATTTACCAACAACAAAAAGACTACATTTAGCACCAAAAAAATATGTAAAAAAAATAAAATAAATAATAATAATTTTAAAAAAAGTAAATAAAAAAACGAATATCGAATACCAAATTTTCATAACGAATACCTACCCATAGAAACGAATATTCGAATATCCGAATATTTGGGTACAGCCCTACAGGCCACTGGGACCACATAGTGCTGCTAATTTGCTTATTATTGATAAATGTTGCTTATTGGGCTCTTTTGTCTCACAGCCTAGAGGAGCTGAAGGGATTACGTTTCACTGTAATTACATGTAGCAAATAAAGACTGAAGAAGAAAAATATTGCTTCTTATAAATATATGAATATATGGCTCTTAAGCTGAATTCGTCCTTTCGAAATGTCTACAGGTGTGTTCTTGATAATTATGGAGTGATGCATGTCACAAAGCCCAAACACAATTAGAGGCACACTCGGGACTGAATTATCTCCAAGGGCCTGAACATTTCTGAGGTTGTGGTGACTGATGTTGCTCTTTCAGATCCTTCCTTTGTTTTCTTTGAGAGCACTATCTCTGTGCACACAACGGTTCAAACAGAGAGCAATCAAAAAAATGGTATATTACTAATAATGCAAGTAAAATATTTATTCTACATTCTATTCTATTCTAATATTTATTTATTTAGTTTAGTTTTCTCTTCCACACCCATGCTCTCTTAGGTCTCAGTCAATGAGCTTATAGACAATTACAATTCTAAAATCACAAATGTTATTGATGCCATTGCACCCGCTAATGGTTAAGGTTGTCTCTGGCAAGAGAAGGTCTTCATGGAGAAATGCAACACTGGTCAGAATAGAAATGAGAGTGACAAAACACAAATCTCCAGGTTCATTGTGACATTTACAAAGAGAGACTTTGCATTTATGATTCAGGACTGAGAAATGCAAGAGGGTTCTTCTTTTCTGATATTATTGCCAAAAAAAAACATAATAATGAACATGCCTTGTTTGCGATGTTGACAGGCTGACAAACCCTCCCATGTCAGTAGCCTATGAACTTCTATCCACAGGGCTTGCAACAAATTTGCCTCCTCCTTCATCAAAATCCAGAAAATTAGATTCACAGTCAGTGCCTCTATATCAAGTACAAGTTTTATGTTGTCCCTGTGTCCACCTTAAATCATTTCCAATACCATGTCACAACTTTACCCGATTAACTATAAAAATCTTGAGGACATTATACAACATCTGAAACCCTCCTTACTCTGCCTTGATATCCTAACGACAGGCTTTTTCACAAATATTTCACATTGCATGGCCTCAGAACAAAATTGTAAATATGTCTCTTCTCTCAGGTGTCTCCCCACAGGCCCTAAATACAAGCCACTCTTAAAAAAGAATAATTTAGACATGTCAGTAATGGACAATTTTAAGTCCATATCAAACCTCCTGTTTTTAGGTAAAGTTGTTGAAAAAGCTGTTTCACCACTTCATGGCACTAAATAACTGTTTTGATGTTCTCCAGACATGTTTTCAGCCTCACCACAGCACTGGAACTGCGCTTGTTAAGGTCTTCAATACTTAAACATAGACAGTGGCAGAATTAAACATAGACAGTGCAGTCTTTCAGTCTTTGTTTTACAGGATCTCAGTAGTGCATTAGACATGGTCAACCACAACACATTATTTCACCAACTGGAAAACTGGGTGGGACCTTCTGGTTCAATTCCTACTTCAAGAACAGGGACTACTTTGTGTCTATAGGTAATTAAACATGGCCAGATGCACCAACAGGGCTTACGCCTGGTCTTAAGCTAAGTCAGTCGTAACTTTGTGTTTTAAGTCCGACCTAACAGTTACACCAGTTGCACCATCTAGGCTTAAGCCTTCTTCTCACTAAGGCCTACTTTACACTACATGGTTCAAGTGACCCAATTCCGATTTTTTTTTTCCCTCTCAAGTGGCACAGATCAGATCTGTAACATGAATGTGTAAACAGGAAAAAAAAAAAAAAAAACACATGATATCGGATATTGTCGACTTCCGGTGGGGCAAGCGAGGCGATGGCAGTGTAGGAAAACGGGCTCCCAACATTTTGAGTAAAAAGTTACCACTACAACTTGAATAGTTTTAAAACTTTAAGTACAGGTCATCCTAGCATTGTGGGTTTTGAGGATGCCTAAATTAAAGCCAAAAAAGTCAACGCAGTCGGTGTTACTTGAGCAAGACGAAGTTAGCCAGGAGCCCCCGGCTAGCAGCATAATTGGAGGACAACGACACGCAATCGGACAACGACGAGGGGCTGGTGGAAGAATTTTTGAGAGGAAATAACAAAACTAACACAAGAATCGAGGAGGCTGAAAAAAGGATTGACACTGCCAAAACTTTGATACAGTGACGGAAGAAGCAGTTATGGAGCTGCTGAGGCTACAGATTCACCTGGATGAAAGCCGACGAATTTGGAGAGCCGTTCCAGGAAAGAGAACATCAGAATTCACGGAGTTAAAGAGGGGGCCAAGGAGGACTCATCAATGGTGGAATACGTGGAGCACTTGCTCCGGAGGGGTCTGGGGCTCCAGGACTCTTTTGAGCTGTGGATGGAAAGAGCCCACTGTGCTTTGATTCTGAAGCCACCATCGGGAGCTCCACCAAGGTCAACTGTGGCCAAATTGTGGTGAGGTTTCACCTCCAATATTGTGGGACGCATGTAAAGCAGTGCTAAGAGGTAAGATAATTGCTATAGTTCTCATTTAAAGAAAGCTGAGCAAAAGAATTAGATCAGCTGCAAGCAGAATTTAAACAGTTACACAAAAGCACAAGATGCAATGACAAGAAGATTAAAGAAGCACTTAGGAAGAAAAAGAATGAAATAAATGAGATATATAGAAGAGATACAAAAGAAATTAATATTTACAAACAGAAATTATTATGAAGGGGGAGGGAAAGCCAGCAAATTGTTAGTTTTATAGGCTGAAAAGGCAGAGGAGATTTAATCCATAAAATTAAAAACCCGATGACTAATGTAATACACCATAAATTGAAAGATATACAAAAGAGTTTTGAGATATATTTTCAAAACTATACTCTCAACCTCATGTTGACAAAACAGAAATGGAAGAATTTTTTGAGAAGATTCTTCTTCCTAAACTGACCGTTGAACAGAGTAACCGACTTGCAGAGGAAGTAACAGAGAAAGAAATTAGCGCAGCCATAGCCCATCTTAAATCAGGGAAGGCCCAGGCTCAGATGGGTTTCTGTCAGAGTGGTACAGGGTAATGGGGGTTTCATTGATCCCTGTGTTGCAGTCTACCTTTAATTGGGTCCTTAAGAGGAACATTATACCCCCCCTCCTGGAGGGAAGCTGTAATTTCACTTACTCCAAAAGAAGGGAAGGATAATAATTACAGACCGGTCAGCATATTAAATCAGGACTATAAATTTTTTACACATATACTTGCTAAGCAAATAGAGGGACTGCTACCACACATCCCTAGCCTTGATCACACAGGTTTTGTGCGTCAGAGACAAACCCAAGATAACATTAGACGGACCTTGCACGTAATAAGTCATATAACAGACAGTAAGCTGTGAGCAGTATTAGTAGGGTTAGACACAGACAAAGCTTTTGATTGCGTAAATTGGTCTTTTCTGTTTAGAGTTTTGGAGGAATTTGGTTTTCACAATTCTTTTATTAAGACAATACAGGCTCTTTATGATAACCCGAGGGCAAGAATTAAAATTAATGGAATAGTTTCAAACCAGTGTTGTTTTTGGCAGGCATTTTAGATTTAGTCTTAGTTTTAGTCTTTTGGACTAAAATGCTTATTAGTTTTAGTCAAATTTTAGTCATTTTTATATGTGATAGTTTTAGTCCAGTTTTAGTCGACGAAAACTCAAAAAGGTTTTAGTCTAGTTTTAGTCAGTTTTAGTAAAAAAAGAAAAAAGAAAAAAAAAACATATTTCCACTGTTTTTTTCATGAATTGATGCCCTAGGCCTACTTCATCATACAAGAGTGTCACACATAAGTTGTGAAAATAGCAGATCTATAAGTTGAACACATCGTGACGGCCTGTTAAATACCCTGTAACCGTAACAACTGTGTGACACAAACTCAGTGCTTTGGTCATTAAATAATGTCGGGCTCGGTCCGGGTTCGGACATAAATATGCGGCCCGTGCTGTACTCACACACACACACACACACACACACGGAAAACTGGACATTAGATTACACGTACAAGAAGCAGAAATATCATGTATTTTAAACGTCTGACAGACCACCTACTAACATTTACGTCCATTTTCGTCTCGTCAACGAAAACTCACACACGTCTCGTCATGTTTTAGTCATCAAAGAGCCATGTTTATCTCGTCACCGTCTCGTTATCGTCATGAAAAAAAGGGGCGTCAACGAAATAATTTCGTCATCGTCATCGTTGACGAAAACAACACTGTTTCAAACCCCTTTTCACTGGAACGCGGAACAAGGCAGGGCTGTCCAATTAGCAACCTCTTATTCGCGATTTTTATTGAGCCCCTTAGTCAGTGGATTATTCAGAATAAAGACATTAAAGGAATATGTATGATAGGAGGAGAAAAAAAGATTTCTTTTCTTAATTTTGGATCTCGTATTAAATCAGTTAAAATGATTATTCTGCAGAGAATGTTGAATCTCTTTCAATCCCTTCCACTAGATATATCTGATCAACAGTTTCAGGAGTGGGACAAACTTATCTCGAGATATATTTGGGAGGGGCGAAGACCAAGAATTAAATATCGCGCTCCCGTGTCTAAAAGATTATTATACTGCTGCTCAACTGAGACCGTTTATGTTGGTGTAATCCAGAGGGCTAGATGGAGGGAGATTGAGGGGATATGACAGGGGAGTTTCCAATTCAAGCGGCAATAGGGGATAAGGGGTTAATGAATAAGTTAATGGATCTGGGAAACCCGTGGATTGTTTTGCCACTTAAGCTGTGGAACAGGGTAATAGCTCAAAATCATTTAAAGGAAGCGATAAAAGTTTTGAGGTGGTGTGCTTTTGATCCAGATTTTGTGCCTAAAAATTGGGATACAAGGTTTAAAGGATGGGTAACTCATGGTTTAACAGCATATTGCACTTTTTTGAGTAAGGGGTCAATGAACAATTTTCATAACCTAAAGGGACAATTCAGTTTGAATAATGATGATTTCTATAGATTTCTACAGGCCCGCAAATTCGGAAGAAGATCACACAAGAGCAATGGGATAACATTTTATTAAAAGTCTTTATAGATACTTATGCTTCGGGCCCAAACCAATAGGGGCTTACAACAAATGAAAGGTAGCTCACTGCATGTAAAACAGAAATGGGAGAAGGAAAAGAACCTAGCTCTAAATGCATAAGACTGGGAACAGTTATGTGGGATACAATGGAAAACTTCAAATTCAACACTTTGGAGAGAGTTCTGCTGGAAAAGTCTTATTAGATTCTTCATATCTCCAGCTAAAAAAAGACACTACACCAACTCATCTGCATGTTGGAGACAGTGCGAATGCCTTGAGGCAAATCACTTTCACATATTCTGGTCTTGTCCAGTATTGTTACCTTTTTGGCAGGAGGTCTATCAAATTTTGTGAAAAATATTTCTGACAGACATTCCATTTAAGTTTGTTTCTTTATATCTAGGGGCTCTACCACCAGATAATTTTTCCTCTAATGATAAATATCTATTTCAGATTCTTAGTGCTGCCTGTAGGAAAGTCATTACAAGGAAGTGGTTAAAACTAGAAAAACCTACGGTGGATGAGTGGATTGACATTATTTATGACATCAAGATGGAAAGAATTACATTTGCCATAAGACTGCAACAAAATGTTTTTGAAAAGATGGGAAAGGATATACTGTGGAGATTCAACTGTAATTTATGGATGAATGGATGAGAATGGTCAAATGTTATGTCAATGAACATGTGAACCATGTAAAATCGTAATAAAAAGAGAATTGAAAAAAGATATCGGATATTGTCAGATCAGATTCAGGCCTTCTACATATGTGGAAATATATCGGATATGAATCAGACATCTGCAAACAGGTCTGTAATCTAAACAGACAGATCGGATATTTCCTGGCAATCCACATCGTACGTCATAAATAATGCAACGACAGCGCATTTTGATGACGTGCTCACTCACGCACGTCAATCAAAAATTATGAACCAAAAAAAAACACAGTCTATCCCGAGTGAGACAAACTGCTTGATCCCCGTCTCCAGTGTACCAGCAGAGAACCTGCAGAATTGAATCAGCGAAAAAACACACCAGGCTACACAGACTCTCTACCTTATTAAGCCATAGTGATGCATGGATCGGCTCTGACAGCACCCAAATCAGCATGTACGCATCAATCATCCAGCAGTCCGTCTGCAGCTGCACGGACATTTCCACCGCTCTGTGTAGGCTAAGTTACCCTTTAAATTATGTGGTGATTTATTTTTTAACGATTAACTTCAGATATTTAAAGTTATTCCTTAAAATTGCTTTCAGTAATGTAAACATTTCCATGCACGCAGTAATGTCACTGTAGCAAATACCGGGGACATTTACACAGTGGTCAAGAGTACTGGACTGGAAGTGTCCCGTGAAAAATAAGGTGAATAGAACATGTAAACAGCAGTCAGGAAAAATCGGATATAGGCAACAAATCAGAATTGGGCATCAAGACATGGTAGTGTAAAGGCAGCCTAAGACCAGACGTAAATCTTACGAATTGTCCCACTGTTCACATGTCTTGCATCAATATATTTTTTTGTCAGATGACAAGTACGAGAGAGACTGGAGGAGATGAAGGAGATGGGGAGGAGAGGCAGGAAGAAAGACAGAAGGAAATGGAAGAGAAACAGGAGGAGATAGAGGAGAGACAGGAGCCTCACAGGTGAGATTGAATTGTGAAGGATATATGTTGATAGTGAGATTCAGCATTGTGACTAGGGGTAAGTAAAAATATTGACTCATGCATAATATATGTTTTTACCCAATATCAATATCAATTCAGATCACTATTACCAACCCAACTGCAGACCGCAGGCTGGTACTGAAGTTAAGCCCCTTGGGAGTATACTGTTATTGTTATTATTATAGTTTACCCTGGGAAGCACATACGGACAGATGTGGTGAAGTTATCAATGTGTATTCATGTAAATGATAACATTAGAGAATACGTTAACCAAGAAATTCTTGTATTTAGTGTAGATATCTAAATATGCATTATAAAGCAGTGATCAGTTTCACATAACGTGAAATTGCATTAAAAAATCATCAACGTACAGGTCGCCGCCATGGAGCACTTTTATGTCCCTACCAATGTGAAAATCAAACCTATGCCCTTGAGTAAAGACCATTTGGTGCAACTGGCCCCAGAGAGCATACAAAAATGTTCCAAAGGTTCTATTCTGGGATGTCTTCTGTTTATCATCTACATGCTTCCATTGGCTCAGATTTTGAAAAATAACATGATATGCATTATAAAGATTATAGAGATGACACACAAATTCACATACAGTAACTGTGTCCCCAGGGGACTATGGCCAATAGAAGCTCTGACTGAGTGCACTGAACAAATCAATAACTGGATGTCCTACTCTTTTTTTTTTTACTCTTTAAAAGTCAGTGCTCAGCTTCAATTGGCAATGTTAATAACCACAGACCAAGCCAGAAATCTTGGTATAGTCATGGACTCAGACCTGAATTTCAAAAGCCCCATAAGACAATTACAAATTCAGCCTACTATCACCTCAAGAATGTATCAAGAATAAAATGACTTCTGTCTCATCAGGATCTGGAAAAAACTTGTCCATGTATTTGTCTTGACTACTGTAACAGTGTCTTTACAGGTTTCCCTCAAAAATCAATCAGACAGCTGCAGCTGATTCAGAATGCTGCTGCTCAAGTTCTCAACTAAGACCAAGAAAGTAAATCATATCACTCCAGTTCTGAGGTCTTTACACTGGCTTCCCTGTCTGCAAGAAAACCGACTTCAAAATACTGCTGTAAAGCAGTATTAACTGCACTGTAACTTATACACAGTATATTTGAACGTTTTATTTTCTATTCTCTAGTTCTTCAGTCAATTGTTTTTAAATATCCTTTTATGATGTGTTTCTTTGCACATTATCTTAAAGCTTTTGATGCTTTAAGTTGCACACTTTGAATTGTCTTGTTGCTGAAATGTGCTATATAAATAAACTTGCTTTGCCTTGCATGGACTTTTGAGCCAGCACCCACCTTGCTGCTTACCAAAGTAGTCGGCTGGCAGCCATTCACTGGGCCTTACAGCCTGCTTTTGTCATGTGGAAGTGGATGTGTTTCCATCAAAAGTGTGTTAGAAATACAACAGACGAAAGAAAAGATGAAAACTATACAGAAAGGCCAGGGTGGTTTAAACCCTCTTGCTTTGAGGTGACAGTGCTAATCACCACTGAGCTGACTGGTACAGTTTCACCAGAGAACATCAGTACTGTCTTTCTAGCTGCTGAAAAATGTAACAATCTAGGATGTTGTTCATTAGTTACTTGATGAAGGTCAAACAGACTAAGATGTCATAAATAAATAGATATTTCAGCAGTCAGCGAGACAGGGTGTGGCAATTTCCTCATGGTATATTGTGTTGCCTGGTGTAGGTCTGCATGTTGTTGACAACAGTCAGGTGAATGAGAGTAAACTCACACGTCTCTGGCGGCAGGGGAGGAGCTGAGCTACTCCTGTTGTCAGGGTGAAGGAGCCAACAGTAGACCAACCCCCAATCTCTCTAGCCTGTAACAGGAAACCAATGAATGGCGTTGAAGCTGGAGCCTGGAGCTGAACTGGGGGGAAAAAAACAGGTCAGTGTTTACAACCAGGAAAACCCTACTGCTAACAAAAAAAAAAAACGATATTACAGGACATTTAAGTCAGGATAACATTTGGCAAATCACATTCCATTTCAGTATATTTCAGTACATCTTGCTACAGTACAGCTGCTTAGTCTAATTATTCTATCAGTCAATTTTAACAAGGGTGACACCTAACTTAGTTTGTCTGCACACATTGGCCACACAGCAGTGACACAGTCCTGGTTGAAAAGTATCCCTTTCAGTTATACAATACAACAATATGATTATTAAAATAATTAGGTTCAACATCCCTTTAAATAACTGATGTTTTTTTTGTCTACTAAATGTCAAAACAGGCAGTAAAAATGTCCATTACAAATTGTCATAGCCAAGGGTGACATCTACAAAATGTTGTTTTGTCTTAAGAACGGAGAAGCCAAAGGTGTTCAATATACAATAATATATAAAGCGCGATAAACGTCAAATCATCAAATTGGAGTAGATGAAACTAGAGGATGCTTGCTTTGGCACTGGATAAATTACATAAAAGATTAACTTAATTATTGGTATTGTTGTTGATTTAATATCTATTATTAATCAAGCAAGGGGGGGATGTTTACATAAAATTAAATATGTTTTTTAGTCATTTGGGTGGATTGTCATTTTTCCCTTACTGGTTTAAGTTGTGAATGTCACTACGCTGATGATAAATACACTCAATAATAAATATATAATAGCTTCATATATGAAGCCCAGGTTTAGACAAGTCTGATGCTTACCTTTCACCTCCTCTCCGACTCTGTAGCTGCTGTGGTCCACTGTGACAGTGAAAGGTGCTGATTCTGTCTGTGGCCTCAGCCCAAAGTGGTGGGGTTGCATGTCTTCACAGCTGTCCATAACTTGACCTGAGCTGTAGCACAGAACCAGAGGAGCAATACGCACCAGCAGCAACAAAATGTGGTGTATTGCAATGAAATCCATAAATGCTGCTGGTGAAAAAGAGAGACCAAATGTAATACAATGCTGCTCTTCAGCTGAGAGCTCAGGTGGAATCTGTGAGAGAAACAATGACTGAGGGGACTGGGGGAGGGAGGAGGAACGTATGGAGTAATGGGAGCAGACGCAGGTACACAGATGTACACCTGGTCTGTTTAATGCAATTAGTTCATTGCACCTAGCAACGGGGTAGACAGGATCAGGGGCGCAACTACCTACTTTCTGAGGGGTATGCAGACACATTACAGCCCCCCCCCCCCCGACCGGATTTTGTTCATAATGCTTACCTGTGTAAATCTTATTGATTCATGGACTTATAAATATAAGATTAGTAGATTAGTACAGACTTTTATTTTAAGTTACATAGTACAGCAGGTGATCAGCTCAATCAAAAACAAAAAATAATGCATAATAATGTAATAACATGTAACAGCAGCGGCACCCAGTGCTCAATATATTCTCTGTAGTGGAAATATGAAATTATGACATAGGTTGGTCAGCAGAAATTCAAACCATGCTGGGCATCTAGGTTTTTGTGGCCTCACTCACTAGTTTAATTATTCCTACCTGATGTCATCACTGGTCTCCTCTATAGCAGATGCCATCACCGACCTCATGTCTGTCTCCACCCCTTGCCTGTGTTCTTCTCTGCTAAGTTATATGGTCAAACAAGCATTATTTAATAGCTTGAATAAATTACACATCTTGCTAATGCAATTTTTCAATATAAATAATATTTAGAAATTAATCACTTGGTATCAAGTGGCTGTTCCTACACTTCCACCTAATATTAGACCAACCTGTCGCCTTCCCCTGTCTGTCCTGATTCTTTTTCTGTCTTCTTCTCTTCTTTCTCTCCATCCTCACACCTGAACAACGTCAACTTTGTGTTAAGGAGGTTTCAAAAATACAGTAGTCAAACCACATATAAAAAACATGATTTTTTTTTAATTTTAAATGATATCCTTATTGGATATCAGTTACTGATTGGATGCTGCATCTGATCAGACTTATCAGATACATCACAACAGCACTGTAGTGTTATATCCGAGTGAAGACATTTAAACTCAAGTGTATCACTCCCAAGTTCTATAATTTATCTGTTTTATGATTCACCATCTAGTTAAAAACCCTCAGAGGTCTAAGCCCTTTTTTCTCCCTTTAGGTCCGCCTGCCATCTAAATGCACAAATAAGAATCTACACATTATTTACTTGATCTACACTCTTCTATTCTTACTTCAGGTGCCTCAGTGAATAGTGTAAATCCACAGATCACGATAAAAAACGTTCAGTATTATGACGGATTTAAAGGCCAAGACTCCAAAAAGTCACTGAATTTCAAGGCTAGATTACAAAGCATCTGAAAGGGCTACGATCATGTCGGACCCCTCTTTGAAACGGCGCAGTTGTCAACTTTCCGGATCTTTTTGCCATAAGTCTCTATCACACACCACTGCCGAGTTATAATCCAATTAGTAAATAGAGTGTTAAAACGATATCCGAGACTTCCGAGGTGAAGGAGCGGAGGGGCGCCTAATCAGTGACGTGCCTCTGTTATTGATCATATCATTTACACATGCACAAACAGCTGTTAAATACAGAAAATGCCGACTGGAAATAATTTTCCCCTCATCGCTTTGGCGCCCCCTCTAGCGCGGCGCCCCTATGCGCCGCATATAGTGCATACCACTTTTTGCGCCACTGACTGTAACATATTATATTATACCTACATATTATATTACTAGTCTCTGCACAGAAGTAGGCAAAACTTCTTTCAGCTGCCGCTATGCAGTGTTGTGATAAGAGTTGATGTCGAATAGGAGGCTTAGCTGTGTTGATTTTAATTCAGTTTTCTTAGATAAGTGATTATGATAAAATTCATTCATTTTAGTTACTTTGAAGACAGAATGATTACAAGCTATCAGTTATATTCTCAACAAATACTTATCCTTCCTCTATTTCTTCCAGATTGAGTAAATGTGTTCATGACTAAATTAATAAATTTAGTTATCATTGACAAACATTCTACTTTTGTATCCAAATTGAGTGACATGTTCTGCTTTCCTTTTATGAGTGACAGAGAAGTTCAAGAAGTTCAGTCAGATGGTCATGTTTTGTTTTGTTTTGTTTTGCTTGAATAAACTGTTGAAATAAAAAAAATGTTCTTGAGTCAATGGTTTATCTGTCTGTGGTGGCAAGTGTGTTTTATGCTGCAGTCTGGGGAGGCAGCATCAAACACAGGGATGCAAGGTAGCTGGGTAAACTACTTGGTGGTAGAGAGATGTACACTGAAGATGTGAGAGGCCATTCAGAACAACCACCAGGATCATCCACTTGATAACATCTTGATGGATAAAAAAAAAAAAACAGCAGTGGTGGACGTCTCCCCTTTCTTCACTGCAGGATGAAAAGATAATAATTGTACATTTTTTGCAGGGAAATGGCTTGGTCTGCATGGAGGCTGAGCCCATATTATAATTTTTTGCCCGACCTACTACTAACTATTGCTTCCATAATTTGATCAGAAGAGTCTGTTCATTGTTGCTAAATAATAGAACAACTTTTCCTTTGGTAATAATTTGCATTATTTGCTATCACTGACACTTGTTCACTCATTATGATATTCCATTAAATGGGTTGCATTTTTTTTAATCATTTATTTCACCTTATTTAACCAGCCAAAGTTAACTGAGAACCACTGTCCTTGATTATCTGGACAAGTCCCAAAATACACTCCACACAAACACACACAGTACACATACAGTACTGAAGGCTAGTATGACACATCAAGACATAGGACATGACATGGCACAGTATAGGTGAGAAAATAGGTCAGATATAATAATAAAAATAAAATAGTACAAAAGATGGTGGTGTACTGGATGTCCTCTATAGAAATGTAATTGTAGAGAGAAGGCTGGTCAGGACGTAGGCCTACAACAGGCTGGCAAAGGTAAGTTCTGTTAGTAACAATTTGAGTAAATAAAATAGTCAATATAAATACAACTAATATAAACAGAGAGGTTAATAGATTGAGGTTGGCTAAATAGTGGTAAAAAGTTTTCAAAGGTCTTTTCTTTCAGTCTGATATTATTAGACTGATGTAGGTCTACATCATTGGAAGATAAGTAAATTATATAATGTGATCTTTTATTCCATTTATCTTTAAGCGTTCGTGTAGTAAATGTTTATGTAGTAGGGAAGAACATCATGAAATCTGACAGTCAGTTTGCGCTGCTTCGACTGAGTTTCTGAAATCCCGACTTTCCTTGAACAAACCACAATGACGTCTGATGTGGGCGGGGCTGGATGTGTGACGTAGGCGGACATGGGCGCCCCGCCTTCCCGCAGGCTGCAGCCGTTAGCACTTGCCGCGGAGAGCCAGTCCCGAGACATCCCCATCCGGGTCAGGCACCGTACAACCTCGCTCGGCGCCACTGACCGGAGGCCCAGCCAACTCGGCAGGAGGTGCGTGTCTCAGCGCGATGTAGTTGCTGAGTTTGTTGGATCACAGGCGGCCCCGGATTAAGTTATATATCACCAGCAAGTAGTATCAGAAAGAATATTATTTTTGCTGCGTGCCATTTATCATGTTGATTGGAAGATTTGACAGTTTTAGTTTGTCCGTTTTGTAGTTTCGTAACGTTTTGTATACAGATTGAGTACACGACAGTTTGTCCATGTCCAAAAAAGTTAAGTTTAGTGCTTTCAGAAGAAAGTCCTGCCATCCTGTTGTTTAGGAATTGATTTAAGCTTATTTCTGAATGAAGGCAATAGCTGATTGGAACAAGTAGCCTAGTAGTTAACAGCACAGCAGCGGCATGCAAACTTTTCCTCTGTTTGTTTGTCGGTTTATTGACAAACTTTCTTGTTTCGGCCGTTTCTTTGTAGCGTTACTAAGTGTCACCTAGCGTTGGATTTTTCTCCCACTAATAGGGAACGTGAACTGTGTTTAGACCATCATGAGACAGGTTAGTGTTACCCTACTGATGAGTTGTTACAATAGTAATCCTGCTTTGTACAAAAGGAACCTCAAGTTCAGACATTTGATGGATGTGCTTGGCTGAGGAGCCAATGGTGTGAAGCTACCATCTGTGGGATTATGACTGAACACCTCTAAGCATACTCGCTGCAAAAAATGTTCATAGGCAAAACTGGCAACCATTTGCATACCAGGATGTACCAACATACATATCAGTTACATAAACTTAACAAATCTGCAGTGCTTTATAATCACTTCAAACACCATGGAACTAATAATTATAAATACAAGGGGCTGGAGAGCGGTAGCAACTGGACTAAGCCAAAAAGGCAAAAAATAGATAGAAAATCCATCAACAAATTACAAACCATGGACCCATTAGGTCTAAATGAAAAATATTTTTAGATAGGGTGGCATTAGGGGAAATAATTGCAAGTACAATTTCATCACATTCATGAAAAAATACAACACACTGTACATGTAATTGCCCCTATGCATTCTTTATTGATTGTTGCCACCCTACAGAATAATTTGGATTACTGATCAAGGGATCAGTGTATATATGTACACATATACATACATATATATATAAATGCTTTATAGGACACCAATCATTTTAGATAGCTAACGGCCTGAATTCATCCACAAATCTAAACATCTGGATTCAGCAGTGTATGTGTACAGAAGCTTTATTTTCATTGACTGTACTGATTCACACTTTTTTCTAGTTACCCATCTTCTATTTGAAGATCATAAGTGTACTTCACAAATAGTTTGTAGCCTTAGCTAATGTGTGTGCAAGCTCAAGGCCAAAAACAACCAGACTGGATGAGCTAATCACAGTATCTGTTGTGGCTCCAAAGGCACTTTTGCAGCTATGACCTTTAAATGTACCTATGATATTTACTGTTGTTCTCACAGGAATGAGGGAGATCTGCGTCTCCACATAGGAGCTTCCTGTTCTCTGTGTCAGTTTCTGTGTAGTTGGTTCAAGTCCCTCCACACCTGAGGCAGAGGTTTTGACATCAGTCAGTTTAACCCAGATCACGTCGGAGAGCAAAGAAACTCACAGTCAGAAGTCTGTGCAGCCATATTTTTTAATTTTCCTGTTGATGGAGAACCTGGATGTTGGCTTTCTTCTTCTTGCCTTTTTCTCCAGGCAATCGGAGGTTCTGCTCTGTGATCGTTCTCTGCCCCGAGTCTGATTCTTCCTCAGAGTCTGAAGTCTCCTCCATATCTTCAGAGTTGCCATCTGACACGCTGAGCTCCATCAAAGCTACATCCTGAGGATAAGAGGAAGAACTTAAATGACTCAATTAAATCTTACTACAAATAATGTTAAAACTCCGGTGTGTAGGATTTGGAGGGATTATTGGCTTAAATGGGATAAAATAAATATGTCTTCTTTAGTGTATAATCACTAAAGTTGTGTTTTCATTACCTTAAAATGAGTTGTTTATATCTACAAAGGGAGCGAGTCTTTGTTGGTGGAAATTGCCATATTGCAATTGGATTCAGACAGGGACATTCACATTTTTGCATTAGCTGCTGTAGTTAGAAGCACAATTGCATCAAAAAAGCACTGATTTGTAATGTGGAATGTCTTTATTCAATGTTCTTCCTAGTTTAAATCACTTGGTCCGTTTTTTTTGGGGGGAGGAAGTGATCTCCAGATTACTCAGCTTCCAGTACAAACCTTCTGAACGTCTGGATCAGAGATAAGATGAGCACACATCACGTTATCCGGGAAAAAGGTGAGCACACAATAAGATGAAGTGGGCAAGCCGTCCATTTGAAAAAGGCTAATTAGAGCTGTGATTCTCTGCCCAAGGGTGATCGGGCCCATCCTGACCCAATCAGGTTGTTCATACGGGCTTAAATTGGGTTGGACCGTTGCCAATTCACCTCTGTTGTTTTATTGTTTTTTTACTGAAACTGGCAGTTCTTGTGCATAAATGGCAGGTGTTTTAATGGACTGAATCAAGAGGGAAAGAAAGAAAAGGAGGGAACTGCAACTGAGAGTGGGAATGTGAGGGAACAACTGAGTAAGGGAGAGAGTGCGCCAGAGAGGGACGGAAAATGAGACTGAGAGCGAGAGAGGACTGCAAGGCAACTGGGTTAGCAGTTTATGATTCTGTCTCCCCAGCAGTGGGAGAAATGAGCCTAAAATGCAGCGAAGAATGCTAATGATCATCTGCACACCAAATCTCGAGATGCGCCGAGGCGAGCAACCTGGTCTGCTAAATCTGTTGTGCATGAGGGAAAGAGAAGTGGTGTGCAAGAACACATCAGCCCTTAGCTTGTAATAAATGCTTTAATATTAAAAATATGTGTTAGCCTATAAAATATTAGTGTTCATTTCGTTGATGATACAACCTTTTTACTATGATGAAAACGAGAGAATGACAAGCTTAAAATAGATCTTGATAATATAAACTGGGACAAAATCTACATGTCATTTTCACTGACGAGATATGATGTGATAAAAATGTTAGTGGTGGACTATCGGACATTGAAAGCCAAGAACGGCCATGCTTATAATCATCTTCAAATGAAGCACGAATGACAGGCTGGTAAACTCCAGTAAATAGTCTGCACCAGGATGTTTGTCTAGCCAGCAAAAACACTCACACTGGAGCAGCTTCAGCCATTGCATTGCTGCAATTCAGCAGTAAATAATCAGCTATGTGGGGCGTTTATGGCTTAGTGGATAGAGCAGGCACCCCATATACAAGGCTGCTGCTGCAGCAGACCGGGTTCGACTCCAGCCTATGGCCCTTTGCTGCATGTCATCGCCCCCCCCCTTTCACACTTATCTGTCCTATATATAAAGGCAAAAATGCCCCCCAAAAATATCTAAAAAACTATCTGACTGTGGATGGTGGAGCTGCTGAATGGATTTGTGGAATTTCTTAATCGTGTACTGGTGCGTACTTGTAGACTCCTCCGGGGCTTTCCTCCACTGTTTCTTCAGCTGCCTTCTCTCCTTGACCAGCCATTCTATTTCCTGCTGCCTCCTGAGTTTGGCAGGGATGGATAGTGTTCCCTTCATCTTATCTGCAACTCCGAAGTGTTTAGCTCCATAGCTGTAGATGAGCTCTCCCAGACTCTCATTTCTTCACTGCAGTTCCGCCTAGTTGCTCCAACTGCAAGCTGAGGTCTGTGATGACTGTTTCCCACATCTTTTTCTCACAGGCCAGTTAATGGGTGGCTTCCATCACTGAGGCCGGTTGCACCAACAGGGTTTATGCCTAGTCTTAAACTAAGTCGGTCATAACTTGGTGTTCTAAGCCCGACCTAATAGTTACCCCGGTCGCACCATCTAGGCTTAAGCCTTCTTGTCACCAAGACCGGCCATAAATCTTACGCCTAGTCAAGAGCAGGTGTAAGGTCATTATGGCAGGTCTCATCCACCGCCTGTACAACGAGCGGGCAATTAGACGGGAGAGAGTAATTAGGGACAGAAGCAATCCATTGGACGTATATAATGACGAGGAGCTGATTGAGAGGTTTTGATTAGGTAGGAGAGATCTGTTTGAACTTACTGAAGAGCTATCACTGGATTTACAGTTTGTGTCGGGCCGCAATGCAGCACTACCACCAGCCTTACAGTTGCTCATTGCGGGGCAGGGGAATCCTCCCCAAATACGTCAACAATGATGTCACTGTAAATTGAGGTTTTCGGGGGAGGACCCCCGCTAGTTGGGTAAATTTTTTTGGAGATGTCTTTTTTTGCCTTGCTGAGGGGATCTTTCCTCTTCTTCCTAATGTCAGCCTCTGTACGAAGGCAGCCAGAGTCTGAACACACACTGATGTGCCTCGTTATCTCTGCCCATACCGACTGTTTTTTCTTATTTGTGATGACGTTTGACTGCTTGGCAGCACCATTAACTACCCCTAAATCTGACACACTGGACCTTTAAACGACTAAGAGGAGTGTATGTGTGGAGTTTTCCAGTTCACCAGAGGGAGGCAGACTGACACTCACCATCTCTATGACCCGCTCTGCCTCTTCAACGCTCTCTATGTCAAAACGTCCAGCAGGAGCTTCATCCATCTGTTGCTGAAGCTTCTCGTTGGCCACAGCCATCTGAGGCAGAAAGCTCTGCAGCCGCTCCAACACTGATGCACAACAAAACACTACACATCATCACACCTCAGACTTAAAAGTCATTAGTTTCTCTGCAAATGTCACAGTAATAACTTAAGTAAGTCACTGCAAAACAGCATGCAGGGAAGTAATTTAATCTCACCACTGCTTCTCGGAACTCTCTCTGTCTGCAGGGATCTGCCAGCCTTTGGCTTGAGGAGAAGCTTCTCATTGAGACCTAGCAGAACAACAAACAGGCTCACCATGACTTAAAATAGTACCTGTTCCACTACAGTGAAAAGGATTAAATCAAGATATGAAATTTTATGCAAAAATGTTGAGAAAGGCAACACTGAATGATCCTCATTAGCAAAAAGGTTTTCCAACTAAGTAGATGTTTTTCCAAACAGCGCTAATGCTGATTAGTGTAAGAATTCCAAATAAACTACTGTCTGTTTCCACTACATTCATGAATGCCGCCGCTGCTGCTCCTTCAAAACATTTATTTTATATTCGGCCAAATATTGCAAAAAGACACACATTCAGTGTTCGGTGGAATAAGTAAAACGCAAGGCCGAATAACAACAGCGTGTTTTGATAACGCAATCAAACAGCGTGCGGTGATGGAGTAAAATGTCGGCAGTGTGGCGATACCATATTCCGTCCGTCAGTGCACTGGCATTTGCAACTAAAAATAGTTTTGTGCGAGCAAAATGAGTCATTCAGCACGCTGTGTGAGTACAGATTTCAACCAGCAGCAGAAACGAAAACGGCGGTCACAGACACGGACAGGACGTACTCCTGTCAAATACGGCGGCGCATGATAATGGCTTACTGGCGATGGACAAGTCCGGCTCCAGGTGAATAACTTGTTGTCATGACTGCCCAAAAGTACCTGGACAGTTGAGCCGTGGCAGCACACAGTATGTGGTGTATCAGAGGAGAAACGAACCGTTCACATTTCTCTCTTGTGGCAGGTAACGGCCCACAAACCTCACTGCACTTTAGGGACTGCTCTTTACTTATGGAAGGACTGTTCTTTACTTGTCAGGGGAGGAGGGTGGTTGGTTGATTGATTTTTATTTTATTCAGGCTATTTATTTTATTTTGACCCCCCCCCCACGTTAATCACTTATTGATGCTGTTTTTGAAGTAGGAAAGTCAATAAGTAATTTATGGTGGGGTGGGGTTGGATGTCTCACCCCCCGCTGCTGAAAAAAATCCTAGAGGAAGCACTGACTGTGCACTGTAAAAGGGACATTTTCCTTTGAATGCTAAACTGTGTGAACCCTACAGCTGTGCCCTGTCTAATCAAAGCTGATATTGTTAATTGAATTTCAGATATAACATAATTTATGATGTTCCGATTTGATCATACTATCAGTCTATTAATTTTTTGCTGTACTAATCAATTATTATGGGCAAGCCATCATGAAAATCTCTGTTTGAAGTGAAGAATCTTGTCTCATGTATGAACCCACTTCAAAAATGCTGGGACAGGAGAATGTTTACCTCTGTGTTACATCACCTTTTCTTTTAACAACAAATGTTTAGGAACTGAGGACACCAATTGTTGAGGTTTTGAAAGTAAAATTCTTTCTCATTCTTGCTTCAGTGCCTGAACAGTCCGGCATCTCTGTTGTCATATTTTGTGCTTCATGTTCCACACTTGTTCAATGGGAGACAGGTCTGGACTGCAGGCAGGCCAGTATAGTTCTTGCACTCTTTTACTATGAAGCCACGCTGTTGGAACACATGCAGAATGTGTCTCATTAACTTGCTGAAATAAGCAGGGACATCCCTGAAAAAGACTGGATGGCAGCATATGTTGCACCAAAACCTGTATGTACCTTTCAGCATTTGTGGTGCTTGCACAGATGTGCAAGTTAGCCATGATGCCATGGGCATTAACACACTCCCATACCATCACAGATGCTGGCTTTGAACTTTGAGCTGGTAACAGTCTAGATGGTCTTTTTCCTCTTTAGCTCGACACAACGTCCATGATGGACCGGTCAGACCACATTACACTTTTCAACTCTGTGTTATCTCATATGAGCTCGGGCCCAGAGAAGTCGGTGGTGTTTCTGGGTGTTGTTGATATGTGGCTTTCACTATGTCTGAACTTGCATTTGGAGATGCAGCGATGAACTGTGTTTACTGACAATGATTATCCAACGTGTTCCAGAGCACATGTGGTAATATCTTTTATACAATCACAGTTTTTAATGCAGTGCCACCTGACGGGTCAAAGGTCATGGTATTCAATGTCGGTTTTCAGCCTTGCCCCCTCGTGCATGGATTGACAATGTTCATACAAACATTGTTCTTAAAATTAAACTGTTAGACTGCCTATCATTTGAACATTAAATATCTTGTCTCTATACTGTATTCAATTGAATACAGGTTTTTATTTGCATTTTACACAGTGTCCCAAATTGCCTTGAAATCGAGGTTGTACATAGCAGTAGAAAATCAATATGATCATTTCAGATATACCTCTGTTGATATCAGAAAACATCCTTATTAATATCTTAATGATATACCCAAATCTGACATCTTGGGAATGCACCATTTTAGAATATGCCAATATGTAACAACTCCTTTGGCCAATGATCAATACTGATCTTTTCCCTACCTAATCTTAGGGATCATCAAGTCTCTTCTGTAGTGGAATTAACATTATACTATGCATGTATGCTCTGTTCATGATAGCACACCAGCAGATGAAGACATAACAGACAATGCTTGTTCATGGAGGCAGGGAGAGGAGCTGAAACAAGGAACACTGACAGCACTATTCACCCACATTAGGTGCACTATTACTTTATATGACATTAGAGAAAGTTATGACTTTTTAGCGAGTTATGGTGCGTTTGTTTTGTACTCGGAGGTTGCAAGTGGGAATGACGTCAACTCTGTGTTGACAACAGTTTTTGCATTCTAGTTGACAACGGTGGATAAGTCGGAAAAATCATGGACGTTACCGTTCTACCATTGGGCTAGCCGTAGCCATTGTTAGCAGTATCAGTTGATAACAACGCTCTATGCTGCATTTTGCACATACAGACAGCATAGCAACATGCCCACAGATAAAAAATTAACAGTACTATGGGTATGGCTGACCTAATCTAAAACAAATAAGACAGAATTGCTATAAACAGTACTTTAGCAGAGTGTAAACGTATGTGAGTGGCAGCCATCATGAATTTGTAAGTTGGAGTGAGATGCTCCGAGTTTATTTGTTTATTTATTAAGATCCCCATTAGCCATCACTCCGTTGTGGGAGTAATGGCTATTCTTCCTGGGGTCCTCACACAGGACACAATTATATACATAGTAAAAATATACAGAATAACAATAACAATCTAGAATCATATATGATAGTTACAAGGAGTTTCCGAGTAATCCGACCTCAGGGTGCGTTCAAGTTTAAACTTCCGACTGGGAACTGGGAATTTCTGACCTCCGAGTATAAAACGAACGCAGCATTACTTCAAGTTACCCTCCCTGCAGAGGAAACCCATTCACACATCCGATCTGAAAGAGTTCCATTGTAACAGTCCGGAAAACATGGCGGCGCCCCGTGAGTTTGTTTTTGTTTCTATGGTTGCTGAGCACCGGAGACTTTGCTGGTTCAAATGGCCTTAGGCTACAATGGGCTTGCACAGACTTTTTTTCCAACACAAATCAACAGTGGAAATAGAAATGCCATTGCAAATTGCTTGTATGACTTTTACAAAACAAACGCTTAATTAAACAGCATATACGAGACCAACTGAGGACAAATAACATTGTTTACCATTCACAATGTGCGCAGCCATCTTCGTCAATTCTACCGACTCAGTCTACTGCTGCATTCTATTGGTAGCCGGAACCGGGATTGATACGGTTTCCGGTCCGGAAAGGTACAAAAGGACACCCGTTCTACCCGGAGGTCTTGTCATCAAATTCGGGCAAGGTCCAGGTAGACCGAGTTGGTAGAATTGACGTCACGACGAAGATGGCTGCGCACATTGTGAATGACTACTACTGAATACTGGTTTCCAATTTTACTGGTTTCCTTACCAAACAGCTGCAGATGTGCTGCGCCTCCATCAGCAGATTTGTCACAAATTCACAAACATACACAACATATTACTGGTGATTTTAAAGTCGCAGCCCACATCTACCACAGCGAATATTCTTCTGTAAGTGAGTACTATGTACCAGCGACGTTAAAAAAAGAAAGTAAAGAAAATATGATATACACAAGTTTGTGTCAAGCTGGGGCCTGTATCACGAAGCGAGATCAGCCTTTCCTGGGTTACCCACACCTATCCTGGGTTGACTAACCCTAACAATGGCAATCAGGATAATCGGTATCACAACATTGGATATCAATTCGATAACTCAACCCAGGGTTGCTTTATCAAGAGCCGTGAACGCTCATGCATCGGACCAATCACAATCATGAGAGAAGCGCAGCGTCACTTGGCGTCACTGAGCGTCCTCACAGAGCGCCCTATGTGAGGGGAAAAAAAGTATTTCTCATGTGAGGATCAGAGATTAATTCTGCTAAAATATGAGGTGGAGAAAAGCAACATTACAGTAAAGGCCAACACCATGGCAGCTGCAGGAGGAGGAAACATGCGTGGCAAAGCACAACGGGATGAATGATGTTTAGTTTTAGTTTAGATTGGTTTATTTGCACATGTTAAAAACAGACAGTATAAAATTTACAAGATTAAAAAAAGAAAAGTGCACTTTCCACATGTCCAGCAGCAAAGCTGTCAATTAGGCCCATTATCTTTAACAGGGATCATTTCCTCCAACAAAAAAAAATGTTGGCACTAATTAATTGTGCGATCACTTTCTTTCTTATGAAGGGGTGGGATGAGATTTTGACTTCTTTCCACTCCTTTTTGAACAATCTTTTCATTGTCTGTTGGTGTTGCTTTCTTTTCTTTTTTAATGTTCAAAATAAACTTTCAAATCAAAATCAATCAAATTAATTAAATTTCCCGTCATGACTGGGCTGCATTTCTGTCAGCGGAGTCATTTTTTCCAAACAGCTTATTGGCCAGTGGGTGGTGCTTTTTATAGGATCAGATTCAATCCTGAACTTACCCTGCTCCGGAGCAGGATAGCTGTTCAGAGTATGTTACCATGGTGATCTACCCCGATAAGAGCTGAACCGGCTTTGTGAGGCCGAAAACCCAGGGTTAACCCTGAAGTTACCTCGCTGAGACATTAATCCTGCTTCGTGATACAGGCCCCTGGACTCGATTTCACGTCAACAAAAGACAATATAACACAAACCGCATGTCTATCTGTGTGAGCCACTGAGACTCGCAGAGCGCACGGCTTTCCTCAGGTAAATTCACTAATTCACTCGTCACTTTTTAAATATGACAGGCTTTGTCATAGTGTGCAGTGTTGTGACTGTAATGTGGCACTGAATATGTTTGTAGACTCGTGGAAAAAGAACAAGAAACACTGATAAATATGTTTGGGTATTTTCAAGGCAAGCCGAGGGTAAACAGTTGTTTCAGTTCAGCCCAAATCAAAATGTTACCTGGATGCTGACGTAATTTACTAATACCTGAGGAAAGCCGTGCATTCTGTGAGTCTCAGTGGCTCACACAGCACAGGTTTGCGTTATATTGTCTTTTGATGATGCAAAATTGAGTCCAGCTTGACGCAAATTTGTGTATATCATATTTTCTTTATTTTTTTTTAATGTCGTTAGTATGTAGTGCTCACTTACAGAAGCATATTCACTGTGGTAGATGTGGGCTGCAACTTTAAAATCACCAGTAATATGTTGTGTATGTTTGTGAAAAATCTGCTGACGGAGGTGCAGCCGTGCATTCTGTGAGTCTCAGTGGCTCACACAGCTAGACATGCGGTTTGCGTTATATTGTCTTTTGTTGATGCAAGATCGAGTCCAGCTTGACGCAAATTTGTGTATATCATATTTTCTTTATTTTTTTTAATGTTGTTAGTACGTAGTGCTCACTTACAGAAGCATATTCACTGTGGTAGATGTGGGCTGCAACTTTAAAATCACCAGTAATATGTTGTGTATGTTTGTGAAAAATCTGCTGACGGAGGTGCAGCACATCTGCAGCTGTTTGGTAAGGAAACCAGTTAAATTGGAAACCAGTAGGGACATAACACCGGCTACCAATAGAATGCAGCATAAATCTGCCTGACGCTCGTGGCTCGACAAAAAAACTACATACATGCGATTGTGCGATAGGTACGATTACATACGATTACATAATGTTACAGGGTGTCTTGTGCTACGTAGCCAACAGCTCCACCCTGTGGATTTTACCTGATATATCCGCCTCATGTAACAGTATGCCTCAGTTTGCACAGCCGGCGAATACATGGAATTGAGACACAGCCTGACTTACGTGGTATATTCTGCACCTACGCGTATAACACATAACAGCCTGTCACAGGATACAGCGTGATGATTAGAGGAGAAAAAGCAGAGCATAAAGGTTCGGGTGGGGAAAAAATAACTCAACCAGTTAGGATTTTACTAGAGAAAGAACTCGCCTGTTGTTTTAAGTATATAGATCCAAGGGTACATTTTTTTTGTATTTGGGAACTGGTTAAATGTCTAATTTGTGGTAGATTACATTTTGTCAAATTATTAATATTGTATACAAAATCTGAATCTCACTCTGAGTTACTGTTGTTATTTGTTATTATTAACTAAAGAACTTAGAGATCATTTTTGTCTAGTTTTTACTGAATATTTGAAGACAAACTGTTATGTTGACATGTAAACCAATATCACTTATTTTGTTGCAATTCTGTTGTTGTTGTTTTTTTTAATTAATAATACTTTCTTTTTTTTTAAACTAATTTTAACAATGTCAAGAATATCTTTATTGCAAACATACCCTGAAATATAATATTATTTTAGGGCCATGTCATCCACCCATATATGACGTACATTACTGCTTTTCAATATCTTGATCAATATTTTCTCAGCATCATGTGCAATACGACGTTTCAATATCATGGTCACATGTCAATGAAGTGCAATATAATTTTCTCAAAGCCATGTGCAATACTACTTCTCACTGTTATATCATATACAGTATAGGCTAACATTGATTATCAGGCGCAGTCTGCTTTTTTCCACAATTTTAGTTCGTTATTAGTAAGTCTTTAGTATTTATCTTACTTCTGCTGTTACTTTATTAGGCACTGGCTTTTGCTTTTGCTCCTTTCAAACACTCCTTATTTTGTACAAAATATTAATGCATTGTGCATTTTGCAACTTCCTCACAGCTCACTCTTGTTATGAAGAACCGAGAATTTTCTGGAAGCACACATCGTCCTAATCATTGAATTAGTAACGTTAACGTTGAAACAGCACTGTTATTGCATAGTAATGTTAGCTTAACCGTAGCTAAGCACGGGCATTTCTCAGCATTTTTCTTTCAACAATAACTGCTAATGAAAGTATTCAAACCTTCTCCGGTCCACATGACAGCAAATCTTGTGAACTCATCTTGCTGATATTTAATTCCATTTCAGAGGTAACAGGACCATACCCGCAGCGACTTTTGTGTTTGTAGTGAGACCAACATCCGGGTGAAAGGCAAGAGCATCTATAAGCAATAATAAAGCGCCCTCTACTGTTTTGGAAGACTTTATGACAATAGATAGACTGTGAGGTTGGCTGTAAACATTATACTGACTGTACGTACACAACGAATATGAACGCTAATAAACAATGAGCCATTACAACAACGTTAAGACTCCTTGTTTTATTATTAAAAAACTGGAGAACAACTACTTTAGCGAGGTGTACCCAGCGCCTGCGCACTACCACCCAAATGTCTGTGTGGCACGTTTTGTTCTGATTGGAAAGCTTGTATGTGCAGCAGAGGTCTCACTCCCACATGCTTTTGTTACTGCGAAACCCGTCTTGGAACCTATGGTTGGAACCCGTCGGGCGGAGTTCACCTAGTTCAGTTAAAGGGGAACTACGCCCATTTTCAAAATTCATCCATGGTATTCCTATGCTCTAAGACAGAGCAGTAAAAGAGAACAGCTCTCTCCCAAATCCAAAACCTTGAGTGCTAAAACTCAAATTATTGATGTCATAGGGTATAAAGGCTGGAGCTGTTTCTTGACAATAAATGGCAAAAGATTTTCTAGATCAGTGGTTCTCAACTGGTCCAGATTTCACCTTAGTCATTAGTTCAAATTCCACACAGTTCAATACATTCAGTGGCATCATACTTGTGTTTGGCTATGTCATGGAGCTGGTTTGCTGTCTCTGTTGTCTGATATTTCAAAATAAAATGTGTTTATTACAAACTTGAAATATACATACTTGAACCTGGACTTGCAGTCCATTCAAAATTGACCCACAGCCCATTTTTAGACTGCTAGTCACCAGTCTTCTAGGTGATATTGAGAGATACTGAGGGGAATGTTTTGAGTATATGGGTACATTTTCTGTGTCAGAACCATAGACTGTATAAAAGGGTCAGAACTGAGAACACTACAATAGAATATGCCAAATCACGGTGACGTTATGCTAACAACAATCACATTCAGGTAGCAAAGGGGCAGTAGATTATATTTATGAGGATATGTGAAGTTGGCAAATTTGTTGACTTCTGTTGTCATTTTCACCCATAACAGTAACATTCAAGGATATGTAGTTAAATACTATGGTCTGTTATCTGACCTTTCCTTTTTGCTTCTTTTATTTTAGCTAATGTAGGCCTATTGCTGTGGACAGGGCTGCAGCAAAATGTATTTTAACCACCTAAAAAAATCAATATTAGTGTAAGTATATGCTATATTTGAATATTTGCTCCGCCATACCGTACACACTAAACCAGTAAACATCGCGGTAGACCAGCAACTCTGTGTGCTACCAAGTAAAATGACTGTTTCTGTGAATGGAGTCTGGTGGCTTTGAAGTGGCAGCTCGGACCCAGCTGCAGACAAGATGGCGGACAAGGGCCCGCCCTATATCCAATCCATACCAGAAGTCCATACCGGAATTTGGTCTGTGTAGTATTCGCCGAAGAGGAAGAAGACGATGGAGAAGACGAAGAGAAGAATGCGAACAATACACGCACGCTAAGAGAAAGAGCGGGAACAAGTCTTTTAATTATTAGAATTAGACAACTTTATTGTCATTGTACATTATACAACGAAATTCTGTTAGGCACTTAGGCCTAGTCTGTCGGAGGACCCCCTATAATACACCAGGCACCTTCTCTCCCTCTCTCTCCCTCTCTTTCTCGTATCCTATTACTGCATCTTGCTAACTCGGCCATTCTGGATGTCACTAACTCGGCTTCTTCTCCGGAGCCTTTGTGCTCCACTGTCTCTCAGGTTAACTCGTGTTGCAGTGGTGCCTGGATAGCGTGATGTGTGTGTTGTGCTGCTGCCGGTCCTGCCAGATGCCTCCTGCTGCTGCTGCTGCTGCTATCATTAGTCATTAGTCATACTTCTACTGTTATTATACACATATGATTATTATCACACGTGTATACTGCCAGATACTACTTTCAACATATTGTACCACAGTAGGCAGAACTATAACAATAATATTATTACTTTCATGAATGTTGTTGTAAGCTACTGCCATTACTACTGCTCTCTCTCTCTCTCTCTTTCTGTCTCATTGTGTCATACAGATTACTGTTAATTTATTATGCTGATCTGTTCTGTACGACATCTATTGCACGTCTGTCCGTCCTGGATGAGGGATCCCCCCTCAGTTGCTCTTCCTGAAGTTTCTACCGTTTTTTTCCCCGGTAAAGGGTTTTTTTTGGGGGAGTTTTTCCTTATCCGCTGAGGGTCCAAAGGACAGAGGGATGTCGTCTGCTGTAAAGCCCTGTGAGGCAAATTGTGATTTGTGATATTGGGCTTTATAAATAAAATTGAAATTGAAATTGAAACTTAGCACTAGCAGTAGTAGCTAGTAGCTAGCACTAGCAGTACCAAGCCGCTGCGTTTATACTCGCCGTCATCTTTGTCATTATATTTTAACACGTGTGTTATGTTCTCTAAGATGCAATTCTACGTAATGTATCTAATCATTAGGGGGACGTCTATGTGGGGAATCTCGGCATGCACAAATTACTACCACTGGATGGTGGGTTTCGCTACATTTGTTGTTTAAAAACAAGGGCATGATTGGTATTAACTTAACGTTAGCTGCTCAAGGTCTGTTGTGCTCCCTTTCATCAGTGTCTGTGTGTAAACAGTGTTACTGTTGGTCAGAGACTATTACTGCCCTCACTTGATGTGTTGGTTAATTTAGATGTGTAGTTTGCAGCGGGGTTAATATGTGTTCCCCTGCATTTTGGTGTGTTGTGGTGTAAAACATCTTTGCACACACTCACTGCACACAAGCCATTTTTTTCCAATTTTTGGTTCGCCTGGTCTCCTTGTGTATTAATGCTTGTATAACCTCAACCCTGCACTGCTCAATCAAGTTCTATCCATTTTTTTTTTTTCCGGAGATGTTCTAAAAATAGTAACGAGAGTTATCTAATGTGGTATGACATGAGCGCCCCCCGAGGGTTAACCAGGTCAGATAAATAACGTATACATAGCCCCAGGTGTCTGCAAAAAATACATTTGTATTATGTTTTAGTAATGCAGAGCACTAATGCACATACACATGTGGATACATAAATAGCTGTAGTGCCTCCTCCACCATGAGTCCTTTAGATTGGTAAAATATGGTTGATGTTCAGTATGTTTTCCAGCTTTCAATGTTGATTGACTTCTCCTTTTTTCAGATGCACCCCTCTATTTTGAGCGACGAAGCCAGTCTGGGGCACACAACCCTTTCACCATCCGAGTTTGGGTGTCTTCTCTGCCCCAGATTTAAAACCAAAAATGAGAGTGCGATCCAGAGGCACCTGAAAAACCATATGGAAAATGCAGTTCATTTCCATGGTATGTTAATGAGAAGTATCTGTTTGAGATCATATATGTAACAGTAATGTTTAATGATATTTGTTTGGGACAAAACAAGACATTTTAGGCTGCATCTCGGGATCTTGTGATTTGTGGAACAGTGTTGACATTTTATACCATTTTCTTACATTTTAGACCAAACAATTAAATTATTTTACTGTTTTTCCATTTTGTTTCTTTGTGTTTTTTCTACTTTTGAGATTGATATGGATATCTAGAATAAAAACTTGTTCACAAAAAAGAGAACTCCAAGTCTACTTCTTTATGTTGCCAGTACAATAGTGTAATATTGTGTTTACATGTGTTCCTGAAATAGAATATAATAATATAATATTACAATCTAATTATGTTCATTTAATAGTTAAATAGTTACAATTAAGCATACTGATGTAAGAGTAAGTATGACATTTGTTGTGTCCATGGTTTTCAGTTGTTTTGAATGACCTGATAGTAATCTGCATGTTGCAACTGTAGCCCAATAAATGAAAGTGCTCACCTTGATCTTTGTTAAAAATTAATCCAACTAAAATTCATGTGTTTGCTGATTTTCTGCAATCTTTGTAGGTTTAACTTGTTGAGGTCAATGTTATTCCAAAAAAACATGATTGTATTTAAAATAATTCTTTATATATGTATATATATATATATATATACATATGAATTGAATTCTCCAAGGCCATGGAAATAACATGTTGGAATTCTTAATTTAGGTGATGTTCCCGTTTAAATGTAAATCTTATACATCAGCTCAACTTATTTGAGTTGTTCTAAATTCTTAATTTAGGTGATGTTCCCGTTTAAATGTAAATGTTCCCGTTTAAATGTAAATCTTATACATCAGCTCAACTTATTTGTTAACATAAGGCTATGGGGTGCCATTTGTAAAGTGGCTCACGCTGAAAATTACATCAACATTTTGCCACAGCCTCCCGTTGTCGGACATGAAACTACTCCAGTTAGCTCAATCATGTTGTAACGTTAACTAAGACATCCAAAATATATTTTTTCATGGACCGTTCATCGAGTTAATGAGTCATTACAGACACTGCTAACGGGGCCAACAGCTAATGGTTTTCTAATGGTTTTCTACCCAGACGTATTTGTAAACAACAAGACAAAAAGGGACACTAACAACTCAAAGTACATCCAATCTCCAAACATATTTTTTGTTATTTTAGGTAGTTATTATCACGCTAATGTATGTTCAAGTGTTCACTTCCCCTGATAAGTTGGTTTTAATTCTTCATTTGATTCTATAAACACAGTCTGGCCATCTCGAGCTTTTATTTTGGTACTTCCGGTGACCGGCAGTGTGAATTTGCATAATAGCTAAATATTTAGTTTCACCCAGAACATTTAGATTTAACATCCAACATTTAGATTTAGATTTAACATTTAGATTTAGATTTAATATTTAGATTTAACATTTAGATTTAGATTTAATATTTAGATGTAACATTTAGATTTAGATTTAGCATTTACATTTAGATTTAGATTGCTGTAAATGTGGTAAAAGGTGACGTTAAAAAATTCACAGCACTTTTTTAAACATTATTTGAAGCTAAATGTGGCAAAATGTTGACGTTATTTTCAGCGTGAGCCACTTTACAAATGGCACTCCATATAAGGCATAGTGTTTTTATTAACATCATCATCATCATCATACATAACATTCAAGCTTAAAATGGTGATATTTCATCGAAATCACTCTGATTTTGAGTCTCATTTAAAATTTGGCCAAACGTTTTGGACTAACTAACCAGCAAGCACGACAAGATTGTAAAACAGAGGCATTTTTCAACTCCAGGATTTCGTCTTTAAATTAACTTTAACTTCCTTTTTTTTTTTTTTTTTTTTTTTTAAACAAAACAAGTTTTAAAAATCTAATGAATCATTTATGGTGGGGGAGACTCATGTATTTTCCATCAATCACCCCAGAGGGGCTTGAGGATGTTTATATGTAACTTCATTGAACACACCATCCTCTGATACATAAACAAGAATGACGAGTCTCTACGGTCTCCACCAAGCGCGGATTACAGCCACTTTTTTCAAACGGGGTAGTTCACCTTTCTAACATAGACGAGCTTTGGTGGCACTTCATTTGTGACGCGGCGTCCGGCTGACTGACTGTCAAGAAAAAAGACTCGCATCTCTCTTCCTGGATGAAATGTCTCCGTTGCAGAAAGGTAACTCATGAAAAAGAACTAACGTTAGCATACGGGGACGACTAAAATAATTAGTTTGTTGTTTTTATTTATACTAGCTAAGACCGGCCACTGTAGGTTCTCGGTTTACGCACAAAGCAAGTAGGGAGCCTCGCCTCCTACTGTTTTGATTTCTACACAGCTAGCTAACTTAGCACAGTGTGAGCTAATAGAAACAGTTATCCACAACTAGCCAACATTTTCGCGTTCTGCAGGGCTGTCATTAATACGAGTGTATGTCGTCGGAAGGCGTTAAACGATTAAGCAGGGACGTGATAAGCTAAGACAGACAGGCCGGTAATATGGAAGGCCTGAACAGCGATGTTGGGCAGATGAAAGTGTGAGCAACTCTAACCTGTGGGCTCCGGACCGCATCTCCAAAACAAGAAAACCAACACCAGTTAAAAACAAAATACAGTTATTGCTTTCAGCAGGAGCGTTTCTAGGATCTGAGGACATTTGGGGCTTATCTTGGACCTCTGTAAGTTAGCGGGTCTGGGGGGGTCCTACCCCAAGAAACCTTTTTGATGAACAAGCTACATTTTGAGGCTTTTTATGCACTTTGGCATTTTTATTTGGGGACTGTTCTATAGGGGGTGTCTGAGGTATACATTTTTTAAAAAGAATTCTTAATTTGACCCTCCCTGAGACTACAATTATTCTTGCCTTGAGCTGGCGGAAATTGCATGGCTCTCCCTCCACCTCAAAGTACTTAGTATTTTTTTTTTTTTTAAACTTCAGTGTTTGAAAATTAAAAGTTAATAGTTGAGGATGAAATCATGGAGTTTTTCTCTCTTGTCATGCATGCTGTTTAGTTTGTGCAAATGTTTTCGAAAAGTACGAAATGTGATTTTGATAAAAAAAATCACTGTTAAGTGATAGCTCAGATTAAGTTATGTTTTTTTTTTTGATGGAACTGTTGATGTGAACAAGGACATTTGAACATCATCCACTGATAATTTCTGTTTTTAGAGCTCTGGTTGTGGTTTGGAAAATGTTTTCTTTAAAAAGCTGTGGTAAAATAAATACAAAAACAACCATTTAAATTTGTATGCCCCTCCACTAAGCCAAACTAAAAAAACACAAGGTTTTTCCCAGTTTTTGCACCAACCCCTTCCACTTCAGTAAAAATAAACAGTCCCGTACCCTTAAAACATTCTTTTATAATCAACAAATAAAATATATATTGTGATATTAAAAATGCATTGATGTTAATAGATAGTATTGACTAGAAACAGAAGCCTTTGCAACTGTTATGATGAAAGTGAAGAGAATTGTGTAATTCTGTATTTCAGTAGAAAACGTTATTGCAATGTTGGTAGATATTTAGAGCCTTAGAGGTTAACAGTTCTGGAGGGTTTGTTCCTCTTTATTAGAATGAGAAGTAACTCAGCTGTTCCATCTCAGTGTAATGTCATATTAAATTTTGCTCTAGGCTGTGTTATCCTTTTTTCTCCCCACATATCTTTCCCTGTGTGTATTTCCTCAGGCAGATGAATCCCTGAAACCAACATCCAACAGGGATGGTGCACCTTAACCAGTCTGAATTACTTGACACTGCTCTCAGACTGGGAGGCAGGAGATGAGACACTGCAGCCCTCGACCACATCATGAGTATCCAGAGTCTGGGAGGAGCTATAGGGGATTCCCTGGGCTCTAGCCTGACAGTACGTGTGAGTGGAGCAGGTGGTGGGTGGAGTGCTCTCTCCCTGAAGCCTGTTTCCTCCGGGCGGATTGCCTCATTGTTCCAAACCATGGTTCCAACTGGTTATACCAAGCTGCAGGAGGAGCGGTTAGCCATGGTGGACCTCGGAGCTAAACCTGAGGCCAGCTCACTCCAGAATGGCTACAGACAGGAGTCATCACACATTGAAGGCCGACGGCTCCTGGACCGGGCGTCTCGGTCCTCTGTGACTTTATCTGACTGTGGAGATGGAGGCTACTCTGAAACAGAGCCCATGCTGGCTGAGAGGAGACTGTCTGGGGAGGAGGAAGATGAGGAGGAAGAGGAGGATGAGGAGGAAGGGCTGGGATCAGCTGTGCAGAATATGCCCAAAGAGTCGCCGCTGGCCATGGCGTTGCAGATTTTGCTCCCCTTCCTGTTAGCTGGATTTGGAACTGTATCAGCTGGAATGGTGCTGGATATTGTTCAGGTAAGTTGAGCTACAATGTAACTATTATTCAGACAACAGTCAGCAGAGCTCCAGACGTGTTAAAGGCTAATTCCAGTTTATGACATCGAAGGGTCTTGTGTTTAAAGTTGGGGCCAATGCCTCCATGAGTTATGATAACATTGTAGTCAGCAAAGCAATTGCAGAGATGTGGGAACATGATGTCACAGAAAATCGGACAGGAGCCAATAATTTATCCAAATTATCTAAAGTGCTTCATTAACTCTTGAGGGTCTTGTGCTATTTTGGCCGTTTTGTATACTTTTGATTTTTGCCTTTATATACCACAGAAGAAATGTTTGTCATGCCAATGTTTGATATCTTTTTTTTTTTTCAGCACAACCTTAGTTATATGACCAGAAAATTATTTTTCCACTCTGACATACTATATAAATATACTAGACCCAAAAACACTCAAAACACAAGATCGGATTTGAAAAATAAATCAATTTCTTTACTATACAAAATTCAAACATGCTCAATGAAAAAAATTCAAAGGCAGAAAATGTAAACATAAGTTGTAAATATGTACATACAAAAGTATAACTGAGATAAAATTAAGTTATATACAACTATTTCCAACAAAAACCAGGTGAAGACATAGGCGTTTTTTTTTTTTTTTTTTCATTTTGGCCATGTCTCTCTTCAAAACTGTTTATGTAATTAGACAGTGAACTATATAACAGGCCTTCCATTCACAGACTGTGAGGGGTTCCCAAATAGTACAAAAGTAAAATATAAATATCAAATTGAGATAAAATCAAACTATAAACAACAATAACATAAGTACTAAAAAAAAAAAAACAGGTGAAGACATATGCGTTTTTTTTCATTTTGGCCATGCCTCGCTTCAAAACAGTTTATGTACACGATTAGACAGAGAACTATGTAACATTCACAGACTGTGAGGGGTTCCTAAATAGTGCAAAAGTACTCAACTCAACTCAAAAGTAACATATAAATGTCAAATTGAGATAAAATCGAACTATATACAACAATAACAATAACATCAATAACAATAACTACTTACAACAAGGCATTTTTTTTTTTTTTTTTACATGTGCCACTCCTCAAAACAGTTCCTGTCAACAATGACACAGAGGGACACATCACAGGACTTGCATCGCCATGGCATCAGGTTCCTCTTTTTGTCCACCTGCTGGCAGCGTTGGCATGCCCTGCGGTCTTGAGCGGCTTTCTGGCTGGCATCAGTGACAGTGGCAATGGCAACAGGAACATGCTGATTGCTCCTGTTGTTCGGAGTCCCCGTCTTGTCCACTCCACGCAGCTCGGACACCAGCTGGGTGAGAAAGTTCTTGTGAGTCATGGACTGCACCTGTTTTTTCCTGCTCATCTCACAATGCATGATGTATGCATTTGTTGCTGCAATGTCCACAAAGTGCAAAAAGAGCGTCCGGTACCAGCGAGCAGTTTTGCGGTGGGTGGAATAATATTGGATCAGCTGGTCAGAAAGATCAACCCCACCCATGCACTTGTTGTAGGCCCTTACAGGGGTGGGGCAGGGAATCTCCTTCACTGTCCAGCGTCCATCTTCATCTTTTGCCCTCTTCTGGACCACCTCACCAGAAAATGCTGGATGGATTGTGGAGCACACAGACACCTCCCGCGTGTCCATCCACTTCACAAACAGCAGGGGGCCCTCCCTGATCCACCTCACAGCACCTCTCTCAGATTTTCGGGTGAGGGCATTTCTTCTTCCACGGGGACACCCTTTCCTGTTGTCCCTGTAGGTACCGCAAGCACCATATTTCATGCTGGCCAAGTTGAGGAACAGCTTGGGACTGGTGTAGAAGTTGTCCATATAAATATGGTATCCTGTCCCAAGATATAATGGCTGAATGAGGTCCATCACAGCGTCATATAACAGTCCATGCACACTGACTGAGCCAGACTTCCCACCGTACACACTGAAGTTGACAGTGTAGCCACTGCTTGACTCAGCCAACACAAAGAGCTTGATCCCCCATTTTGTTGGCTTGTCCTTCATGTACTGGGTCATGCCAGTTTTTGCCTTGGTTGCCACCATTCGCTCGTCAACAGCCAATCCCTTCCCTGGGTGGTAATGAGCCTGGCACGCAGTGCGGATCTCATCCATGAGGGGTTTTGTCCTGAAGAGCTTATCATGGTCAGGTGTTCCCTTCTTCATGTCATTCATGACATCCTCTTCTGGATCGCTGGGGTGGATGTTCCACATCAGGGACCTGAACCGGTCTCTTGTCATGACCATGGCTGAAAACGGCACAGATAGGATGTGGTTTTGTCTCCAGTAGTCCTGGAGACATGGCAGTGACACCAATGCCATGTACATGAGAAGGCCAAAGAATTTATAGAGCTCCTCAACCTCGACGTCAGCCCAGTTGTACTTCTTCCCGTTTTCCTGCTGTATTGCTGCATATTTGTTTGTGTTCTTGCACAGTGTCTTCACAGCGGCAGTGGAGAAGAACAGCTGAAACAGATCTTTTGGTGTGTATACCGAGTGCATGTCCACCTGGACTCCTGGTGGTCTGTGGGGCATGAACCTACTGACTCCTGGAGCAGTATCAGGTTCACTCTCTGTTCTCCAGGCCTCAGGGCTGTGGCGTGGCTGGGATGACCGGTCACATGGAGATCTAGACTGGCATCTATTCTCCCTCCACGCTGATGCCCCTGCCTCTGCCTCAGCCTCTTGCTGGGGCTGTAGTTGTCCCAGGCTGCTCATCATCTCTGTATATGTACATGACAATAACACAATGTAAAAAGTTGAGTTCAGTTCAATTTGCACAATTTAAAAAAAAAAAGTCAAATTGAGATAAAATCAAACTATAAACAACAATAACATAACTATTTACAACAAAAACCAGGTGAAGACAGGCATTTTGTTTTTTGTTTTTTTCATTTTGGCGATGCCTCTCTTCAAAAATAGTTTATGTACACGATTAGATAGAGAACTATATAACAGGCCTTTCATTCACAGACTGTGAAGGGTTCCTAAATAGTGCAAAAGTAACATATAAATGTCAAATTGAGATAAGATCAAACTATAAACAACAATAACATAACTATTTACAACAAAAACAAGGTAAAGACATAGGTATTTTTTCATTTTGGCGATGCCTCTCTTCAAATTACACAAAAACAATAAAATAACAATTCTTGGGGAGGCCCTGTAGAAAACCCTGTAGGTTTATGTGAGACTACCACTAAAACTACTAAACCAAACTACTGAATAGTGCCATGACATTTATTTCATCAACCTAAACTTTAGACTCAATCCACTTGGTAAATAGTCTCTTTAGTTTTTCCCACAAACAGAAACAGTTCAGTGCCAACCCAGTTCACTACCACAAAAAGACAGGCAACTCAATATCTGCTACTGTTTTGTTACTACCACTCGGTAAAATATATTTTACCGCGAGGTGTGTGTGTGTGTGTCACAGAATCGCACAGCACACGTTTACAAAAAGAGTAATAAGAAAAACAAAAGCAACAAATGTTCATAAGAAGTTTGACTCACCTCTTGTCATCTGTCACCAAGGACGGATCCTCAACTTCATCGTCACAGTCACTCTCCGACTCTGACGGTGAAAAGCAAATATCGCCCTCCTGCTCCTCCAGTTTAAAAAACAAGTCCACGGCTTGTCTTACATTCAGTGTCCGCAACATCTTCTACTCCTCACGAATACACTCTAAAACCTAAAACAGCTCCAAATCTTCCAAAAAACTCTCTCAAACTATCGCTGACTACTCTATCGCCTGCCTCTCTCATCCGCCTCACTCTCCCACACTTCACTTCTGCCACACTGCTCAGTCAGCCCCGTCCCCACGTCCCAAGAATGTGCAGCCCGTAGAGCAGAGTCAGCAGATTCAGACATTTTGATCCGTTTCGTAATATAACAGAAAACGACGAAAATATTCAAATAAATGCAATGCCTGCTCCAACACACCATGCGGACTTTGTGCATATGTAAACATTATTTTTATCTCAACTTTAAACTATCATATTTCCGTTTTTACTTGGTGTATCAACATAAAACAAAAACTGTCATGGAGTTTCAAATCCGCACTTTCCAGGGAAGTTAACGGTAGCGCTCTACAGGGTTTCGTTTTGTGCAGTGACGTCATAAACTAGTCACGTGATTTGATCACGCTGGCGTGATCGTGGGCCGCAGAGGGTTAAGAGGTAAAATAGAACACATTGTAACAATCCTTAATCCCTCGGGAAAGTTGTCTACACAACTGCGTTAATTACAGTCGGTCATAGTTGAAGCAGGAAGTCAGTCTGTATTTTGAATCCAGCATTATTTACACCCGTCTGTACTACAGGGTTCCCCACACATTCATGTTTTTTTGGCAGCCCACCATGATTAAAATGTCTGCCGCCACAAATAGATTTTCATGTTTTTGGAGCTGGACCGTTCATTAGGAGCGCTGCTGGAATACATAAACCGCTGGGATATTTATAGCAGCACACTGTCTGAGCTCAGAGCACACTCAAGACAGAGGGGGAGCAGCAGAACATCAGGCGCAGTGAAACGTAACCATTCATTGCGATGGGTCTAAAACTGCCATGCAGCCGCCCGCCACTAGCGGGGGCTACAAAGTGTGGCCCTGTCATGCCAGGGCCACACTGCCCGCGGAATTGCTGCGAAGTGCAGCGCACCGAAATCCTTGCGCGCGCCTGAGCATTTCCGTTCACACCAGACGCACATTTCTCCATGCCGGTCGACAACTGCTTCTGCTCCCAGCTGTTGTCTCCGTCACATTTGGGGCTGTTTTTCCATCAAATAACCTCATAAAATTATAACGCAATGTTTTCCTAACAACTGTACATGTATGTGCACTTCTTAGTAATGAGTATTATCCGTGAATGGATGTCCACAGTAGGCTGGTAGGCTACATACACACACAGAGGCTACACAGACACACACAGAGGCTACACAGACACACAGAAGCTACACACACACACACACACACACACACAGACAAGGAGTATATTTCAAACTATAGCTTACTACAAAAAATCTTCTGTGGGACATTGGGACACTAGAAAATGCATTGAAGTTGTGGTAGACCGATTGATTTAAACAATATACTTACATGTTGATCCAATAGCTGTGCCAACAGCATCCCAACATTTATCTTTTTTAATGTTGTCCTTGTAGAATGAGTGCTGGGGGTCATACAACTCCCTGTACTTCTCCACTTCCACAATCAACTTCATGTCGTCCATCTTCAACAACTCTGCTGGTTTTGGCGTCTCTGCCCCTCTCTCTATCTGTTTGCGTGTGTGTGCCCACCACCTCCACCCCCTATAGCCGGCCCACTCTGTGTCTCTCCGTCTCGTGTGTGTGTGTGTGTGTGTGTGTGTGTCACTTTCACTTTCACTTGCGGCTCGCGCAGAAAATAGACCAGATACCGAACTGATCGCTGCAAATTGTGAGCCTGCCGCGGAGCTTCCCGGCGCGACATGGCGCGGCCAGTGTGGATGACAAAGTCGGTTAACATGGGCGCCAAGCCCCAACCTCCGGGGGAGACAAGTGAGGCCAATGCGGAAGTGCCAAAAACTGCAGTTCACTGACTGTCCACTTGTGAGTCAAGAAGTGAATCAATTCCCATAGACCCCATGTTAAAATGCCCAACTTTAGAGCAGAAATAAACATGTTTACAACCTGGGGGGGGGATTTTTTTCTAACTCTTCCGTTTAAATGTTATTAAGGTTTGAAATTGCGCATAATTAAGGGCGTGGTCACTTTGAGTGACAGGTCGCACCATCACGGGTGGCTAGCTAGCATGCTAACTAGCTGCTGGCTCTGCTGTGCGGAGCTGAGCTCAGACTCGGCTGTCTGCTGGGCATCAGCTCAGCCAATGCGTGCCCATGTTCAAGGCATTGAACCTGTCCTCTCAGCCGGGTCTGTGCCTTCTGGATGTTTTTTCAGGCAAATAATGGAGAAATATGGCTTGCTGTTCGATTAATTATACCAACAGACCGTCCAAGAAGTCCGTGCTCCAGGTTTTTCGGTAAGTGAAATTCGGAAATTCTAGTATTATTTTATTTATGCTTTTATGTTAGCACTAATTAGCGGATATCGGTGTCTGTGGTCACTACAGTCACCACCTAGCTTGTCAGCAGCGTGTATCGGCGTCTGCAGTCACCACCTAGCTGTCAGCTTATTATTATATTAGCCTTTATTTAATACATGTAAAATCACGTTGATACTGGAGGTCTCATTTTCAAGTGCGACCTGTATCACAGCAGCAACATCCACATCAAGTTACAGAGCCACAGACAATACGATACAACACAAGCTTAGCTCGTTAACTAGCTAACCAGCCAGCTAACATTTAGCCTTCGAGCAAGACACCGGTCCAGGGATGCGTCGAAGTCAGAGCCTGACAGAGAAGTGTTAGGATTTAACGTTAGGCATTTAGGGAGAGGATATTTTGAACAAAAGCCTGAGGCTGTGTGAGGTCTGAAAATAAAGGTCCACCACTTTAGTTAGCTGATGTGATGCAATGTTAACGTTGTCATATGAGCAGTGTAACGTTAACGTAACATTAAGGCTATACTTGTGTATGTAAATTAAAAAGTGGCGAACTGTGTGAAATTACAATAAGGTGTGTAACATAATTATAAAAAGCTAATGTGACATTTGACTGTCACACATAAAATATTAAAAAGATTAGTGTATGATATAGGCCTGTAGTTACACAACAGATAATGCTCGGACAGAATATGAGGGTTGCGATGGTCACCACCTTTTTGTTTTCTAAAATAAATTGATTATGATCTGTTGAACATTGAAGTAATTTAAGTTGTACTGTTTGCATGTAAAAGTGTCTGCAAAGTAGGTAGCTAACACATATATTACTTTTAATATCTATTTGTCTGTGTAAAGTTTTCCTTTAGGTGACCCAGACAGACTGGACCAGTGGACTCTCAACACGAGGAGACAGAACTGAACTCCAAACAAGACTCTCCATCTGTGCAGTGAACATTTTGAGTCATCAGCACTGACTCCAGGATAAAGACACCTTTTTTCATACAGTAGGTCACAAAGAGTCAAGAAACTTATTAGTTTAAAATGATGAATTATTGTCCATAATACAATTAAATGCATTACATATATTACTAATTGTCATACATTACGAAGTACTCGATTAGGGCACAGCTTGCTCTGTACTATTTCTGGTAAGGTGAAATGACACACTGACACACCAGTGCAGTTTAGTGTTCCCCTGATGCAGAAGGCCAAATGAAGATTTTAATCAATCAAGGAACATGACATATATTTACCAACTTTAACATTTTAGTGCCTTTTATGCAAAGACCCTTTATCAAAGTGAGAATTACTACCTTTTTCCCCACACACAGTCTGTGAAAAACCAATGGAAAAAATATTCTCATAATGAGACAGCCGAACATAGCATGATTCCACAGTGGCAGTGAGCTTTGAGAA
Source organism: Epinephelus cyanopodus (assembly GCA_026686955.1). NCBI lineage: Eukaryota > Metazoa > Chordata > Actinopteri > Perciformes > Serranidae > Epinephelus > Epinephelus cyanopodus. Next base: position 287,896 of record CM048936.1, read on the forward strand.
CAGTTCAGTTTCCTTTTGATAGCAACAATTATGTTAATGTGGATAAACTGCATACTCCAGTTGTTTTGATAGTACAGTTAAATTTAAAATCAAATTCAAATATAAAGTCAAATATCTACAGAATTTAAACACAAAACTATTTTATGAATGACAGCCTCTTACTCAGCAATAAGATCACTTTGGTGGTGAGTGGGCTTTTAACCAAGACCGGCTGTAGTCAATGTTTTCTACCTGTGTTTTTAACCTGTCATCTTTCTCTCTTGTAGAACACTTGAGAAAAGTTACAACACCTCGACCAATGTGACATGTACTCCACAATAAAGAGGTTGTTTCACAAGAAATTGAGATTTTGCAAAATATGACACTGGGTCCTAATTCATATGTTTTATAATTATTTCATGTGTACTTTTTGTAACCTTTTAATAGTGATTTCATGAATGCATGTTTTGACTTAATTTTGTTAAACTGTTTGTGTAATGGTTAGAATTTCTGTGATATAAAGTGGATCAGACAAAATTTACTTTAGAGTAAAAGCAAATTTTTTTTTGAAAGCTGTCATTCATCAGTTTCCTGTGATGATTGGAAATGTAGTGGTGATTTAAACCATTAACAAAATATAATCGTTATTGATGGCATCTTAATGTTTTCATTTATGTTTTAACATTTACCCAAGTTTGCATTTATCTTAGCAGAATGTAAAAAAAAAATGAAATGAAAAGCTGATGTTATGTGCTGGTTTTGTTTGAACATTTCTTTAAAACAAATGAAGAAAATTCACTGAGAAACTATTCTCCTTTTGTGAAAAACAAGGAAATATCTGCACACTGAATAATTTTAAGTCCGGTAGGAGGTATTATTTATTTGTGACATTGTGACATATGAGAAAGTTCTGTGGGTATTGCTTGGTATTGAGGCTTATATAGTGAGGCTAAAAAACAATAACACATAATTGGCTGATTATCTTTCTGTTTGCCTCACTATAAAAACATCACGATACCTTTGCCTGAGGAAGACCCTCTCAGAGTTGGAAACATAGCGAACAAGTGACATGTCCTTGGGGGCTTCAGAACTATTGTGTCCAGCTAATTTTTTGTTTTTCATTTTGAGCCCTTTTATCCAGTCAAGTACAGGGTTAAAATAATCAGGCCCACACAGAAATGGACTGCCTAATTTTTTGTCAGTGACAATGCTAAACATTAATGCCTTATGTTTTATCTGTAGTGTATGATTTGTTTGCCCTTTCAATTGACAGTCAGATTTGATTGTGAAATACAACATTCAGTCAGTAACAAAGACAAAAGGAGTGCAAATATAAATAGAATTTATTGAAATTTTAAACAAATTATAGATGAATATAAAAACTCAACATTGGCCATGACAGCTTGGGCTATGTTCAGGCCTAACAAAATGTGTCCTAAAGGCCAAATTCAAAAGCAGTGACACTGCCAACTGTAAGCAGTTCACTGCGTTTGGAAGTAACTAATTTACTTAAAAACATATAATTTCTCCTAGGTGTGAGATGAATGTGTCTGATGTGAGGGTGCTCAATTATGGCACCATTTAAACTATGAACACATGTAGCCATAACACTATAAACACATTTCTTGGCCTTATCAATCTTTGCTGGATTGCCACCAGCCTCCCACCTGCACCTTTGGGCCAATGAAGAAAATATTATCTTAATGCCAGGATGCTGGAGGTGAAGCTGGTGCAGATCCTCCTTCATCATGCTGACCAGCTTGACACTGCTGACCTTCCCCATGCCATTGCCGCCACAGTGGATGATGAGGACACCTGGTGCTGCTCTTCCTCGCAGGGAGTGTGGAAAGAAGGAGAGAAGGCCTCTCTGCAGTCCACCCCAGCCAAACCAGCAGACATGGACGCCCGGCATGCTGAGGGTGCTTCCCTCTGCAGCTCTCTGGGCACCACGCCGGACATAGCTGTCACCAGTGCTCCACACTGCTTATGAAAGTAAAATAAGTGCAATAAATAATTAGCATTATATATTTTTTTTAAAAGTTGAAGTGTATTTTTTTTCAGATAACAGCTGAATCATTGTTTCAAGGTTTGTTGTATAACGTTAGTTTAAGCTAAACTCAGCTTACCTCAAGTTTCGTGAAGGAGCTGCCACAGGGCTAGCCAAAGTAGCGCAGCTTCTTAGCCTCGTAGCTTGTTAGCCTAGCTTGTTAGCCTCAGCTGACTTAGCAGCGCAGAGCGAGGTGGGTGTGTTTAAGCAGCCAGGCTTCCTTCGGCCCCTCTTTGCCCATTTTTGATTGTCCGGGAGTTGGGCGGAGTCAGGCACTGGCAAGATGGCGACGTCCAGAGCGGAGTATTTTGAGCTTCAAATCCACTCTTCAGAAACGGACGTGTGACGTCACGGTGACTACGTCCATTATTTTATACAGTCTATGGTGACAACGCCTGAACGCAACACAATACAAGCTCAGCACCAAGTGCCGTGCTGCGCTGCTGTGCGAGCAGCGTGTTTGTCTGTGCGTAACAGCAGTCTGTTGTTATTTACACAGTGTCCATAACAATAACTTTGTCAGCTGACAAACTACACCGGGCTCGGGTCAGGTTTGGTCAGGAAAATGCGGCCTGAGCCACACTCTAGCGTGCTCACCTGTGTGTGTGGCTGAACTCCGCCGTGCGCGATACAGAGAGCAGAGAAGAATTGTTAATGCGTGACCATGTAGAGACAGAAATGACACAATGACATAACACCATAAATATTATATTGTTATGTTATTATATGAAGCGTCCGTTGCGCAAAATAATATCAGTGGGGGCTGTGGGCAGGACATTGCTGACTTGTCCTCTGAACTATCGTCGTTGGAGTTTGGGAAACTGGCACAGGACTGACAGGAGTTTCTGGATCATTTTTTCTTGAAAAACGAATCTATAGTTCGTTTCATAGCGTCACTTTATGGTCAAACGACACAGCACTTTCTACTCGACACCAGCTCTGTGACCCCTCTCTGTCTAACACACGTAGGTAGGCTACTAACTGCTGCACGTTGCTATGGTTACTGGCGCCCCCCCCGCCTCGCAGTGCGCATCCAGACACACGATAGGCACACACACACACACACACACACACACAGACAGACACTTGCTTCCGCTCCTCCATGAAATGCAATTGTAAAAAAAAAAAATAAAAAATAGAAAGAAAAAGGGGGAGAGGGGTGGATTTGTAAGTCGCGCTGATGCTCCTAGTTAAAAAACTATGTCGCACGGCCTCCAAAAAAGGTCGCAAAATGCGACCAATTAGGCGCAGTCTGGAGCCCTGTGATAGCAGTAATTGTGCATAGGCGTTCGCATCGACTTCCGTTTTTGTAACGAATGGGGAAAGGGGGAAGTGACGTATGCCGTAAAGCAGTCAACACATTTGTAGTTTTTTGTGTGGCAGGGTTACAGCCACCCTCCTCGAAGTTGCTTAGTGCCAGTGAAAGCGATACAGACCCCCTCAGGCCATGACAGATGTGTCATTCAACTAGTTGTAAGTCGATGTATCATCACAAAAGTTATGAAAATATTTTATGAAGGTTGAAAAGTTACTTAGTGCTGGTTTAAGGCACAGTTTCTGAATAGGGACTCCTCCTGACTGAGCATTTTGATACTTTCACACTATTGATATAGCACCTATACATACTTTATTATTATTATTATTATTATTATTATTATTATTATTATTATTATTGTTATTATTATTATTATTATTATCATCATTATTATTATTATTAATTTTTATAAAGAAAGTGGAAATCTGACTTTTTACAATATGGGACCTTTAAAGCCCCAGGAGACCAGCTCGCCCCCACTATATTATCATCAGTGATAGGAATAAGGGCCAAAGCTACAAAAGTGTTATCAGCCCACTCTGACGTCTCTCCACTTAGTGTATATATAGGTCCAGTTTGTGCATGTGTGTGTTCGGACCTGTGTGTAATTGACAAACAGAGTGAAAAATTGAATCTTCCGTCTGGGATTAATAAAATATATATATACATTATTATTATTTATGTATATATATATATATACATTATATATATACACGTATACATATATATATATATATAATATATATAAATAATAATAATGATGATAATGACACATCAGTAGGCTGAATGGAGATGATGTTTTGAGTAAAATCATTTGGCTAATAAACTGCTTTCGTAGTCTGAAGAAGTCATTTCAAGATGAAGCTATATGAGGCAGTCCACTCTGCCAGAGATAGCTGTGGCCAGAGACACTCTGTTTTCAGGTTGACTGTCCGTCCATCCATCCGTCTATACGTCCCATTCTTATGAACACGATATCTCAAGAATGCCATCAGAGAATTACTTAAAATTTGACACAAACCTATTTGTCAACTTTGACTCGACGATGAACTGTTTAGATTTTGGTGGTTGTCTGTCTGTCTCATTTTTGTTAACGTGGTGTCTCAAGAACACCTTGAGGGAATTTCTTCAAGTTTGGCACAAATATTCACTTGGACTTAAGAATGAACTACTTACAATTAGGTGGTCAAAGGTCAAGGTCACTGTGACCCCATCCCTGGCTTCTCGAGAAGCATCTCAAGAACATCTTAGGGGAATCTTCAAATTTTACACAAACATCCATTTTGATTTAATGATGAACTGGTTAGATTTTGAAGGTCAAAGTTCAAAGTCACCGTGACCTCACATCTGTCTTAATCTCAATAGTATCTCAAGAAGGCCTTGAAGGAATTTTCTCAAATTTTACACAAATGTCCGCTTAGACGCTATGATGAAGTGATTAGAATTTGGTGGTCAAAGGTCACTGTGACCTCACAAAACAAGTTTTTGGCCATAACTCCTGAATTCATACTTTAATTATGACAAAATTTACTACAAATATCTAATAGGATAAAATTATGAAGTGTTGATATTTTATATCCCACAGGTCAACGGTCAGCTTTACTGTGACATGTTCTGTAAAAAGATTTTTTTGGCCATTATTCAATTTCAATTTAGGACAGAATGGGAGAAAATTGTTCAGACATTGAACTGATGTGTGTGAAGAATCTATGTCTGTGAAAACATGTAAACTGTAAGTGCAACTTGACTGGTCCATGGAGGCATATAACTGTGAGGTGGTAATTCTAGTTTTTTTTTTTTCCGGTACTGTAATATTATCCGTTCGCAGTCACCATCTTTCTCAGCTCAGTTGCCTGTTTCGCCAGTAGAGACTGACCTCTGTGCTGTGCATTTCATTACACTGCCTCAATTCTGCATCAATACAGAGTATCTGTAAAATCATACCTTGGGGGATTTCTAAATATCATGTATACCATAATCCCTTGATACTACCCAAGCCTAGTTATTTCCTCGTGTCATCCACAGCACTGGGAGGCGTTCCAGTACATCACAGAGATCTTCATCCTGGTACCTGCTCTCCTTGGCCTCAAGGGAAACCTGGAGATGACTCTGGCCTCAAGGCTGTCCACAGCGGTGAGACAAACACACACACTGTATTGCTCCACTTCACACCTCCCAGAGCAAACAGTGTAAAAAGGGAGGAGCAGTGAGGAGAGCGAACAGGCTCTCCTGATAGTGAACCACAAGCATGGGCATTTGCAGCATGTGATATCCCATAAAGTGGGGTCATAAGCCTGTGTAATTACAATCCTGCCCACAAGTGCATGAAGAGGCTATTCAGCAGAGCCTGTGTAATATTTCTCTGCGTCTCTGTGTTTGTCTCCACCACTTAAACAATGCAAATGAGAAAGAGAAAGAATGACAGCAGAATTCTCTCTTTGTTAGGTTTTTTTTGGTGTTCCTGTTGGCTCCTGGCTCTTTGCATACAGGCTCCACATTCACAGTGCTATGTCAACACGAACAGCAGAACTCAGTGTGAGCCGATACTCCTCAGTGGTGTCCCAAAAAAACTGTCTTGGTGTTTATGTTCCCCTTAGCTATGAACAGTGATTCACATTGTGGGGAGTTAGGTAGCATGAAGACATTTGGAAGAGCTTCCATATTTTACCCAGCTGTTAAAGTTATTAAATGAGTGAAAATGCTACATATTGCATACAGAATTATTTTGATGTCATTTGAAATATGTTTTGACTCAAGAAGTATCTCATAAAACTGCTGACTATGCGGTACAAAGAACCAAATTCTTTTAAAATGTGGACTAGAGAAACCAGAGAAAATGGGCTATGGTATTGGCTGTTGCTCAAGAGAAAGAAAACCTACCACCACCACAACTAAATGGTAAAAGCAGTGTTGATCAAGTATGAACCCAGATCCTTTTACTGTCTTTTCTAATTCTAACCTCAAATGTTTACATTGTTATTTAACTGTAATACAGGATTTTTGTTACCAGCTGGCCATATTGTTTCCTGTGAAAAAACGGCCAAACTTCCAATACATCACCCACCAGCCGGAGACTTGAAAGGGCTGTGACATATCTATAGCAGGGCTGTAGTCAACCAAAGAAAATCTTGGTCAACTAAAGTCGTACATAATCTTCAACTAATCGATTAGTCGTCTGGATGTTATTTTTACATCTGCAGTGGTATGTCTGTGTCACTCTGCAGTTACACCTCTAAAACGCTAGTCGGCGGTGGAGGACTGTTTTAAGTGCTGTAAAGTTTAGTTGATTCAAAACACACATTAAATATGGCTTAATATGGGGCGCCGGCCTCACTGCAGCGGCTGTGGGTTCAATTCCGGCCTGCGGCCCTTTGCTGCGTGTCACTCCCCACACTCTCTCTCCCCATTTCACACGCTGTATATATATATATATATATATGTGTATATATAAATATACATATATATAACATCATTAGCACAAGTCTGTGGCATTTTACATTGTATAAATTAGCCTAGCGTCTAGTTTAGTTCAAATCAAACTTTATTTATATAGTTGATTCAAAACACATTAAGTATGGCTTAATAGAGACAATTTCAAACACAAGTATGCAAATTGGCTTCACTATAAATCGCAGAACTGACAGACAATCACTTGCCTTTATCTGGACACATTTCCCCCACCAATACAACATGCTAACATCATTAGCACAGGTCTATGGCATTTTACATTGTATAAATTAGCCTAGAGTCTACCAATCTTTTCCTCTTCTCATATAAAACCAGGGACAACAGCAACATTTAACAAAGGTAACGGTACATAATTTGGCTCCATTATAACTCACAACATTCACCGACAAAACAAATGTCTTACTAAACACGTTTCCAAGCAAATACAACATTCTAACGTTATTAGCGCCAGCCTATGGCATTTTACATGGTATACATTAGCCTAGCGACGAGTGGAGATTTCCTCTGCTCATATGAAACCAGGATAAATCTCTAAGTATAAATCCCTGAAGGATAAATCACACTCACATGATTTAAAATGCTATTTTAGTGGAGGCTTTACTGTCTTCACAATTTATTGTTTCTTATCTGTGAAATACAAGTAAATACAAGCTTTGTTTCCACTGAGGGAAACGGTGTCAGAAACTCAAGGAGGTCTGCGTCACCGCGACGCTGGGCATCAGGGCGGGCAAGTTCAACTCAACACCCCCATTTTCACAGGTAACTTAGCATGTCCCCTGCCGCACGAAATAATGGGTTACTCCTGGAAAGATGTAGCACTTTTCTCTGTATGAAAGTAACAGGGCCATTATTCGACTAATGAGACTTTGGTCGGACGAGAGCATATCGACCAAATAATTGACTAGTCGACCAGGAGACTACAGCCCTAATCTATAGGTAGTCACAGAAAACTCAGAGCACTACTTAACTTTTTGCTGTATCTCTATTCTATCCTGTTTCCCAACACAGGTGAATGTGGGCAAGATGGATTCTCCCATAGAGAAGTGGAATCTAATCATAGGCAACCTGGCTCTGAAGCAGGTAATCACATTCAGTTTAGCCTGAAAACTACTGATATCCACACACAGCCAGCATTGCCAGATAGTATTCTTACAAAGCTGTTTACATGGCTAATGGAAATTAATATTCTAATATTCCCATTGCCATGCAGCCATGCATACTCCCATTTACATACCCAGAGGTGGGACCAATTACGTGTCAAGTTGTTGAGAATGAATCGCAGTAATGTTGGTTGATTCAGGAAATAAGGGGGAGTTAATTGATCTGTGTCACTTTTTTTAAATAACATACTTTTCAATCTTTGGGCCTGGGGGAACTCAGCCTCCCTCATTCGTTCCTTCAACCACCTTCTTGAAAAGTGATTGGCGTCATGATATGTGCACATGACCAAAAATGTGTTATTATTCAAGTCTTTCATAATGTTTAAAAGTAGGGGTGGCTGTGGCTCAGAGCTAGAGCCGGTTGTCCACCAATTGGAAGATCAGTGGTTCGATCCCTGGCTCCTCCAGTCTGCATGTCGAAGTATCCTTGAGCAAGATACTGTGCTTTTCTTTTGGGCATGCATCTCTATACCACAACTTTGGTAACTGTTCATTAGTTGATTTGTGTATGGCATATCCATGACAACGCACAGTAGAGTTGGGTGGTATCCAAATTTTGTTACCGTTTAACCATCCCCACATTTTCCCGAGGTATACGGTATTACCGTGACTAATTAAAAATCACTTTGAAGGGCTCAGAGGGAGTCACCAAAATGTCGGCTTGTACCTATACCGTTCAGAAACATAATAACAAACATTACATGGGCCTAAGAATACTGAAAAAATAACATAAACGTGTATAACACTAACGACTTTTATTAACCAATATTAAAAAAAAAAAAAAAAAGTGCTAATGCAGCAGTCAACCAAATGGAATGAAATGACAACAAATTGTCTGTGGACTGCAGTCCACTCCAAAAAGGTAACAATAAATAACAAAGGCAGTAACAATAATATGTGCTATACAGCGTATCCTCAGACCGCAGCGGCTACTGTCCGATGGCTTGTTTTTAGAACCTATCAACATAAATCAAATAAATTAAAACACAGCTCTACAGCCATCAGTACTGGGTCTTATCAAATCAGAAAAACAGAACAATAAATAACAAGGCATAAACGAAAATGGGCATATATAATCCTATCCTGAGAAAGTAACGGGAAATAATGTTTGTTTGTTTATTTTTAGAGCCTACCTTTAGTTTGAAAAGTTCACCCTCTGCAAATCCCAACTGTTTTGTCTGTCAGAGCAGGCTACTCCTCATTAAAAAATGAAATAAAAACAAAGTATAATGATAACTATAGCAGCATCATGCTTCAAAACTGTTCAAGGTTTTTCGCCAGAAAAACCAGCATGTTTACTTTTTCCAGCTGGAGTAGGGCACGTAGTGGATTGACAACTTTGGCCGCGGTGCTAACGCACCGCTCTGATGGAGAACTTGTGACACAAACGCACAGGTATTTTCGGGCAGCCCTTGACATCAGAGGAAAACACCTGGCTCCATCACATTTCCACCTGAGAAGGGGGTCTTCGTCTCCCTGAATAACAGGCTCACAACAACAGGCCGTTATCTTGGCTCCTGCTCGCTCCTGTATGGTGCCGACTGGACCTGCCACCGCATTGGCTCTTCTTTGAAGGAAACTGCCCAGAGTCATCTGTTTTTTCGGTGGGTCGGGTTGCGCTTCTCCCTCCTCTACTCTGATGGCCACTGGACCTGCTGCTGCTGCTTGCAGAAGTTGTGCAGTTGTGGGGTTTTTGGGGACCAACTCGCTTGATGTGCGGCTTGCCATCTTTTCTTCTCTTTCACACATTTGAGCTGTCATGTGACGACGTCACATCCAAAAACTTTATCAAATGTCATCTCCTGACAACAGTTAAGGGCAGTTATAAGAGCAACATTATAGCCTACTATTAGTTTTAAATTGTAATAGTATTAAATTGAAAACTCAACAACACATACATACATACAGTATCTCACATAAGTGAGTACACCCCTGCCATTTTTGGAAATATTTCATTATATCTTGTCATGGGACAACACTGTAGAAATGACACTTTGATATAACTTAAAGTAGTCAGTGTACAGCTTGTATAGTAGTATAGATTTACCTCCCTCTGAAAATTACCCAAAACACAGTCGTCAACATCTAAACAGCTGGCAATATAAGTGAGTACAGTAGATGTTGATGGCTGTGTTTTGGGTAATTTTAGAGGAAGGTAAATCTATACTACTGTACAAGCTGTGCACTGACTACTTTAAGTTATATCAAAGTGTCATTTCTATAGTGTTGTCCCATGACAAGATATAATGAAATATCTGCAAAAATGGAGGGGTGTACTCACTTATGTGAGATACTGTAGGTATGCAGCCCTCATTATTTAGGCATTAAATAAATTATATTTAATATTATATTAGGTCCCTATAGGCCTATATGGGTGGCAGATTTTTTTTAATGACAGTAATGAAACTGATGATGTTGCTATTTTTAGATACCGCAGGATTACCATATTATTACCATATTATCGCCTAACCCTAACGCACAGAGCCGACTGTAAAGAGACAAGAGGCTGTGTGTTGTAAACTGCAGTAAAAAAAACCCAATCGTGATGCATATTCTGAATGTGTTTTATACTAGGGCTGGGAATCACCAGAGGATCCATGATTCGATATTATCACAACACTTAAAGCTATAGTGCGTAACTTCTATATGTCTGTAAATGTTCATTTCACCCAAGCCACTACTAGAGGAGATGACACAATGCTGATTAAGCCGATCGGCTCCTCTAACATCTTGCAGTATTTTTCAATATATATCATTTTTAGTTTGCCTGTCGACCGGCAACATAGCAAGAGGTAGAGCGCAGGTAGAAAGAGAAAGCAACATGACAGAGAACCCAAAGAAGTGGCCGAGACACGGATCAAAAGTGGATCCTACCACAAAGAAAAAGCCTGGACATTCGGCTGAAGGTCTATTAGCAAAGAAGGAAAGTGACCGACGGAGAAGACAAACAAGGATTTGTATTGGTGTCGCTTTTCTTCGGTGGAGAGCCCTGAAGGAAGAAATTGGGCTGAGGGCAGACATGGATGTTGCCTTGCTGCTATTGGATAAGTAAGTGACTTGGTTTCTAATTATGAGCACAATTAAATGTTTCTTTTTAAACTGAAGGCTCCTTTACTGATCTGTGTTCCATATTTGGCCATGAAAATAACAATCAAATTTAATTCTCTTTAATATAGGCCCAAAATCATATTTATATTACGCTATGGATATTACTGTATATGGTTTGTAATATTCTTGTTAGACATTATCACTACCACTAGTGGTCATTGGTTGGATCCGGGTGAATGCTGGCTTAGGCTGTTTTATTGATCTCTGTCTGTAATATAAGGCGAAGTACATTCTCTGCTAATGATCTACCATACACTGATAAACACACCACAACACATGCAGCGCCATAGAGTTTTCACGAGCTTGTACGATTTATATTACACAATATCACCCACATCAGCAGGTTGTGTTCTGTAATGGATTGGAAAACTCTACCTGAATGGGATGCTAAGTACAGTATTTCACAATAAAGTCTATGTGAGGAAGAACTGGCGGCAGTCTTTCCCGGGCGGTTACACAGAGCGAAACAGCGGAACTGGACACCTATGATAAATGGGTTAAGAATTTGTCAGACAGAGAGCTCACTCCAGCCGAGCAGGGAGTCCTTGCCAAAGGACTAAACTTTGCGGTTACACCTGATGAATTACCGGTGGTGGACTTGGTGACGGCCACGGAATCGGCCAGTAGGAACAATAGGTTGTCAGAGACAGAGGCTGAGCAGATCAGGCTTAAGGTGTCGGCAGCACTCTCCAGTGCCAAACTACCTCCATCTAACATCTCCACACAGGAGAAACAGGCACTGAAACCCTGCAGAAAGATTCCAATATCACAATCTTACCTGCAGATAAGGGGAGATGCACCGTTGTCCTTAACGCAGCTAACTATCACTCTAAAGTCAGCAGCCTCCTCTGTGACTCAGCAACTTATGAGACCCTAAAACGAGATCCCACCAACACCTACAAACTCAAAGTGGTTAACTGCCTGCAAAAGCTGGAGAAAGGTCAGGTCATCGACCGAGCCCTGTACTACAAACTCTATCCGGGCGATGCTATCCCTTGCATATACGGGCTGCCGAAAATTCACAAAGAGGGCGCCCCTCTGAGACCTATTGTAAGCAGCATCAACTCTGTGACGTATAACATTGCTAAATATCTTGCCACCATCCTTTCCCCGTTGGTGGGGGACACCCCCCACCACAGAAGGAACTCTATGGACTTTGCCAACAAGGTCAAACAAATCAGCCTAGACCCTGAGGAAACTATGGTTTCATATGACGTGACATCGCTTTTCACTTGCATTCCCACGGGAGACGCAGTACAGACAGTTAAGAGAAAACTGCTGCTGGACTACACTCTGTCTGAAAGGACCAACCTCTCTCCTGAACAGGTGTGTGACCTCCTTGACCTTTGCCTCAGCACCACTTATTTCCAATATAACAACGGTTTCTACAGGCAAAAACACGGCTGTGCCATGGGATCACCTGTATCCCCTATTGTAGCTAACCTGTATATAGAGGAGATGGAGAGTGTGGCACTGAAAACATTCTGTGGCCACTCCCCGAGGCACTGGTTCAGATATGTGGATGACACATGGGTCACCATCAGGAAGGGTGAGGTTGAACCTTTCACAAAACACCTCAACTCGGTGGATAAAAACATCAAATTCACAAGAGAGGATGTCAAAGACAACTGTCTGGCGTTTCTAGATTGCGTGGTATGCATTGAAACTAATGGGGAACTCAACACTGGGGTCTACAGAAAACCCACCCACACAGATCAGTACCTCCTGTTTGATTCACACCACCCACTGGAACACAAGTTGGGGGTGATCCGCACTTTAAAACACAGAGCACAAAATATCCCATCTGAAGCAGATGGGAAAAGAAGGGAACACAAACACATTCACTCTGCTCTTCAAACTTGTGGCTATCCAAACTGGGCTTTTATCAAAACAGCGAAAAAGCCCAGGGAGGATAAGAAAGACGAGGTCCACAGGAAGAGAAACAATATTGTCATCCCCTATGTAGCAGGAGTTTCAGAGAAACTCAGGAGAATCTTCAACACCCACCAAATCCCAGTATACTTCAAGCCCAGCAACACCCTGAGGCAGAAGCTGGTCCATCCCAAGGACAAAATTCCAAGGGAGAAACAGAGCAATGTGGTGTACGCGGTGCAGTGCAATGAGGAATGTTCTGACCTGTACATTGGAGAGACTAAGCAGCCATTACACAAACGGATGGCGCAACACAGGAGGGCCACTACCACAGTTCAGGACTCGGCAGTCCACCTCCACCTCAAGGAGCAGGGGCACTCCTTCGATGACCACAAGGTGCGCGTTCTAGCCAGAGAGGACAGATGGTTTGAGAGAGGGGTAAAAGAAGCCATTCATGTCAAACTAGAACGGCCATCTTTAAACAGAGGAGGGGGCCTCAGACACCACTTGTCTCCTACTTACAATGCTGTCCTTAGAGCCCTCCCAAGGAAGTGCAGCCATCGTTCCTACCTGCAGTCAGGTGCCCCCCAACGACCCTCCTAAGAGGGCTGGGAGGGGTAACAACCGCCCATCAAGGCCAACGACTCACATTAACACCTAACGAGTCTATTGGTTTCGGGTCACATGACCCTTTTTTACCACTAGCCTCCTGGTAGATAAATATCTGGTACTCCCCACCAGACTCTTTTAGAACTGAGGAAGCCTCTTGGATGAGAGGCGAAACGTCTTCTACTCTCACGAGGTTAGTCCAGTTGCCATATTTTATGCCTGTTTGAGAAAGTCTATGTGGAACATTACCTGCTTTAAATGCTTTAAATGGTAAATGGACCTGCATTTGTATAGTGTCTTACTAGTCACCCGACCACTCAAAGCACTTTTTACATTACGAGTCACATTCACCCATTCACACACACATTCATACACTGGTGGCTGAGGCTGAGGCCACCTGCTATTCAGTTTTTAACACACTCACACACCGGGAAGGAAGCATCATCGGGAGCAATTTGGGGTTCAGTATCTTGCTCAAGGATGCTTCAACATGCAGACTGGGGGAGCTGGGATCGAACTGCTGATCTCCCGATTGGTGGATGACCCGTTCTACCTCTGATCCACAGCCGCCTCTTTAAGTAACCCTCTGCTTGCCTGTTTTCACACACACACACACACACACACACACACACACACACACACACACACACACACACACAGTACTGATTGTTTTCTCTGCTTCAGAAATCAGAATCAGAATCCGAAATACTTTATTGATCCCCGAGGGGAAATTGTGTATTGTGTAAGGAGCACAATAGTAAATCCCACTCTGTGTCTCCTCCAGGTTCAGGCCACTGTGGTGGGTTTCCTGGCTGCTGTAGCAGCCGTAGTTCTCGGTTGGATCCCAGAGGGGAAATTCCAAATGAGTCACGCTGTGCTGCTGTGTTCCAGCAGCGTGGCCACGGCCTTCATAGCCTCCCTGCTGCAGGGTAAACACACACACACACGCACATGCACATAAAAAAAAAAAAAACACTTTCCTCTTTTTGACAGACTGGTTAAATATAATATGTGAAAGTCATGAGTAATGTAATGACATTAGTCAAGTGGTCCACCCTTTCTGTGTCACTTTCAGGTATCATCATGGTTGGTGTAATCGTGGGTTCAAAAAAGACTGGCATCAACCCAGACAATGTAGCCACACCCATTGCCGCCAGTTTTGGTGACCTCATTACCCTGGCGATCCTGGCCTGGATAAGCCAGGGCCTCTACAAGTGCCTGGGTAGGTGAACAGCTGCTTACTTTAGCCACGTGTAGTGGCTAACCATGTCCCATGAAGAACCAGCAGTCTGCAGGTTTTAAGATAAGATAAGATACACCTTTATTGATCCCACAATGGAGAAATTCCAGTGTTACAGCAGTCAAGGGGAAAGAGCCAGATTAAAGATTTCAGTATTTAAAAACTTAAAAAATTAGGCATTCAAAAAAAAGTACAAAAAATACAAGAAACAGCAATAAAAAAAAAAATAATAATAACAATGAGCAGTGGATAAAAAGAGAGCAATGGATTAAAGTGAGCATATGTAATGCAAAGTGAATATTGTATGTGCAAATAAACAACAACAAGGGGGACAGCAATGCTTATAGTGGTGTTTATAAAGTGTCCACGGTGTCCCTAAAGTTTAATTTCAAGGATGCATATGTGTATTCTCCGCAAGCATGAAGTACCCCAATTCTTTGCGTACAATTTGCCAGAATTGAAGACGGGCCTTTTAAATGACTCACACCTGGGCACTCCTTAGTCTGTTCCCATATATGTTCATCGAATGCTAGAAAGGAGTCTTGCCTAGCGTCTGTAGGACTAGACTTGGAAGACCCATCCTACCAAGGAAGCATCCTTGTGATGAAATTTTATATCCCAAAGGTCAACTTCAGTGTTCTGTAGAAACACTTTCCTGGCCGTTATTCAACATCATATCTCAGGAACAGATGGGGAAATAGTTGGTCAGATACGTAATTGATGACTCTAATCTTGAAACTGTGCTGATTGCATAGATCTTCTGTGCTGTTGGGGGGACAATGGGTCTTTCTCAAAGTCAAGGATCCTGCAGAGATAAGGCAACGGTCCTCCCAAGCATTCAGTGAACACACATTGGAACAGGCTAACAAGTGTCCTCACGTGATCATCATTAACCCTCAGCAAACTGAGAGGGTTTCAGTTACTGTGATAATTTTGGCACACTGTAATGTTGTTGGTCAGTTCTGCACTTAGCCACTTAGCGCTCCATCTCTGTTGTGCGTGATTCATTAAAACTTTTATGTTTTTATCTAAATCACGTTATTTAAAAAATCTCATTTGGCAGTGGGCACATTGGAAATTGTAAATTATGAGGTTTCTGTCAATATTTTTTTCATGCTTGGATGATAAAAACTCGTGGAGACATTAGTCCAAATAAATGACATATTAATCTAAATCCTGCCGAGCTCCGCCGGCGCAGGTTTCATTGAAGAGGCCCCGCCCTCACTTCTTGCAAATTGTGTACTGTGCAAAGCATTGTGGGGATTTTATACCCGCGGAGGATCCACACATGGGTCCTTCGTGGAACATCCTTCGGCGGGGGTCGACGACATAGCGTCCTTCAAATTTGGCCGTTTTTAGGATCCTTCCTTGACATTGAGATACACCTAATGTGTGTGAAGCATCCATGTTTTCAAAGACATGGGTGTAAACTGTAAGAGAAACTCGACTGGTGCACGGAGGCATACAACCATGGGGTGTTAATTCTAGTTTTTTTTGTCTTGTTTTGTGTGGTTTTTTTTTTAACCATTTTGATTAGATAAAAGAGAAATCAGGTGCACCTGGGGTAAGGTAGAGTGGGAGGGACAAACAGAGACATTTAGAAGAATATGTAGTATTATACAGTTTTCTCAATTTCTCAGACACAGTTCCTGGTTCCTTACCATTTCTTAAATTTTGACAACTCAAACCCATTGGTACAAACATCTAACTATTGACAGAAACCTCATAATTTGTGTATATATATATATATATATATATACATACACACACACACACACACACACACACACACACACACTATATAATATATATATATATATATATATATATATATTGTGTGTGTGTATATATATATATATATATATATATATATATATATATATGTATATATATGTGTGTGTGTATATATATATATGTATATATATATGTGTGTGTGTGTGTGTGTATATACACGTATTATATACACACATATGTGTGTATATATATATGTATATGTGTGTGTGTGTGTATGTGTGTGTGTATATGTGTACATATAAAGTGTAAAGTATGTAAAGTACATATATATATATATATATATATATATATATATATATATATATATGTATAACAATAATTAAGATTTTTGCATTCTGCAGGTCAGGTTTTAAGTATCGTTAACATCAAATTTTACATTTAAAGACAGGAATATAATTACACAAATACACAAATTCATATATTCAGTATAATAACTACACACATTGGGTCTCATTCATGAAACGTGAGCAGAAGGAATTTGTGTATAAACTGTTCGCAGACGGAAATTTACGTGCGTGTCCGCATTCATCAATGTTTTAGTAGCTCCGATCTTTTCGTAGCTACTAACAAAATCTACTCCTGCTCCTGACCACTCGTAGTGCTTGTGTAAATGCAGTAAAACACATAAATATTGCTTTTCACTATTGGAAATGACAATTTTAATTCGTATTGCGCTCTGTTATGTACACAATACACAAATGCCTTTGGAACATGTAATCTAAACATGACAAAATATTAAAAATATAACATATTTAGTTAAATTGTAGCGGGGTTCTTCCGGGGAAAAATATGGCGTAGTCGAGAAGATACGTTTTACAGTGTTTATTCCACCAATCTCCCAACACAGTGAAAAAAATATTTACTAAGTGACAACAAAATATTTACAAAAAATGTCCACTGGGTTCAGAACCCAAACTACAGCTGAACAACCAGCAAAAAAAAAAACAAGGACAATAGTCCAAATAAACACACTCAATCAATAAGTTCTCTTGCTCTCAAATACCTGCCTTGTACCACCACCTCTCTAACATGGACAAAATGGCTGCCTTATAAATCATAAGCCCCTCCCACTGGGCGTGACACAAAAAGAATACTTAACTTAAAAATCAGTGTTTCCCTACAAATAGAAACAACCAACAATGTACTGACAAATACTGACAAAATAAACATAATTAGTATAAACACACCTTTAAATTGATCAGGTGACCATTTTCCCGCTACGTCCCCTTTAAACACCCAGAAATCGATACGCCCCTGTTTGGCGGATTCGGCGTCTGACAGACGGCAGAAGGGAGGACAACCCGGCGTCTGCAGTGAGTGTCTAAGTGATATGGATGTGTATGAACAGGTGTGCAGAACGGCGAGTGTGCACCCTCGTACGAACTACAGAACTGTGGGGCGGTGAATTATGGTGAGAATGGCAACCAGTGTAGTGGACCAGAACGGGGCTCGGAAATGTTGGATGAGTGGTGTGTAACATGTAGTGTGTAGCACATAGCGCGCAGCGTGTGTGTGTGTGTGTGTGTGTGTGTGTGTGTGTGTGTGTGTGTGTGTGTGTGTGTGTATGTGTATGTGTGTGCTGCCCGCACTCAGTGACGGGGCCACTCCGTCACAGTTGGCAATTAGCAGGTTTAAAATCCAGATTAGGTTCATGATTGTGAATTATCTATGTAAATCGACTCAATAGATTACATGTTCTTTCTACATGTTGAATGATAATAATAAAAATATCCATAAGGACAGCCGGATCACAGCCTCTTCGGCCTTGGTGCCTGGGTTCAGCAGGGGCAGCAGGAGCAGCTGAAAGAATTATTTGAGACAACAGGTGTTTTTTTTTTTTGTGGCTTTTTGATCATTTGAATGAATAAATCTGATTTGAAAATGTTTAATTTACGTTGTATAAAACAGAGCTTTAGGCTATTAAGATTCAAATAATTTGAAGACAATACATACAAAACTGCTGTAGGCTATATGTTATCCATATCATTTGTTAAAATAAATGTTAAATAGCTCTACATTCCGACAGCCAACACTAATTTAGAGTTTATCCATTACGCACAAAACATCTCTGGTTTCCCATTCCCACTTCATTTAAAACCCCACAAATGAATCTGTCTTTGTTTGGTGACCACTACGCTATCAATGATGATTTTCAGAATGTATTATGACATGACACCTTACAGTCTGGGTTTGATGTTGACTCCAGTGGAGGCATGTTGCTGTGTCTGTCAGAAAAAAAAATCTTTTTTCTTTCTTTCTCTCTTTCTTTCTTTGCGCCATGACTGACAGGTGGACTGGATGCACCTACACCTCCTTATATGGTGGTCATTGGCTATTCATAGGCGGGCATTTATGCTAATTGCTGATTACCGGGAGCACGCTGTCACTTTATGATGGATTGGCATTCATGATCATACACACGTGTTTACGATCAAATCGGAGTTTCCCGCAGCGCTACTGAATCCGGAGTAGGTTTTTAGTAGAGTAGGCTGTTATGTGCAAATCTACACACAGATTAACTCACTTTTCATGAATGAGACCCATTACATTTAGAAACCATTTGGTCACTATAACCTATCATTTATTGGTTTAAATTGGTTGTACCACCCGACAGCATTAGTTATGACATGAAATATGCTGAAAAAAAATGCATTTTCATTTCAAATAGTAACGTGTTTTAGTCATAAGTCTGTATTTGTTTTCTTAAATAGAGACTTAAACCTAACCCTAGCCCATCAGAAACACTTCACATAAGATTACATTCGATACAACACTACAACACTATAACACTATTCTAAACTCTGGCAACAGTGAGGTATCTTTTAACAAAATCGGAAAATTTTCAAATGTTGGGTCAACATTGGTAGACAATATCTCATCTCAGTTTGGTGTATAAAAGTATTCCCAGTCTGAATGCATTAGCCGAGTGTGCCGTGCACTTCAGCTGCGTAGAAAAAAATTATGTCAGCACGATGGGGCCAAGTGAATTTTTTCCTCCCAGTTGCTGCATGCAGCTCACCTCAACCTCTTCCCCAACTACTTGAAGGACCTGCCCCACAAATGGCTGACCTTCATAATAACTTTCCATTTAGATCACTGCTCTCATGGGCGCTCTCATGGGTGCTCTCATGAGCACTGGCCCGGGCACTGACCTGGGCACTGGCTGTTTGGAGGTTGAACATTATGGGATTGTGGCATTGGCAGATAATTGGTCTGTTACAGAAGCAGGAGATCCCTCTGTGCATGACTTTCCGTGGTTCAGTGGAGATTACTTGGTGCATCGCCAAAGTTCCCTTTACAGGAGGCCCAACCTCAGGGACCGCTTCATCAAATCTTCTGATGTCCTCCTCAGTCACCCAGAAGAACTTGACATCAGATTTCCTCTGTGTTAGGAGGTTGTAAAAATCTTCTGGGGTCTGGACATCTTCACCCCTTTGGACAGCAGAGTCAGCAGTGCGCTTCACTGCACCGCCAACTCCATCACCTTTTCCATGGGACTTCTCTGAGAAGTGTCCTGGTGTCCTGACTATAACACCAACTATTATAATCCAATGTGAAGCAGAGCTCAAGCTTTTCACTTAGAACACTGGTGCTAGGAAGAGCATCGTGATTTCCATCAGAGTCTTCATCACTGCTGCTCCTGTTGTCAGTACTACTGCTGCATTCATCACCTGGTGTAGAAAAAAGAAATCACTGTATAAGAGTGCAAACATTTTTATCTACATTATATACAGATCTTGTACACATGGTTACATTCACAAACATATGGCCATGCGTAAACCGCAAAAAAGCTGAAACTATACATGAAATTATAACGTTGTTACTGCTGTTTTTTGTTTTTTTTTCATAAGATTATCTATTTGGCCTGTTGCTTTAGGACAGCATGAAGTGGGGGGAAATAGAGAATGGGGGAATGACACGGGCCACAGGCTGGGATCAAGTCTGCGACTGCTGCGGCAAGGCAGCGCCTCTGTGCATGGGGTCTGTGCATGCTGCGTACAGACTACACTTCTGACCAGGTGATGAAACCAGCAGCAATAGGGGCATCAATAGCTTAGTGGATAGTGCCGACGTGGTGTAGAAGTGTAGTCTTCATCACTATCCCCGCTGTCAAGACAGCTGTCGTCACTTTCGACTGGTGGAACCCTGGTTTGAAGTCCACCTGGTCGCTTCCCATAGAATATTGATGCATTGATTTTGTTCTCTGTTGTGGAAAAAAAAAATGCATTTATATCCCAGCATGCTAATTTTATAATGTTTATAGAAATTAACTAGAGTGGCATTTCCCAAAGAAAATACATGTGAGAGCTGAAATCCACCTAAATACATTTCTATGCTGCCGTTATGGCTGAATGTGGTGAATTTGCATGTCGCAACAAACATAAATCTTCAAATAACATAAAAATTACTCGCTACATTAAGTCTATTCCAATATGTCAGCTGTAGAAGCAAACAGTAAGCTGGCACGTATTGTTACCTTAGCACAACTTACCTCATATTGAACAATTTCTCTAAATTTGCAGCCTCCACACGCAGCGGTTGTTAGCCAAAGTGTTAGCTTCCATGAACCGGATGTAGTTGTCACTCCGACCGATCCGACATGAAACCAGTGCTCGCAAAAGAAAAAAAACTTTCTGGCCCGTTATCCGTTTTTTTCCATTTTCCATTTAAACAGAAAATTGGAAATTGGAAAACGAGTCGTTATCCGTTTTTTCATTGTGGTTCTGGAAACAAATATTGAAAAAACAAGTCATTATTTTGTTTTTTCATATTTGGTTTTATTTTGAAAAAGAATGAACGATTTCACTGCTCTACTGCTTTTTTCCTGCTTTTCTCCTGTCAGTATCAGAGTTTTGGACACAAACACAGACATGCAGGCACACTACATGTTTTTACTCGCCTAAACAGTGCTGCGATCTGATTGTCCTGAGTGAGTATCGGCGCTGATCACATTATTTTTAGAAGATCGGAATTGGTAATAAAAGATCGGAGGAATCAAAACAACAAAAATGGCCAGGTTTTTCATCTATGTTGTTCACTGTTGCCTCCGCTTTCCAATGTATAAAGTGTGGCGATCCTGTATGTTTTATAAATACATTTTTTTATAAGACAGCCAGCTGATGGCTTGCTCACCTCCAGACACTGAGGTACCTCCAGACACACCCACCGGCCAGTGGGATGGCTCGATCAACTGAGCCCAGGTAGACTGGCCCCTACATTATGCCTCTCCTGGCAGTGTGGTGAGAGTTGCTGGCGAGTGAGAAATGAGCCAGAAGTCCTCTGCGTATTCAGCCTACCACGGCATTTTACACCGCTCAAAGTCAGCGAAATAGGTGCGCTTCCCTGTGGAATATCATCCATCCAGCCACTGGCCTCACCTCAGAGATTCCACCATGGATATCAAGGTATCCTACGGAGCCTCTACGCCTGAAACAATGCTGGAGTGTTACACCATTCACCCACAGTCCCGTGAGTTGGCAAAAGCCGAGGGTTACTTTCCATTTCATTATTCCTTATTTGGGACCTTCTGACCGGGTTGATTTATTGTTTTTAAACTGAACTGAGTCAGAGCAAACAGTGGATTTCTTTACATTGGTGTTTACGGGAAAACCTGGGTGGAGTTTTCTTTTGTTTAGCGAACTGTGTGGATTGAACTGTGATATGTTATTTGGAAATCCCGGAGTGGAGATTTTTGTGTGAACTGGAATGAACTGACTGAACTGACTGAATTTATTTTCTTTGGTGAAAAAAATATATACTTTCTTGAAACTGATTACAGTTGTGTTTGTATTTTTGTGTAGTATAGTATAATTCTTTTGTTCTACAGAAACCAAGTAAAAACAGTTTAATTTTGGTGTTGATGGACTTGTTTTATGGTTTATTTTGTGGGGTTTGACTGAGTAAAAGAAAAATATTTGTTTCATGTGTCAAACCGCTACAAAAGATATAGGCCTATTTTGTTTGTTGAAGACAAGAAGAAGATATTGAATTTGTTTACATTTTGTGCTCCTGAACCACCGATAAGCTTTTTGAATACGATTTAAATAAAAAAAACAAACCTTATGGGACAACTTGGAAGTATTCTTTTTTTTCTTTATTTCTTAATGCTTTGCAAAGTATCGAACTCGGTATCGGACTCAGTTTCAAAATAAAGGACTCGCATTGGAAAAAAAAAATGTGATCGGGACATCCCTAGCTCTCACGTAATAGAATAATAACATAACATAGAGACTTTGCAGTCTGAGACAAGTTCATGCGGCCTTCTTAATTATAAGGGTGTAAGAAAACTTTTTTTTTTAAGATACAGTTGATGGGGCGTCTGTGAGCAGATAGAGTAGGCGCCCAATGTACAAGGCTGTTGCTGTAGTGGCCCGGGTTCGACTCCAGCCTGTGGACCTTTGCTGTATGTCTTTTCCCCTCTCTCTCTCCCCCTCTTCACACTTACCTGTCCTATCTATAAAGGCAAAAATGCCCCAAAAAATATCTATTGGTCGGTCAGCCAATCAGGTACTGGAGCGAGTCCTTTTGAGGAGTTGGGCATGAGATAGTTGAGTCACGAGCACAATGGCAGACGGACAAAGTTTGGAGACAGGTGAAAAACGGCCTAGCAAAAAAAATGAGCTCCTCTGTCTGAGGATGAAAAGAAGAGCAAAAAGGAGAGTGATAAAAGAAGAGGAAAAACAAGAGTAAACCTCAGTCAGGCGTTCAAGAGATGGAGGGAGCTCCGTGACCAAAGAGGCTTCAAAACCGATGTCCAGCTAGCTTTCTTTCCAATGGATCAGTAAGTGACATGGCTAAATGTTAGCTAGACGAGAGACGACTGTACTGTACTGGCTACTAGTTAATTCCTAGCTGGCCAGCATCACAAATCGCCGCAACCAGGGACAGGGTAGCGAGTGTTAGTCGGCTGACATCCTCGTTGCCGTTCTACAGTAGCCCTCGGACAGTGATACCCCCCTCCCTTCCTTCTATTCTCTTCTCACGGAGGCAGCTATCGACGGACATCGCCCAGCTAAGTTACGCTACAAACACTGAATTTGTTTCCCATTCAATTTGAGCTCCAACTGGCCGCATTGTTTCCATACAGTACCGTTTATCCTAGAATCTGGACTGCTCACATGTGCATATTGGTAAAAATCCACTGTGTCTGCTTTTGTTTGTACTGATAATGTACATATTGGTATAATTTCCTGTGAGTTGTTTGTAGTGGTACTGTGTGTAACCTGTGTTACTCTGCATTGTGTTCTGGGTTGTGTAAATTATCAGACGTGAGGCA
Organism: Epinephelus cyanopodus; assembly: GCA_026686955.1. Classification (NCBI taxonomy): domain Eukaryota; kingdom Metazoa; phylum Chordata; class Actinopteri; order Perciformes; family Serranidae; genus Epinephelus; species Epinephelus cyanopodus. The sequence goes on from CM048936.1 coordinate 311,764, forward strand.
CTAGTGGGTCTCCAGTTCTTTACTCTTGAACTGTGATACGACAGAAAGACAGGATGAGTAGTGCGACCACCGTGCGCCAGCTGAGCTCTGCTCTCCTCTGGCCATGTAAAGCGGGACTGCGTACAATGCAAATACATAAAATAATTTTAGATAAATAAAATTACAAAAAAAGTGCTGCTCCTTTTAACTAGAGCTTTTCTCTTATAAAGTACAAAAGATATAAAAAACGTATTTCCAAACAACAGTTAAAAGAATATTTCTTAAATAACCATATGTAAATTAAACATAAATCAGCCAGAAAACCATAATTCTGTGCTGGTTTTAATATACAAAACATTATAAACACACAATGTATTACTAAAATGTTTAAATTGTCCCTTTAAACTGCTAGACTCCTATTACAATGTGCAACTAATAAGTTAAACACTCATCTCATTAAACTGCTACATTCATACTACAATGTGCAAAAACAATACATTGTCAAAATCAAAACCGTCTCCGTATCTGTGATACAACAGAAAGACAGGGTGAGTAATGCGACCACCGGGCGCCTGCTGAGCTCCGCTCTCCTGATGACATGCATGAACGGCATTAGCCACAGTCTTTAGGCTCGTTCGAGATGAACTGTGCCTCGCCTGAAAAGTAGACGAGAGCAGGCGGCCGCAGTGGGGGACGGTGACAAGCTGCAGTGAAGATGGACAGTTTCCCGACAGTTTCCAGCAGCCTTCAGTCCGTACAGGAAGTCACAGACACACTTACATCCTGTCTGGAATGATGTCAATTCATTAAAAAAGTGATCAGACCCATATATCAGTTTGTTTTCAGTCTCCAGTTGTTTTAATTATGATAGATTAATTTATTGAAATGCTTTACAGGTCATCTGTAGTTTATGTTCATGGTTTATCCTCCATTTGGAAAGTGGATTCTCCTGTAAATCAGCATCATAACAGTTTGACCTGTCCCCTCAACTACACAGGCTAAATAAACTGTGTTTGACTATAAGGTTAATATTTTTCAGAGGAAAAAAAATAGAAGACAAGAGCTTTCATTAAGGCTCAATCAGATACCATCAGGGCTTCACATCTGATGTTATTTTAAGAATCCTCACATCCCACTGACCACAAGTCTCTGTGTTGCTAAATACTTAAATAATTAAACCGTCCAATATTAATATAGTACAGTAGACTCTGTATAGTTTATGATGAACGTATTCAGTCTCTGACAACTAAACTTCACCATCAGTCACACATGTTTTCTGTTCACAGAATAAACCTTCAGATCAGACAAATACAATCTTAATCTCTAAAATTCAACAAAAATGTTTATCTAAAATATCATATTGTTGAGTTGACATCTGAACCAATCAGCTGTTAGATCAGGTGAGAGCCAGGTGGTGCAGTCGGTAGAGAGCAACTGCAGCGCCTGGCTCTTAAAACTGCGGTTGCCTCGCTCTCACGGTTTTATCGGCGTCCACTTTTGTAATACGTCAGCGCAAGTCGGGATGAAGTCGGACACAAAACTAACCAGCATGCATTGTGCTGTTTTTCAAAAACTGCAAAACTTCTTAAACCTATCTCTTTCCACAATTTTTGCTCAATTGACACCAAACTTGCAACAGAGCATCTTCAGACTGTCCTACACAAATGATCCACACAGACTTTTGATTTATTGAAAATTGAGCCTACAGTGCATCAAAATGTTTGACTGTAAACGGTATTGTAAACATATACTTGCAAGTTCTTGCTAAATACATTTTCAGTGTTCATTAAAAAATGACAAAATTTTGGTGTCATGGTAGATGATGTTTGGAAAATATCAGAATTTTATCTCAAAATCTGATTTTTTTTTTTTTTTTACAGCATTTTGAATTTCGCTCTCATGCCAACAGTTGGAGTCAATGCAAAAATTACACTTTTAAACATCAGTTTTTGACTTATGGAGCCAATAAATCATTGTTAAAAACAAATTACTAACATCTCCATGCTGTCTAGATGCAATTTGTGTATTTTCGGATTTTTGTCTTCATAACTGAATTTTTGACAGCCGTCTGAAATCTGTCTTTACACACTAACAGCTGCTGTCTCCAGGTGACTTTCTGTTTGCCAATTAGCTCAGTGAGATAGAGGATGGTTCTTGGTGTTGAAGATTGTGAGTTAAAGCCTCAGCTCATGCAACATTTCCACATGAGAAATTTACCCAAACTTTTCATAAAGGTCCAGTCCCATGCCAGATGTTCTCAACTGAAAACACAAGACAGTAGTCCTGATGGTGGCGCTACAGCAGCCTCTAAATTTCAAAACTTTGAAAATCCATAACAAATCAACCACATGCTACAGCTTTGGAACTTTCACTTTGAAATTTGCTTTTCCATGGCGTGGATGGCTACTGTCTGGCACCCTTATGCTTGGCTTATTCAATTTGTGAAGCCACACATGAACTGTCACTTGCCAATTAGCTCAGTGAGATAGAAGATGGACCTCAGTCTCAGAAGTTGTGAGTTCAAGCCTCAGCTAAAGCAGAACGGACATTCTAATATGAAAGTCCTATGTTCAGGCATCATGCTATGTGGATTAGAGACTACTAAGGTTAAAATAATTATGATCCAGGCAGGTTTGCGGAGAGACAAATACTCTTTATCAACACTTTTCCCTGTTATCCCTTGTCTCTTTTCCCTGTTTATTTGGCTTAGCTATCAGTCAATATGCAGAGTCTATCCAAAAGCTACTTTTACATTTTAAAAAAAGTTTTCATCTTTGTCGCCATGGATGATGTTTAGCTTTAAGCTAGATCAGGCCAGTTTGTTCATAATTGCTAGCAGTTAATGTTACTCTTACTTTCTTGTTCTTGAGTTTTTTCTTTCCTTTGTATATTGTGAGTCTGGTCACTTCAGCCACTCATCCACAATTTGAAGGGCATGCCATAATTATATGATGTAACTTCTATGTTGTGATATGCTTTGTTTTAGTGTGTGTGTGTTGCTCAGAATTGCCTAATTTTGCCTAAAATTGCCTGGCCCCGACCATTGATGCGCAGCAGCTATAATTACTAACATAGTGTCCTGACCATAGCACACCTTAAATGTAGAAAGATGCTACCCAAAACTGTTAAAGCCACAGATCGGTCCTTAGGTGGCAGTAAAAGACCCCATGTAATGGGTTTCTGAACCATAGTCTCAATAAGCCTGTTAACTGACTTAACAACCCTCCCCGCTCTGGTAACAACATGTCCCCTAGGTGGAACTTGGGCAGGGGTGTGACTGGGAAGGTTTGCCTGAGGACCGAGCGGGCAGGGACCAGAAAGCTGGGGTGAAGCAGGAACAGTAACAGCAACAGCAACAGCACCAGGGACAAGGGCTTGACTGGGAAGGTCTGCTTGTGGGCTGACTGAACAGGGACCAGAGAGTTGGGGTGGGGCAGGAGCAGTGACAGTCAGCAGCAGGGGCAAGGGCATAACTGGGAGGGTCTGCTTGTGGGCCATCTGAGCTGGGACCAGAAGGCTGGGGTGTACTATAAGCGGAGCAGACTCCGTGAGTAATGTCCGCAGTCATTCGGGCTTTCATAGTCGAGCGCACTTCCACGTTGTAGTTTCCTCTAAAAATGTCCGTGAAAAATCCGCTGCTGTGAAAAATACATGCCGAGTAGTCACTGGCGCGTGGAGCGGAGTCCGCGGAGGTCAGGCGGACTCAAAGCGGACGTCCACAAGCTCTGTGAGCGCAAAGCTCAGATTTTACGACCGCGCTCCGCATATATTTTTCACATCGGGGGATTTTTCACGGACATTTTTACAGGAAACTACGATGCGGAAGTGCACTCGACTATGAAAGCCCGAATGACTGCGGACATTCCTCGCGGAGTCCGCTCCGCTTATAGTATGCCTTGAGCTTTGCGCGCCTTGAGCTTTGCGCTCTCTGTACAAGATACCATCCTGAACCTTGAGTCTCTCCCATTGCTTCAACATGGCCAGTGACCCGGGATCCATTCCATGTCTCTCTCATCTGGAAGGATGTCTCTTGAGGACCACGGATGGTAGGACACTGGAGATGATGGGATCCCGGTGCTGATAATCCTCCATCTCATGCAAAGCAATTGAGGGCAAGGTGTCTTGGCCAGGGGGCTGTAACTGTTGGATGTGTTGGACAAAATGTGCAGCTCTTGTCTCTGCATTATCCTCCCAGGCACTCTGGCACAGCAGGGCAGCCCTGACCTCGGATGAGGTACAGGAACTGCTTGCAACTGGAGCGGGCTCTGTTTGCTGGGCCAACTGAATTTATTGGAGTCCAAGCTTGAAAGTATCCTGTACATCAGCCTGTGCACCTTCCGCTTCCTGCACCAAGCAGCTGTAGGGCTCCTGAATGAGACGCTTGCTGATAGGGCTGGGCGGTATGACAAAATGTTCATATCATGGTTTTAAGAAATTTATTTACCTGACAACGCCTGAACGCAACACATGCTCTGCTCCATTAGTGCTAGAGCTTAGATTCTCTGCCCGAGCCCGGCCCGGTCAGATATGAGAGAGAGAGAGAGAGAGAGAGATATATGAGAGAGAGAGAGAGAGAAATGGCTACGGGTTGGGGGTTGCAATTCACATATACAGCAAGAGAGAGGGGGGGGTTAGAGATAATTGAGAGGGACAGCGGCTTTCCGTGCCTCCAAAAAAAATGCCCTATTCATTCAGTGTTTACTCAACACGCTCAATACATGGACATACAATGACAAACTGTCATTAACTTAATACATTATAAAAAAACGATGAAATTATGGACCTACCCATGTTTGAAATGACCTGTTGAAGTGAAAGAACGAGTACTGACGGGAACAGATGAGTGGAGTCGAAGTTTAACCGGTGCGGAGAGAACAGGAGAAATGCGCTGCCTGTGTGGACAGTGAAGCGCCTGTGAGTACACTCGCAGGACTTCTGCAGCACCAACGCGCTCGGTGTGTCCTTAGTGTTAATTATAACAGCCAACTTATTGAAAAAGTTTAAATCGGGCTGGGGCCCATATAATTACAGTTAACTGGATGGGCCGGGCCGGTCCTGGACATAAAGAGCACGGGCTCGGGGCGGTCGGGCTGAATTTTTTGGGCCCGAACTTAGCTCTAATTGGTGCTGTGCTCGGTTATATCTGTCTCGGACTCGGTACGGGTCGTCTTCGGTCAAGAAAATGCAGCCCGAGCCATGCTCTAGTGTGCTCACCTGTGTGTGTGCACTTTGTCTGTGTGTGTGCGCACTTTGTCTGTCTGTGTGAGTGTGGGTGGGTGGGTGGGTGTGTGTGGGTGGGTGGGTTATGTGCGCATTGCGGCGAAACTCCGCCGTGCGTGATACAGAGAGCAGAGGAGAATTGTAAACGTCGGTGCACCGCTGTTAGTTGCATATAGGGGAAACACTGCGCTTTCTGGGTCATCGTGTACAGTTGCTTCACTTTCAGGACTCTCTCCGGCAGCCATTCTCACCTCTAAACGTTTCTATGTGCTCTCACTCTCGCCTGCTCAAGCGTGCCTGTGGCGTGCAGCGGTGAAATGGGTTCCCGCTGAAACACTTTCCCGCCGCGCACGTTCCGGACATTGTTTGGGCTATTCACCGGTATTGCGGTATATGAAAAATTCATATCATAACGAAAATAAATACTGGTTTTCGGTACGAACTGGTATACCGCCCAGCCCTACTTGCTGATCAGTGCATCAGCCACAACATTTTTTGGGCCTGGAATATATTTCAAGTCGCCCACCTCTGCTCATAAGCATCTATCTTCTCCAGCTGGGACCTGAGACAACACTGCTCCCAATCCATCCAAAGATGCATCCACTGACAAAATAAAAGGCCTGGAATAGCTGGGATGAGCCAGCACAGCACAGTTGTGAAGCTCACTTTTGAGTCTGTGGAAAGCATCCTCACATGCAGGGGTCCAATCCGCTGGGGATAACTTCCTGAACATGCCAGCTCCCTTTCCAGCCCTACCAGTCTGTCCCCTCCTCTTCTGTCCCGCTGTCAAGGCGAACAAAAGCTTGGAGATTGCTGAGCACCTTGAGAAGAAGCTCTGATAGAAGAAGACCATGCCAAGAAAATATTTGAGTTTCTTGACAGAGGGAGTGCAACCGTCCTCTTCCATCAGGGCCTCTCTTGGCATGTTAGAGATCACATCAACCTTGGCTGGATCCACAGTAACACCATTCTGGTCAATAATGTGACCAAGAAATTTGACCGAGCTGCACAGCAGGTGACATTTCTTGAGGCTGATCTTGAGATTATTTGCCCTCAGTTTCTGGAAGACCACACAAGCCTGCTCAAGGCCTCCTCTTCAGTGAGGGCAAAGACTAGTAGATCGTCTAAGTAGCAGAGCAGACTGGTGAAGTTAAGATCGCCAAAAATGTTCAACATCATGCACGTAAAAGAGGCTGGACTGTTGCAGAGTCCTTGTGGCATCCTGTTGTATTCATAGAGGCCCACTGGTGTTGTGAAGGCGGTGTATTTTTGTCCTCTTCACACATGGGGATGTTGTAAAACCCCGAGGTTAAGTCCATGGTGCTGAAGAAAGCATTACCACCAAGGGCTGCAAGACAGTCTGCCTGGTGAGGAAGAGGGTGGGCATCCTTAAGAGTTCAAGCATTGAGCCATCTGAAATCTGTACAGATCCTCAGCCCACCGTCCTTCTTCCAGACCATGACAAGAGGAGATGCATATTCATTGATGGATTTGCGAATATTGCCCGTCTCCTCCATCTCGGTAAGCACTTGGCGGAGCTGCTGGTAGTGTACAGGTGGCACTCTTCTGTATGGCATGTGGAACGGGCGGTCGTCAGTCAGGTGGATTCAATGTACAAAACTCGCCACAGTCAAGGGAGTGCCTGGAGAAAATGTCTTCATACACAAGTTCAGCAAGTTTTCTTTTGGACCTGAGACTGGCGTGGCATGAGTCAACATCCAGGTCAGCTAAACCAAGGCTGGCGAGTCTGTCCCCGAAGTCAGCATCAGCAGAGACTGACCCACTAGAGTGTTCTGGCTGTTTGACCTCCACGTCACAAGTGCTCTGCTGGATGTCAAGGTCTTCCACAGCAAGGCATGGTGAGACATCAGCAACCTTAATATTCCGCTTCAGAATGATTGGTTTTGATGAGAGGTTTGTCAGCTTCATGGGCACCCATCGATTGCCCCGCATCAACGTGATGACACGTCCAACAAGAGCATCTCTTGGCTGGGACTTGGTAGTGCAAGGCTCCACAATGATTGCGCTCCCTGGAGACACTGACACATTGCTCGGCAGCCTGCCCCATACCAGGTGATCACACTGTGGGAGCAAGGTGACAGCACAGGGCAGCTTCACAGTGCCAATCTTGTCTGGTACCTCAGCACCTCTCCCATCTGGTTGTACATGACGTAACATCCAAGAAATGCTCATAATCAGACAGTAAATGTTTGCTCCCTGCTGATATGGGCCTCCAGTAGTCACTGTTCCCCCTCATCATTCGCATTCTGTACTTGAGGACATTTGAGCCGATAATGAGTTCATCTCGTTGGCCTGACACAACCAGAACAGTGACAATGCACTTTACTCCAAAGACATTTAGCGTCAGATCATATATGCACTTGGGGTGGGTCAGCTTTCCACCACAGCCGACTAGAAGCATACGTTCTGCTGTCTGGGGCTCTCCCACCAGAACTCCAGCGTCCATGAGCAACTGTACAGCGTCCTCACTGAAAGTGCAAGCCATGGATCCTGAATCTATCATGCCCTTTAGTCCAACTTTTTCATTCACCTCAACTTGGGTATAGAACAGTTCACTGAAGATTGGCACCTCAGCTGATCCCTGAACTATGACTCTGTAACCTTCAGGCACGGCTGAACAGGTATTAACATACAGTTGTTCAAGATCTGGCTCATCACTGTCAAGGGTTTTTTGTCCACCTCCCACACTGCCCCTCTCCAAGTGCGGGTGGTCTAGTTTTCCGATGGTCCACGTTGGCTGGTGTCAGACTGGTCCAGCTGTCCCTGTACATATTTGAGGCAGTCTGTCTTGAAACAGCCAGGGAGCAAAGCAAGAAAGACATAGGTTCTCCTCCCTGCGTCATAGAAGAGTGGAATGGCTGATGTCACCACAGACACGACAGTTCCTCCTATTCAGATGGCCTGGAGTAAACTGATGTGACTGGACAGACGTGGAGCTGCAGACTGTGTGTACTGATGTGCCATCACACGGTCCAACAGTCCAATCAGAGCACGCATGCCATCCATATCAATGGCTGGGGTGGAGGGTGGGACAGGCTGGCAGGTAACAGTTGGGAGACTAGGTGGGGCAGCTAGGAAAGATGCGGGGGGCTGTGCAGGCCAGGGGGTGGGCTCTGGCACTGGGTGGGTGGTCGCTGGCACGCTGGGAAGGCATGGGGGGGTTGGCGGTGGCTTATTATTGTAGCCGAGGTTGTGTCTTAACTGTGTGGTACACCTGTGTCACCTCAGCTGCGGTAACGTAGAGGGGAGGGGTGGGATGACAAATTGTTAATTAAATTGAAGAGTATTTGTCTGCTGACTGTGTTATGACTTCAAAGGAAGTCAGGTCATCCAAACAGTTAAACCACACTAATAACAGAATTTATGTAATGATCACTGAACACTGTATTCCTCAAAAATTATAAACATTTAGACACAGAATACACAGAAAGTTCTAAAAACATTTTTTATCTAAATGTATTAAAGAATAAACATTTTCTCTTAACAAATGTATTTATTTATTAACTGTTAATCCATTAGTATGATTTGTTCTTTAAATGGACATATATAATATTTATATTGGCTACTGTATATTAAATAAATGATCATTCATTTGACTTTAAAAACTCAGCATCCTAAACAATCAATCAAACCACAATAGTCTACTAAAATAGGCTATGCCCATGCACTGACATCTTCTGGCAAAAGCACAACCAGGTAGGAAATAAATCATAACATAATGTTCCATACCGTATCAGTCTCAGATGGGGTTCTGTGTAGATCCCGCCACGACAGTTTTGCTGGCCTTAGTATTCCCTGTGTTTTATTTTGATCATTTTTGTTAGATTTAGTGATGATCTGTGTGTGACAGACGTGTGTATTGGACATTTATGGAAATACGTAACAAATCACGTCCCGTATTGGTTCGATACGGGACGCAACATTTAATTGCCAAATAAAGGACGATTCCGTATTTTACGGGACGGGTAGCAACCCTAGGTACCATCATTGATAGCTAATAGCTGTTAGCGTCAACTAGCTAACGCTAAGGGTTAGCTAGCAATTAGTACCGGAGAAAAGACATTAACAAAGACGTTTCGGTCAGACAACAACCATATGTAAACAAACTACACATGGAAACATTATTCGCATTGTATGTTATCATATTCCTGGCCAACACCATAGAGCATGCATTTGTTTTCTTTACCGCATACGGTTACTGAGTCATTCGCCTGCGGTTACAGTTAGCTTGACTTACCTGCTGTTGACGGGATGCTCCAGTGATACAGCTCTGACGTCCCTCAGTGAAAGCATTGCCACCTCCAACATGTCCACCTCCCGGCACAAGATGCTGAATGTGCGCAACATGGTGATGCAAGAGTGGTCACGCAGAAGATGGTCTAGACCAGCCTCCGGACAGCAGATGGACTCTGGCACAGTGGACATCGGTGTACAAAAAACACACTGACACCAAGAAGCTAACCTTGCTGACACGACTTTGACCCCAAATCACTGGCTCCATGACTTTTTCCATACGTACCACTGCTCGGTTCCCACACCTTATTGGCTCATATGCACATGCAAGGACTTGTCACAGACTCAGTAGGCCTTTCCAGTTCATCTTCTTCCATTTTCAAAAAGTGTGGTGCTCAATGTGGTTCAGAAATGCTTCACTGTCTTCAATGGCCAACGAAACCAGCCAACCCCGTTATGTAGGCAGTGAAGTCACCTCAAAATGGTGATGCACTAGCTAGATAGCTAGGTAGAAATTACGAAAATAAATTTGTCATATCTGTGGTTTTAACAACTTTTTAAAATCAAATTTTAGGCAAAGTGTTTTTCTAAATATTTTCTAATATATATATATATTTGCACTACCAGTGCCAAAACATGCATGTTTCATTTCCACTTTAACAAATATTTTGGAAATATTATTTTTTAATTTTCTTAAAGTCAAAGATAGACCTCCTGGCAACTTTACTACCCTAATGTCTAGTTGGTGGCTGAAAACAGCCACTAAAAACAACAGCTGAAAAAATATATCAGTATCAGGATTTTTACCCTTTAAATGCCAATTTCATATGTGATGTCACTGATTTTGGGGAAAAAAAAAAACAGTGTTTACTATGTTGCATTTTTAGTTTTTGTGCATCAACAGATTTTATCTTTCAATCACATGTGGCTGAAAAAAACAGCTGTAAAAATATATCAGAAAAAAATAATAAAATATATATTTTTTTGCTTAAATCTGTTAGTCAACCTCAGTCCTGATCAAAACTACCAAATCTTTAAAAAAGTTTCAGGATTTTAACCCTCTAAATGCCAATTTCATAGGTGATGTCCCTGATTTGGGGAAGAAAAACACGCACACAAAATGACTTATTCTTAATATAAAAGTTGTTGGAGACTGGATATTTATTTTTACCTTTTATAACAGCCTTGGATGTTTCAAAGATTAGTAACAACATTGGCTTTGATGCAGTATTAGTTTTGTGCAATCCATTACATAGACTTGTGCACAGTAAGTGATTTTCTTGCTGCCATATGTGATTTGCAGATGCCTCACAAAGACCATATGGTGATGCACCAGCAGCACCTGCTGGAGAGACCAGGTTAATTCGAGATGACCCAGGCCTGTATGTTATTCTTTGTGGCAGGACTTTGCATATGTCACCAACAATACAAAAATAATGATTACCTGTGTCAGAAGGTGCGGTGTCGAGAAGCCGTGCTGAGGTCGGGCAGTTTTCAATCCATACAGAAAGTCACTGAAACATTCCCATCCTGTCTGATATGATGTTGATTTATTAAAAATGTTATTAGAGTCATATCTCGGTTTGTTTTCAGTCTCCAGTTGTTTTGATTATGATGGACTGATTTATCAAAATGCTTTGCAGGCGATCTGTAATTTACACGCATGGCTCAAACTCCAGTTTCATGAACTCTCATGTAAATTGGCATAATATCAGCTTGCTGCTGCAGAGACAAACTTGTGTCCTCAACGTCATATTGTTGAGTCAACATATGAACCAATCACAAGTTAGATCACATGACAGACAGGCATTTCCCGTCATGCCCCGAGTCTTGCAGTCCGTGGAGAGCACCTCTAGCGCCTGGCTCTGAAAACTGCAGCCGCCTTGCTCTCGCAAGATTATCCCTCCCTACATTTCTATGACGTCAGAGGAAGTCGGGATGAAGTCGGACACTACACTAACCGGCATTCATTGGGCGGCCTGTGATCAAATCCGCATGACTCATCTCGAGCCAGTTGATCAGCAGTGCTGGGAAACTTATTGGGTTTTTTTTTCAGACTTTTATTATTATTATACACCTTCTTATTATTATTTTTTCGTAAGTAAAAATGATGCTGCAGGGGGCGCTACAACCAAGGCCAACGCCTTTTGGCATGTAACTCCTACACCGTATGTTGCACATTCAAAAGCCTTATATCTTTGGATTCCCTGAATGGAGCTGTGTCACATGTCTATGGCCCCGCCCACTTCCGCCTAACTTTTTCCTCGCCAAAAATTGCAGAAACTGCAAAACCTACTTTTTCGAACTCGTCCTAGAGATTTTGTTAGAACTTCATGAAACTTGGCATCTACACTCACAAGATGGGCCTGATCTAAAGTTATCAAAAGAATTTTGCCCGGTCAAAAAATGTGCGAATTATTACAACAAATTTTTGTAGCTAGGTATAAAAACCCAATCTGTTCCGTGTCTTTGTCAAATTAGAAGCTATCAAATCAAAGCTGAGATGCTTGGTTAGTATGTGACTGTGAGGGTGTGAACTGAAGTTGGTGAACATTGGCCACTAGGGGGCGCTATAAACATGGGAAGCTTATATTTCCTAAACAGCTACAATGATTTTTATGAAATTTGGTGGGTATGATGTAGAGCCATTCCTGAGGCCCCATGTCAAAGGTGGTCATGAGTGGTTGAAGTGGGCGTGGCTTATTACAAGATAAACAACAAACATTTATTTCAGCTGAACTGTTGTACTGAGGGCTGTGAAATTTATGGAGTACATGTAAATTACCTGGAAAGACTTTAATTCCAAATGATTTCATTCAGAATTATTTCATTCTGAATGAGAAGCCAACATGTAACCGCACCCATTATGGTAGTTGCCCTTAACCGTGCATGAGGGTTAAGGTTTATATTTAACATAATACCTTATTATCTCAATGAAATCTAATGAAAAAACAAATACACACATGACATAAAAAGGTAATGCATTATTTTGGCCGGTAAAAAAAATATGTTTGGCTGGTGGATTTTTTTTCATCTACCAGTCCCCTAGGCCGTTGTCTCAAGAAGTTTATTTCTGACACTGTGTCACTGGCTGCTTGGTACTGCTACTTGATACCTTTAACCCAGTACCAACCAAGTACAAACCAAGCGTTTATTAATGCTTAATAAGCACCGATTTACAGTTAATGAGCATTTATAATAAGATATTTATTATCATTAATAAGGCTATATAACTGTTAATTATCAAATCAAATCAAATCAAATCATTGATACCATAATGATTTTGATTTGATTTGATTTGATTTGATTTGATTTGATGATCATTAATAAGGCTATATAACTGTTAATTATAGAATAATTAAGTTATTATTGCATATAAGACAATATAAGCACTTAATAGAAACTTGATAACAGTTTATAAAGCTATCCTAAATATTAATTAATAAGATGTCTATTTACATTCATTATGATTTATAAGGGTTAATTATAGAACAATAACCGCATTAATTACTGGTTTATAAGACACTATATGACCCTATCAGATTAAATTAATAAGGTGTTATTAATAGTTAATAATGGTCCTTTGCAGCTACCGGATCTAAAGTGGCAACAGTGTCGTATAAAGGTTAATAAATTATTAATATGCTCTCAGGGCTCAAAACTAACGGTGTCCCAACGTCCCGGGGACTATAAAAATTGCTACTGGGACACAAAAATGATGTGTCTGGGACAATTCCAGGACAGCAAAAGTCAAAGCAATATCGAAATGGGTGTTATTTACAACGTCATTATGTATGGGTATCTTAACGTCGCTTTTGTCGCCTGAATAATTACAATAAAAACTGATGGACAGCACAAATACATTGGCTTGCTGCACCTGATCTGGCTCCACACGCGTGTGCATGCACACACACGGAACTCAACTCACTGCATGACGGTCACGCTGGGTGCCACTCGCCACCTATACTCGCCACTCCACATCAGAGCACAGAGCCTAGCAATGCTGAGATGGTTGAAACATGATGTAAGCTCCTCCAGTGCCGCTCCAGTTGGAGCAGGATGCAACACTTGGCTTCGAGACTCTGAAGATGATGTTTCATCTGTTTCTGCCCCTGTGGTAAGTTACTTTGTTAAAGTAGGCTATAGGTTAGCTTGTTGATTTTTAGCTAGTTCTAGTTCTTTGCGATAGCTAACACTAGCAAGTCAGCTAATCATGTACATGATGGCCTTACTAAGTTATAAAATGTGACTCTGTGTTTGAAATTTTGATGTTTATGGTAATGATGGTAACGTTACAGTTAATCAGAAGAGGTGTACTCGGTTCCTTCAGTCAGTAATAATTAGACTAGCAACTTTAGCTACAGAGATGAAGCTCATGCTTGAACTAGCAGCCAGTCATGTTTCTAAATTTCCTACAGGTAAGCTGAGTATAATGAACACCCAGATAAGAGTAGTATGTTTTAGCAGAACTTTAGTGTGTAACTGTGACACTCAGAGACATTGACTTTGACCGCGATTAAGAGAGTGTGTGTGTCACGGCTCGTGAAGGGTGCCGCTAGAAATAGCTTCGGTAGCTAAGTGCGTTGCTAATGACGTTCTGTGTCAGTTAAAGTGAGTGAAATGTGTGCAAAGATGCATATGGTTGAGATACAAGAGTGACAGTAAATGCGTGAAGCAAGATGAGCAGAGTGAATGTGTTAGGAGCAACGATGAGCTGAGTGTTATTGTTGAATAGGCTAATGGATATAGGCTGCGTCTTGTTCATGCTAACTCCTGCTGATTTGCTAACGCCATAGCCTGACTTCATTCCTCTCCGTCAGTAAGGTTAAAGGAGCATTTCATACATTTTGGCAATAGAAGTTTGTGTCTGGCTCAGTGTGCAAGTGTTTCATTATCACTCTTGTGAAACCATTGTGAGAGTAATTCAGTACTAGGCTGTGGATTGAAAACAAGGGAAGTTAGATTAAATGTGTTTATGGGTTTAATTCTGAGCCTTTTCTTTCAGAGGGATGTGCTGACTTTGCAGATGGTGTCAGATGGACTGCAGAAGATGACCCTGGTTCTTGTAGCCATGCAGGTAAACAAAATAAACTCCCTAGAGAGGAATTAATATGCTACAGTGTATGTCTAGCAATCATGACAGTGAAAGTATTTTTCTTCTGTATTTCAGACAGTCCCAGGTCAGCATCTGAAGCAGTTCCTGAATCAAGTGGGACCTTTTCCCGGAAACACCTTCTCTGGTGTAAAACTCAACAGGAAACAAGTGGATGATGATGACTTCCACAAAGTGAAAGATAAACTAATCAATGGCTTCTGTGACAACCTCACCACGCGGTTTGGCAACCTTGATGAGGGTGTTTTGAAGGCCACTGCCACCATGTTTGACCTAAGCAGCTGGCCTGAAGACATCACTGACCTGGCCACCTTTGGCCTGGCCGATGTTGAGACTTTTGTCACTCACTTTCAGAAAACTGATGGGTTACAGGGAGCTTTGTGGAACACTGTATTCACGAACAGTCAATCTAAGTAAACAAAACTTTTGAAAAAGCCAAATCAACTCAGATCTGTAATTTATTTAGAACTCAACTATTTGGGTTTCCAATCCTTTTTTCCTGTTTTTGACAAAAGTGGTTGCATTAAAAAATCAATATGAAAAGGAAATATGTCCTTATGTTGTGTTTTCACCACCATTGGTAGGCTGAATTATCATCACAAGAGAATAAAGCCGCTAACTCTAAATCAATCTGCTCAAATTTTTAAGTTCAAATAACTCGTGTTTGTCTTAGTATGCCATTTTGAGGAAGTGAGATTCCCATGATCCTTTGCTAAAGAAAATAACATACTAGAGTGAAAAGAATGCATCAGAATTCTTTAATGTTGAAATAATGATTGATATCTGGATGTTACAGTAGGTGCATAATTAATAGAATTATTAACTTCAGTGAGTGCATCAAAATGAGTTTATGAATGTCAACAAGACACTGTTCCCATTTTAGATCCAGTCGCTGTAAAGATGCATTATGAGCTGTTAATAACTGCATGTTAATAATTTATTAACATTTATATGACATTGTTCCCACTTTAGATCCAGTAGCTGCAAAGATGCATTATGAGCTGTTAATAAGTGCATATTAATTTATTAACCTTTAGTAGTAGAGATAGTAGTAGTCTTTATTTGTCCCCGTAGGGAACACACACACAAGGCATTTCAGAAATATATTAATAAATAACAATACATCAAACGGTGACCAAACATTCATCACACAGAGCACAGCAGTCACATCTCATGTACAGCTATAGGAGAGGAGAAATAGTTTTAAGCTTCTGCAGACCAGCTGAGAGACTTAGGTCAAGAACTGTGCTGGCTGTTGAGGAGTTTAGTAGCCTGAGGCACAAAGGAGAATTTTGCTCTGTTTTTTGTAAACAGGGGGGCGGTATCGTCGCCCTGAAGGAAGCAAATCAAACATGTGGGCCAGGGGGTGCCTTAGGTCGCCAGTAATGTTCCTTACCTTGTTTAGCATCCTCTGTCTATAGATGCTTTCCAGGCTTGGCAAAGTACTGCCCAACAGTTTGCTGCATAGTGATATAATTTGTCTGACTCTTTTTTTGTGCCTCTGTGGCATTGCCAAACCAACAGATAACAGCAAAGGAGAAGATACTTTCAATAAAGGAACAATAAAACATTCGAAGGACTTTGCTACTGACATGAAAGGTCAACAGTTTCTTAAGGTGGAACATTTTCTGTTGAGACATGGTGCAAATTTGGTCAGTCCACATGTCCCACTTCATCTTATTGTCAAGCACCATGCCGAGATATTTATATTCAGTGACCTGTTGTATTGGCTTTCCATTTTTCAAGGTGACAGAGACAGAGTTGGGGGATACCACTTTTCTGAAATCGATACACATTTCCCTTGTTTTTTAAGGGATTTGGGAAAAGGTTCCACTTTTCACACCAGTTGATGAAATAATCTAGCACAGGGCCGTGCTCCTTTTCCTCATCAAATAAAAGACTGACCAGTGCTATATCGTCTGCATACTTCATGAAAAAACGATTTTAGAAAGCGCTAGAGCGAATATGAATATGAATAAGAATATGAATAAAAGAGGAGATAAAACACATCCCTGAGAGGAGCCGGTAAAAGTGGTCATTTTATCAGAGAGTGATGCTCCTGCTCTGACCTGCTGGATTCTACCACTGAGAAAATCAACAATCCAGGCAATAAGACCAGATTCAAGGGAAAATTCGGAAGACAGGACATTTGCTAAAATACATGGCTTGATAGTATTAAAAGCGGATGAAAAATCTGCAAATGAAATCTCAGCATGAGCCTTGGGCTTTTAAAGGTGACTTGAGGAGGAGATGTAAGAAAGTGGCAATGGCGTCCTCTACCCCTCTGCATTCTTGGAAAGCAAATTGCAAGGGATCTAAGAGATGTTGTGTTTTAGATATGATATATTTCTTTACAAGACACTCAAAACATTTCATTACAAGCAAAGTCAAAGCTATAGGATGAAAGTCACCAAGCTGACTAGGGTTTGGAGTCTTTGGCACAGGAGCAATAACTCCACTTTTCCAGATAGTAGGAACAGTTTTGTGGATGATAGAGGATTTAAAAATCTCTGTGAACACAGGAGCTAATTGTTCTGCGCAATTCTTTAAAACATTACCACAGATATTGTCTGGCCCAGGGCTTTTCCGCACATTACAGCCTCTAAAGATTTGAAGGACTTGAGATTCCTCAATTTCCATGTTTGGAGGAGGAGGGAAAGGAGAGGGTGACACAGAGGAAGCCTCAACTTTGGATCGATTCGGTGACAGCAGAAGCAGATGCTGAAACGTGATTGTGCAACAGCAGAAGAGTCTCTCTGCTGTTGCTAATTCCATGGGTTACGCTGCCAGCAGCGTTGTTGTCGTTAAACCCTTGAGTGATATACGTGTTTACATGGAGGACTCAGATTGACAGTCAGGTTTTCTACTCATACAGACACATTAAACTAAAAATGCCAAACATGAAGTGCCGCAGGGCAGCCACAGAGCAGCGCCCACAGACAGTATACGACACTGTTCCCACTTTAGATCCAGTAGCTGCAAATGATCATTATTACTATTAATAAGTGCATAATTAAGCATTTATTAACTGTAATATGACATTTGTATTAACTTCTTATAGTCTCATTAATGTTAATAGCACCTTATTAATTTCATCTTATAGGGTCTTAGTGTCTTATAAACCAGTAATAAATGTGGTTATAATTCTATAATTAATCTTTATAAATTATAATTAATGTATATAGACATCTTATTAATATTTTGTATAGGTTTATACACTTTTACCAAAGTTTCTATGAAGTGCTTATAATGCTCCTATAAGCAATAATAACTCAGTCAGTTATGCTGTAATAAACACCTAGTCTAGTCTTATTAATGTTAATAAGCATCTTATACCGTCTTATAAGTGCTCATTAACTGTTAGTTTGTGCTTATTAAGCATTAATTAGGGCTTATAACAGTACCTTAATATAAAGTGTTACCCATTTTTTTTCCCAGATTGAAAGAAAATTACTATTTGTAGGGTTTTGCTCACAGCCAGCATTCTTTGATTTAATGTAGCATTTGATTGGCTCGCGACCACAGCAGCTAAAACCTAAACAGTCTGTGGTGTGGTAAAGTGCAGTGCAGTGTTTTTTAAAGGAATGGGCAGTTCAGTGTGCTGAGATGCCACCAGATGAGTGGTGGTGGCATTTATGCAACTGAATGCTTCCATTCACATGATGGGTGTTGAATGAAATGGGGAAAAAAAGATGAAAAAAGCAAAGGTATCACAAGAAGTACTGTTGGTGTTGGTATCACTTTAATGATATTAGTGTCTTCATTTTTTTTTTAAAACATACCGAGCCTGTAGACAACACACACAAGCTATCAAAAACACAGACTACATGACTGTTTGTTTCACACTGGAGGGAACAATTCAAAACGCTCTACCAAATGTTGTAGGAGACCTATTATGCTTATTTTCAGGGCCATATTGATAGAAATACGTAATATTGAGGTCTAGTGCAAAGATTAATGTGCTTTAATGGTCAAAACACACAGTATTTGTCGTGTACTGCTCATTGCTGCTGCAGCACCTCCGTCTGTAAGCTGTGCTGCCTCCCTAGCAGCCCAGTCTGCTCTGATTGGTCAGCTCGCTCAGGTCTGTTGTGATTGGTGCAACGCTTAGAGTGTGTATCGGAAACGTCACGCCCTTACTTTATGCCACTTCACCTCTGGCGGTTGGCGCAGACAACAGTTGAGGCTAAGCTAACAACGGCAGCTGTTTGCCATTATCAGTGAAGAAGCACGAGCAATAGACTCTGAAGCACTGTCGCAACAAACACTGAGCAGGACGTTTCACAGTGGTAAGTTTTTATTTTGTAGCCGTCTTATATTTCAGTTGTAACTTGATAACCGTAAGTTATCTGACGTTATAGTAACAACTGTGTCTGTCCTCTGACTGAATGTAGCTGGAAACGTCTGCTGCAGAGTACAAAAGGTTTCTAACAATATAGTCATTACTGCATAACGTGGGAACACCAACAGCATCACTCAGCTGTTTTATGACATAGTGTAAAGAATAATTCCTTTAGGCTTATCCATGATCAGACTAATGTAGCATGTATTGGGATGATACCACAGTTATTATAAATTCGCTACTAATACATTCCCTGTTAAAACCACAAACGTTTTAACCCCTGAATTCATCACTTTCACAACAGCAGATTGAGATGGCAGATTTTTGTATTATGTAAAAACAAATTAATAGAAATAACTGGTACATTCAGATGTCTTAGCTGTCATGTTCACTGAAACCATTCTACTAAAATGTAGTGCATTTTATAATCATCTTAACCTTGTGTTTGTAATCTACAATATGTACAACGTACCAATGTATCACAGTTTCTCCACAGCATTTATATGAAATCAAAGCTGCCTGGATCAGTATTTGCAGTGATGTTGTCTCCTGAGACTTTCTTTACTTACGTACTTACTTACTTACTTGTTTACTGAAACAGCATGCCTTGTGTCTTTTTTACCTTTTAGGTTTTGGGGTAATGAACAGGTTCCAGTTCATTCTACATGTTTGATACGCCATCCAGGCCTGGAATCTGACTGTTGAATCCGTACACCCCACAGAATATCCACATTTACAGGTATGACTATGGACCCTTATGGCACCGAAAAGAAGAAGAGTTTGTTTTTATTACATGTAGTGAGATACAACTGTGTAAGCTCAATCTGAACACTAAGGTTTCATTATACCAAAAAAGTCACTTATTAAGGAATGACAAAATATTCTTTTGTCAAAAGAACTTTATTTTTCGCAAATGTAAAAAAAAAAAAAAAAAATAACAATTATAATAATTGAAAAAACTTACTAAATAATTTACAATAGATAGAGACATAAATATAAACAGAGCAGCGTTTTATCTGCAACACTAATAGTGTCAAATTCTTTACATTTAGGCATCCATCCCACCCTGTGTTATAGTCCGGATACGGCAGTAGTTTCCTGATCTGGCTGGTCACTGCGTTGGTCTCGAGCTGCCCCTTGGCTGAAGTGAGAGACGTGTAAGGCAACCACTTCCTCCACTGAGGGTCTCTCATACTGGGATGCCAGGTCCTTTGGGATGGGGATTTTGGGGAAGAAGAGCCTCACCAAGTCATCTACAGTCTGTAAAATATTGAATTAAGATATTGATTTCCTTGTGTTTTTAAATTAAGTGCTTCCCTGAATCCACCTTTCTTGTATATATTTCAAGTGTTGCAATTATTACAACTATTTCGTATTTTTTATCTGATGTTATTATGTTGGTAATAAAAATAAAAGTATTTACAAATTACTGTATATAGGGTCTGTTTTACAGCCTTTGCTAAGGGTAAAACTAAACTAAAAGAATACACTTTTGCTCAGAGTCCACTAGGGTTACATGTTGAGTCATGAATGTCTACTAGCTCTGCTAAGTTTCTTCCTCTTCTCGTTCAAACTCAACATGAGGTCTCGTGCTTGGTTTGAAACCTATGCCCTTTATACTTTCGGTGTTGATGACAGCTGAAAGTCCAAATCCAAGAAAATATGTGCATGTATGTGTGTATTTTTATGTTTATTGATACACTACTTTTATCAATACTCCTTATCGATTTGGTACTTTGTCATTACTCTTATCAGTTCTTTTTCGTTTCTAAATAATTGCTTTTTAGAAAATATATTAATTTAAAAAGAATAAATTCAGAAC
Organism: Epinephelus cyanopodus; assembly: GCA_026686955.1. NCBI lineage: Eukaryota > Metazoa > Chordata > Actinopteri > Perciformes > Serranidae > Epinephelus > Epinephelus cyanopodus. The sequence continues at coordinate 332,494 of CM048936.1, forward strand.
AGGATAATCGAATATTTTGAATATAACTAAACAGTTACAAGTGTAGCTGCCGTTAACTCATGTAGTTTTTGAGTTATCTTCACTTTGTTTCCACCTCGGCCACTCGGCTGTGTTGTTTAGGCATGTGCGTGTGTGTATGTGTGTGTATGTGGAGGAGTTCCGCCGTTGCACAGAGCGCAGATGAGAGGCTGCAGGATAATAATGAATTAAACCAAAATGTGTAAATGTACCAATAAAAGAACATACCGTCAGAGCTTATCAATACTTAGGTCTCTCATAATTTAGCCCCAGGTTTAATTTAGTACTGGATTCCGGTACCATCGATAGTCAACATCCAAAACGTGAACAGTGTTGTCCCTTCCCTGTAAAATCAGCAGACCACACATAGGTATTCAAACACATGTAGAGACAGGACACACACACAACGTCCTTTCATCACACAAATACCTCAGTTGTATGACTCAGACTAACTGTAATGTTTAGTAACGATATTGTGAACAGCCTCCATGTAACAGAGCTCCAAGTAAACAAACACGTTGTACATTTTCCAAAAAACGTATGATAAAAGCCGATTCACAATCAAACTCTGAGTACAGCCCCACATTTTGACAAATAAATGCAAGTCTGATTGCTGCCTGTAAGCAGACATCTTAGCTCTGTTAGATTCTTCTCAGTTTAGTCATTAAATTCATCCACCCATCTAGCAGTTTAACTTGCTGTACGGCGAGAAGCAAAAGCATTTCAAAACAATAGCTTTGGTTAGCCAGTTAGCTGAGGCCTATAGCTAAGCACTGGGTGTGCAGCCTAACGTTAGCTCCTACAGCCATCTACTCCACACTTCAACACTTGGTAGCAGCTTCCTAGTTTGTTTTTTTCACAACAGATTCACAACTGATAAACAAACTCAGGTTGTGATCCCGAATTTCCAGATTTGTCTAACAAAGGTAACTGCCCTGTTGTTCAGAAGTCACTGCTGTGAAAATCCAGCAGTAAACTGTTGCTAGTTTGGGAAGCAGTCCTTAAGAAAATAGAGGGAAAACAATAAAATGTCTGGGTTGTATTGTGGTGGAATTGTATCAAAAATAAATTCCAACCACTTCCTCTTTTTCCTTCATCCTTTGGCAGTCCAAACCAGAGTAATTTTTGGTCTCAATGAAGAAAGCATGTCTCCTAAACATGCCGTCTCCTCAACAGCTCCTCAATGGTTCAAACTCTGCAGCCTGTCCTCTGCTCAGAGCAGTGTGTTATGATATGCGGCTCAGTGGCCGGCAGGCAGGTATTGTGTGCTATGCTAATTGTACATTGTTTAGAAATAAATTTGCGGAAGTGAAGGCAGTAAATTTAAATGAGCTGTGTCAGGCAGGTCATGAACTGTGTGTCTGTGGGGAGACATAATTTCCTTTAGCTTGGACTTTTTTCTTTTATTTTTCTTTTTCTTTCTTTTTTTTTTTTTTTTTAGGAAAACTCCAAAAGCACAATAGGTCTCCTTTTAAGAATAGGTTTTCACAGAAATAATAACAAGTTAGCTATGGTTAGCTAGCGTCAAACTGGTACCATGGTGGACAGCTTTACAGCTCTGTACATTTTTAAATGTTCCGCAGGTTTTCTTTTTTCTTTTTCGTCTCTTCTTCTTCTGTCAGGCATTTACAGGGGTGATGGGAATCCGTGCCATGCCGGATTTCTGGCGAGCGGCGATTGGCGAGGGGGAAAAAAAATAATTGATGCGGGTCTTGGTGGGAGGAACAAACTTGGTTCAGTGCCAACCTCAGATTCTAGTGAAGCCCATGTCGCAGACACTCTCATCAAGATGGAAAGTTAATGAAACCCGGGGAAAACATCCAGATATTCCATAGTTGATGACACCTCTTGGTGAAACTTGGTGAAATGGTGAATGATTTTTTTCCACCTTGAAAAGCAGCTGCTATATTGGTCTGCTTTTGCAACTTGAGTTTTAGAAATTGTGATGTGTAATACAATTCAGTAACATCTGCTGTCTTACGCTTGAAAAATAGCTCTGATTCTGCTCACTCCCCAGAGCAGTTCCAATCTTTGTCTTTGCCATCTATGGCAGGGCCTTCAGGGTGATAAGCTATTATTAACATGGAGCCAATTAGATCGTGCTGTTGGTGGCCATAGAGCATTTTCCCCATAGTCCACAATTGTGAATGAGACATCTGTAAAACTGATAAAGCAGGGGAGAGGGGGTAGCATCACAACTCCACCTAATGGAGGCTTACTGCGCCCCGATTCAAATGTCCAAAAATACATAATTGAAACCACAAAATATCTCCATATGCTCGTCCATAGTGATCCAAGTGTCCTGAAGCCCCGACATAAAAAGTTGTTTGGAAAAACACGCTCACACGTGTGCACTTGCGCAAGACCGTGAAACACGGGCACCGTGTTCATGTGTGTTCACATGCTTTCGCTGGTCTCGCACGCAGAGGTGCACACGTGAGCGTAGTTCACAGAGAGGCAGTTAGAGCTACAGGCTACAATGAGGCTAAAAATGGAGTTCAAATGACAACTTTTTGTGCTGGGGCTTCACGACACTTGGATCACTACGGATGAGTAGTATGGAGATATGTTGTGGTTTCAGTTATGTGTTTTTGGACGTTTGAATCTGGGGCGCCTTAAGCCTCCATTAGGTGGAGTTGTGTTGATACCCACTCTCTCCTGGGATCTCCGCAAGGGATGAGAGGACTCTAAAACTTCACCTGAGCCTCCCGGCATACGGGTGAGTACATAATGGCTGAATTTTCATTTTTGGGTGCACTATCCCTTTAAGAACAATTTAAGAAAAAAAATCTAGAAACATATACTAATGAGGCCCAGTGCTCTTAAGCCTCCTACAGACTGCGATATTAGCAGTCTTGTAAGTTACAGCTACACTGTGCAACATAGATCTAATAAACTTGGGTACAACATCAAGTTTGATGTATGCAGACTGTACGATGACAACACCTACTGAATCACAGGCTACGACGTCCGATGCAATAGCTTCCCATACTGAGTGGGTAAGGCTGCTTCATGGGTTATTACTTCTCCCACTAGGGAGCACAACATAGAGATTAGATTAGATTAGATTAGATTAGATTAGATTAGAAAGTCTTTATTGTCCCCGAGGGGCAATTTGATTTGCAACAGCAGTAGACAACCAAATTCACACCATAAAAACAGTACAGTACATAAATAAATACAAATAATAGATGTCATCAGGTGAGTTATCATGACCATAGATGCACAGTACAAGAACCCAAGCCTAAACCATATTTAGAAGCCCTACAGCTGAGGGAACAAATGATCTGAGGTATCTGTTTGATTTGGCCCTCATAGGTAAGGTATATCTTTCCTGACGGCAAAAGTTGAAACTCAGCGTAGAGAGGGTGATGTGGGTCTGCCAAGATGACCTTTGCCCTCTGAATGGCTCTTGCTTGATTAAACACTGTCAAGCTGCTGCAAGCTAGTGCCAGTGATTTTTTTGGCAAAGTTTAACGATACTTCCCAGCCGATTTTTATTAGTGATGCTGAGGTTCTCATACCAGCAAATCACTGCAAAAGTTAAAATCGACTCAATAAAAGATGAACAGAACATTTTTAAAAGCGATTTGTCAACATTAAAATCCCTCAGCTTCCTTAAGAAGAACAGTCTCTGATTGGCTTTTTTGCAGATATAGTCAGTGTTTGCCTCAAAAGTCAATTTATCATCCAAGATGGTGCCCAAGTTTTGTGGACACTATATACTGCGGTGTGTCTGTGTGTGTGTTTGCTAACTGCTAGGTTGCACACCTGGCAGCTGCTATTTCCTTCCATGTTTTGTCCTTCTTTACATGATCATGGTAAGAGCTGAAGGACACATCATACAGGCAAGGCTTCTGCTGCCACAACTCCACTAGGTTTTCCTCTTTGCTGGAATCCCACACTTATACTTCTTTCAGTGCATTTTGTCTCTATGGTGAGCTATACTCTGTCTATTTGTTTGTTTTCAATGCTGGTGAGTCACTTAATGCAATTCCGTTGGTTGGTTGGTCAGTCGGTCGGTCAGTTGGTTGGTAGATTTAGGTGGTAACACCAGTCACACAGTGATATGGTCATCCCAAATTTGTGACAGTCAGAATTTTATCCTAGGCTGTCTTTGATCACAAGGCCGTGACAACAGCCATCCTTGAACCTCTTTCACTGTGCGATGTAGGACCATTATTTTAGAGCCACAACCAAAGATATTGCCACGTTTCTTAAGTGTTTTTCACATTTCGTCTGGGACAGCCCAAAATTACACAGTGTGTTCCGAGCTTTAATCGTAGAAGATGAATAAACACATAAGGTTCAGTAAAGTGAAGCATGACCTGGTGGGTCGATATAGAGCTGATGATGCAGGATGACTGTCACCACAACTGTCCAATCAATAAGTTACCTGTCCATCCTCAGACTGTCTACCTCAGTCTGTATGGCTTCAATCAATCAATCAATCAATCAATCAATCAATCAGTTTTATTTGTAAAGCCCAATATCACAAATCACAATTTGCCTCACAGGGCTTTACAGCATACGACATCCCTCTGTCCTTTGGACCCTCACAGTGGATAAGGAAAAACTCCCCAAAAAAACCCTTTTAACAGGGAAAAAAAATGGTAGAAACCTCAGGAAGAGCAACTGAGGAGGGATCCCTCTTCCAGGACGGACAGACATGCAATGAATGTCGTACAGAACAGATCAACACAATGAATTAACAGTAATCCATATGACACAATGAGACAGAAAGAGAGAGAGAGACAGAGAGAGATGCAGGACAGACGGTAATGACAGTAGCTTACAACAACATTAATGAAAATAATAATATTATAATTAATAATAATATATTATTATCTGATAGTATACATGTGTAACAATAATCATATGTGTATAATAACAGTAGAAGTATGACTAATGATGCAGCAGCAGCAGGAGGCATCTGGCAGGACCACGGCAGCAGCACAACCACACACGTCACTCCATCCAGGCATTGCTGCAATACGAGTTAACCTGGGAGACAGTGGAGCACAAAGGCTCTGGAGAAGAAGCCGAGTTAGTGACATCCAGAATGGCCGAGTTAGCAAGATGCAGTAATAGAGAGAGAGAGAGAGAGAGAGAGCGAGAGATAGATTGTAGAGTCAGTGTGAACATGGAACACAACTAAAAGGCAACGATGTGTTAAAAAGGGACACAGCCTCAGTGAGTCACATGACTGATCAGTGTGATGTTAAACCAACACTAAGTAACTTTTCAACCTTCATAAAATATTTTCATAACTTTTGTGATGATACATCGACTTACAACTAGTTGAATGACACCTCTGTCATGGCCTGAGGGGGTCTGTATTGCTTTCACTGGCACTAAGCAACTTCGAGGAGGGTGGCAGTAACCCTGCCACACAAAAAACTACAAATGTGTTGACTGCTTTACGGCATACGTCACTTCCTCCTTTCCCCATTCGTTAGAAAGACGGAAGTCGATGCGAACGCCTACGCGCAATTACTGCTATCATGGGAGAAGCTGCAAAACAACCAAAGAAACGAAAAGTTTTGTCTGAGGAGACAAGACAAAGAAAAAGGGAGGCTACCCGGATAAAAGGACAGTCAAGGATCAACATTGGCCCGGCTTTCACTCGCTGGCGTGAGCTCAAAGACGAGGAGGGATTTCCGACCGATGCTGTCTTGGCTCTGTTCCTGCTGGACTAGTAAGTAGCTTTCAATGCTCAAATCAAAATGATAATGCTGATGTTAGCTATCGGAAATATGCGTGGTAGCAATAAATAGTTCCAGACTGACACGACCAGCCACGCAACAAACTCAAAAGTACTGTATCAAGAAAAAGCAATGCGATGACAAACCACAAATATAGAGTTTGAGTAAAATATGTAGGTTCCTATTGTGGAAAGATCAGTCATACTGAATCATTGTGGTGTTATCATGTCAGTTTGTATGTACGTGACAGTAGTTTCTGATGATTGTTATGTAATAGTTTCAGAGAAAAACGGGATTCTTGTCGTGTTTTTGTTGAGTTGACTACAGTGATTGCAAAAGAAGTCAACCCGTGTTGCTTGCTATAAATAATCAGTAAAACAAAACCCGTGTGCAATGTGCATTGAGTTATGACTTTTCATGGTCCTGCTTATCAATAGCACCTTGTGCTGAGTGTAGCTAAAACTACAGGGATTGTTGCATGTTTAAAATTCTACATGTAACGTTTATTTAGTCAGTCCTGAAGGGTCTGTGTGTAGCTCACTTCAGTAGCACCAAGCACCTAACTTTGAAGGTTACAATCTCAGTTAGCCAGTAAACTTGACATCCTTCAAGTCAGTCTGATAACAAGATATTTTTGTTATTGTTATGTGTCTGTTGGACATTATGTTGTGTAAGGTGTACTGTGTTGTTCCATATTTATTTTTTTCACGTTATTGTCTTTTTATATTTGATGTTGTATTGCTAATTATTGTTATTCTTATCTTATAATTCTCTAGTATAACACAGATGATGCATTTTATTACATTGTGTGATGTTTATATAGTGCCTTTATTTCCAGTGTGTATACTTTTGTGTTTCTCTTGCATTACTCTTGATCCATATAAATTTCTTACGTTATTTCTCTACAGCTATCAAAAGAAGCAAGTAACGTCTACTCCCCACAAGCAACACCTCCAACTGCTACAGCCTATAGTTTCCAGCTTTACAGAAGAGTCGGACCATGTTAGGTACTTTGTGTTTCCCAGGGCCTGCATTTGTTTGTTTTGGGCAACGTTTAGTATTTTTCAACATGTCCTATTTTCTGTTTTGACTCAGGGGAGAACCGGAGAACCTGGAAGAAGGCGCTAGGGCAGAATCTTACAATCTACTCTATCTGCAGCATGCATTCTCTGAGTGTTGTGGAGGAAGAAGAGCGGCATGACTCTCCAGATGACTCCAGATAACTTCTAACATTGTCACACAGATTATTCAATGTTTCTTATTTTAACTGTCATAGTTTATTTTTATCCTGCTCTATTTATCCATGTACATGCATCACACTCCCCTTTTGTTTTGTTTTTTTATTCAGTCATTTTTTTCAACTGTCATTGTCGTTCATTTGCTACCACTGTAATACAGTGTTGCTGTGCCATTTATTTATTCAAATCATACACATATCCCGTCATTGCAAAAATGTACATTGCATTTATGCCACTCTTTTTTTTTCATGATATTTCTTGCGTAACACTGTGCATGTGCCTGGCAATGTTTTTCTTTTTTCTCTAGGTCGTATGTTTTACTTGTTACTTCCTTTACTGTGAAGGGACAAGTGGCAAAATAACAATTTGAATGTGTTGAATGTGACAAAGTACTTGAATTTTGAAAACTGTGAAAGAGGGTGTATAAATAAAAGTTTGTCTGGGTCTGTCTGGGTCTCGGGGTTCAAGTCCTCTGGTGTCCTACTTCTTCCCCTCCCTCTCCCTCTACCTCTGCCTGCACCTACTCCCCTCCCCCTCTGCCCCTGCCTCTGCCAGCACTAGTGTGTGGGGCTCAAACTGGTGGAGGTAGTGTCCTGGACAGCAAATTCCTGATAAAACAACAGACAGAAATGTTATGTTACAAATGTAAAAATTTTTGATCAATAAGCATCAGAATCATATTGAACTTTATTGCCAAGGACATACAGGAATTCGTCTTGGCTTTTAGTAATTCAGAAATGACAGTGACAATAACAGACTCGCATAGAGTAATTTTAGTAATAAATGTATGTATAATTCTCCATATAGAATCCTAATAATAGAATTATAACAGTATAGGAAACAATTCAATGTGAAGAAACTGTTTAGAATGAATAGTAGTACTTTCCCTGAGAGACTGAACTGTATATTTGTGCGAATTGTGCAGGGTTGATATTCAGGCAATGCGGCACCTTCCTGCCGGTATCGATACGTGTGTTTACTGTGAAATTATCCAACATAACGTTTTATTTATCTGTTTCAAGGCTCTAAACTGTCGGGTGAGGGGGAGGGGGAATACGGTTCTAAACCAAAGTTAAACGTTTCTTATTTTCAGCATTGTCATATGATATTGTTTAGCCACAATTAGATTCATTACCTCATCGCTATTCATCCTTCACACATTCACTGGAAACAGAAATGTAGTTCGGTCCAACTGCAGGCGACCGGGAGATCAGGGATTTTACGACGCTATGCGCTGGTCCTCATGGGAAATGTGGTCTTCCTTCAGGCAAAACACTACCGCTTTGGTCCACCGGCGCCGCCAAAATCAACCAAAACTGAAAGTTCCTAAGTATTGCTTTAATGTTGTATATCATTTTGTCCTTGTACTTTTTATAAGCTTTGGATTGAAGTAGAAGAAAACACAGTGATGCATGCTTTCATAATGGAGTTCATTCAGTTCATCTTTTCTCAGTTTGAAGTGGTTGTAAGAAGCTCAGACCTTTGCTCTCTGTGCTGAGGTACTTCCCTCAGTCAGCCAGTAGAGGTCCCTCCTCCCTCACTGTGTAACAGTGCTCTCCAGCAGCAGAAAAGACCGTCTCTTTTCCTCCCACCGCATATTCCACATGCTTTATTCATGTCACACCCAGACCTGTGTTGCACCACCTTGTATCATTTCCTCTGGAAACACGTCACATTAATTTACCCCGTCTAGTCTAATTTTATGGCATAGATGTTCACCACAATGAAAGCAACATTTTAGTGCTGTGAGCTAAATGTGTTAAATGCACTTGAGATTTCATATTTCCATGGCAGGGCGGTGCAGTGAGACTGTCAATCTGAGGACAGTGGCTCTGTTGGAGCACAGCCACGCCAACACTTCCATACTAAATTGGAACTAATAATCATTTTACTGTCAACTAAACGAAATTTAAATCACATGATTATCTATGCAGATAAGAACTTAATGCCTCTAATGCGTCTAATTTTAAGGCAAAGCAGAGCTGAGATGCCTCGAGCCAAGTGGAGCCTAGTTAGGGTTATTTATTATGTGCTTTTAACAAACAGGATTGTTACAAAGTGCTGTAGTTAAAGGGTTCAACAATAGATAAAAGATGGGATAATGAAAGTGTGAGATGGAGCACAAACCAAGAAATGGGGTCAACGCTTGTGAGTATGCAGAGACTGTGTGTTTGTATGGATGTGACAACACTAGGCCATTTCAGAGCAGTCCATGAGAGAATTGAAGCTGTGATGTAGACAAAAAGGAAAGAAATGGCTGGCACTGAGGTAAAGGGATAAATCAGGATGAGTCTAGTCTCAAATACTGAGAAACTGGCTGCAGCTACATGTTCAGACTGGGACTTAAAAGTCTATCTATTATGACAAATTGCCCACAGTAACAAGGAGAGAAGACATTGTCTGTGATTTGAGGTGTTTTTAGGTCTCTGTGTTGGCGATAGCCTAGGCTGGAGGCACAACGTTTTCGGGTTGTCTGACTGCCCGTCTGTCCATTCTTGTGAATTCGATATCTCAAGAATGTCTTAAGGTTTTTTTTTTGTTTTTTTTTTTTCAAATTTGGCACGCATGTCCACTTGAACTTAACAATGAACTGATGACATGTTTGTGGCCAGAAGTCACTGTGACTGTGATGCTTCTGTTGCTTGGTCACTAGTGACCCATTTTACATAACCTCAATCAATCAATCCAATCAATCCAATAAAAAGCCCAATATCACAAATCTCAGGAAGAGCAACTCAGGAGGGATCCCTCCTTTAGGACGGACAGATGTACAATAGATGTCGTACAGAACAGATCAACATGATAAATTAACAGTAATCCGTATGACACAGTGAGACAGAAAGAGAGACAGAGATAGAGAGGTGCAGGACAGACAGTAATGATAAGTCATTTGCCCCATTGTTTATATAAAATGTTGATAAGTCCAGTTTTCTGCTTAATGATTGGATCTCTCTTACAAACATGCATCCGTAGTAATTAGCATCTTACTGTACATCTGTATGGACATAGGCTTTTGCTTTTGACGAATATTTTCTCACTCAGTTTCTCATTCTTTGTAATGATGATTCAAACTGTAGGGTTTTATGTCCCTCAAAATGCTTCAAACTCAGTCATCTAACCTTTTGTTTGTAGAAAAATGAATTGAACTTTCAGAAAACTGGAGTCCCTGAAATAATTCTACAAATGTGTGTAATACATACAAGCAATATTTATTATCAGTGCAACTAATAAGAGTCTCAGTGAAATATTCTGTCCTTAACCAATCAAGTATCCTCACCAACACCCACAGTTAAAAAAAAGTTAGGCCCAGTCCCATTTCCTAATTTTTTCCTACCCCTTGTTTTCAGGTGCCTCTTTTGCGCTCTGGAACAGAGTTATAAGTTATAGTGGCTGAAGTCATTGTTCATTTTGTTGACTTTTTCATCAGTGACTTTTATCCATGATGAAAACAGGATGATAACAGGCTAAAGATCTTGATAATAAAACTTAAGATGAAATCTGTGTTTCATTTTCGTTGACAAGACGTGATGAAAATGTTAGCAGTGGACTATCAGACATTGAAAGCCGAGAACAAATGTGCTTACAATTATCTTAAAATGCCGCATGAACGTCAGGCTGGTAAACTTGAGTAAATAGTCGGCGCCAGGATGTTTTGCTAGCCAGCAAAATCACTCACACTGGAGCAGCATCAGGGCTTGGTGTGAGCTGTAATTCAGCAGCAAATAATCAGTGATGTCTGTCTGACTGTGGATGGTGGAGCTGCTGAATTGATTTGTGGAATTTGTTAGTTGCAATGGTGGCTGTTAGCCGTTACCTCCACTTGTTAGCCACTGAACAGCAATGGAGCAAGCAGCAACCGGCCGCTAGACTTCACAGCTGATCCCCACAGGACTCCACTTAGTGCGGACTGGAGAAGCTTTATGGGTTGATGCTGTTTGACAGCCAGGTAGGAGGCTCAGTTATCTGAGTGTAACTGTCTCTTAAAAGACACAATAGTACAATCTCCGCCATTGCCTTGTTTGTTGTTGTCTGAAGCCTTTAACTCCGCCCTCTGGTGCCATCTATTAGCTGTCTCTATGCCAACATAAAGGATGCATCGAAGTATGAGGGCAGCGATGTTTACAATGTTGATTAAGATGGATATCTATGTTTGTACATAAAAGGAGTATAAATAAGCCTTAGGTGGTAGAGGAAAAGGGTGTATTGGGATTAAGCCTATAATAATCCTGCCCCAGGTACATGGTTAACCCCTGAGTGATCAGGATTCCTTGGAAAACAAACATTTTACTCCTCTCACTTGTAGTTTTTGCATTAGCAAACTCATGCTGGGTATTTGATGCACTTCTGTCATCATAAAACATGGAAGCTAGCAGTATTTATCATCACCACTGGAATCATCATTTCTTTTCCATACATTACAAGCATCTTGCCACTTCTCAGCTAAAGGGGATAGTTGGCAGCTGTAGCATTCTTTTTCCTGGTAGAGCATTTTAGCAAAATGTATTCCACTGGAGACAGACAGGAATACCAATTGTTTGTTTATTGGTTTATTCACAGTAGCAAGGTTACTCAATGGCAGGGTGTCAGAGGTTCCTGTAAACACTTTAACCTGTAGATGACCATAATTAGAGCACGACTGACAGCCAGCTTACTCTGTGCATATCAGGTCAGTGTCAGATTCCCTATCACTGTCTGGAACTTTGCTTTAGAGGGATGTGGGTTGATTGGGGACAAGGCTTCTCTCTTGAATGTGTGCCTCAGTATATCTGTCTCAGCTTTGAATTTTAGTACTGAAGGTGTGCTAGAGCCCATTATACCCTGAACTGAACACTGGGCCATTTCAGTTCTCCAGCTACAAGGCCGTGAAGTCAATAAATCTGTAACTGTTTCCTGATGGCAGTTATTTGGTCCCTGAAATGGGATCCTGCTGAAAACATCTGGTGGTTTGCTCCAAGCAGGCGTTTTACCCTATTTACTCTTTCAAAATAGTTGTGTTGTGCTTTAATTGTAGTATGAACAAAGAGTTACAGTTGTAGAGGGAGGGTGAGAGAAACCTTCCTTGTGCTGGTGTGTATTTACTTTTGATGTTTTACTTTTCCTCTCAGGTAGAGTGGAGACTGAAGCTGGTAAGCCAAATGCGATATCCTTTACTTTTTCCCAGCTCCTTCTCTTTGACCTCAATGGAAAACTTCTGCTCCACTGCTGTCAGTGTCGGAATTTCACAGACATACATACTATAGATGTGATTTTATGCTCATCGAGATAGAAGCATGAGCTGATCGTCTTGGGTACTTCGAGTTTTGCAGCACTGTTTACCTACAGGACATCAGCTGAACTGCTAAAATATCACTTGCCACTGGTCTGCTGCTAGCTTCTGTTAAGCTAATGTGTTGATGAAGGTTATGAGTTGCGCCCATACTTAGGACAGTAATAAAATAATAACGCAGAGGCTTCATAGTCCTACGTTGTGAACAGCAATGTATTAAAGCTTCACTGCTTTTATTTTACCTTTCACAATAAAAGCCCTAGACATACACACTGCATCACTGCATACCAGAGGGAAGGCTGATGAGTTGTTATTTTATTTAATACTAATAACTAGTCCATACCCATTGAGTGCACAGTTGCCCACGTACAGTTTCACATGGTGTGTGTTTGGGATACAGGTCATAGGAAATTGCAGATTGAATAGTCAACTGAACCCATTAAGAAGAGCAATGTATTCAGACAGAGTTTTTGTGAATTTGATAGTACGATTGCTTTATTGAAAGTACAGTAGAACCATTGCCAATAGTGGGATAGTTAGTGGACTTAAACTGTACATTATTAGTTAAGGTAGTTGAAAGGCAGATAGTTAAAGTGTTTATATGTTGCATTGACTTAAACGTGGGGCGCACTGGTAGTTCACATGGGAAAGGTGCTGCTAGCCCTTGTTGCAGCGGTGGGGGTTGGAATCTGGCCTTCGTTCTTTGCTGCATGTCTTTCTTGCTCTCTCTCTCTCTCTCCCATCCTTCCTGTCAAGCTTCACTGTCCTGTCAAATATAGGCAAAAAATATATGCTTACAAAGTTGCGTGGTGATCGGTGAAACCCTTGAGAGGTTATACACCTTTCTGATGAGCCACACCCTCCGCAATATTCATTGCCTTATAGAAGAGCAGTTTTAGTAAGTTTTCCACTTTTGCCGAGGACTTTAGATATTGGTCCCTAGATTATGTTCACCGCGTTTCATGCAGATCGGTCAAACTTCCTAGGAAGAGATCAATTTTAAGTGTTTTCAAACATTTCAAAATGGCTGAAAATCTGTATGATTGGAAGTTATAGGTTCTTGAGGCGAAGTTGTTCCTCATCAGGAGAGGCATCTCTGTGCAAAGTTTCACGTCTCTACGACATACGGGGCATGTGATATGCCCATTCAAAGTTTGCAATTTCAGTCCGTTGCTATAGCGCCCCCTTTGGCCAATTGAACTATATTGCTTCATTCGCATCCTCCCATGACCCTCTACCACTGTGCCAAATGTCACATAGATTGACCAAGTCAGTGAGGAGAAAAACGTGGAACACACACACACACACACACACACACACACACACACAGACAGACAGACTGAGTTTTCGTCATTATATAGTTAGATAAAACCTATTTGAAATAAGGACTAGGAGAAAAAAAATGTTAAATTTAAACACTTTCATTTTAAATGTAACCTTTCCTGTGAAAAGTGGACATGTCCGGGCAAAAGAGGATGTTTGGTCAGCCTAAAACTGCTAGTGTGCCTCTCACTCAACAGGTTATTGGAACGTTCCGTACGTTATAAGCAGGGAGTGAGTGAGTTTGTTCATGCATGGTGGAAAGATTAATTTTATTTTGAAAAACGAACACCTGAGTCAAAACCTGTCTGGCTGTACTGTGGCACGCTCAAGAGTGGTGGGGAGGCAAAGAGACGACAGTCTGAAGTAGAGGGAGAGAAAAGGGTGAGAGAAAGGTACCTAAGCAAGGTTAAGTTTGATGCATGCAACACAGACTCCACTCCATTGATTGTGTGCACAGTGCCGTTTACAACTGTCGGTCAGAAAAATGCAGGCTGAACTGCGCTCTTGTGTGCTCACCTGTCTGCATGTGTGTTTGCACACGTGTCTGTGTGTGTGCGCTCATCGGGGCCGAACCACACCATGTGCAATACAGAGCAGAGGAGGATTTTAAAGGTGTGACAGAGACAAAGAATGACATGCTGTCATGTAAACAGTATGTCATCACGTTATAAGGTGAAACGTTTCTCCATATAACACAATAAATAGTATATTGTTATGTTATTATATGAAGCGTCCGTCGTGCAAAATAATATATGTGCGTCACTGTTAGTTGCATATAGGGGAAAGGCAAGGCAAGGCAAGGCAAGGCAAGTTTATTTGTAGAGCACAATTCGTACACAAAGTAATTCAAAGTGCTTTACAGAACAAGAAAATGCATTAAAATCACAATACAAAATAAAAACATAAATAATCATTATAAAATGAACTTTAAAAGAGAAAAGTGCAGATAAGATCCTTTCAGTCATATGCACAGTGAAATAGAGCTGTTTTGAGCCTAGATTTGAACATTGTCGGAGTAGAGGCCTGTCTCACATCTTCAGAAAGACTGTTCCAGATTTTAGCTGCATAAAACTGGAACCCTGATTCCCCATGTTTAGTCCTGACTCTGGGCACCAGCAGGAGGCCAGTCCCTGAGGTCCTCAGAGTCCGCGATGGCTCATATGGCACTAACATGTCAGAGATGTACTTTGGTGCTAGGCTGTGGAGAGACTTGTACACAAGCAGAGCTGCTTTAAAGTCTATTCTCTGAGCCACAGGAAGCCAGTGTAGAGACCTGAGCACAGGACTAATGTGCTCGTACTTCCTGGTTCTGGTCAGGACCCGAGCAGCAGCATTCTGGATGTACTGCAGCTGTCTTACGGCCTGTTTGGAGAGGTCAGTGAGCAGGCCGTTACAGTAGTCTAACCTACTAGAGACAAATGCATGGATAAGTCTCTCCAAGTCAGGTTTAGACACTATACCTTTGATTTTGGCAATGTTTTTTAGATGGTAAAAGGCTGCTGATGTTATTGATTTGATGTGGCTGTTAAAGTTCAAGTCTGAGTCCATTATTACCCCGAGATTTCTAACCTGATTTGTAGGTTTTAGAGAGAGAGACTGCAGGTGACTGCTGACACTTTCTCTTTGTTTCTGTGGACCAAATACGATGACTTCAGTCTTGTCTGAATTTAGCTGGAGAAAGTTATTTTGCATCCACACACTGACCTGTTGGATGCAGTGACAGAGTGAATCTACTGGTCCATATTCACCTGCTGTCAGTGAGACATAGATCTGAGTGTCGTCTGCATAATTGTGGTAGGACACATTATTACTGTATTAACTGGCCTAAAGGCAGCATGTATAGACTGAACAGAAGGGGTCCCAGGATTGACCCTTGGGGCACCCCACAAGTCAAGGCCATGTGGTCTGAGGCACAGTTACCAATTTCAACAAAGTACCTCCTGTCTTCCAGATAGGGCTTCAACCAATTTAGGGCATTGCCAGAGATGCCCACCCAGTCCTCTAATCTCTGTAACAGGATCTCATGATCGACAGTGTCAAAAGCAGCACTCAGATCTAGCAGGACTAAAACTGAGACTTTGCCTACGTCAGTGTTCCGGCGGATGTCATTTGTCACCTTAATAAGAGCGGTCTCAGTGCTGTGATGGGGTCTAAAACCTGACTGGAAAACATCAAAGGAGTTGTTCATTAGGAGAAAGTCAGTCAGCTGTTGGTAAACAACTTTCTCAAGGACTTTGCCTAAAAACGGCAGATTTGAAATGGGCCGGTAGTTGTTCAGGACTGTGGCATCAAGACTGCTCTTCTTTAGGAGAGGCTTAATGACCGCAGTTTTCAAGGCCTTTGGGAATGTTCCAGACTGTAGTGACATGTTAACTATGTGAGCGGGTGGTGGTAACAAACTGCTCAGCACAGACTTTAGAAATCTAGTGGGTAACACATCAAGGCAGCATGTAGAAGAACTCAGACTGGTGATGATCTCTTGGACAGTTTTGTCAGTTACAGGTGCAAAATGAGTCAGCTCTAAGTGTCTAGGTGGCTGCAGGGTTGCTATTGGTGTTGTGAAATGATGGCATTTTTAATGGTCTGAACCTTGTCGCAAAAGAATACTGCAAACTCATTACACTTAGATGTGGAGATCAGTTCCAACGGCAGTTGAGCTGGAGGGTTTGTTAATCTGTTCACTGTTGCAAATAAGACACGCGAGTTGTTACCGCAGTTTCCAATAATTTCAGAAAAGTACCTCTCCCTTGTTCTACGTAAGATCTGGTTGAACACGTACAGCTTTTCTTTGTAAATTTCATAATAAACATGAAGCTTTGACTTGCGCCATTTCCGCTCGGCCCTCCGGCACTCCCTTTTCTGTGCCCTGACCGAGTCGTCATTCCTCCATGGCGCCTTCTGCTTATCTTTAACCATTTTAACCTTCACAGGGGCAATGGTGTCCAGAACAGTCAAAACACTCGAAGTAACAGAGTTCAACAAATCATCAACATTAGAATTAGAACATGAGGCATTTTATAAGTTTATCATTTCCATGAACAGAGCCTGTGCTGTTATTTATGTGTCTCCTCCGAACAACTGCAGGACGAGCCGGTGGTTTGGGAGAAACAGACAGGTCAAAGAAGACACAGAAATGATCAGACAGAGCAACATCAACCACATTGACATTTGAAATATTAACCCCCTTTGTAATAAGCAGGTCCAGAGTGTGCTGCGCTCTGCTGTGTGTGGGCTCACACACATGCTGAGTCAGGCCAAAAGTTTCAAGGACAGCACTGAGCTCTTTAGCATTTCTGTCACAGACATTATCCACATGTACATTAAAATCACCCGTAATGACCAAACCATTAAAGTCTGTGCATACAATTGAAAGCATCCTGGTAAAATCATCAATAAAACTTTGACGGTGCTGGGGAGGCTTGTATATAACTACATAGAGTATGGACAGAGATTGTTTTAGCTCCATTTTAAAGGATACATACTCAAATGATAAAAACACCCCAAATGACAACCTGTGCGTGACCATATGATCTCTAAATATTGCACAGACACCTCCACCCTTTTTGTTTTCTTGTGTTTCAGATTCAAATTTGTAGTTGGGTGGAGCTGATTCTGTTAGAACAGCATTACCTGTGTTTTTGTCAAGCCATGTTTCAGTTAAAAACATAAAATCAAGATTATACGAAGAGATCAAATTATTAATTAAAAATGATTTGTTAGACAAGGATCTGACATTAAGCACAGCAAGTTTCAGATTAGTTTCAGTGGGACTGGACATTATCTTCTTACAAGGGATATGGATTAAATTTCTCTGATTGGACAGTCTAACTGTCCTTCTGTAATCTGGTCTATGTGGTGTGGCTGTAGATATAGCACTAGGGGAGAATATTGTCTCACAGGGCCCAGCTTGATATTACCTTTATCATGGCTGTAAGTCCTGGGACAGCAGAGGCCCTGTGCATCCTAGCTCTTAGGGATACCAGCTCTGGGGGCAGGCAGGGGAGGACGAGCAGAGGGAAGTTTGGGTGATGGACATGAAAACTGAGGGGGAGGAGCTGGGGGAGCTTTAGTTTGTGAAGCAGGAGAGTTGAAGCTCCTGTCAATCAATCAATCAATCAATCAGTTTTATTTATAAAGCCCAATATCACAAATACAATTTGCCTCACAGGGCTTTACAGCATACGACATCCCTCTGTCCTTTGGACCCTCACAGCGGATAAGGAAAAACTCCCCAAAAAAAACCCTTTACCGGGGAAAAAAAAATGGTAGAAACCTCAGGAAGAGCAACTGAGGAGGGATTCCTCTTCCAGGACGGACAGACGTGCAATAGATGTCGTACAGAACAGATCACCATAACAAATTAACAGTAATCTGTATGACACAATACAATAATCTGTATGACATCCTCGATAATGACAGTAGCTTACAACAACATTCATGAAAGTAATAATTTGTCGTTATAGTTCTGGCTACTGTGGTACAATATGTTGAAAGTATATATTAGTATCTGGCAGTATACATGTATGATAATAATCATATGTGTATAATAACAGTAGAAGTATGACTAATGATGGCAGCAGCAGCAGCAGGAGGCATCTGGCAGGACCACGGCAGCAGCACAACCACACACGTCACACTGTCGAGGCACCGCTGCAATACGAGTTAACCTGAGAGACAGTGGAGCACAAAGGCTCCGGAGAAGAAGCCGAGTTAGTGACATCCAGAATGGCCGAGTAAACAAGATACAGTAATAGGATACGCAAGAGCGAGAGAGAGAGAGAGAGAGAGAGAGAGAGAGAGAGAGAGAGAGAGAGAGAGAGAAGGTGCCCGGTGCATTATAGGTGGTCCTCCGGCAGACTAGGCCTAAGTCAGCCTAACTAGGGGCTGGTACAGGGCAAGCCTGAGCCAGCCTTAACTATAAGCTTTATCAAAGAGGAAAGTCTTAAGTCTAGCCTTAAATGTGGAGACGGTGTCTGCCTCCCAGACCGTAACAGGAAGATGATTCCACAGGAGAGGAGCCTGATAGCTGAAGGCTCTGGCTCCTGATCTACTTTGGAGACTTTAGGGACCACGAGTAACCCTGCGTTCTCAGAGCGCAGAGTTCTGGTGGGATAATATGGCACTATGAGCTCTCTAAGATATGGTGGAGCTTGACCATTTAGAGCTTTATAAGTTAACAGTAGGATTTTAAATTCAATTCTGGATGTTACAGGGAGCCAGTGCAGAGAAGCTAAAACAGGAGAAATATGATCTCGTTTCTTAGTTCTTGTTAGTACTCGTGCTGCTGCATTCTGAATTAGCTGGAGAGTTTTTAATGACTTACTAGAGCTACCTGATAATAGAGAGTTACAGTAATCCAGCCTTGAGGTAACAAAAGCGTGGACCAATTTTTCTGCATCTTTTTGGGTCAGGATAGGCCTAATTTTTGCAATATTACGCAGATGAAAAAATGCAGTCCGTGAGGTTTGTTTTAAATGAGAATTAAAAGACAAGTCTTGATCAAATGTTACTCCGAGGTTTCTTACGGTAGTGGTAGAGGCCAGAGCAATGCCATCGAGAGAAACTATGTCATCAGATAAAGAGTCTCTGAGTTGTTTGGGGCCAAGAACAATAACTTCAGTTTTGTCTGAATTTAACATCAGGAAATTGGTGCTCATCCAAGTTTTTATGTCTTTAAGACAATTATGAAGTTTAGTTAATTGATCACTTTCTTCTGGCTTCATCGATAAATACAGCTGTGTATCATCCGCATAACAATGGAAATTTATAGAGTGATTTCTAATGATGTTGCCTAAAGGAAGCATATATAGAATAAATAGGATTGGTCCAAGCACAGAACCTTGCGGAACTCCAAAACAAACTTTAGTACGTACGGATGATTCATTGTGAACGTCAACAAATTGAAAACGATCAGATAAATAAGATTTAAACCAGCTTAGTGCAGAACCTTTTAGGCCAATTAAGTGTTCCAGTCTCTGTAGCAGAATTTCATGGTCAACAGTGTCAAACGCTGCACTAAGATCTAATAAAATAAGTACAGAGACGAGTCCTTTGTCTGAAGCAATCAGAAGGTCATTTGTAATTTTAACTAGTGCTGTCTCAGTGCTATGATGCGCTCTAAATCCTGACTGTAATTCCTCAAATAAATTATTATCATGGAGAAAATCACACAGCTGGTCTGCGACTACTTTCTCAAGGATCTTTGACATAAAGGGAAGATTAGATATTGGTCTATAGTTGGCTAACACCTCTGGATCCAGGGTGGGCTTTTTTAGTAGAGGTTTAATTACAGCTACCTTAAAAGACTGTGGTACATAGCCTGTTAATAAGGATATATTGATCATATCTAATATATGAGTGTTAACTAAAGGTAAGACCTCCTTGAGTAGCCTAGTTGGGATGGGGTCTAAGAGACACGTTGATGATTTAGATGAAGAAATCACTGCGGTCAATTCTTGAAAAGAAATTGGGGAGAAGCAATCTAAATAAATATTAGGTGCTACAGCTGAGTTTGAGGTTAGATAGGTACTATCTGAGGACAGGAGGTCATGAATTTTGCCTCTAATAGTTAGAATTTTGTCATTAAAGAAGCTCATAAAATCATTACTGCTAAGGGCTAAAGAATACAAGGCTCAATAGAGCTTTGACTCTCAGTCAGCCTGGCTACAGTGCTGAAAAGAAACCTGGGTTATTTTTGTTTTCTTCTATTAAAGCTGAGTAATAGTTTGCTCTGGCATTGCGGAGGCCCCTCTTATAAGTTTTGAGACTGTCTGCCCAGATTAAACGAGATTCTTCCAGTTTGGTTAATCGCCAATTCCTTTCAAAACTTTCGCGATATTTGTTTTAATTTATGGGTTTCAGAGTTATACCACGGAGCGAACTTTCTTTGTTTTGTTAACTTCTTTTTAAGAGGAGCTACAGAGTCGAGTGCTGTTCGCAGCGAGCTTACGGCGCTATCAACAATTGATCAATTCGGGAGAGGTTAAAGTCGGTACGGGAAACCTCTGTTACTAAAGGACTTGGTATTGAATTTAACGACGGAGTAATCATTTCCTTAAATTTTGCGACAGCACTATCTGATAAACATCTGGTATAGTAACTGTTGCTGAGTGGTGTGCAATCGAGTAAAAAGAAATCAAAAGTAATCAAATAATGATCCGATAGCGAGGGATTCTGTGGAAAGACTGTTAGGTTATCAATTTCAATTCCATATGTCAGAACTAAATCGAGGGTATGGTTAAAACAGTGAGTGGGTTCATGTACACCCTGACTGAAGCCAATGGAGTCTAATAATGTGATAAACGCGGTAGCCAGGGAGTCATTATCAACGTCGACATGAATGTTGAAATCGCCTACAATAATAACTTTATCTGATTTAAGAACTAAACTGGATAAAAACTCTGAGAATTCAGATATAAATTCAGAATACGGGCCAGGAGCACGGTACACTATAACAAATAAAAGTGGCTGCGAGGTTTTCCAGGTCGGATGTAAAAGACTAAGAACGAGGCTTTCAAATGAATTATAATCTAGTTTTGGTTTAGGGCTGATTAACAGACTAGAGTTTAAAAATGGCTGCAACTCCCCCTCCTCGGCCGCTTGCCTCGAGGAATGTGGGTATTATTATGACTGGGAGGAGTGGATTCATTTAGACTAACATATTCATCTTGACACAGCCAGGTTTCAGTGAGACTAAGTAAATCAATATGATTATCTGATATTAATTCGTTTACTAACACTGCTTTAGACGAAAGAGACCTGATATTTAACAGTCCGCATTTAATTCTCCTGTTTTGTCTTTCTGTCACAGAAGAGGTTTTAATTTTTATGAGGTTGTTATGCACAACTCCTCTTTGTTTAATTTTAGATTTAAATAATTTAGGTGGTCGGGGGACAGACACCGTTGGTATAAAACTATGGAAACTATAGCTGGGTAAGTGAACTAGAAGCTCAGAGAGGCGTATAGACTGTGACTCTCTGTGACTTGATATTAGGGTGAGGGGAACCATCTTAATCCCTGATTGATCAGGCTTTCAAGATGGTTGGGAAGGCCCATGGGGGAAGGTGGGAATGGAAGGAGAGGGAGAGGGACAAGGCTCTAGAGGGGGTAGATGTGGCAGGGGGGGGCCCAGGGCTGGTCTGGGGGTAGAGGAGGTGATGGGGGTGCTGCTGGGTTTTGAAACTTCTGCTGGGCCGTCACAGGCGAGTCCAAGGCCTGTGATGAGGGCCCGGGGGGAGGTGGAACTGATGGCGGGCCTGAATCCTTCGCTGGGGCGGTGGAGGCTATTGTGGTGCTGGAGCTGAATCCTTCGCTGGGGGCGGTGGAGGCTGTTGTGGTGCAGCTGGTGCTGAAACACTGGCTCGGTCTCTGGCTTCTGCGACAGAGATGCTTCTCTTGTTCCTCTTTTCTCTCATGGTCCTTCAGGACCCTGTCCTGGCCCATTCTGATGCCTCAGAGCGTGGAGGAGGTGTTCTGTCAGCACTCTCTCCCACCTCTGCACAGGTGTGGGCCCTTTCCCTTGAACAGGTCCTCTCATTTCCAGAACAGATAAAAGTTCTCAATATAGTGCAATCCTCTGTGCGCACACTCTTTGGACAGCCATGTGTTCAGCTGAAGCAGCCTGCTGAACTTATTATCTTCCTGTCTATGTTTGGAAGAGGTCCACTAATGAATTGCCTTGACCTCCAGTTTATCGAGCTCCTTGAGAACTTAGTGAAATCCCTTTCAAGACTTCAGTCTGTTCCTTTCTGATTCCACTGCACCCACATGCACGATCAGCTGTTTGACTCCTCGGTGTGTAGACAAAACTTTTGAGAGGTGTTGTTATCTCAGAGACAGTGGCACTGGGACAGCAGCATGTTTGAATTCTTCCGTGGTTTATGCCACTGATAGCACCGTCTCCTAACAGCAGCGTATCTCTGACCTTGACGTTTGGTCCAGATTGTCTGTCTGCCTGCTGTCTTTTGCCGACTTTATGGCTCCAGTTACGTGAAGATAATCCATTTTCTCTTTGTTCGTTAGAAACATTAAATTCAGTCTCTGACAGTGGCAAAAATCTGTTTGTAAGCTGTATTTGGGTGATGTTACGTAGGTATTAACATTGTCTCTCATCACTTTGTGCTGCTTTGGCTTAGCACCAAGTTCTCTCCAGGATGAGGCATTTTGGTCTTTACAGAGTTTTGGAAAAGACACAGTATCACTCAGGTTTAAGATGAAAGTAGCAGGTTTTTCACCCTTTTTACTGAAAGTAACTGTCGGCTTCTTACCACCGGATGTCACTGGGAGCATCTTGTGAAGTCCTTTTTCAGATTCTAAAGCAAAAATCCGTGCTTGTAGCTCATTAATTTCTTGTTGATATCTCCGACAGCGTTCACAGAAATAATTTGTTTGGTTTCTTTCCCCGGACATGCTGCTGGCTCGTCAGATCGGTTAAAAATATAAAAATGTTCTTCAAAGTCTTGATTTACTTAAAATAATTCATGAAATGATGGATATAGAGATTTTCCAGGATTTGTAGAAGGAGTAAAACAATTAAAAAGCAAAGAAAAGAAGGAAGCAGGCTGGAGCAAGCAGGAAAGCGTCTGCACTCTTCAGAAGCAGGAAGCAATGGGAAACACTGTTGCTCAATGAATTCTTCCAAATTAGTGTTAGTGTATTTTGATAAGGGCTTGATGCTAACTTTTTCCCAAGGAGCACATGTACTCCTAAATTGAAAAAGTAAGGAGCACACAAAGAACTTAGGGGCACAATGTAAATTGATCAAATAATGTGTTTTCCGTAATAAACATGATGCAAATAGACATTTATACAAGCAAAATTATGTAATGAATTTGTATACAAAATGTACAGAAAGAAAATTATCAAGTTTTGAAAAAGTATTGCAATTTAATTTTGTCTTTAATGTTATTATCTTCCGCTTCCGGGTCTACTTCAGGCTCTTCTCTGCTATTGGACGCATGTCGTCACAGCATGGAGGCGCCGTGGCATGCACCCCCTTGCACGCCGCTCAGCTCGGCGGCAGAGCGGTGCGCTCTTGCGCCGCAGTAGCACATACACAATGAAGGGGTTCGTCGGTGGAGGTCTGCGCTTTGCACGCTCTGTGTGAAAAGGGCTTTATTTCCACACTGCCCGGCAGCGGTACCGTGGCGAACGGTCCCTAAAGGCCTCTACACATGATCAGCTGTAAAACTGCTTTGCGCTGGCTGTCCCATTGTTTGTCTATGGAGAGGGCAGCAATGCTTGACAAAGCGGCACCGCTACCCTTGGCGTCGGGCACCGCTCTGATTTTCCGCCCGAGCGCTGCGCTCAGAGTTGAAATTATTTGAACTACGGAGAAAACGGAACAGGCTTCCCCAGAGATCCATCGCTTAACCCGGTCCATCTCCTCCACACTTCGACTTATTTCCACCCAGCCGACAGTGGGATTTATATTCATTGCACCAACATTGGCTTCGAAAACCACCCATAACCGTGTCACACGGGGAAGAGGGAAGAGGGAAGGCGGCTGGAGTTCCTCCAACATTTGCGGTTAGATTATCACATTTTTTTATTGACAAAAATATAGGCTGCTTCGGCTGATTTTTTTTATGTGCACATGTGCCCCAAAATATTTTTTACAGTTCGCACACACCTATTTTTAGTCGCAAATGCGAGTGAAACGCTCGCACTGTTGAGCCCTGTTAATATTCAGAATTTCACTTCGACAGGATCTCTCTGTTTTGACCATACACCTGTTTGCATCCTTGTGTATTAGACAAGTACACAGGCAGAAGTAGTGGAGGAGGTGAGTGGAGGAGAGAAAAGTGGAGAGGCAGAGCAGTTGTGTAGTGAACAAATAGTGTATTTATATAAACATTAACTTTGAAATAGTCATAATTTCATATTTCAAATTCCAACCCCCCCTGTGGTACATTTGCTTGTGAATAGCGAGACCAGTTTACCTGTAGAGCCGTTCCAGTTGATATCCTTTGGCTTTGAGTTGGTGTAGATGGGGTGAAAACCAGGGGGCAGAGTAGGTGAATGATACAGTCAGAGTTTTTAAAAGGAGTGACAATAGAGCAGCAAACCAAGTCCAAGATATGTCCTTTTGAGTGTGTTTGGGAAATTAATGTACTGTTGTAATTAGGGATGGGTCTTTCCCCTACAATGCTACAGGTCCGGCGAGCTGCCGTGCCTACAAGACCCCCCAGCGGACCTATGCCAGGCAAAAAATCATAAATGGACAGAGGCTCTCATCTCTCTCCAAAGCCTTGGCAGCTTCCCTTGAGACCTCTGAAAAAAACTATGCCATTGAAAGACGGAGGTTTCGCTGAAAACTGAAGCCTGTAACCCCTGGCTGGCAAGGGTTGTAAACACCCAGGGGTGAACTGTGCATGCACGCCATTCTTCCTCTTTGGCCTGGGGGATTGAGGCTCAAAACTGGGGAGCTGCACTCTCTCGCAGCGACAGTCTGCACTGCACTCTTTTGTTTTCTCTCTTCTGAAATACTCGCTTATCAATTAATTTACAACTGATTGTTAATTTTTTTGATGATCTAATAATGGGTGCGGGGGACCCCCCCAATATAATGGTAGGGGAAACACTGCGGTATGATGAGAAAGGGGCCCAGTGGAAAGTGATCACGGATCCAGTGCGAAAGCACTTGGAAACTTACAAATCTCTTTTTCAAGAAATGTCCTGGCCTATACAGGATGCCAGTTTACAACACAAAATTAGTTTATATGCAGATGATTTGTTATTATCTACAGAACCCATCTGTGTCACCGCAGGAGACTTTCAAGATCATTAACAATTTCTCTACAGTCTCACACTACACAATAAACTGGAATAAATCAACCATACTACCTCTGTCTGAATACACCGGGGATTCCACAGCCCAAAATCTCCCCCTTCCACTTCACACTTGCGATGTTTAGATATTTAGGCATTAAAGGATAACGTCGGTATTTTTCAACCTGGGCCCTATTTCCCATGTGTACATGTGCGTATGATTCATAGGTACAACTCGTTTTAAAATTGGTTCAGTATTGAGGGAGGCGGATGCAACCGGCAGCCGCAAGGTAGATATGGGGGCAAATGCATCCCGTGTAAGTTTGTGCATTTAAAGTGCTTTTTCATCACTGACTGGTTCACATCGTCAGTGCTGTCTCTGTAAATAGCATACCCTTACCCTTCACTTCATGTGGGCTGTGTGTGACGTCATCTCGCGAGAGCTTTGCTTGTTGCCAGAAGAAAACAGAGGAGCCATGCTGAGCACCGCTCAGAATGGCGCTGGTTGTCCTGGAGTACAGTTGAGAGTTTTACTGCATCGGTATCATGGCTGCATATTTACCTGAATTCGAGAATGAAGATGAGCCCTTATTACGATGGCTGCCTGTACTTATTTGAGCCCGAGTATACGGACAAGGAGCTCCTACAAATTGAAGAGCAGACGAGGACAGAGAGAGAGGGCCAACGAGCAGACGAGGGTGAAGTAGCAGCTGCACGATCGCAAATCTCTTGATCAGTGCAAAACAACCTCAATCACAGACCTCCCTTTCCTGCCACAATCAATCAAAAAACTGAATTACTGCAAGAATACCACAATTCACACAACTTTGACTGCCTGGTGGAAAACCAACAAAATCACCCAATCATCACTTGCACCATGTAGATACACTCCACTTTGGCAAAACCCAGACTTTCAGCTCTTCAACACTACTATTTACTTTGCATCATGGCATCAAAAGGAATCACCCATTTCCATCACCTGTTTCAAAATAATCAATTCATATCTTTCAATGCATTAATCCAGGAGTACGGGGTTGGGAGAGACCAGTTTCTCCACTACCAACAATTAAAATCTATAACTAAATCCAAAATTGACATCACCAACAACACACTACAGCCATCCAGACTAACCATTGAAATTATGAACACCCCCCCCCCCCCCCCCCCCCCCCCCCCCCCCTTACATCCATCTCAGACACTTGATGTTGATCTGGCATTCTCTCACAACCCCAACTTCTGGATACAAATCAATAACAACATCTTCTCTATGACCACTAACACAAATTTACAACTTATACAATATAAAACCATCCACAGAACCCACATCACTAGAGTAAAATGTTTAAAATGGGATTGGCTGACACACCTGCTCACAATGCACACAAGGTAGCTCAGAGGATTATCTGCATGCTACTTGGGTCTGTCAACCAGTTCACTCCTTCTGGACAGTAGTCACTGAGAAACTCACCCCCATTTTGGGCTGCAGAATCCCATTGTCCCCATCACTCTGCCTCCTAGGAGATACCACACAAGTAGCCCTCCAAACTAATCACAAAAACCCATTACTCATCTCTCTATAACTATCGCCAAGAAAGTAATCTTTTAAAACTGGAAATCAAAAAAATCCACACACATCACTGCTCACAAAACAAACCATATATCAGTCTTTAAAGCCACAGTGTGTAGGAATTTCTCCATCTAACGCTGAAATCATATATTGCATTCAGACAGATAGCGCACTCTAGCGCCTCACTGTTTCAAATGTGTATTGCAACAATGGTAGCCACTGTGTATCCAAAAGACATGATAACATTGATGAAACCATGTCATCAGGGCTTGACGCTTAGCATTTTCCCAAGTAGCACGTGTGCTCCTAAGTTGAAAAATCTAGTAGCACACAAATAATTTTAGGGGCACGATGAAAAGTTACCAAATAATGTGTTTTTCTTTAATAAAGTGATATGAGGTCAACGAGGAGGCATTTATAAGCAAAACAATTCAATTCGTAGCTTTTTAAGTTTTAGTTATATTCTCTAAAGAGTGCAGAGAGAATAATACTGTAACAACTCATGTATTGTCAGTTATTTATTGGTGCAAATGTGCACAGTGCAACTGAGACAGTATCAAAACAGCAAGTAAAATTCTCCAAAAAGTGCAGAGAATAATACTGTAACAAGTACTGACAACAGACTTAAGCTTATTTGGCCTGTGTTATAACAGAACATTCATACAACAGGCAGGGTTCACAGAATGTGCTTGAATTGTAAAGCTGAGGGGAGGGGGTTAATGTCCTTGAATTTCAAATGAAATTAACCAATTAGTTACAACCCAAGTAGTTCTAAATGCAAAATCAAAGTCTGCTCAGTCTCTTTAAACACAAAGGATATCGTCCCAGCAGCTTTTGTAATCTGGTCGTCTGGCCCGTTTGGAGGTCAGCCAGCGGTCCACTGCAGGAGTTGGATCGAATTCCTCAACCAAAGGCTGCCACTTGCTCCATGTGTTGAAGAACCACAGAGTATTGATCATGGTCACTGGCAAGGTCCTTTCCCGGTCCATGTCGTAGGAACACCTTCAACGCTCGGTGTATGTGTGGGATCCAACGGGTTCCCTTGACACCGCTGGGACTGCACATGTTCACTCCAAGTAGTTCTCCGAGAGCATAGAGCTCTCGTTTTAACTTGCCACTCATGTGGTAGGTCTTCCAAATAAGATGAAGGAGATCATACACTACTGCCACCTTAGCTTCCTTCTTCTGTAGGTTGAGGATGGCCAATTCCAATCTGTGCAAGAAGCAGACAACATTGATTGCACAGTTAATAATCCTACATAATACATAATCTCTCTCTCTACTCACTCACACATACTGTGTGTGTTGAGAGACAGACACACACACTGAGCAGATGTTTTTTTTTACTAATTTGGTGAGAGAAGCATTCTAACTAATGCTAATAATAAAATCTAAAGACTTCAGCTATCCAGCTCAGCTTGTGTTCCATAACTCCATTCAGTTCTGTATTGCCTTTTATTCCATTCAGTTATATATTATTTCTATTCAGTTAACTGTGAGCAGGAATGCTACATTTAAATGTAATTAGTTAACTTGTGATTACAAACCTGTGTGGCATACAGTGGATGGGAATGACGTGGCTCCCTGCCTCGTTTTGCAGGTGGGCAATCACACCATTACGGATGCCCATGTTGACGCTGGCCCCATCAGCACCGAAAGCGACACATTTCTTCATCCATTCATTCCCTGGGCAGTCTACTGCATCAAAGGTAGCCTTGGTAGCATTCAAGACTCCTGGAAAAACCATAATTAAAAAAGACACTGAATTCTCTCAATAAAAAATGCTATCATATTTACAGCTTTACAATGTTACACTAACTTGATAAAATAATTTGTGCTTAAAAAAGAAACAACTTTCTTACCAAGGGCATGTGAATGTTCCAGTGTCTGTTGGCCAACCAGAATGTTAGTTGGCTTGCCATTCTCCAATAGCCGCACATAGACGATTTCACATTCAATGTTTGAGATATCACTGTCTCCATCGATCAAAAAACGGCCAGGTACGGTGCTGCTCTCAGCTTCACTGCAAGGCTTTCTTTCATCGTGTCTGCAATCTGTCCTATCATTTCTGCACACCTTTTGTCATTGTCGTAGGTTGGATTGATGTCCACTCCGTTTTTCTTGTGTAGGACCATCAGTGGATGAAACTTCACAAAGGGCAGCTCTTCTTTAGCAATATGATATGCGATATTAAATTTGATCTTGAGCTGTCTTCTTTTATCCTCTTCAGAGAGCACGACCTGTCTCCTCACAGCCGCCTGCAAGGGTTTTTGTTGTGCCGCTATGAATGCATCTCTGCACGCGGCATGCCTATGCGATTTACTGTGTTTCACTAAATTATCTCGTTTGAAGTTTGCGTTGCCTGTGACAAAAACGGACATTCCAGCTGCTTGCTTCTGCGCTTTGCAGTACTTACAATACATTAATTGGTTTTCGTAAAGGAGCCACGGGAATGTTTTCTGCCAGTCAGCATTAAACCTGTACTTTTTACGGCTAGGAATGGTAGCGTTATCACCTGCTCCTCCTGTTTCTTCAGTCACGTTAGCTTCTTCATCTAACTCTAACTCTTCCTCGTCCTCGTCCACCATTTCGGCCTCAGTGCCTGGGTCCACAGCTTCTGGCTCTGTCGCCCTTTTAAAATAATCGCTAATGCGCTTCATAGTTCATACGTTTTGTTTTCGTTTGTTTGGCTTCGCCTCGTTACCATATACCCCCTCTGCCTTTAACCGCCTTCTGCAGCACGTCGGCAAGCACGCTCACTACGTGTAAATCACTTTTTGTTTTTTTTTCAGCTGAGGCTGCATTCAAGTGCACAACCGGCCACAACGTCCAAACGTCAGCGACACATCATTAAACATTTATTGAATGGTAAAATTCGGTAGTCGCACACATGCTACTAATTGCATTTCACAATTTGCACTGAACTATTTTTTACTAGCATTTGCGATGAGGTGCTCGCACTGTCGAGCCCTGCATGTCATCTGACACTTCATGGAGTATTCATTCAGGCTCCTACACAGACACCCGTGATGCGAGTTGACAAACACCCTCCTCTCCAACCTGGCTGGGTGGGTGTAAATTGAAACAATCACGTCTTGTCTTTTGACAACTGTCAAGTGGCTCAACCTCACACACACCTCATCCCTCTCCTCGCATCACTGTGCCGCTAACAGCTGTTAGCCGCTGTTAGTGGCCAGCGCCAGAATACATTTGCCAGCAAGGCACATACAGCCCTGCATTCGGCGTTTTCATTGAGAGCCAGGCCAGCGCTGCTTGACTGAGAAGCATAGCTGTTAGCAGCTGTTAGGGCCCCCTCATGATGTCCTCTTGCATATTAGTTCTCGTCTTTTTTTTTTTGTTGTTTTGGTCCTGTGTCTTGGTCCCACTTTGTATAATCTTGTTTATCTGTTTATTGTTTATGTACTTGTCTTCACTCTTCTTGTAAACGTCTTGTTGCACAATGTAAAAAAAAAAAAAAAAAAAAAAAAAAAGTATGTCCTGGCCAAGACAGGCAGCAATATTAGTTACAGACAGACAGGATAAAACAAAAATGCAGAATAAAAATGTAGAACACTCAAACAAGCAGTATAATACACAAAATAAGATTACTACGATGAAAAGCCAAAATTATGTTAATACATACAAGAAGTGAACCATAAAAACACAAAAAAGGGTGACTGCACATGATTACAAAGACCAGCTAAGATATACCATGACATTGGCATATGAAGATTGTGTACAAACTTCTATAACTTTAACTTCTTTAGGCTTGTTTTCAACAAAATACCTTATCTTAATGAAATGTACTGAGACAATTGTATATATGACAAAAGAAAAAGTTAGTTTATTATTTTGATTGTTAATAAAAGCCTGCTTCACCAGTGCATTTTTTTCGTATACCAGTCCACTTTGCTGGAGAGCCAAAAAGTCAATTGCGACACTGGTTATAGCATGTTGCTTTATAGGTTAATTTTGATTACTGCGCACCACCCAGGCCTGGTTGGAGCTAGTGTTAGTGTGGCAGTGCTCATTCGGCCATCACTGCGAGAAACACTGTCTCGACCCAACAGCATTGTTGCAGAAACATTGTGCCCACCCTCTGGTCTTCCTCCACTTCATCCTGGTGAGCAAGCGGCTCAGTATTGAGCCATAAAACTCCCTTCAGCATTTTTGTCTATGTTACCACCATTGGCAGTGTCAGCATGGCTAGAGTTGTTAACAAAGTAAACAATGCTGAACGGGTTTTGGGGTTAAAAATGAAGCAGTTACTCACCAGGGCGACCTGTGGGGAGACTGGAGAGTGGCCACAATGTTTCCGCAGCAACACACTCCACCACTGGGAAGGCGTTACTAGCTGTATTCACTGAATGAGCAGTGCTGCTAGCTAGCCAAAATTTACTCCCACCCAACCCAGGTGGTTCTAGTCCAGAGCAGCTTGAGGTTGGGCAGTTGACATGCTAACTCAACTGGCTGGCTAAAAGGCAAAACATTCAAATTTTACCATCTCTAATTGGATAGTGCTTTGAAATGCAGTGCTAAAGCTCACTGAATAAATGGTGTGTCAGACTAAAAAGATGCCTCATGTATTTCAGGTCCTTTTTTTGTCTTTTGTTTTTTAAGCCATTTGAAAGCAAAATTAACTGAAACAGACATCCTTTAGTTTGCGGTTAATTATCTCGACCTCTTTTGGTTAGATTTTCACAAAAACTTTGTACACACACAAAAAAGATTCAGACGAGATTGTTTTTCGAAATGCCTCTATTTACATGCTGGGGCTGTACAGAATATGAAGAAAAATTTTGCAAATGTTTCAGTCCATGTTGAACTTTCCTCAATGCAAAATAAGGCATGCAGTAACCTACATAAAGTTACCCTTTATGTTTCTTGCCAATGTGATCAACAGATACAGTGTTTTTTCACGTTACATATGTCATGGCAAATTGGTTAACAGGTAGCGTTAGATATACAGGAGAGTGTTTTCTTCATTTTGTGTTTATATTTGGTGAATGCTTCATTTTTCATAAGCCTTAGTAAATGCCTGATGCAAGACAACTCGTGGATACCTGCTTGTCAGAAAGTGAGTTTGTGTGTTTCTGTTTGGAAAAAAAAGTTTCATCAAAATAATTTTAAACAGAAGCACCAAAAGGCTCATTAGGGTTTCCCACACTCATTTATGTGTGGCAGCCTGCCACAGTATCAACATCTGGCACCTCATACTGATTTTCTATTTTTAGAGCTGAACCATTCATTATGAGTGCTTTTGGGATATGCACGGCATGGCAAACCTTCAAATTTAGAGAGGGGACACGGAATGATACAAAGGATCACAAAGTTTGGTGCCTGCTGTTAGCTACAGCCACACTGATCATGCCCAAATTAAGGTTGAAAAAATAGGAAATATTTACTGTACGATAACCGTCTTAGAACCGATACAATTTCCTGGTATTACAGAATTATTATTATCAGTCAGAATGACAAGGAATGAAAACAGTAGGGTTTTTTTTGGTTGAACAAATATTTTATCAGTTTAACTGAAACTTTAAACCAAATAAAGGTGAGATTCTCCATCCTGTTGCAGCTGTTTTCAATATCATAAATAAGCAAATGTCCATGGTGTGATAACTGTCTCTTGTCATATCGTGGTGTACCTTGAAACCAGTATACCACTGCAATCCAAGCCCGAATGCCTTTACAACTAATGATGTTCCCATTGGTCTCAGCTGCACATTGTGTTCAGTTCTACTTCACAAGTCTTAGCATGCTAGAAAGCTAAAGTTAAGTTTAAGTTTATTTACTTTATTAATCCCCCTGAGGCAGGGGCGGACTGGCCATCTGGAGGTTCTGGAGAATCACAGAACGGCCGGTACTGCAGGACGGCCGGCGGCCGCCACGCAGTCATCACTGTTTTCTCTTTTTTTTTTTTGTCTTTTTTCTTTTTCTCCCTGATAATCTACTGTTCCACGTCCAGTCCGCTAGGTGGCAGCCTTTAAATTGGATGCCAGCCGGCCCATAGATATCTATGAGCTGGCCGGCCGCCAATCAAATTGAAGAAGAAGGAAGCGCATTTGTCACGCAAATCGAGCAGCCGTGTGCAGCAGGTGCAGATGGGAGGGACCGCATGCAAGATAACAATATGGATACTGGTATTAATCCAAAAAAACGGAAAGAAAAGGGTGGGGCTGAGAAGGTGAGGGAAAAAACAAAGGCGATTAGAGAGTGAAGCCTCCATGAGTTATGATAAATCACAGTGTTAAGAGGCTGTAATTATACAGTTTAACTTGAATACTCGCTGAGAAATAAACGACACAGTCCAGATGTCTCTCTACTGAACAATACAATGCAGGTGACTGCCTGAAACACAAGTATGAGACTCATACCATGTCTTGTTGTGTTTATTTCTCAGTGAGTATTCTACACTCTGCTCCTAACACAACATCTAGCCAACATCGGTGCTACTGCTATAATTTGGAAGGTATGGTATCGTGTTAAGATTCAAGTATTTTGACACCCGTGTTTGGGGCTGAGGAGTTTCCGCGCACCGGTTGTTGTGGGCTGGGCCGAGTCAAAGTCCAGGGCTGTTTTTTAGTCCCAGTCCGCCCCTGCCCTGAGGGGAAATTCAATGTTTTCACTCTTGCTTGTCAATTACATACAGGTCTGAAAGACACACACATGCACAAACAGGACTTATACATGCACAAAGTGGACAGATGTCAGAGTGAGGGGGCTGCCCTTGGTGAGGTGCCCCGAGCGGTTGGGGTTTTTGGTGCCTTGCTCAAGGGCACCTTGGCAGTGCCTAAGATGGCGAACATGGAAACATTTTACCTACTATCATTAGCATGTTAGTATTTTTTAAGTTTTTAAATAATATTTGCTGATATCACAAAATCTGGCCAGTACGGTTTTGATTTGTTTCAATGTAGGGGCCTGTGATCACTATGAGACGATACCAGTAAATATCCTTTTTGTCTTTTACTTGGCCACTTGCCACTATCTGCCTGCTGCTAGGCTGCTAACACTGTTTGAATGTTTTGTGTGGTTCGACCGGCTCCTCCAGTCTGCACGTCGAAGTATCCTTGAACAAGATACTGAACCCAGATTGCTCCCGGTGGCTGTTCCATCAGTGTGTGAGTGTTAAAAAACTGAATAGCAGGTGGCACCTTGTATGGTAGCCTTGGCCACCAGTGTGTGAATGTGTGTGTAAATGGATGAGTGTGACTTTGAGTGTTAAAAGCACATTGAGTGGTCAGATGACCAGAAAGGCGCTATATATCTCCTCAGTGGCTCTTCCTCAGGTTTCTACCATTTTTTTCCCCATTAAAGGTTTTTTGAGGGGAGTTTTTCTTTAACTGCTGTGAGGATCCAAAGGACAGAGGCATGTCGTATGCTGTAAAGCCCTCTGAGGCAAATTGTGATTTGTAATATTGGGCTTTTATGAATAAAATTCAAAAAAATTCAATCGAAATACAAGTGCAGGTCCATTTACCATTTACACAGACATGCCATGGGAATTTCAAAATAAATGTGCATCTTAAACCTCCCACAGACTGAGATTTTAGCAATCTTACATTTAGTGCAAGATGGATCTTATAAACTTAGGTACAACATCAAGTTTAATGTACGCAGACTATATGATGACGGCGTCTACTGAATCGCAGGCTATGACGTACAATGCAATAGCTTCCCATGCTGAGTGTGCAAGTATGCTGCACTGATTATTACTTTTCCAACTGGGAAGCACAACATAACACAACATCACATTGATAAATAAGCTGAAATTTTGTGGGTACTATATACTGCGGTGTGTCTGTGTGTGTATTTGCTAGCTACCAGGTTGCTTATCTGGCAGCTGCAACTGCTGTTTCCTTCCATGCTTCGTCCTGCTTTATGTGATCATGCTAAGAGCTGAAGGACACATCATACAGGCAGGGCTTCTGCTGCCACAGCTCCACAAGGTTTTCCTCTTTGCTGGAATCTCACACATTTCTTTTAGCGTGTTTTGCCTCCATGGCGAGTTACTGCCTGTCTGTTTGTTTGAGTTTAGTGCCAGTGAGTCATTTCATGCTGCATTTCTATTGAATGGGTAGTAGACATAGCACCAGTCACACAGTGAGATGGTCATCCCAAATTTCTGTCAATGTCAGAATTTTATGCCAGGCTGTCTTTGATCACAGGACTGTGACAACAGCCATCCTTAAACCTCTCACTGTGCGACGTAAGACCACCGTTTTAGATCGACCAAAGATTCCAGCAAGTTTTGTTTCATATAGGTCATCTCTTGTCTGGGACAGCCCAAATCGCTCAGTGTATACGTACATGGTGATATATGTTGATGTTAATTCAGTTTGTCCGTGAGGGAGAGAAATACAGAAGGGATAAGTTAGTAAGGAGGCAAGGGTGTGGCCGCCTAGTAGGTGCTTGTGATTGGGAAATGCAAGTAGATTTAGGGGGAAAGCTTGTTGTTCCCCAGGAAATAGTTTGTACTAAGCAGAGGCCTGACATAGTGTTGTGGTCATTGAGTCAACAGATAGTTTATTTCATTGAGCTGACAGTTCCTTTCGAAGACTCAGTGGAAGAAGCCTATGAAAGAAAAAAAGCTTAGATATGCAGATTTAGGAGCAGAAGCTGAGCAGCGAGGATGGAAGACTAGGATTTGCCCAGTGGAAGTGGGGTGTAGGGGATTTATAGCAAGATCAGCTATCTCGCTCCTGGGGGAACTCGGAGTGCGGGGACAGAGTTTGAAGAAGACAGTGAAGGAAATGTCAGATGAAGCCATAAGAACCAGCAAGGTCATTTACTACAGAAGAAATAATGTTAGTTGGGGGCCAGCAGGGGGAACTACTAAGCAGGGCACATAACTCCTTGAGATCTGGTGGAGAGATCCACTTCCTCTTAGGAGGAAATCCAGGAAGAGGAAGGCTATTTAAGTGTGGGAGTGGCCTATTTGACTCCCTTTTGCTTGAGACCATGCTGCAAGGTGAGTGTGTTTGCTGATCCTGTGAGTTCATTTATCTCCTTTAGCTTTAGTTTATATTGTAGTTATGTTATGTAGTGTGTGAATTAGAGTGTGAATTAGGGCTGTGAAAGCCATGTGTAAGTAAGGAGGAAGAGGAAGGTTATTTAAGTGTGGGAGTGGCCTATTTGAATCCATTTTGTTTGAGGCCATGCAGCAGGGTGAGTGTGTTTGCTGATCCTGTGAGTTTATTTATCTCCTTTAACTTTAGCTTATGTTATGCAGTGTGTGAATTAGAGTATGGTGAATGTGCTAGGAAAGGTAGTATCAGCACAGCCTCTACCTGGAGCTTGCTTGTACGGAGCCTGGGTTTGGTTGAAGGTGGCAGTGCTGTTTGGGCTGAGAAAGCCATGTGTAAGTAAGGTTAAGGAGGTTGTTGTGTGGTGTGGAGAGCAGTGAGACCTGGCATTAGGGGAGTGTCTCTGGGACGCCAGAGATCACTGTCTAGCCTCCTGGAGGTGTCGTGGGACCAACTAGACGAAACACCGGTGAAAGGAGGTTCCCACCCGATGACCCCAAAGACATGTTAGTTATCACTGCTCATTGGTCTGTATAGTTAAGCCTTGCCATAATAGCGTATCATAGGGTTTAGGAGAGTATTCACTGAGTGTTGATCCTTTTCTAGACCACAAACTTCTTGTGTTTATTTGAATTCAACTGTGCTTCCCTGATATTAGATTGTTGATAATTGAATCAATTTACTGATCCAGATCGATGTTTTGTTACACCCCTGAAAGATACACATAAATTTCTCTACAGAACTATGCAGACAAAGGGTGTTACGGGTAACCGATATTTTAACAAAGCTCTGTGCAGGCCTTTGTGTGAGGCAAGTTGACTGGTTGATTCCACTCCTGTTGAGCAACCCCCATGCACGTTCGCCTACATGTGGCCACGAGAAGCATGCTTCCAGCAGCAGACAGGAGATATGGAGTCATATTCACAAAGTACTTTATAACCATAGACTAGAAAAAATACGGTCGTAGCTATCATGATGTCACCCAATAAGGCACTCCAGCCATTGACATCTTGATGTTTTGGAGGTAGAAGTGACTGTATTTGGGCAAGAGGCTGGCGCTGTGGAGGAGTAAAGGGTGGATCTAACTGAGAAGCCAAATACACAGCAGACAGTCTGTCACTCAGAGCAGCCCTGCCCTTAATTATGCATAACTTTAAGCCTTAATAAAATGTAAACCAGTGAGTTTCAGCCTGCGTACAGTTGTCATGAATGAAAAATTAGCTACAGAGGACAAGACTGATTTTGGACCAGGAAGTAAACATGTTTATTTCTGCTGTAAAGTTTGGCATTTTAACATGGAGGTGTATTGGGATTGAGAGGCCTCTTGAGCCAGCCTCAAGTGGACATTCAAACAACTGCAGTTTTGGGCATTTCATGTTGGCTTCACTTTTCAGCCCCGAAGGTGCAGACTCCGCCAGGAATGTCCGCAGTCATTCGGGCTTTCATAGTCGAGCGCACTTCTGCGTCGTAGTTTCCTGTAAAAATGTCCATGTGAAAAATATATACCAAGCAGTCACTGGTGCGTGGAGCGGATTCCGCGGAGGTTCGCGCGGACTCAAAGCGGACGTCCGCAAGCCCTGTACGCGCAAAGCTCAGATTTTCCGACCACACTCCGCATGTATTTTTCACATCGGGGGATTTTTCACAGACATTTTTACAGGAAACTACGACGCGGAAGTGCACTCGACTATGAAAGCCCGAATGACTGCAGACATTCCTCGCGAAGTCCGCTCCGCTTATAGTACGCCCAATATTTTTGAGCTTTTGTTCACCATACGTTCCACCCAAGTATGTTCGGGCCTTCACAGACACACATCAGATGTGTGGAGATACTTCACTTTCCTCCGCTGTGTCAATGTGATGACGTCATCAAATGACTTGTCGACTTGACTTTGACTTTATTGACAGATAAGTCGACCTGAAAAAAAAATCAAAGTCGTTAATGCCCTAGTGTGTACTGACAAAATGTGTCCACAGTCATGGCTGGATTACCAACAGGTTTGAACAGTTCCCAGGTGTTTTCACTGCCATTTCCCTAGTGCATTCTGGGATAGTCTCCATGCTGCTGCCAAAAGAGGGAAAATGAATCAAGAAAAATGAATGTGTCTCTTCTTCTTGCACAGATACCTACCCCTATGTGTCATCACTGGTTTGCACCTTCTTCATGTGTCTAACTCCCCTGTGGATCATCATCTCCTCCAAGCACCCGGCCAGCCGCACTCTGCTCTACTCTGGATGGGAGCCAGTCATCACTGCCATGGTCATCAGCAGGTTTGTGTGTGTGTGTCTTTGTGTGTGTGTGTGTCTTTGTGTATGGAACTCTGAGTGTGTGTTTAGTCTTGAAAGGGGAAAAAACAGCTATTCTGTGTCTGCAACTCCCAGCATCTGGTTTGCTTGATGACTCATCCTTTAATCAAATTGCAGCACCTATAAGCACATACACCCTTGGGTCCCCTTGAGCCTGGCAGCCTTACGGCCAGTAGGAGGGAGAGCAGTTGTTTCGCTCACCTCTCACTGTAAGGGCAGGTAATACCACATATTTCAGGCTTTTATAGAGTCAGACAATAGACAAAAAAGCTGCAAACTATTTAAACTCTTGCACAGTCTTTCAGTCTGTAAGTCTTCACCACTCAGTGCAGCTGATGAAGCAGTTTTAGTGCCATTTATAGATAAGCACACATTCACTGCGGACATCATTTAGATGAAGAATGCCCTTTTGTCTCTCTCTCTCTCTGCCTTTCACACACACACACACACACCCAAACACACACACACACACACACACACACACACACACACACACACAGTAACACCAGTTAATGATCTAATTATGTTGTGTTCTGCAGTATCGGAGGGCTGATCCTTGACAAAACAGTGTCTGACCCAAACCTTGCCGGCATCGTAGTGTACACCCCGGTTATCAACGGTGAGTCACAGCTTTGGCACTGCTTCCTCTTTTACTATGAATGGCTTCAAGGTGCCACTGTTTGATTTGCAATTGCTTGACCCCAGGGCCCCAACAGAAAAGGAGAATCTGGTTAAAGACTCAACCAAATGTTTTAATATAATAGCTTCCTAAATCCTGGGGATATGGAAAAGAGATTTGTTGTACATTTTGTAATGAAAGCTCAAAGCTTGTGCAGTTAGGTTACTCTAGTCCCACCTCCTGTATTTCTCTTCTGTTAAATGGCATGACACAGTTCACAGCAGTCAGTGTAGTAGGATTGTGATGGTTCAGTGTCCCACATATACTACAAGGGATGTCATGAGAATTGATATGAGAATTCATGAGAATTTTTGATACAAAATTCTGAGAGCGTGAGTTTTTCTCCAGTATTGCATGTACCATACGGGATGCAATTCTTCCAGACCTAACTGGGCAGCCTATACACCTATAAGTGTATATGTATATAAATATAAATGTATAATCTGTATTTAAATGGTAAAGGAGGAAGAAAAACACCTGCCAGATGTAGCAGCAGCGAAAGCTCCACCTCAGCTCACTGAAAAGAAAGCGTTTTTGTCCTGTATTTTGTTCATTCCTTGTAATGGGAGCACCACGTATTTACACTAACGCAGATTGAAGAGGCACTGAATGTCTATTCTGCGCTGAGTGCTGCATGTTTGTCATTTTATTCTGGTCAGCCGGAGTTCAGAAATGTTCAATTTTGGGTAAAACACTGCGTTTGTCACTTTTTATCCAGCCCTACAATCACAGTAGAGGAGGTGCAGAACAAATTGTGGGGTGTCGTTTGTAAAGTGGATCATGCTGAAAAAACATAAACATTTTGCCACATTTAGCTTTAAACAATGTTTAAAAAAGTGTTGTCAATTTTTAACGTCACCTTTTACCACATTTACAGCAATATTTGTTAACTTAGAAATATATTAGATAGTTAAATCTAAATATTAGATATGGCACCTAAATGTTAAATCTAAATGTTAAATCTAAATATTAAATCGAAATCGAAATCTGAATGTTAAATCTAAATATTAAATCGAAATCGAAATCTAAATATTAAATCTAAACCTACATGCTAAATCTAAATCTAAATGTTAATCTAAATCTGAATCTAAATGTTAAATCTAAATGCTAAATCTAATCTAATATTTAGCTAATATGCAAATTCACACCGCCGGTCACCAGAAGTACCAAAATAAAAGCTTGAGATGGTCAGACTGTGTTTATAGAATCAAATAATGAATTAAACCCAACTTATCGGGGGAAATGAACACTTGAACATACATTAGTGTGATAATAACTACCTAAAATAACAAAAACATGTTTGGAGAAAGTTTATTTGACATGTACTTTGAGTTGTTAGTGTCCCTTCGGAGAGAATTGCCTGGTTGTTCTCAAATACTTCCGGGTAGAAAACCAGCAGAGTTTAGCTACATATATATATATATGAATAACTCACATTTTTCACGTCACTATATCACCGTTTAGACTAATCTGATGTTTGTAACGTCTATATACACAATGATTGAACACACATTACTATTTCTGTGTGCACGTTTGTAATTAAAAACATGGTTATTGTAGATTAGCTGGGCTAACAGTTTGCTGTTAAGGTGACGTTAAAAAATTCACTACACTTTTTTAAACATTGTTTGAAGCTACATGTGGCAAAATGTTGATGTTATTTTAAGCGTGAGCCACTTTACAAACGGCACCCCATAACAAAAAGCCTACAACAAAGACCAATGGTCAAATCTTGCATGTACACCAGCTGATCAACAACAATGGAAGAGAAACATGTCAATATGCTATAGGATATTCATTAATCATTAATTTACAATATCTCATGAACTCAGAGATGCTTGTACTTTAAGTGTAAGTATTCATCCTTGATGATCCACTTCTAATGTAAATTACACTGGACAAAATTTTAAATGCAACGCTTTTTTTTTGCTACCATTTTTTAAGCTAAAGACATTAAAGACTTTGTAGAAGACTTTTTTTTATGCACTCAATAGATCTATTTCTCTGTTTGGTCACAAAATTGTTCAAATTTGTGCCAGTGAGCACTTCTTCTTTTTCAAAATAATCCATCTATTTGACAGGTGTGGCGTATCAAGATGCTTATTAAACAGCATTATTACAACACAGGTGTACCTTGGGATGGTCACAACAAAAGGCCACTCTAAAATGTGCAGTTTGATCACACAACACGATGCCACAGGGAGTGTGCCATTGGCATGCTGACTGCAGGAATTCCCACTTGTTGCTTGTGACCTGAATGTTT
Organism: Epinephelus cyanopodus; assembly: GCA_026686955.1. NCBI lineage: Eukaryota > Metazoa > Chordata > Actinopteri > Perciformes > Serranidae > Epinephelus > Epinephelus cyanopodus. The sequence continues at coordinate 373,659 of CM048936.1, forward strand.
AGTTCACTGCCATAAGACGTCTCCAATGTTGTTTCCCTGAGTTTTGCAGTACATTCAAACAGCCTCACAACCGCACAGGTCAGTTGCGTTGACAAACTGCTGTCAGAGTAAAACCCTGGTGTAGACAATCAGCATGCAGATGTGCTTCCCTGAGACAGTCTGTGGTGGTTTGTGCAGAAATTCTTTGGTTGTACAAACCTGTTTTTGTATATCAGCTGTTCAGGTGGCTGGTCTCTGATCTGATGGTCTGTGTTGTTAGTAGAGAGATTGCACTTTCTATAATGGATTTAGAATGCTGCATTTCCATGGCTGCTGAGACTTATGGGTATAAAGATGTGTTTTTCTAGAACGAAAAATTAAAGAAATAGCATAAATAAAATGAAAGACTCTTTATTTCTCTGTGCTGAGGAACATTGGGAACTTAGGTCAGAAATGTTGATTTCTAGAAACATTTAGCATGGGAAGTAAAATGTGAAATACAGTGGAATGGTTTCTTCATGACATTCTGACCTAACAGGCAGCAGCAATGTACCCCAGGTTTATTTCACACAGCAGATGACAACAGTTTAACTCTGAAGTTTGGATACAGAGAAACTCTGTTCTTTGTTTGCCTCATTTATGCCTCTCAGTCTGGTAATTAATGCAGTCTTTGACCCTCCGGGCTCAGTTATAGACAAAGTGTTTATACACAAGATGGATGACACACCGTAGAGTCAATTTGTCTTTTGCTGCTCAGCTCCCAGGTGAGAAATGTATGTGAATGTGAAAATAGAAGAAGCACCTGGGCTCAGTCAACAGTCCCTGGATAAATGAAGGTTACTATATAAAGATTCCAAATGCTCATCAGCATAAATAAGTTACCTAATGAGACTAGTTCAGGCAGTCCGCCATAGTCCGTCTATCTCGACTTCATAAAACTGCCCCTCTTTCATTTCCTCTTGCTTCTATCTCCTACTGCTAACTGGCTCTGCCATGGTTGCCAGGGCCCTGGCACCTCCACAACAGGAGATAAGCTTTTAATTAAATGGCATTAATGAGAGACATTAATGAGATGGAGTACGATTCACACTCTAATTGGTTTTCCGCCAAGATGTATCCGGGGCACCAAACAGCTGGGGAATCAAGCCCGTGTCTCTCTGAGGGTGAGGATGTCTGAGCAGGTGTTTTAACTGTTACAACTTTTACACTCTTACAACAATTTAGTCATTTGGTAAGGAAACAGTGAAGCAGCAGGCTACGCATATCTTTCGGTTGATTCAAATGAACCGAGGACCCTGTTTTAATAAAAAACAAAAATGAAAGAAAAGCCAGACGGTACCGAAGTGTGAAAAGATGGTGTGAGGATGTTTCATTAGGAAAAAGTGGGGAAGGAGATGTGTAGAACGTGATAAGAAAAGACAGGTTAAATGAAAAGATAGAGGGTGAAAGCCTCCTTTTTACCACAATGACCTCCATTATTTCATTTGAATACATTATTTTATGCAATTTCGCCCACAATAGAAGCTATCTGTGGCTGCTTAAATTATATTAATATTTAAATCCTCACAAGGTGTTCTGCTATGTTAATCCAGGTATTGAGGACATGTTTGCCAGTCAGTTTTGTGTTGTATTTGTTCTTCTTAAGCTCCAGTATATTACATCAGAAATGGACCTGGTGTTTTCACCTTTGCTATACCTCCGCACTGGTGATAGCCATGGCCAGAGGTATTATATTTTAGGGATGTCCATCCATACATACATCCCTCCATTGGATATATGTATGGACACAATATCTCAAGGAGGCCTTGAGGAAATTTCCTCAAATTTGGCACAAATGTCCACTTGGCCTAAACGATAAACTGACTAGATTTTGGTAGTCATAGGTCAAAGATCAGAGTAATCGTGACTCATCTGTCTTATTCTCGTGAATATGTTATCTCAAGAACACCTTGAGGGAATTTTTCAATCTTAGCACAGACCTCCACCTGTACTCAAGGAATGAACTAATTAGATTTTAGTGGTCAGAGGTCAAGGTTAGTGTGACGTCCGTCGTAGTGGTGTGAAAATGATATCTCAAGAACACCTTGAGGGAGTATTTTCAAATGTGGCACAGACATCTACTGAAGAGAATTTGGTGGTCAAAGGCCACTATGACCTTATGTCCATGTCATTTCGTGAACGTGATATCTCAAGAAGGCCTTGTGGGAATTTTCTTTGAGTTCGGCACAAACGTCCACTTGAACTCAGGCATGAACTAATTAGAATTTGATGGCTGAAGCTCAAAGGTCAAGGTCACTGTGACCTCCCAAAATATGTTTTTTGTGGCTGGAAAGTGGACGAGATCAGGCGGCTGCAGCAGGGGGCGATGACAAAAAGTTGCACAGTTTCACAGGTCAAATCGCACAGTTTCCCAACAGTGTCCAACAGCCTTCAGTCTGTACAGGAAGTCACAGAAACACTCAGAGTTGGGTATAACGCATTACAAAGTAACAACAAAGTGCCTCTGTTGTTTCACACCATCATTTCCCCCTTTTACTCTGTGGTAACATCCCTAGAGGAAATATTAAAAACGCTGGGGTGTTGTTGTCATACAGTTTTCTACGGCAGCAGGTCGTTCTGTGTTTCTACTGGTCAAAGTGATGGCTGTGATGGGAGAATTGGGTCTCAGTGAAGGGCAAGTGGTCCATAACTTTAATTTTGGAGACAAAAAAATGTAGACTCAGTGCCCTGTGGTCCATTGCCCAATAGGAAATGTAGAATACTCAAAAGTACTTTAAAAGTGCTTGAGTTACTTTTCTCAGGGAGTAATGTTGGAAGGACTTTTAAAGTAATTGAGTTACTTTAATCAGGGAGTAACGCAGTAAAGTAACTGGTTACTTTTTTTCTGCAGCGCCTGGCTCTAAAAACTGAGGCTGTCTTGCTCTTGCCGTCCACTTTTGTAAAAGGTCAGAGCAAGTCGGGATGAAGTCGGACACAAAACTAATCGGCATGCATTGTGCGCTGATTGCTGGTGATCCAATGTGCGCATGCGTGGCCCATCTCGAACGAGCCTATTATGTTGTGCATCTTGTTCTGTAGTTTCCCCCCAGACAGCACTCAGATACAGCAGTCTTTAATCTTTGCTTGTCATCTTGGCATATTTGCCTTTTTTTCCATCATTCGGTTGTTTGTTTAAAGATAAGGTGTCTGCCTGCTTTACATCTCAATTGCACATTTTTCCCCTCTTCTGTCCATATACATATATATATATATATATGTATATATATTTTTGTCATTATATTTTATCAGTGTTTGTGTTATCACGTCACATCCTGGTGTTTGAGCCATTCAAATAAACAAAATGAAATTAGGAGAGGAGCACACATGAGATGAGCAAGCAGAATGGCCCAGCTAAGAGTTGCACAGACCCCCTGCAGTTCCCCATGTAGCCTCGCCACAGCCCAGACCTCCCCATCCTCCTCATCCTCATTCCTGCTGTCAGACCCAGTGACCTTAATAAGCCAGATTTCTCCCAAACCTCCTTCAATCCACCTCTGCCCCCTGCTGAGGTTGTAAGAACACACCTCCACTGGTTCAAACCTCCACCCATCCCAAATGCCCTCAAGGACAAAAAGCCATAAAATCCAAGTACACATTACCTTAATATGGCCATGTTTTGAAAAAATAAAGGCATAGATTATATTCAAAATCCCAAATTTTGAAAGTCCAATATTTTTGGCTGCAGATTAGCTTGTCATTGCACACATAGAATAGGGGCCACTGATGTGTGTGCCATTGAAGAAATAGTCATGTGGTCAGGGCCAGATGGATGAAATGATAAAAACTATGAATATGCTTCTTCATAGCACACATTTTGACTTATCACATTAGGAAGAGCATTAAATGATCACTTAATTCCATGTTGCTGTGTCATGTTCAGTGTCCTGGTATTCAGGATTGGGCTGTGTCAATTTTTTCAAACTGGTTTGATATTGAGAGCAGGATAGGTATACTGAATTTTACGCACTTGACTCAGCAGTTGCTCCCAAGTGGAACATAAAAACGGTGCCTAACAGCAAACAAGTGTCTGACCATTGCATTACATCATAGCTCTCTTTCCACACAGAATCCAGTAAATATGCACTTCTATTATGTCCTCTAAACATATCATGTAGTTATCAACTTTGCACTCAAAATAAGACTGGTAAGGTAACCACTTAAAATATGGGTGAGTAACTGACTTGCTATCTTGCTATGTTTGTAACTTTTTTAAACGGAAAACACACATTTTATATTGTGATATTTACCGAAATAATAGTAATAATAATAATGATAATAATAATAACAATAATACATTATACTTAAAAAGCTTTTCACGACACTTGTCGTAGTAGGCGTGAAAGAACAGACAGCTTGTAGAGCAATGCTATTACTTTTATTCCGAACCGTAGCCTTATGTGAGCCCTCATACAACCAACAACATCCGTCCAGCCACTTCCTGTAAGCTTCACAGTAAAAGCATAACATCGATAACACCACATCTCCCTTTCTGGAAAAACTGAACAGACTGTAAATTCTTCTCTTCAACAAAATAATAAAATTCTTAACGTCTCCACACAATTCTCTTCAACACTTCACCCAGCTATATTCTCAAAATAGAACAATGCACACTTAAGGTCTTTCAAGAAAAATAACAAAATAATCTGTGTCACGCATCTCTCTGTGAGGCAGATATAGTGAACAAATATCAGAACACAAAATATTCAATACTCCCATTTTCACATCTTCTTTTTTTTTTCAATTGTTTTTCACATTAATTTTCACATTTCTCCCCTCCCAAAGTTACAAGTCCAGTCTGTGAGGTTTTACGACTCTTCTGCCATACCTCGTTGTGGTAGGGCCGTGCGTGAGTGTATGGACAGGTGTGTGTGTCTTGGGAGTCTGTGCAGGTGACTCAGGGCGTCCAGGAGAATCCAGTGCAGGCTCACCTGGTTGGGGTGGTGTGCTGAGTGTAGGCGTGTGAGGTGAGTGTGGAGCAGTCTCTGAAAGGGACAAGGTGGTGCCTGTTTCTCCTGACAGAGCCAGAGGGGACGTCCACTATGTAGGAACGTGGAGCTGTGTGGGATGAAACCACCGTACCTTGAGATTTCATGTCCGTAATCCACACTGGCTGACCTGGTGTGAGCGGACTCAGATCTCTCACACAGTGCCTCTTGTTGAAGTTTGCTGTGTCCTTTTCACTCCTCTCCCGTTCTTTAGCTGCAACGACCGTGCTGTCCGGAAGCTCTGGGGTGAGTAGAGAGGGATGCTGGGGCACCGGAGTGCGCAGTCTCCTGCCCATTAAGAGTTGAGCAGGACTGTATCCATTAGCGAGTGGTGTTGCTCTATAAGCCAACAGAGCCAGATACGGATCCTTAGCCTTTTTTAGCATTTTTTTCACGTTCTGGACGTGACGTTCCGCCTCTCCGTTACTCTGAGCGAACCTCGGGCTGCTAGTGAGGTGAGTGAACCCATAAGCTACTGCAAAGTCCTTGAACTGCTGACAGGAGTACTGAGGGGCGTTGTCACTAAAAAATATTCCGGCACGCCATACCTGGAGAACATTGACTTGAGATGCACTATAACATCCTGAGATCGTGTGGGAGTTAGTTTAGCAATCTCTACATACCTTGAGTAGTAGTCCACTACTAGTAGGTAGTTGTCATTGTTGAGTGTGAACATATCAGAACCCCTTTTTGCCAAGGTCTCGCTGGGAGTTCGCTGGGCATTAATGGCTCCACAGGATTGGCACGTTCTTTGATGCATGTGTTGCAGTTTCTCACCAGCTCGTTTAGTTGGCTGCTCAAGCCCGGCCACCATACAGTCAGTCTCTCTGGCACGCTCCCTGCACCTGGTCATCCCCTGATGTCCCTCATGTAGTGCGTTGAGGACAGAGTTGCGCATTGCTGTGGGAATGACTAGTCGGGAGCCCATGAGCAGTATTCCATCATGTACTGTAAGTAAAGCTTTGGCAGGCCAGTACGCTTTCACCGGACCTGTGAGCTGGATGTAGTCAGGCCACTCTTTCTGACAGTATGACATGACCTCAGAGCAAACACTGTCTTCCTGCAGTCGTTCTCTCAGTCGTGCCATGTACGCTGAGCTGGCGGGCATGCTATTGACGATCTCATCCACGTAGATGTTTGTGTCTTCCATTAGGTCTTTGTCTGTCATTTGTGAGCTTGAGTTTTGACTGACAGGTGACCGTGAGAGTGTATCGGCTGTGAACAGGGCTTTGCCAGGTCTGTGGGAGATTGTGTAACTGTACCTCATGAGTCTGAGTCAAAACCGCTGGATTCTGGGAGGAAGCTCAGTTAGTGCCTGGTGACCTAGCAGGGACACAAGTGCCTTGTGGTCAGTCTCCATGGCAAAATGCCTTCCAATGAGGTAATCTCTGAAGCGCTCACACCCCCATGTTAATCCTAGCGCCTCCTTCTCCACCTGGGCGTACCTCTGTTCTGTGTCTGTCATGGAGCGTGATGCATACGCGACTGGTTTCCACTCGTCTCTCTCTCTCTGTAGGAGGACAGCGCCTAGTCCGTATGAAGAAGCATCCGCTGACAGTTTCAGCTCTTTGTTGGGGTCATAAAGTGTCAACACTGGAGGTGAGGTGAGATCGCTTTTCAGCTGGTTGAACGCCTTCTGTTGTGCACAGCCCCAGACCCACTGATTTTTCTTTGAGAGAAGGTCCCTCAGCGCCTTGTCTTTTTCCGCTAGGCCGGGAATGTATTTTCCCAGCTGGTTTAACATTCCCAGGAAGGAGCGAACCTCGCCCGTGTTGGACGGCTCTTTCATGGACATGACAGCCTTCACTTTGTCTGGGTCTGGATGTACACCGTCAGCTGACAGAATATGACCCAGGAACTTGACTTCACTCCTGCTTAGCTCACACTTTTCCATGTTTAGTGTGACTCCGGCGTCCTGGAGCTTGCGGAGAGCAGTGTGAAGTCTGATGTCGTGCTCTTGTTGGTCTCTCCCCCAGATGAGGACGTCATCCATGTGACATACTACTCCCTGCAGCCCGTCGATAATCAATGACATGCGCCGCTGAAAATGTTCTGGGGCAGACGCTATGCCGAAGGGCAGTCTATTAAAGTAAAAGCGGCCAAAGGGAGTTATGAAGGTTGTGTACCGTGCTGACTCAGGAGACAATGGGATCTGCCAGAATCCTCTGTTGGCGTCTAACTTGCTGAAGACCTTAGCTCCTGCTAGCGATCCAATGGTCTGCTCAACTGAAGGCATAATGTATTGTTCTCTGCAAACTGCTTCGTTGAGGCGGGTCAGGTCAACGCAGATGCGCACCGAGCCAGTCTTTGTCGGCACTGGAACCATACCCGAACACCAGTCGGTTGGCTCGTCCACTCTGGAGATGACTCCAATGTCCTCCATCCTTTTGAGCTCAGCTTTCACTTTGTCTAGCAGAGGGATGGGGACCCGTCTTGGTGTGGCCAGGGAGTAGGGAATGGCATCTGGCCTAAGCTTAATGGTGTATGGCTGCTGCATCATTCCTAAACCCTGACATAACTTTGGGTAGGACTCCACCATCTCTGACTTGTCTATGCTGTCTGCTCTGTAGACTAGTTTAAGCTTTACACTCGCTGGTCTGCTTAACAGGGCTACATTTAAATCTTTGACAACATAAACATCCTCCTCTATGACATGCTCTCCCTTGCCTAGTGACTCTCTGTACCTGCCTAACACAGATAGGGGCATGCAACCTGGGCCAAACAGTGGTCTGTCAGGCTTGGCTAACTGTGTGTTGCTCTTAGCAATTTCATGGTAAGTCTTAGCAGGAATGACGGAGACATCGGCCCCTGTGTCTATTTTGAACCTGACTTTGTGGTTCCTAATGGTCAGATCGGCAAACCAGGGGTCTAGGCCTGCATCTACAGAACCAAGAAATAAGGGAGTGTTCTCGTTACTCTCTGTCTCTACAGCATGCACAGTTTTAGTAGATTTACATACTTTACTGTAGTGGCCTCTCTTTCCACATGTGTGACATGTCACCTCCCTGGCTGGGCACTGAGCTTTTGAATGACCAGGGAACTTTCCACATCTGTAGCATGTTGATTGGCGATCTGATGATGGCTGTGGCTTTGTTGGTGGGTGTTTTGATTGATGAGAGGTTTTCGGTGTGAACTGTTTTGGTCTTCTGCCCTTTCTTACTGCATCAATGTCCACTTTACTCCTCCTCTGAGGTCTGTCTGCTGCCTTTTAATCATTTCGGACTGTCTAGCCATGTTGACTGCTTTTTCCAGCGTCAAATCCTTGTCTAACTGCATCCTCTCAGATAGACTGGTGTCCCTCAGCCCACTACGATACGATCCCTTAACAACTCGTCGTGGAGTGCACCATATTTGCAGTTCTCTGCTAGGGCATACAATGCAGTAATGAAGACATCGACAGCCTCGTTTGGTAGCTGCACTCTTTGGTTGAATCTTGCCCTCTCATATATTACATTCTTTCTTGGCACAAAGTATGATTCGAATGCAGCTTTTACCGCGGTGTACTGCTGTCTCTGTCCGTCGTCCAGATCTCGACCACGCAGGATGTCGTCTGCTTCATCCCCCATGCAGTAGATCAGCGTATTCACCTGGTTAGCCTCTGTGCTAAGATGGAGGTTGCCGGCCAGTCTGAATCTCTCGAACCTGCGTATCCACCGTTCCCAGTCCTGGGGCTTTGCAAAGTCGAACGCCTCAGGTGGCTGAATGGAAAACGTAGCGCCCGGAGTAATGTTAGCATTATTAGCCGGTAGCTGTGGAGGTAGAACGGCCGGTGCTCTATCACCGCCGCCGCCGTTGTTGTCATTACTCATCTCGCTGCTCGCAGACAGTAACTTCTCAAAACTCTCCTTTTAGCTCCTGGCGTGCTCCATGCCGCTGCCCAACTTCTGACACCATGTCGTAGTAGGCGTGAAAGAACAGACAGCTTGTAGAGCAATGCTATTACTTTTATTCCGAACCGTAGCCTTATGTGAGCCCTCATACAACCAACAACATCCGTCCAGCCACTTCCTGTAAGCTTCACAGTAAAAGCATAACATCGATAACACCACAACACTCAAAAATGCTTTTCAAACTCAGGGACACAAGAAAAATAAGGAACAGACAAGCAAGAGAACAAACAAGGGATGTAGACAAGAACTTGTCAGTGATTGTAAGCAATGTTGAACAGGTGAGTCTTGAGTGATGTTTTGAATATGGAGCGAGAGGGGCAGTCTCGGAAATGAGAAACAATATCGCCAGCAGTGAGCAGCCTAGCTAGTTTTAAACAGTGGTCATTTAGCAGAAACTTTCAGCTCCCTGCCGATCCCCGTCCAGCCGGCTGACACCTTTTGTTTTACGTTCTTACATTTTGTTTTGTTATGTTTTGTTATAATATTATGTTAATCATGTTGTCATATTGCTGATTATTAATGTTATAAAAGCTGGATTTAGCACCGTAACGCATCAGCACAGGCTGCTGATATAAGCTACTTTTTTAATTTACCAGGACATGTAATAATGATAAATGCTGGTTCAATCAACACATCTGTACTGGTATTGTTCATGCTGGCTGACAGTCATGGCTTACTGGGACACCTGAATAGAACAGCATCAGTGCTTTCCTATTGTGACAAGTCCAAATGTCTGCTGTGGAAAAGCACATCATAAATCAGTGTTCTGTACATACAGTCATGGAAAAAATTATTAGACCACCCTTGTTTTCTTCAATTTCTTGTTAATTTTAATGCCTGGCTCAACTAAAGGTACATTTGTTTGGACAATTATAATGATAACAACAAAAATAGCTCATGAGAGTTTAATTTAAGAACTAAGAACTATTCATTTTCCATGGTTTTCTTGATAATAACCAAAATTACTTAAATTCTTACATCAATAGCTATGGCATTGTACCGCCAAAAACACTACTTTTAAGCATTCCATGTTTTCTTTTCTGTTTGCTTTAAACACATGATACACACAAGAGTTAATACTTGATTGCATAACCATTGTTTTTGATGACTGCAGCCATGCGTCTTGGCATGCTCTCCACCAGCTTCTGACATTGTTCTGCTGTCACAGCAGCCCATTCCTGTTGGACAAATTCAAACAAATTTTCTTTGTTTTTGGGCTTGTGGTTCTCCATTTTGAGTTTGATGATTTTCCACAGGTTTTCAATTGGATTAAGATCTGGTGATTGAGCAGGCCAAGGCATGGTGCGAATGTTGTGGTTCTCCATCCAGGCTTTAACTGACCTTGCCGTGTGGCAAGGGGCATTGTCTTGTTGGAAAATCCAGTCATTCGAGGCAGGAAAGAGTTTTCCAGCTGATGAAAGAAGACTGTTTTCAAGGGTAGTCCTGTACATGACCTGGTTCATTCGGCCTTCACACAATTGCATTTGCCCTGTTCCACTCAGACTGAAACAACCCCAGATCATGACTGATCCACCCCCATGTTTTACTGTAGGGGCAAGACAGTCTGGGTTGTAAGCTTCTCCAGGCTTCCTCCTAACCAGTAAGTTGGCTGGAGTGGGCATCAATTCAAAATTGGATTCATCACTGAAGAGAACCTTAGCCCAATCATCAACAGTCCAATCTTTGTGGTCTCGAGCAAAGAGTAACCGGGCCTTCCTCTGCCTTTCATTGATGAAGGGCTTCTTGCGTGCTCTGTGTGACTTCAAACCAGCTTCAACAAGTCGGTTTCGAACTGTCCTTGCCGAACAAGTCACATTTCTCGACAGTGCCCACTCATTTTTAAGGTCCCTGGAGGTCTGACGACGATTCCTGACACAGGAACGGATGAGTGCACGGTCATCTCGTGGGGTAGAAAGACGTTTCCTGCCACGGCCAGGTAGCAATTTGGTAGTGCCATGTTCAGCTTGTTTTTTTTTGTTGTAATGAACGGCTGTCTTGGAGATCTTCAGTTTTTTCGCTACCTGTCTCTCACTCATGCCAATTTCCAGCAGTGCCAAGATGGCTGCCTTTGTGGCTTCACATAATTCTTTTGTTTTAGGCATTATGTGAGAGCTGACAACTTCTGAGTTGTGCTACGGCTTGAATGTAAGCAGGAAACCACTCTAGGCCTTTGCATGTGCAGTGCTGCTTGTGACATGAAATGGCCTCTTATATACCCTGGGAATCAATTAAGCTTAAGAATGTCAAATAGGACATAAAGTATTATGTGACCAGCTGCATTTTTTGTTGTGTTCATTGTATTATACGTTTAGTGGTACCAGATATTAGAATGAACAAGAAATTGAAGACAACAAGGGTGGTCTAATAATTTTTTCCATGACTGTATATATGGAATAAGCAAAAACAGTTCTGTAACCCAGCCCGTGAGAGATTTCGTCTCTCCACACCTGGAGACTTTGCGTTGTGTTAATGTTATTGTTGTAGGGGTGCGATGTGAGGGACGAGTTGGACACACAGACGGTCAAGATCGTGGCTGAGACCGCACGGTTTAATGACTGTCGATGCTGACGGCTCCACCACTGAGTAAGTTAAGTCATATAAAAGTAATTGTACAGTATTCAAAATAAAGCACTGTACCGTCACAGCTACTAAACACCTTTAAAACAAGGTTTCAGCTCAAAACACAGAGCATATGAGAAAACCCACAGGTACATAAATAGCAGACACTACCCACGGAGCTAACACACATACAACTAAAAAGCTAGCCGTAATCACAGCCGACATACTCATATAAAACCAAGTTACAAACTCCTAAAACTTAGATGGTAAACAAACATCTCAATAAACACATCATTTAAACAAAACAACGTATTAACCGTTTATGGTCAAGATATTGGACTATGATGTGGAGAACTATCTATAGTGCTTACCTTACAGACCATAAACAAACACTGAGCCAAAATGGCAGCCACGCAGAGCTAGTAACTGAAAACACGGCATCCGGTAAAGGACAAACAGCAACAATCGCGTAACACCTGAGGGCATAAACAGCACAACAGCACCACCTTCTGACCTATTTAGGCAACTGCTTACATCCACCTCTTCTTTAATTGATGGCATCCCAGTCATCAAACCAAATGAAATAAAACAAGGGCCACCCACTAAACACAAACAAATAGAACAGCCAAAATAAACATATACATAAATGTGAGCATTTAATGACAGTGTGGTGTGTAGTGATGTGTGATGAAAATGTGTACATGTACCCCCTATTAAGGTGGGTGCACTTGCTGTGCTAAGCTACATGTGTCCTGCTGCTCTTCTTGCTTTGGCCCTCTGCCACAACTTCCATCTTCTTTCTATCCTCTGCCGATCCTCCTCTGATGTCACTACTTGTGATTCATAAGACAGTCTCTTTGGGGGTTGTCGATTTCTCTGCAAGTTCCTCCTTGGGGCACTGGGTCTGGGAGGCAAATTGGTGCACCTGGCACTTTCCTCCCCTCCTTCACTCATTTCTTCATCCACTTCCTCCATTCCTGTGTGTTCAAACTGCCCATTTGTTGCCTCAGGTAAAGTTTCCTCCCTCTGTGTTATCCACCTCCAAGTCCTCCTCTGTGTCTGGCTCAACCTCCCTTCTTGACACCACAGCAGCCCAGTCTACTGGAAGAAACATACACTGTTTAAGGAGACTGTGGTGGACCACCCTCTGTGTGTCACCATTTTCTGATCGCACCACATACACAGGTATGCCAGGCTGCTTCTTCACCACGATGTATGGACGAGGTTCCCACTTGTCTCCCAGTTTCTGCCGCCCCTCCACATGACACACTGTCACTTGGGTTGAAGACTTGACTCTTTGCTCTCTGGTCATAGTACTTTTACTTTTGTTGTCCCTGGCCTGATTAGCCTGGGCATAGCCCTGTGACAGACAGTCATGCAGAATCTGGACATAGTCACTATATTCACATGGCTCATTAGTGGTCTGGAGCCCGAAGATCAGGTCAACAGGGAGCCTGGGATGCCTGCCAAACATCAGGTAGTATGTTGTGTATCCAGTAGAGTCGTGGCGTGTGCAGTTGTAAGCGTGGGTCATTGCATCCACATACTCATGCCACCGGAGCTTCAGGTGGGGCTCCAGTGTCCCAAGCATGTGCATGAGGGTGCGGTTGAACCTTTCAGTGGTTCCGTTGCCCTGGGGGTGGTAGGGGGTTGTGTGGGTCTTGGTGATGCCAGTACACTTACACAGCTCCTTCACAACAGCACTTTCAAAATTGCGCCACTGGTCTGCATGCAATTTCGCAGGGAAATCAAACCGGCAGAAGAAGTTTCTCCACAGCACTCTGGCCACCGTGCTGGCCTTTTGGTCTTTAGAGGGGTATGCCTGCGCATAGCTTGAGAAGTGGTCAGTGACGATGAGGACGTTTTCTATTCTGCCCTTCGACTTTTCCAGAGTCAGAAAGTCCACACATACGAGCTCCATGGGAGCAGTGCTGTGAATGCTGACCAGGGGAGCCCTTACACCTGCAGTTGGGGTCTTTCTTAGGCAGCACCTCTCACACTGCTCACACCAAGCCGTTATCTCCTGGAACATCTGTGGCCAGTGAAATCTCTCCCTTATCATCTGCACAGTCCTCTCAAAACCTAAGAGTCATGATGAAGAGCCGTCTTGACCAATTCACGCAGCTTCTCTGGCAGTACTAGCTGCTCCACTACCCCCCTTTGGCAGTCTCGGACGGGTGGTACATGATGCCATCTCTAATTACTAACCTTCTCCACTCTTTTAAGAGAAGGCATACCTGCCCACCACCACTGACCCTCTCGCTGCGGCTTGGTTTCTGGTTCAGACTCTTGTAGTGCAAGACAGGGCCGATAACAGGATCTTCCTTCTGCCCCGCACGGATCTCCTGTGTTGTCATGGCAGGCAGTGACTCCATCCCCACATCTCTGTAGGGCTCATCAGGTCTGAGGGGTTCAGATTGGGGTTTCTCTGAAGCAGACGTGCTCTGGCTCGTGGGGCTTACTGGGTCCTGTGTGGGCCGTCCCAAGCCATGCCCAGGCTCACTGAACCTCACCTGCTGGGGGCATGTTTGTAGGACCTCAGTGACCTCCTGGTTGGACATACGGGAGAGTGCATGCGTTAGCGTTGCTCTGGCCCCTCCTATACTGGACGTCGCAATCAAAGGCAGCCAGCCGAGATACCCACTGCTGACCTGTAGCATCCAGCTTTGCAGAGGACATGACATACTTGAGAGGGTTACTGTCTGTCAGGACCGAGAATCTACACCCATAGAGGTGGTCATAGAATTTGTCTGTCACTGCCCATTTTAAAGCGAGGAACTCGAGTTTGTGTGCAGGATACCTCGTCTCAGCTGGACTCAAACCTCTGCTGGCGAAGGCTATGACCCTCTCTGCGCCACGCTGGACCTAGAACCAAGACGGCGCCAAGCCCCTCCCCTGAGGCATCTGTCTGGAGGACAAAAGGCAGGCTGTAATCAGGATAGCCTAGCACCGGAGCAGTCTGGAATGCCTATTCACATTCATTGGTCCACAAGAAGGGCTGGTCAGGCGCCACACTTTTCCTCCCAACCCTCTTTTTCTTTCTAGGGTCACCAGGAGTGAGGCGATATAAGGGAGCAGCTAAGGCGGAGTATCCACACACATACCGCCTGTAGTAACCTGCAGACCCCAGGAATTGCAGCACTTCCTTACGGTTTGTGGGCCTCTCCCAGTCCTTAACCCTGCTGATCTTCTGTGGGTCTGTCCGGACTCCCTCAGCAGACACCAAGTGACCCAGATACTGCACTTCCTGTCTCATCAGCTGGCATTTGGAGGGTTTCAACTTCAAGCCGTGCTCCTGAAGCCGATCGAACACCAGCTGCAGTCTCTCTAGATGCTCATCAAAGGTCTCAGAGAATATGATGATGTCATCAAGATAAATCAAGAGGTGAGTAAGGTTCAGATCTCCTAAGCAGCAGGTCATGAGTCCAAAAGGCATTCGGTTGGCTTCAAACAGCCTCATTGGGGTGCTGAATGCTGTCTTGTGTTTATCATGCTCCGCCACTTCCACCTGCCAGTAACCTGATGTGAGGTCAAATGTAGAGAAGTACTTGGCTTGCCCCAGAGCCTCCAGCGCCTCCTCTATTCTGGGCAGGGGGAAGGCGTCTCTCGTGCTGCAGGAGTTTAGCTTTTGGTAGTCAATACATAACCTTAGTTAGCCATCCTTCTTGGTCACGACCACTACAGGTGAAGCATATGGACCCCTGCTAGGCTTGATGACTCCTGTAGCCTCCATCTCGATCAACAACTTTCTCACATCTTGCCACTGTGATGGGGGAATCTTGCGATAAGGGAGCTGAAAGGGCTTAGAATCAACCAGAGGGATTTCGTGCTGCACTGTCTTTGTGTGGCCATAATCCATGGGATGCTGAGAGAATACAACTACATTCCTCTCCACAAGCTCTTTAAGGAGGGAGCCCTGGTGTTCATCTTCCACTGCTGCTTCACTCAAGTCCACTCCACAACTTGCAACAGCCTGGTCAAGTCTCTGGCATGTCTCTTCACCCCCACCATTGCAACATTTGCTCTGCTTTTTGTCTGAAAATTCCACGACACTGTCCAGCAGGGATACGTTGGCCAGATGTGTGTAAGGCTCGATGGTAATAGCATGCTGGGACAGGTTCATCACTCTGACAGGGACACATCCTCTCTTTACATCAGCAAGGACTTTAGCGACTAAGAGGTCTCGGGGGAGCTGCGGGGAGGAGTGGCCTTCAACCATTGCAGTGTAAGTCTTTCTTTGTGGGCCAGCCTTTATCTTGCACATTAAATCCATCTCTTTTCCCCCAGGAATGTGTACTTTACGGCCGGTGTACACAGCAGGGCCCACCATGTCATCCACATCACAAGGTCCAGTGTTCCCAATCTCCAGCAGAGAAGTGTACCACTCTGGATTGCTCTCCTTGACCTGGTGAAGAAACTGCTGGCCATAGGTTGCTTGGAGGTGGCTTCTAGAGGCACGGAGGACATTAGTTCCCACAAGCAGAGGGACAGAGGAGCGATACTCTGAGTCAGTTACAACAAAAGCTGGCACATTCTTGAACTCTTTCCCCAACACATTCAAGGTAATCTGCAGGACACCATGATAAGTTACATTCTGACTGGCTGCACCTTCAATGGGAATTTTAGAGGGCTGGAGCTTTTGTTTCTGAAGGATGGGGTGGTTGCGCCAATATTTGTGTGTAATACTGGTTATCTGAGAGCCAGAGTCAATGAGCGCCGTGCACTTCATCCCATTGACTTCCCCCTCCCCCTCCTGGGGCCCACTAAAGAGGTGCCCTCTCCTCCATCGCTGGTCCTAATCACCTGCAGTGGGGGGCTGCTGGCCTGTAGTTGCCCCGGTTACCATGAGCTCTAGCCGTTTAAAGGCTGAGCTGAGTGAGGTGTGTTCCCCTCTGCAGGAGTCATAGGCTGAGGTTGGTGAGCCCATGTCAGATTCGGATCTGGGAATACTGCTCTGCAAACCCGGGCTATATGTCCTTGCTTCCCACATCGGTAGCATGTGACGACTAAGGTCTGGTTTGCAGGCCAGGGGGTGGCCGGACTCTCGGAGGGGGGGACAGAGGACGGAGAAGCAATCCTTGCTTCAAGGTGAGTCAACTTGGCCATCTGCTCCTCTTGGCAAAGAGCTAATTTCTTGACCAGCTCTGTTAGCTCTGACCACTCTAATGTATGTTTAGTCTTCTCTGTCTTCACGTTTAAGCTACATTCTGATGCAACCTGGACCTGAGCATAGGTCTTCTTGGACTTGGTTAGTGACTGGAACATTTTTGTTTCTTTCGTCAGATCTCTGAGCTCGGCTTGCAGCTCCCGGAAGCTCAGAAGCCGGGGTTTCATTGGAGCAATCCTCATGTACACCTCGTCATCATTAAGTCCTCTTAAGAACTACCGGGTGAGTTTGCAGTCACGGTCAGGGAAATGCTTGCCACCTCTTTGGCTTTCTTCTGCAGCTCGCAATGTTGCCTTCAGTGCTATAGCATAAGAGCAGGCAGACTCTCCTGACCTCTGGCCACGCTCATAGAAGTCGGCTAGCGGGTCCAAGGAGCCCTGTTTGTCACCGTACTCTGCCCTCAGTTCCTCAAATGCCTTTTCAGGGGTTTGGCCTTGGGAGGTAGATTCAGAACCAGCTTTCTGGCCTCACCACTCAGGTGATGCACAACAGTGAAAAAGCGGAGGTGAAGGGGGCGCTCCATTGCCTCCAGGAGATATTGCATGTCATGAACCCAGTCCTCTACAAGCATCTTGCTATCAGCATTACCAGTGAAGACTTGTACATTTTTCACCTGTTGAGTCTGCAGGAAACCGCCATAGGCAGCTGGTGGGAGGCTCAGGATGGCTGTGGCTCTGACTGGGAACTTATTAGTGCATGCATGTGCTGGGTGAAGTGTGGAGGCAGGAGGATGGGTTGGGGGACTGAATCAGGATACATGCTGACTTGGGGGGCTGAAGCAGGGGGCTGTAAATGTACTGGGGCATGGGCGTGGGGAGAAGCTGTGTAGTCAAACGTTGTAGGAGTCATATTCAGAGGACTGAGTAAAGCTGCGGTGGGGCTCCATGCATCATTGGCAAATGAGTGCAGGGGAATCTGAGAGTGGTGGACAGCAGATTGTGACACTTGCAGCTGGGGGATTTGTCCATACTCTGTGCCTTGAGGGATCTGCTCAGCTGCGGAGGGGTTATTCATAATGTTCATTGGTTGTGGTGTTGGGAAACATGACATGGGGGCTTGGGGCGCAGGTGACAGATCTGCAAAGCTGGTGGGGGCTGGTGGGCTAGGCTGATAAACCTGCATTGGATAAGGGAAGACAGTTGGATGGTTCATGGTGGGCTGCTGTATGATTTGTGTCTTTGGGAAGTTTTGACGTGGGAGACTTTCAGGTGGCAGGGTGGCTGTGGGCCTGTGCACACTGGTCAGGGACAGGAGGGTAGGGACCAAGGGGGTCTGCACAGTCGGTCGGAACACTGGAGGAGTTGTACTCAGGGTTACAGAGGCTGGTAATGTGGACACTTGAGCTGGAGCAGCACGGGGAGTATAAGGTGATAGCATTGGGGGTGATGGGGTGAGCTGTGCTCCCAGTCCTGGGTCTGTGGGCTGCCGAACTGGAGTGTGGTACTGCAGCTGCTGGCTAGGGGATGTGGGGAACTGGGTGGTTAGCTTTGGCCTCACAGCTGGCTGTTGGTTGCTGGTGCTAGCCATCGCTCCTTCACTTGAGAGGTGGGTAGGTGTCCCAGGAGTAGGTGGGGGGGCTGATGTTGCTGCAGAGGGACCCTGCTTCAGTGGAGAGTCTGCGTAGTCACTCATCATCTTCAGTGTTCTCTATCTCAGATTTAGCGGCAGAATAAAATGTGTGTGTGTGTGAATTACTTGTTATATGCTTAGCTGTGAGTGAGTATAAACTATGTTTGAATGTAATAACCAAAATACAATGTGTGGCACAATTATCACTTAACAACTCAAGAACTTATAACTTCAAGTAAAATCAAAACGTCATTACACAAATCTATGTTTAGCACAGAGTATGAATGAGATAAACCAGCCACACTGGAAATGATTCACATCAAATTATACTCATTTACCATTCAAGTAGCTTTAAGATCTGTCTCTCTCTCTTTTTTTTAATTTTTTTTTTAGAGAAATAAAAACATAACAAAATCAGGTACACTTCAACTTTCAAAGGATATGTTGGAGAGGATGAATATCCTGGCAACGCATCTTTACACTAATAACTCAGTTCGTCACACGATACACTTGGATAATAACAGTTCAATACAGCGGGCTAGAAGTTGCTGCCGACAGTTTCACTTCCTCTTTGGTCTCGAAGCGCCACGATCCAGGTCACGGCACCAAAGATGTAACCCAGCCCATGAGAGATTGCGTCTCTCCACACCCGGAGACTCTGCGTTGTGTTAATGTTATTGTTGTAGGGGTGCGATGTGAGGGACGAGTCGGACACACAGATGGTCAAGGCTGAGACCTTGCGGTTTAATGAGTGTTGATGCTGGCAGCTCCACCTTACAGACCATAAACAAACACTGAGTCAGTTAGGAAAGTCATATAAAAGTAATTGTACAGTATTCAAAATAAAGCGCTGTACCTTCACAGCTACTAAACACCTTAAAACAAGGTTTCAGCTCAAAACACAGAGCATATGAGAAAACCCACAGGTACATAAATAGCAGACACTACCCACGTAGCTAACACACATACAACTAAAAAGTTAGCCGTATCACGGCCGACATACTCATATAAAACCAAGTTACAAACTCCTAAAACTTGATGGTAAACAAACATCTCAATAAACACATCATTTAAACAAAACAGCGTATTAACCGTTTATGGTCAAGATATTGGACTATGATGTGGAGAGCTATCTATATGCTTACCTTACAGACCATAAACAAACACTGAGCCAAAATGGCAGCCACACAGAGCTAGTAACTGAAAACACGGCATCGGTAAAGGACAAACAGCAACAATCGCGTAACACCTGAGGGCATTAACAGCACAACAGCGCCACCTTCTGATCTATTTAGGCAACTGCTTACAGTTACAAGGCTACAAATACACTGAAACTTGTTAAAGATTAAAGTTCCACTGAGTGTGTGAAATTTGTTCTCAACATTTGACCTATACCCTGAGGGAGCGGTGAGCAGCAGCGGAAGTGTGCATAGGAATCGTGTCATCATCATCATCAGTTCCAACCCCTGATGCTGAGTGCCAAACATGGAGGCAATGGGTCCCATTTTTATAGTCTTTGGTATGACCCCGGCTGGGGATCAAACCCACAACCTCCCAGTCTCAGGGCGGACACTCTACCACTAGGCCACTGAGCTGTTAGCATGTATGTGATAATTTACACTCAGCTTGCAGTTTATTGGGTCCACCTAGCTTAAACAAACGCAGTCTGATACAACAGATTTGCAGTAAACCTATGCGAAGATAAGTCTTCACCTTGTTTTTGAAACATGTTGTATAGAGGTGTTGATTCAAGTGTATGATTATTTCAGAGGATTAGTTTAATGATTCTGTTGAACTGGTTCTGTTTAAATTTTGCAAGGCAATGCTGATCAGTGTGTACTGTCCATGAAAATATTTAGATCAATGTTTTGTCTCCCCTTGTTGATATAAACGGGATGTGGATATTTCTGTATTAATTTTAGCCATGTGTACCAAATAAACTGGCAAATGAGTGTATAAGATAAAATAAGGAATCAATAGCTCAGTTTGCAAAAGAAAATGTTCGCATGAACCCCTTTTTCACCGCAGAAATTTTATCATTTACCCAGGATTTTGAAAAACCTTGGCGTGTTTCCACCGAAATTACTCGCGGGAAAAAAGCTTTCCTCAACCCCAAACTTTTCCCGGCAAAGTACCTAGTATAGGGGGTAGGACTTTTCAGATTCGCCAGAATTCTTTTTCTTTTTTTTTAAAGATATTGTTTTGGGCATTTTTAAGCCTTTAATTGATAGGACAGACACGTGTGAAAGGGGGAGAGAGAGAGAGAGGGAGTGACATGCAGCAAAGGGCCACAGACTGGATTCAAACCTGGGCCGCTGCGGCAACAGCGTTGTACATTGGGCACCTGCTCTACCACCAAGCCACCGACGGCCCGATTTGCCAGAATTCTTGAGGGGCGGGGCTGTGTGCTTAAGTGCTAATGGTATTGGTTCTTTTGTGCCAGCGCTGAGCTCCTCCACATACACACACACAAACACCTACACAACACGGTAACCAGTGAACAGCCGTGTGGCCCCAGTGGAAACAAAGTGAAGATAATTATCTTATCTTATCTTATCTCATAACTCGAAAATTACTTGAGTTGACGGCAGCGACACTCTTTACTGTAAGTGACATTAACCCTTAGTGAGTAAGATGCCAATACTTTATCAATACATGTGTTCAGCAAGCATGAACATGTAAACATGTAGACAGCGATATTCAATATGCTCCGTCAACAGTCTCTCATCCACAGTCACTAACGTTATGTCTTACATCCTAGTTTAGACAGCACGCTAGTTCAGCTGATAATGAATTGGTACTAATGAGCTAAAATGACAGCTGTCTGTATGAAGACTAACTTAGTTTGACACTTAGATTAAAATACTTTTAAATTTAGCTGCTGGCTGAGGCAAACAGTGCCTCCTCACTCTACCAGCGCTAACGTTACCATGTTACCAGCCAATAAGCTGGCGGAGCAAAATATAGGGCACATGCCAAATAACCTACGTCATCAGCCTGATTTGAATACATTTTCCGGAAGTTTGCGGTGTGGTGGAAATGTAAACCACACAGATTACCAGGAATTCTTTTACCCAGGTAAATAAATTCCTGGAAATAAAAGTTCCTAGAAATGATGGTGGAAAAGGGGCTATGGTAAGTTGCTGCAAACCAAGAATTCATTGCATTGGCAAGTTTATATGTATTATCAAGGTTTCTAAAGTGACGTGATATGAAAAACTGGCTTTGTCAGCAGGAGGTGGATGGGATGGTGGATGGCGTGTCACATGGGCAAAATGCCTGCCAAGCTGCAGACCAATGTTCAAGATCAACAAACAACAAAACCACATGTGTTTTAGTGACCCGTCACTGTATTTCCAGCAAGAGTTGTATCCCCCAAACCGGGTATTTCAAGCCAAAATATGATCCTTTTCTAACCATAACCAAGTGGGGTTTTTTGTGCCTAATCCTAAACATGTTAACTACATCATTGTTGAAATGTAAAGTTTCAACGTATCCGCTACAAAATATTGTGCTAGAAAATATTGTACAAATATAACACATTCGTAGTTTACAGAAATGTACAGTTTGTATGTAACAAGTTTTTGGTGACTGGGTTGGCGATCCGTCCATCACCGCACTCGCATTTGCAACTAAAAATAGTTTTGAGCGAGCAAAATAGGCTAAAATCATTCAGCACGCTGTGTGAGTACAGATTTCAACCACTCGCATAAACGATAGGCGAATCCTACCGGTTGTGGGTTGAATGGGGATTCAACCCACAACCGGTAGTAATGTATTTCTGTCAAATACGGCGGCCATCTGCTTACCACGACGGAGAAGTCGGCTCCAATAATATCCTCTTCTTGGCGTCATGACTGCCCAGTAGTACCTGAACAGCCGAGCCAGCTGAACACAGGTATGTGACGTGTCAGAGGAGAAACAAGCTGTTCACATTTCTGTCATTGTGGCAGTTAACGGCCCACAAACCTCACTGCACTTTAGGGACTGTTCTTTACGTATGGAGGGAATGTACTTTACTTGTCAGGCGAGGAGGGTGGCTGGTTGATTCATATCATTTTATTTATTTATTTCATTTTAATCCCCCCTATGTTAATCACTTACTGATGCTGTTTTTGAAGTATGAATAAGTCAAAAAGTAATTTATTCCATTGAATTATCATTGATGTGTTATAGAAAAGTGATTTATCATTTTTATAAATGACAAAAAGCACATCTGCCTCATTTTCACTGTGGTATCGTGATACTAGAACCGTGATATTTTCATTGGTCTCGTACAGTGGGTTCCAATTTTGGTACCGTGACAACACTAATCTGGAGGGGGTTCATCTGCAAAAACTAATGGAAAAACTAAACAATGATATTTGGTATTCGGTACTCGGTATTCGGCCAAGCGTTTAATATTATTCGGCTTCGGCCCCAAATTTTCATTTCGGTGCATCCCTACTCTGGTCCCCTGCACAGACAAATATGAGTTGAGTCTCACAATACACACTTCTTTCAGGGGTCATCAGGAGTTGGCTGCAGTCAGCTATCTGCTTGGAGGTGGTTGGGCATGCTTTTTGCATGACTTCAGTGATGGTTCATCTTGGGCTTGGCAAGGTTTGGCATGTTTTAACGGACAAAGGAGGTGCGGCATGGTTTGACTCGGCGCAACCAAAAGTGGCAATTGAAAAGCCCTATGAATGTCCAAGAATAATGGCAACTCCAAACAACTGAGCATTAAAGAGAGAGAAAATACCATTTGAGTATTTATGGTGAGTTGTGTGCTGGGCCTGTTTCTTAGCAATCAACAGCTAGGTCTCAGGTTTAGTACACCGTGCCTGCACTGAAATTAAAACTAAACCTGTGTTCACTGTCATCATGCAATGCTGCATCTGCCCGCATCGCGCTGCTCCCCTCATTAAAAAGCCTATGGGATTTTTCCGTTGGATTTTGGATTATTGCAGAATATAAACTCTGTGACAGATTTATGTGGCAGGTATATGATACTTGAACATTTTGTCTTCACAAATGAACAAGTCTTTCTAATGTTGCTGTTTTTGGGATTCATTGGACCACAGATGATTTGTCATTTGTTAAAATCTGGGGGAGATTTAAAATGTAGCTGTTAGCAGTAAGTGGCTAACTCAAAGAGGAACAGCAGCGGCCCTAAATGTCCACAAATTGGGAAAACAATGAGGTCCAGGAGCTCCATACCCTACAAGCAAAGGGTGGGATCATCTGCCATATAACATTAAGGTAAATGGTTGTTATTTGTTGACTGCTACATGTCACATGCGTCACACCTCTTTTCATTCCGCAATGTCGGCATGCTGTCTATTCATGATTTTCTTCACAAGCCTATGGGCGCTGCCATGACAGACAACTACTTCTGCTATCCGGCAACCTGTTTCCGGTTTAGCGCTACTGCTCACTCAACCTGCCGGGCGAGCATGAAAGCAATGGTTGAGCTATCGATAAACTAGCACCATAATTTGTATTTTATTGGAAACATGGGTTCAGGTTCAACTTGCACCATTGTCAGCTGCCACAACAACTCAAAAAAGCTCAAGATTTTGTCAGAAACCGTCTGTTTTGAACACCAGAAACTTCACAAGACATGTCCGTGCCCTGTGCCCTACGCCTTACACACCATGCCGAGCAAGGAGGAGGACCGGCTAGCTTAGCTCCGTGTTGAAACGAAAATATCCTCCAAAGAAAGTTTATCTTTGCTCTTTTCATTTCGTCGATAAAAAGCCCACGGACCTGCACCCCGATCCATGCCGCTAGCTCAACCGTAAACACCATTCAACCGGAAGTGTTTAGCCGGTTTCCGGTTTGAAACAGGAAGTCAGGAATCAAGTCAGGAAAAAGGTGGATAATCACACTCTGGAACGGAATGATGCTGCTGTTATTAAGTTCTGTGTAAAGAATTTGAAGAACTCTGAAGTGATCCTTTAAAGACCCACATTAGATCAGTGGCACATTCAGATTTGGAAAGCAGAACTAAGGGGACGGTGACTGAGTGAGTGTGAATGCTCATTGTGGAGTTGTAGCTATTTACAGGCCCTGTGGGAGTGCTGGTAATGCTCCAATAAAATGTCACCAGGCAGACAAAGAGCCACAATAGACTGAATTAAATGGCCATCACCCTGAGGTGGTGGCAGTGCCTAATTTAATATGCTCTCCACAATAACAGGCCTGGTTTAGGGGAAGATGTCTGAGCCACTCAACCTGCTTCTTTGTAAATCGTGAACGGTACACCACCACTTCAGTGACTGAACGCCAACCACATATAGGAGTTGTGTTTACCCACAGTACTGCAGGCATCTGAATGATCCATTTTTTTATGAATGTGGATCAAGAAACATCTCTCTTTTCTAGCTTTGCTCAGTTCTATTCTGAACACTTCCTACACATATAATGGAACACAAATCCCTTTCTTCTCTTCTTTTTTTTTATAATTTGAACTTTTATTGTTTTTAGCATATAGAAAAAGGTCATACATTACACATATTCTTCAAAATATTTTTGATAAAAAGAGAGAGAAAAAAAAGAAAAAAAAAGGAAAGAAAAGGAAATAAATACAAAAAGAAAAATACCAGAGGGTCATGTTTAACTCATTGAGAAGAAGATATAGGTGATAGGCTAATTAGGGCATGGGACATGTCATTTCATCGTTACCAGGATGATAATGGGCCAATTATGTGACACAAGGGGCATATCTCATGAATCTAGGGAATGTAGGTATATTACGAATAGTGTCCATTATGTCCTTCCACACTTGTTGCTCTTCATTATACAGTTCAGAAAGATTGGATGCCGCTCCCTCCATGGAAATAGTCTCAAGAAACGTATGAAGCCATTGTCCCTCTATCAGTTTGTCTGCATCCTTCCAGTTTGTTGCTATCAGTCTTTTGGCTGTCATATATCCAGATGTTAGGATCTGTCTGTCACGTTTGGACCAGTTCCTTTCAGAGGTGTAGTTCAAGAGACACAATGCAGGATCACAATGAACAGTAGTGCCTATGATATTTCCCAAAGATTGAGTAACCTTGTCCCAGAATGCCTTTACTTTAGTACAGGCCCACACCATATGATAGAAGGTACCTTTATCTTGCTTACAGTGCCAACAGAGATCAGACTCAGATACACCCATCTTATACAATCTAACTGGAGTAAAATATATCCTATGTACAAAATTATAATTAATCATTTTATTCTTTACAGATTTGGAAGCTCTGTGTAATGTTTTCCAGACATGGTCCCATTCTTCAGTTTCCCATGATATATCTAGGTCTGTTTCCCAGTTTCTTTGAACCGCTTTCCATTTGTCTCCTGATATATTATTTATAAGTTTATACATCTTCGATGCAATTTTGACCTTCTGTTTGATTGTTAATTCTAATTTGGACTCGGTTTCAGTCACTCTGGGTATAGTTACAGCTTCACCCAGATATTTGGTCAAATGAGACCTTATTTGCATGTATTTTAAATAATCTTCATTTTCAACACCATATGTAGCTTTAAGCTGCTCAAATGTTTTCAGTTTTCTGTCATGTTGGTTTGTCATGTCTTCTAGAATTCTGATACCTTTGGAATCCCAGATCTCATTTCTAAGTGGCTGGCCATTCAGTGTGAACCTGTAGTTATTCCACAGCGGCATCTTGGGAGAATTGCTACTTTTAAAATTGATCATGTTCTGGAATGTTTTAGCGATGGAGCATGAAAACTTGATCAAAGGGTTATCAATTTTTTTTACAAAGGGGGGCATACCACAGTCCTTGTAATGTGATCCTATCGTTTAACCCATCTAAAACTTCCTGCTCAATGCTTTCCCATTTCGTGTCCCTTAAGTCAGAGCCATAACCCCATTTGAGGGGGGTATCTAGAGTTAAATGCCATATAGTACTTGTACACATTTGGAAGACCAAGGCCTCCCTTTTCCCTGTCCACATATAGGTTTTTACGGCTTATCCTAGGGGTTTTGTTGTTCCATATGAAGTCTCTGAGCATTGCATCTATCTCTTTAAAAAAACAGTTATCAAAGGGGAGGGGGATGGCAGCCTCAAGAAAAGTGATCCTTGGAATGATATTCATTTTTATACTATCTATTTTGCCCCATATGGTTAAACGGAGAGATTTCCATCTCTCAATATCATCCTTGACTTGAATCAGGAGTTTTTTCAAATTAAAAGGGGCAATATCATTTATATTGGACTTCAGAAATACCCCAAGATAGCGCATTCCTTCGGGCGACCATTTAAGGGGAAGATTAGCAATAAGGGACTTATGGCAATGAACATTTAAAGGTAAAGCCTGAGTCTTATCCCAATTTATCTTATACCCTGAGATGGCTCCGAATTCTTTCACAGTCTCAAAAGTATGTTTCAGAGATGTTGGAGGGTCTGTCAGTGTTAATAAAATGTCATCGGCAAATAGACTTATTTTTATCTCCATTACTGGGGCTGAAATTCCTTTAATGTTTTGATTATCTCTGATTAGTGGAGCTAGAGGTTCTAAAGACAAAATAAAAAGCATAGGGCTCAGAGGGCAACCCTGAGGTGTCCCTCGTCTGAGTTCAAAATTTTCAGAGACAATGTTGTTTGTGATTATTCTAGCTTTGGGACTGGAGTATATTGCTAAGATATAGTTAATGAAATTTGGACCAAAACCAAATTTATTCAATGCTTTGAAAAGGTCAAACGCCTTTTCTGCATCTAAAGACACAGCAATTGTAGGATCAGGTGTTAAGTTGGCGTAATGCATTGTGTGAATTAGCTTTCTCATGTTATCTGCAATTTGTCTGGATTTTACGAAGCCCACTTGGTCAATATGGATCAATTTAGGTAAAATATTGTCTAGTCTTCTTGCGAATATTTTTGTATATCTTCCTATCTGAATTAAGAAGAGAAATGGGGCGGTATCCTCCACATTGTAATGGGTCCCTATCTGGTTTCAATAGCACCGTGATGAGGGAGGAGTTTGTTGAATCAGGTAGGTGGCCTTTTTCTTTTGCCTCATTAAAAACCTTTTGTAGCTTGTCAACTAACTTAGATGAGAATGTTTTATAAAAGTTGATACTGAACCCATCATCACCAGGGCTTTGCCGCTGGTCATTTTTTTGATGGAGGTGAGAATCTCTTCTTGAGTATTGGTTTTTCAAGCTCTTCTCTATCTGCAGTTGATATGGTTGGCAAATTTATTTTACTGAAAAACCTTTCCAAACCTTAAGGTGTTGGGTTGGCTTCTGAAGAATACAATGTTTTATAGTATTCCCTAAATCTTGTATTGATGTCTTGCGGGGACTTTAATATTTCACTATTGTCTGATTTAATTGTAGGAATTAGACGAGAAGTCCTCGCCTTTTGCAGCCTATAGGCCAGTAATCTTCTGGCCTTATCTCCATTTTCAAAATATTTTGTTTTTAAGCGGTATAAATCAAATTCTGTCATCTTATTTAATAAATTCTTTATCTCTAACCTGGTTTTCAGCATGTCAGTATATAGCTGATCATTAGTTGGGTTTGCTTTGTGGGCTGTTTCTAGTGCAGACAATTTATTAGTATATTCTGCTAATTTTTTGGATCTCTCTTTTTTCTGGTTAGTAGCAAAGCTAATAAGCCACCCCCTACATGTAGCTTTATATGCATCCCATACTGTAGCAAATGAATTAACTGATTCAGTGTTTGTTTCAAGGAAGTGTTGAGTTTCAGTATTAATCATATCTATCAATTTGTCATTTAAGAGTAAGGAATTATTCAATTTCCACATGGAGGACTTGATATGGTGAAGGGAAGGGGCAAACGCTAGTGTAATGGGGCAATGGTCACTGTATATCATGTTATGGATCTCTGTGTTCCAGACATTTGAGAGTATTTCTTGGGACACCCAGAATGCATCTATTCTGGAGTAAGATTTGTGTGGGTTGGAATAGAAAGTATAATTTCTGTCCTCTGGATTTAGTAATCGCCAGACATCAAACACTCCAACATTTTTGCACAGATTAGTGAGAGCATCCGTAATTGATCGGTCCGAAGGAAGGGGTTTGGTACTTCTATCTAATTTGGGGTTAGGGACAGCATTGAAGTCACCAGCCATTATAATGGGTTTACCTGCATATTGTGGGATAATAGTGTTGAGGTCATTAAAAAAGGATGCA
The DNA here is from genome assembly GCA_026686955.1 of Epinephelus cyanopodus. Classification (NCBI taxonomy): domain Eukaryota; kingdom Metazoa; phylum Chordata; class Actinopteri; order Perciformes; family Serranidae; genus Epinephelus; species Epinephelus cyanopodus. Next base: position 401,990 of record CM048936.1, read on the forward strand.
GTTTTTATGTTTGGACCATATACATTAATAATAGCTATTGGCTCATTGTAAAGTAAACCGTCAATAATAATGTATCTGCCTTCGGGGTCGGCAATGGAATCTTTAAGAACAAAAGGTGTTCTTTTATGTACCAATATTGCTACTCCTCTACTTTTGCTGTTGAATCCTGAATGGTAAACCTGCCCAACCCATTTCTGTATCAGTTTACCAGCTTCTGCTTGTGTGAGGTGTGTTTCTTGTAATAATGCTATTTCTGATTTAAGTTTTGCCAAGTGACACAAAATACGTGTACGCTTCACAGGACTGTTCAGACCATCTACGTTCCAACATGAGACAGTTACCTTATTTAAGTATTGACTATTTATTTGATTTGACATTTTAAGGTACCGGGAATTATTGTACGAATGGCCCACATCGTTGTCCCATCTCTAGCCACCTTCCCATATTTACAACAACTCAGCTCACAGATATAAGTTATGAAATACAGATCCTCAGTAGTGAAGAAAAAAATATAAAAAATAAAGAGGATATAGCAAAAGGCTATATAGTAATGAACCAACTGGCTCCAAAATAAAAGGTAAACTAGAACCCAGAGGCTATCCGTCAATGCCGCTGTGTGAACAGGTCAACCTAAGTGCAGCCCCAGTAATAAAGAGAAATTTTAAATAACCCTTATGATAACTTTCCCAAACTACTTTATACACATCTGTTATTCTATAAAGCAGACATATAACAAGAGTACTATCATAATTTCTTAACTAAAACTGTAGTTTGGTAACAATGAAAAAGCTGAAAGTTAAGACAAAGACACCTTTGGCTTTATGCCCAGAAAAGAAAGCGTATGTGGGAGACACTAACCTCCCTTCAAGTCGGGAGCTTACTAACCCAAAGCAAAGTGATATAATTATTCAAGTTTGGGGCTCCCGCTTTTTGTAGACAAACACACATAATCCCGCACTGTGATCCGCTGTATCAGTTCGGATGCAAAATAAACAAAGACACCCTCGGCTTTATGGCAAAGAAAGAAAACATTTGTGGGAGACACCTACTTCCCTTTAAGTCGGGAGCTTGTTAATCAAAAGAAATGTGTTTATTATTATCCATATTCAGGGCTCCCGCTTGTTGTAAACAAACCCACGTGTTGCGTTGTGATCCGCAACATTAGTTTAGAAGCGAGTGTGTCAGGTAACAGGTGCGAGAGTTCCTCTTTGGCTTTGGTTGGCATGTCGAAGTTGTATGTCTTCGGTCCAATCTTGACAAGTAGTCGGGCCGGGAACAGCACTCTGAAGGGAATATTCCGCTGGTGCAGCGCGCAGCTTTGATGGTATTATATTCCATTCTCTTCCGTGACACCGCCACTGAATAATCTTGGAATATGAAGAACTTTTGTGACTTGAATACAAGTTCTTTGCTCTTACGTGAGGCTCTGAGGATCTTTTCTTTATCTTCGAACCGGAGCAGTTTGAGGAGGATGATGCGTGGCTTTTCATTTTGCCCTCTCTCTGCGCCGAGCCTATGCACCCGCTCCAGCTCCGGTGCCGGTTGGTCAGCTGGGATCTGAAGGACGGCTTTGAGCAGGTCAGTTGTGAAGGTTTTAATATTTGACCCTTCCATGTTTTCTGGGATGTTGACGATATGCAAGTTGTTCTTCCGTGAATAATTCTCCAAGTAATCCACTTTTTGCACCAGTTCATTTGTCGAAGCCTCGAGTGCCTTGTACTTAGCTGCAAGTGGCGATAGTTGATCTTCCACCTCCGATATGCGCTGTTCTGCATAGGTGATACGGGTGGCGAGGCCTGACAGCTCCGATTCAATCCTGGTCGTTGTGGCTTGTATTGCCGGCAGATGTTCCTCTATTCTTTGCTGAACCGAGCCAAGCTCAACGATATCTTATGTGCCCAAGGAGGAGCAGATTCGGCCTGGTCGTTGTCGTTTTCCGTCTCCAAGTTTTCCGCAGCTAGCATAGCCGAGCCGTCTTCTTGGAGTGGGCTAGCTTTAGCTTCTTCTGTGCTGTTAGCTAAATATTGTTTTAGTTGCTGCTGTCTTGGCACTTTTCCTTTGGTCATTTTTAAACTTTGCTGTTTGCTCGCTTACTTAACAGGTTAGTTGTGTGTCTTTGTACAGTTTAAAGCGGGTTAAACTTTAAATTAAAGGATTAGACTGAGGAGCACTCTCGGGACATGTCTCACTCCGTCGAGGTCATCATCGGAAGTCCCCTTTCTTCTCTTCTGAGTTCTGTGCCCACCTGTCAGCTAGTTTGTTGTTGATGTCTGTATCTGGGTGAGTTCTCCTGCAGGGCTTCATCACCAGACTGTGGCTACAAAAAAGACGCAGAAAATTAGTTGGTGTGTTAGTTGCTAAAGGGAAGGTGTGATACTGTAGCTGCAGTATGTGAATGTGAAGTGTCTCTGTACTTTGTCGGTTCAGATGGCATCCCACATTCTCATGACTGTTCATTTGCTTGACAAAGAAAATGACTGTGGTCTAGGCTTGGGCGATTGGATGAATATATCGCCAATCGCCCATCGGCCAAGTCCGTCACAGTTGGTTTCGCGCTTAACTACTACTACCGAGTTGATTAAACTGATTCAAACCAGCTGTTCTGGAACCGGAAACTCAGAGTTTCCTATCTCAGAGAAGATGAACTCAGAGTTCAGGATTAGACTCAGAGTTTGTTGAACCTGCTTTGTGAAACAGACCCCAGTTCTGGTCTCCATAAATCTGTTCTGTTTGCATGGGCATTCAAACATGATTTTTTACATAACAATCTTCCACAGTTGCAATAACAGCAATATTTTTGTTTTACCTTCACATTAAATGTTATGGAAGACTTTGCACCTACCTCTAAAATGTTTGCTTTTGATTCTGTCACGATCAAGACAGTGTCAAATTTCATTTATGTTTAACATTTCTAATGTACTGCGGCCTCTAAGCACTTGATGGCACTGTTGCATTGTTTGTATATCAATTTCAGCAATAAAGTTAAGGAGGAAAAATTGGGTCTCGTTTATTGAACTTTGCGGACAGTTTGTGTGTAAGTTAATGTCTTAATATAATAACATAGCAATAGGCCACAAGGGTGCAGATTGCTTACTTAAAGCCACAGTGTGTAACATTTTCAGTTTATTGGCAAAAATTGATATCTGCATTCATAAATATCATCACTGGTGTACTATTACCTCCACCAATAATCTTATTAATCTAATAATCTTACTTATTCTCGTAAAAGGAGAATTTCAGATTTGTTTGTACATTGTGCGGGTAAGTCGTCTGTGGGGTTCCATTACGCTTCGCCATCTTGAGAATACACCCGCCAGCAAGGGACATACAGCACCGCCTTCGGCGTTTTCGTTGAGAGCCAGGCCAGCACCGCGTGACTGAGGAGCCGAAGGAGAGGAGCAAGAGGCGCTTCGCTACTACCCTGGCAAATTTGAAACAAAGTCCCACTCTTTGAGCATAATACAGGATCATGTATATGCAGCATCATGGGAGACGGAATCCTTGTCGCCAACAAAGTGCAAAAGGGAATAGAAAAGGCAGCGTGACCAGCGAATTAAAAAACGAAAGCCCACATCCAGGTAGCCTTTCCCAGGTAGAGAGAGCTGCTGAGCGAGGATGGTAATGCAATCACAGGCCGGCGCTGCTGTTGGCTGTTAGCCCGTGTTAGCGGCCAGTCGCTAACAGCCTCATCCCTCTCCTCGCATCACTGCGCCGCCGTTAGCCGTGGTTAGCCGTTAGCCGCCATTAGCACTGGCCTGTGATTGTATTACCTTTCTCCTTCAGCAGCTCTCTCCACCTGGGAAAGGCAACCCCAGTGCTGGCCCTTGTTTTTTTTAATTCGCCGGTCACGCTGCCTTTTTGATTCCCTTTTGCACTTTCTTGGCGACAAGGATTGTGTCTCCCGTGATGCTGCATAATACATGATCCTGCATTATGCTCAAAGAGTGGAGACTTTGTTATGCGGCAGTAGTGCTGCTGGCCACTATCAGCTGTTTCAATTTACACCCGCCCCAACAGTCCTACGTTGTAAACACAGCCAGCATGGTGAGGAGGGGGTTTGTCAACTCGCATCGCGTGTGTCTGTGTAGGAGCCTGAATTAATACTCCATGTAGTATCGGATGACATGGTTTCATCAGTGTTATCATAGCTTTTTGGTGCACAGCGGCTACAGTTGTTGTAATACGTGTTTGAAACAGTGAGGTGCTAGAGTGCGCCATCCCTTTGAATGCAATATGTGATTTCAACGTTAGATGGGAAAATTCCTACACACTGTGGCTTTAAGTGCAATCAATAGGCTACTCACAGAATTTTCAATTTTCCAGCTGTTTGCCACAAAGAACTTAACACGTGAAATGCAAAATAACAAAAAAAAGAAAAAGTAATTCTGGCCAAATTGTATGTGTTGAATCTAAAGTACGTGTTCATTTTGAGATGTGCTGGTTAATATGATGTTTTTATATTTAAAAAAAAAAAATCACTTAATAATTTAGCCTAGGTATACCCATGCTGCCTTGTGCGAATTTATTCACTGTGCAAGTCAAATCTCAATCTAAAGTGAAATGAGGTCTGGTGTTAGACAGGCTATTAATAATTATGACAGTAAACAAATTTATTAAGAACAACCTTAACAGCAAACAATAATAACAGTAAACAATATCAATAGTAACAGTAAACATTTAATAACAACAACAAGCATGAAATCATCATTCATACAGCAAAAAATTAATTCTGTTGCCTTTTATTCAACAATTGTCCTCCACCTTTTGGTCGACACAGCCAGGTGTCTGGTTTGTGAGCAGGAAGATGACTCCTTACTAATTTATCCTTGATGGTGGGGGCCCTTCTAAAAATGATACCCGACGGTTCAGGGAATACCTCTTGTAAAGAAGGGTCACTCTCAATGATATCCCAGTTTTTCTTTATAATGTTTGATCTGGACAGCTTCTTTGCTGTAGCGAGTGACAAAATAGGGTTTCTGAACTTGTTCCTGTTTAGGTTTAGGGCTGAGCAAATCCCTCCTCTCCAGTGATAAAGCTCTATTATGAGCCTGAGTAAGAAGCTCAGTTTTATACCCTCTCTGTCTAAAACGCTGCTGCATGTCCATGGACTGATTTAAAAAATCCTGATCAGAATCACATATACGTCTTAATCTTGTTTTGCGGTCAGTTTTCTTTCTAAAAATGGAGGTGTGCAAGTACCCTTGGTCATCTTAAATAAAATACTTATATATATATATTAAGTATTTTTCCATTGTGGTATTGATACTTTTGATCTAAGTAGTCTACTTCTTCCAACACTCAACACTGTAACTACAACAATCATTGAACAATGGCACCATCTAGTGGATAAGATCCGCAATAGAAGTTCCCACGGAAACATTGTTAAATTTGGACATGGACTTTTAAATTTTGCAATTTTGAAAGCAGGGCACAGCTTAGACACACTGTCGAAGACTGACCAGCCTGTACCAGTGAGGCATTAAAGATATCAGAAGGAGTGTTGCTGGCTTCTTGTTCTTTTTACACAGTTTAGGCCTAATCTATTCAGCACAATTTCAATGCTGCAGCTGCTCAAAAGAAAAACAAAAAGTGAATCCAAAGCATGAGCATAGTACAGGCTATGCACTGTACTCTGTAGTTCCCAGTATACACGAAAATAAAGACATGTTAACATATGGGAGTCACACTGCAGATGGCGTTCAAGGGGATCGACGTACTTTTTTTTTCTTCCAACTTTATTGAAAATTGGAACAACAACAAACAATTCAGTCATTCCAGCTCACGTTTCCGTACAATAGAGTTACACGAAAGCATAACAAGAGTTAAACAAAAGAGAGAACAATCGAATTAACAATAAAAAATAAATAAATTTCTTGGTGACAGACCTCGTAATCCCATGAGAATTGTAATTATAATTGTTGTGACAGATTATTGGTTGAAAATTTCTGAGTGTATAGGCCTTATTTGTAATTAACTTCAGATAAGGGGACGTACTTTGGTGACGACATGCTTTGGTGACGACGTGCTTTGGTGACGACGTACGTAGTGACGACGTGTGTTTCAGACGTACATTTTGTTAGTAATTCTAACATACGCCGTCGTCACGTCGCCGTTTATACACGTTCTTTCAATGCACTCACCGTGAGGTCGCCGCCAGTCTCTCATCTGCTGTCCCATTCACTCCCCATTCAAAAATCCACACGGTCAGGCGGTGACGAAGGGGAGGTTGCTCCTTCTCCTTCTCCTGGTAATCCTTGCATTGGCACTATCCACCCGCCGTAACGGGAGCAGCGCGAGTCTCATAGCAGCTCGCCCCCCTGTTATCAATTGCTGCACCGGCAAAGGGAGCGGCGCAACAACTCTCTATTTTTGTTGCGCTACACTCCCCTACGCGACCCTCCAGCAGATAAAAACTACATGAAATAATGTGCTAAACAAGCACACTGTGTTTTTAAATTAATAAACCATTATCACAGGAGATATATGATGATTTTTTTTTCATACATTTACCCATGTTTATCCGTGGCATTGTGTAAATGTCCGTGGCGGACATTTGAAAGCGAGTAGATGACAAACAGTACAGTAAACTTGTAGATTACTCAAATATATGCAACAACTTAGGTGGAAAATGCTTTAACTATCATGGCTCAGCAAATGGTAAACAAGACGCTTGACGTGCAGCCGGTGGAACCCGGCCGTAACGTGAACTCATATGCGCATATGGTTAACAATGTTACCAGCCGTGCTAAACACCCTCTCTGACGGCGTGCTTGTTGCCAGTATGCACAAATATTTCCGTGCCATGTTGGACATGAGTGGGCTCGCAAAGCAGGCTGCATTTTTTTGCTGCATTCATGTGGTGTTGGGAGATCCGAGTTGCCGAGTTGTTTTTCTGACATGAGGTGGCGTTCATGTGAATTATCCCATTCTGAAAGTCATTTTTTGATTCTTTCAGACATCACATGAATGCAACATCCCCCCTCTTTTTTTCCACCACACACACAACTGCCGAATATATCGGCAGTGTACATATATATATATATGGCATGCCATCATCTGTTGGTGTTTTAACGACAGCATGACATTTTTAAAGTTTTGAACATCATGCATAGTCTTCTTGAAGAAGCTGTGTTTGGATTCAAACCTCATCGTCCATAATTCCACCAATGGACCAAAACAGCGTAGAAGGTAAGGATAATGGTCAGCAAAGTGGTGCTTTGGGCGCAAGCTAAAATCAGGAAAAGTGTCTGTGAGCAGGCCTCTGTGATCAGACAACTTGATCTCCAGGTGGTGCAGTATTTCCTCTGAAAAAACAGGTGAGACAACAATTTTGACTATTTCTTTGAGGTCCATCAGTATTTCCCATGCAGGTTCTTGTTCTGGCACACTCTTTCCGATGAGAAGAGGGAGGAATCATAATAAAGACCAACTTTTGTGGCCATTGCCACCTGTGCTGCCCTTTTAAACATTTGCTTTAGAAATTGCCTTTGGTTTATTCACCCTGTCAGAATATTTGTACGGAAATGAATTGATCAGGCTATTCAATCTGTCCAAAGTAATATAGCCTTTTGAAATAAAGTTTTTCAGGCATAAAGACAGTTCAACGGGTATAACACCTTCAAAAAAAATCATGCAATATATCTGGAGGGAAGCTAGTGACAGGGTGAAAATATGACAGATGCTTACTTAAAACACATTCATTTTTAACATCGTTTACATGTGGAACATTTTCAAGACGAAGTTTTAGCAGACATGTATCGTGCTGTTCTCTGGAGCGTAGCTGAAAATCAGAAATTGCAGTAGCTATTTCACCTCGATTTGTTGGGAACTGCCCATTGGTTCGACCTCCCATTGGTTCGACCTCCCATTGATTCGACTGGGCCGTAGGTCGAACTAACGGGACCTCCCATAAGTCCGACTAGGTCGGACCAATAGGAAGTCGAACCAATGGGAGGTCCCGTTAGTTCGACCCGTCTTCGCCTGCACACCCTCTCCAGGCTTCTTCTGTTTTCTACTGCGCTGATTTTCTGTGTCAGATCGCGCACTACAACCATCAGCAGACCCGCATTAAAGCACCATGGGCAATGCATCAACAATCACTGCAGTTTTGTTTTGACTGTAGTAACACTTTTAATATTAAAGAAATTTACATACAGACATTGCATAAAATATGTTGCAGAGGGTAAATGCAGCACATATTTGTGCATTCATACATGCTCGCTCACACACACGCGCGCGCGCACACACACACACACACACACACACACACACACACACACACACACACACACACACACGTGTTGGACAGTAGCGTCACTACAGTAGCGGACGTTGGTAGTTTAACTACATTTCTCAGTAGCTTGGTGGTAGCGTCGCTGTTTTCTGAATCAAGTAACTTCTCAGTAGTTAAGCTCTTTTATTGATCACTTAGCGCGGTAGCGTCCACACGAGCTACATTTCCAAAATCATTTAAACGTGGCGGGGATTTCTGTTATGTTCTGAACGACCCCCACACCGAAATTGATTTTCAAGTCCATATCAGTTTCCTGCATCAAACACTGCTGCCCGCTCTCCGGCCGCACTCGCACAATTCTGAAAATCGTTGTACTACAAAAGCTTGAAATGAACATTCAGCTCATTGTTTTTTATTGCAAATATGTCACTGTCTTCATTTATTATGTATAATTTCACCAGCAGCAAACACATTTAAAGGAGACGCTTGTCAAGTCTTTGTACGCGCGCTGTCCGTGGTGCTGAAATCCCCGCTGCTGCTGACAGCAGACCGGGGGAGAAAATAAATACATTTCTTTGCTCTGTGCTTTCATAAAATACCCGGGGTTAGGGTAAGAAAGAAAGACCAACTGTCTGTACAGCAGCTGTACATAATCACAGTATCATGGCGATACCGCAGTGCCTTTACTTTATGAAGTTATCGAAAAAACGCCGCACTTCACGGCTGGATTAAAAACTTTGTGGAAAGGTTATAATCGCCCCGAGCTCATCTTTGAACAACCAACACATAAGCTACTGAGCACAATTTAACCCATTAAGTTCCGTTGCTTGGTTTTAGAGATATACTGCAAAATATGAAAGCTGCCGCTTTGAGTTCTGAGGCTTAACTGACTTTTTATTATTTTAAAAACAATCTTGCTGTCGGGAATTAGGCTATGCGTCACTACAGTACTATAAACTCTCAATAGATCAGATTGCTGGTTGCTAATAATATGTAACAGCCTGTAGATACGGTGCATGCCTTTCACTCCCGCGGCCGAATGGAGGTGAACAGTTAGAACGGACAGTCGGACTTATGGGACCTCCCATTAGTACGAACAGATCACACAGGTCGAACCAATGGGAGGTCGAACCAATGACATGGACCCGATTTGTTAAACAAAATCTACAAAAATTCTTTACATTGAAATTCTCCTGAAAGCCGGCAAGCATGAGCTCCTAAATTGTCTGCACATACACAAAATACTGAACCTTTTACGTAGTTGTTAAAGTTTGCACAAAGACCCCTGTTTGTTCCAGTGACTTTAAATCCTTAATTAAAGGACTGAAAAACTTTTCAAAACCAAACTGCTTAACATCACAAGTCTTTCCAAGAGCTAGATGTATTGAGTGTAACGTGGAACAAACTTTGAGGGTAAATTAAGAATAACCCAGTAAACAGCTGTTATTTTATGAATTTTCTTTGACGTGCCTAACGGGTTACAAAACTCAAAATCGTCTATGTATAGATCTAATGCAATATGCAGCTCCTGTTCTCCAAAATTTTGGTTAAAGTAAGAACTATTTTGAAAAGTCTTGTAAAACCCTGGAATAGACTCTTCACTGAAAATATTTTTTTTCAAGAAACTCTTCTCTATTCAATAAAAGCTCAATAACCTGATTCACAAAAACATAAACAAAGGCTTTTCTTGAAGTCCAGTCGTACAGTAACTCAGTTGGTTCAATGATGGAGAAATGCTCCCTGAAATATCTGTTTCCCCTATAATCTGTTGATAATGTACCTTTTTCTGATGTGGTAACAAGTACTGGATTTTTTTCGAACACAATGTTACTTATCTCTTGAATAACTTCTTCCTCAACTTCAATATTATGTTTCGCAAATACCTCCTTGAGAATTTCAGTTGTATGAAACTTGGAAAGGGACAAAATATCATTAGATTCATCTATAATTGCCTGTATTGCATGTTTCGACACATGTAGCAGACATTGCATGCGAAGAAAAGGGAAGCTAATCTGTGCTCAAGTATTTCAGAGTCTACATTGTGTACACAATCAGGTTCACGTTTTTCTGTGGAATCTAATCTCGGACTACTTGTCAATGAAACGCCAGCTTCAGGATCAACATTACATGGCTGGTCTGTGTCATTAGACTGAAAATCGCTAACAACCCTGACTGGTGTCAAAAAATCTCTAAGATTATGTTTTTTATGATTCCGTGATGTATGTCCAGTAAAACTATTAAGGCGGTTGGTTTTAAAGCTGCACCCTACAAATGGGCAACATCTCTCTGCGTCGAAGGCGATGATGCAAATGAATTAATACTTTCTTTTTACAGCAAATGTCCTTATATTCACACAACTAGCACTGAAATGTTCTCTTGCCTTTGGACAGTCCTGTGCAATCTTGAAAGATGTGATTTCAAAGCACTAATGGTTCTAAAAGTGCAACAGCAGTCCCTGTGGATGCAAGGTCAGGTGGAACCTCTGTGATGCAGTCGATAGTGTTTCAGCAGAACAGCTTCAACGGTGTGGGTGAACTTGCACAACTTGCACTGCATTAATTCAATCTGAAAAACAAAGATGACAATTTGCTGGGGATTAGTAAAGCAGTCAGTAAGAATTTTAAACATTTTATCAATTTAATGACAATCATGTAAACAGTAGACTAGAGACTATAGTTGACAAAACTAACAGTATAATATTCTGTACCATTTTTAATTTTTAATACATTTTGCTGTTGTGAAGATGAATTTCAATTAACTTAGTAATTAGGGAGACTACTCAACCAACCAGGACAGTCACATAAGTCAGCAGTCAGTATAAAATTGGGCCAAATACATGCATTTCAACATTTTCAAACACCGTGATTCAGTATAACCAGGACGAGGAACGGAAATTCAAAATTAAAAATTTAACTTAAATTAAATTAAACTTTTTTGAATCCACAGATACACAGTAACTTATGGGTCTAGGTATAGTATGACCAACACAATAATTGATAGGCTACAGGTGAATTGATCTTTCCTGCCACTACACTATTATGATGATATTAAATCTGATATGAATTACCCTACATCTTATTATTTTAATACTTAAATCACAGTAGCATGGTGATTTATTGAACTCAGTCTGATGTAACGTTAAACATTAATAAGTAGGGATGTGCATTGCAAGCAAAAGTACTATTCAATAATCACAGGGCCCCCACCCTTCTGCCGTCTGTCTGCGAGCGCACCCCACATACACACGTGCGCACATACATACAAACGCGGGTGCATGGACAGGTGTGTTTGTTCGCTAAATCGCGCTAATTGTACAGTGTTTGAATTGCCGCGAGCGGCACACACACACACACACACACACACACACACACACACACACACACACACACACACCATCGATGGTCTGACCGTCACACCCCCGTAAACATACCTGAGAGAAAGCATTGCTGACGTGAACATTTTTTAACATGCCCGCCTATGTCTGATGCTGTGACGACGGCACCCGGGTTCTTCGCTCATACGACTGTGCATGGCTGTCGTAGACTTGTGATATGCAGGCGACGTTACCTCACAGAGTTTTGAAATAGTTTCACATGGGACTCTGTCCGTCGTCTTCGGTTTGTTTCTTCTTCTACAGCGGCATCGAGGTCGTCACTAAAAGTGTATCATCAAATGCTATGCTGCCTCCGTGCGGAAGACGCCAGAAACACAGATTCCCCCACCCAGATATGAACTATTCGATTATTTATGTGTAGCCTATTTGAATAGAGAGGCACACAGCAAACTACGGTAACCTAACTTACTGCACAGTGGATTAAGCCGCAGCATGTGGCTAGCTCGGCTCTCTCTGTCCCTACTAACTTAAAACAGCCTGCTCACCTGCTGCTGTCCGGGAGCAGAGACCGAGCATGACTGTTATTACCCTGTGTAATAACACCTTCAACATTTATGAAAGATGAAATAAAATGTTGGCTAATGTTGCGACCATAATTTTGAGTTGACCATGAATTTACACAATACCAACCAGTCAGAAGACAACATGCCGTCATATTTGAATAGGATTTGCCCAGACAAGCTAATGTTACTGGCTTAACTGCTGCAGCCCTGCTAGCATCAGTTAGCCGCTAACTGCTAAGGACTGAAAAGCCTTGTGTTTAAATGTTGAAAATGTGTAGGTCGCTTTCTCCATTACGACACAACTCAAAATAAAATTCCCGTGTGATTTAACGTTAAAATAAATTAAATTGAAGGTTGTTTAAAACTTACCTGTGCAGACTTCAGCCCAAGGCAGCAGCACTCCAGCTCCTCGTAGCAGCACACAGCCACAAGACTTGAAGTGAAAAATGCCAACTCGGAAAGTTGGCTTTCCCGCATTTCACAACAAAGAAAAATGAGTTGGCAGAACTGTTGTCCCTTGTATTGAACCACAATGTAAGGATTTAAGTATTAACAACTCACCAAATTATTTTGGAGCATACAACAGTCTTGCTTTGTTGTGCTAACTTAGATTATTGTCTTAAATGTCAATAATTTATATTTTCAAGTTTTACCAACATAAATTACTGTTTTAGGCCAAAAAATATAAGTTGGCTTTTTTGCAGTGTGGGTAGGTAGGAGAACAATAGAAACATGAGAAATAACAGATCATGACCAATAGATGGCTCCACCAATTATTAAACAATTAAATACAGAAAAAAAGAAAAAGATTAAACACTGTATCTGTAATGATATAAAAAGGTTACAAAAAAGGACTGAAATCAATGTCTTCATTTAGACCTGGATAGATAGTGGCTTTCATTTGGTCAATATAAAAAAGTAATTTGAGTCTGTCACCACCTCTAATGTTTTTTTGAATACTTTCTAGGCCTTCAAACCTAAGTGAGCCCTGATTGCTGTCATGTGCTTCATAAAAGTGCTTAGCCACTGGGTAATCAAAGTTTGCTTTTCTACTAGCATACTTATGCTCAGAGTCTTTTAAACGTCGCTTAGTGCGGCCTATATAAAAACAACCACAGGTACAGGACAATCTATAGACCACAAACATAGTATTACAGTTAATGAATGACTTGATGTCATAAACCTTGTTAGTGTTAAAGTCACTGAATTGTTTACATTCTTTGATATTGGCACAATGTTTGCACAAGCCACATTTATTAGTACCCTTCAAAGGGTGATCCTTCTGAATTCATTCTACAGCTCACTGAATTGATTCTTAAAAATAATGTATTCCTCTTGCAAAATCAATTGTATATTCAAGATAGAGGTACTGCTAGGGGTCTGTTTTGCTCCTAATTATGCCTCTCTTTTTTGGGACTTTGGGAAAAAGAGTCATTCACACCAGATATAATGACAAGATAAAATGGTGGGGGAGGTATATTGATTACATTTGTTGTTTTGGACAGGTTCTGAGGAGGAACTCTTATTGTTTTAGGATTTTTCGAACACTAACAATAGAGACATAAAACTGAATATTCTCAAACCAGCATTAGTTTTTTGGATTTGACCATCTCCAAAGGTGAGCATGGCAAACTGCACACCACAGTATATCGAAAAACAACAGATAAAAATACAGTATTAAAGGCTGACAGTTTCCACCCTAAGTGGCTGAAGGTCAACATACCTTTTGGACAATTTCAACGTCTGTGACGTATCTGTGACACTGACCCTGAATTTGAAAATCAGGCAAAAATGATGTCAAACAGATTTGCAAATAGAGGCTACGAGGCTAAGATTGTTCAGAGTGCTTACAAAAAAAGCCCAGTCTATACCTAGATCTGAGCTCTTGATGACAAATAAACAAAAATCTTCAAAACCAGATCAAATTTACTTTGTCACACAATATAGTTCTTTTGCAAACTATGTAAAAATGATTGTGCATTCTAATTGGAATTTAATCAAGAGTGACCCTCTGTTCAGAGAAGTTTTTCCTGTTCCTCCTCAAATCAGTTTTAAAAGGGTCCCCACTTTATGTGACAGGCTGGTGCCTAGCCATCTCTCTGCTTAAGATAAAAAAACTTGGCTTCATCAACCTGTGAAGGGTACTTATAAATGTGGCTTGTGCAAACATTGTGCCAGTATCAAAGAATGTAAACAATTCAGTGACTTTAACACTAATAAGGTTTACGACATCAAGTCATTCATTAACTGTAATTCTATGTTTGTGGTCTATAGATTGTCCTGTACCTGTGGTTGTTTTTATATAGGCCGCACTAAGCGACGTTTAAAAGACTCAAATTACTTTTGCAGAGAGAGACTTTTTATATTGACCAAATGAAAGCCACTATCTATCCAGGTCTAAATGAAGACATTGATTTCAGTCCTTTTTTGTAACCTTTTTATATCATTACAGACACAGTGTTTAATCTTTTTCTTTTTTTCTGTATTTAATTGTTTAACAATTGGTGAAGCCATCTATTGGTCATGATCTGTTATTTCTCATGTTTCTATTGTCCTCCTACCTACCCAGGTGATTCCAATCATCCTATGTAAGGAGCTCCTCCTACCTACTCAGATGTTCCTAATCATCCTATGTAAGGAGCATTAGTGTGCTGAGGGTTACACCCAGAAGAAAGCTTTTGTGCTGAAACGCGTGGGCTGTAACCCACTTTCATCATGTTTTAACCTTTTCTAAATGAAACAGCCATTTTGAATGAATAGAGGCTTTATACATTTAAAGAAGAGTGCCTTGGATTTCCCTTTTTTGACGTCAACATTCCCACCAAAGAGCACCTTCGTCACATGATTAGATGAACTTTCAGAGCACTTTGGACTTTCTTTTTGACTGGGAAAAACAACTTGTTTCAAAAAATAATAAAATTTAAAGTGGTGTGTGCATATGTATTCACCCCCTTTGCTATGAAGCCTCTAAATAGCACCTGGTGGTACCATCTACATTGATAATCACAGAATTAGTTAAATGAAATCCAGCTTGTTCAATCTAAGTGTAACATGATCTCAGTATATACACCTGTTCTGAGAGGCCCCAGAGTCTGTAGCACCATCAAGCAAGTGGCACCATGAACAAGAACAAGGAGCTCTCCAAACAGGTCTGGGATAAAGTCCTGGAGAAGTACAGATCAGGTTTGGATTCTTAAAAAAAAATTAAACTTTGAACGTCCCCATGAGCACCATTACATCTAAAAAATGTGGCACCACAAAAAACCTCCCAGGAGAGGGCAGCCCACCAAAACTCTGGGAACAGGCAACGAGGGCATTAATCAGATTGACAATAAAGACACCAAATTTGTGTTCACAATTCACAAACAGTATCACCATTATGTAGTGTGTTGATCACAGACAAGTTTATTTTTCAACAATAAAGTGACCTGCTCAGTACTCGGCACATAGCTTGTTCCCAGACACCATATCTTTAAATACTTAAATATCAACATTGGTATCAGCATTGGCTGGTAGCCTTTCTCTATTTTCCCCTTAAAAGAAATAATAAATAACCATATGTGCTTGCCTTTACTTTATAATCTCTTACCTGACCCTACTGAACACTGAATGCTCTTCATGAACCATGAATTCTTCTATTTTGTTCAGGAATCGGGGGTAACCTGGTGGCTATTCAGGCCAGCAGGATCTCCACTCACCTGCATTTCCACTGTGCTCCTGGAGAGGTTCCTGATGATGCAAAGGGCTGCTACTACCCTTGCCGCACCTTCTGTGGTACAGGTTAGTACTGTGCAGGTACTGACCATTTCATTAAATCACACATTAGCTATGTGTGGCCGTCCAACTCCAATTTTAGGAGTGTAAAGCATTTACAGTCATTATTTGGTCGTTATTGATAGAATACCCTGGTGGTCAGTCCATTTATTCGTCCGTCCCATTCTTGTGACCACAAACATCTATGCGGATTCATCAATGAACTGATTAGAATTCGGTGGTCAAAGGTCAAGGTGAAGCAACCCACTCTGTTGCATTCTCATGAATGTAATACCTCCAAAACAGCTTCAGGGAATTTCTTCAAATTTGACACAAACATCTACTTGGACTCAAAAGTGAACTGATTAAAATTTGAAAGTCAAAGATCAAGGTCACTGTGACCTTGGGTCTGTCTCATTCTTGTGAATATGATGTCTCAAGAGGGCCTTGAGGGAATTTTTAAATTTGGCACAAACATCTACTTGGATTCAACCAAGAACTGATAAGAATTCGGTGGTCTAAGGTCATTGTGACCTCACAAAACATGTTTTTGGCCATTACTCAGGAATTTATATGCTAATCATGACAACATTTCATACAAATGTTTAATTGAATAATTAGATGAAGTCATGACATTTTGTATCCAAAACGTCAGAGGTCAACATCACTGTGATGTCAGCATCATGTCTCAAGAACAGAGAGACATTTCGTCAGATACTGAATTGGTGACACTAATCTTGGGTGGCCACCTTGAAACTGTGCTAATTGTATAGATCTTCTGTGCTGTTCAGGGGAAGGTGTGTTTTCACAGTCATGGATGTAAACTCTGAGTGGAACTTGACTGGTTTACAGAGGCATACAACTACAAGGCGGTAATCCTATTGGGATTCTTGGTTAACCGTGGAGGTACGCAGGAAAAACAATGTTTTCTCCCCAATTTCAAAGTAGCAAGGAATGAGTAATTGATTTACAAATGATCATTTGGGGGGTGAAGTATTTCTTTAATACTATACTAATTGCTTATGATTTGCCCTCACACAATTTATTTGGCCTTAACACAAGAATACCATTGTTTTCAGTTCTGTGCCTGGTTGGTTCTTTGTCCTGCCAGGCAGTTAATTGTCATGTCCTGCTGTCGCAGTTGTAAATTAATTCCTCGTTGGAAGTCTAGAATGAAAACCAGCAGGACTCTGAATCCTGGGGACAGTAGGTGGGTGGAATCAAACAAAGCAATTTGTCACGAAACTATTCAGTGATGTATTTCATAAAGAGTACATGCACAATTTTGGACGGTTTATTTCCTCCTGCAAAAAGAAGATTCCTTCACATTCACCTTCAATCTTCCTTTCCCCTGATCCTTTTTGTGTTTTCTTAGGAGCCAACCATCGCTCTGCTCAGGTGCTTCTCCTTTTGGTGATCCCTGGTCACCTGATATTCCTCTACACCATTCACCTGATGAAGAGCGGACACACCACCCTGACCCCATCTTTATGTCCGTCTATCTGGCTGCTGCTATGCTGCAGGTGAGAATGTGATGACTAGAATTAACAGTGTGCCAAGATACAGAAGAAGATGTAGAATTAGAAATAGTGATTTTTAAAGTTATTGCTCATCATTTCACATAAAAGTTTTCAACCTCAAGGGTCTTAAAGGTATACTTTGCAGATGGTTGATTATTGATAGTAAACACTCACCAGCTAAAGTGAAGTAATAGCCAACCCCAGATTGACTTGTTTGGCATTTTGCCTTGCTATATTTGTGGTTTGGCTCTGCCCTCTGTTTCTTGGATGTCTGCTGCTTTATGGTCTGACACCTGGTCGCTAGCTTTTTAGAAAACCCTACACGCCCAAAAATGTCTTTAGCACAGAAAATAAAAAGATAAAATAAGGCAAAAAAGGCTGAGTCTCTGCAAAAAGACACAACTCCAGACACTGAGATTGGGTCATAAGTGATGACTGAGAGGGATTACTTCTGTATGAGTCATTGTTTTTTAGGAAAATCAGGCATAGTCTATAGTTAATACACAGTGGCATGCAATAGTTTCGGCAACCCTGGTCAAAATGTCTTTCACTGTGAATAGTTAAGTCAGTAGAAGATGAACTGATCTCCAAAAGGCATGAAGTTAAAGGTGAAACTTGCTTTTCAACAGTGAGGATTTGAACGTAGGAGGAAGGACCTCCCCCCCGACCTGGAGTGGGCAATCCACCCTTTTCCGGCTGAGGACCATGGCCTCAGGCTTGGAGGTGCTGATTCTCATCCCAGCCGCTTCACACTCAGCTGCGAACCATCCCAGCAAGAGCTGGAGGTCACTGTTCAATGGAGCTAGGAGGACCACGTCATCCGCAAAAAGCAGGGACGAGATCCTCCCGTCACCGAACCTGACACCCTCCACCACTCGGCTGCGCCTAGAAATTCTGTCCATAAAAGTTATGAACAGAACCGGTGACAAAGGGCAGCCCTGACGGAGTCCAACCCTCACTGGGAACAGATCCGACTTACTGCCGGCCACGCGAACCAGACTCATGCTCCTTCAGTACAGGGACTGGATGGCCCTTAGCAAGGTGCCACCAACCCCATACTCCTGGAGCACCCCCCACAGGATGCCCCTGGGGACACGGTCGTAAGCCTTCTCCAAATCCACAAAACACATGTGGACTGGTTGGGCACAGTCCCATGGCCCCTCCGGCACCCTAGCAAGGGTAAAGTCTCTCGTGGTCCACGGTCCCGCGTCCGGGACGAAAACCACATTGCTCCTCCTCAATCCGAGGTTCAACTATCGACCAGACCCTCTTCTCCAGCACCCTGGAGTAGACCTTACCAGGTAGGCTGAGGAGTGTGATCCCCTTGTAGTTGGAACATGCCCTCTGGTCCCCCTTCTCGAAAATGGGGACCACCACCCCAGTCTGCCACTCCAGAGGCACTGCCCCCGATGTCCACGCAATGTTGCAGCAGAGGTGTGTCAGCCAGGACAGCCCTACAACATCCAGAGCCTTGAGATATCCAGTACGAATCTCATCCACCCCCAGGGCTCCGCTGCCTCGGAGTTGTTTCACTACCTCGGCAACTTCTGCCTCAGAAATTGGACGACTCGCCCCCGAGACCCCCGTCTCTGTTTCCTCACTGGAATACGTGCTGGTGGGATTGAGGAGCTCCTCAAAGTATTCCTTCCACCGCCCGACAATGTCCCCAGTTGACGTCAGCAGCTCCCTGCCCTCACTGTAAACAGTTTGAGCAAGGTCACAGGCCAACCATGCCCTGTAGGCCTCCTTCTTCAGCCTGATGGCTCCCCTCACCTCTGGTGTCCACCAGCGGGTTCGGGGATTACCGGCATACCACGACTGGCCCCAGCAACCTTGCGGCCACAGCTTGCAGCCGCCACCTCGACAATGGCAGAGCGTAACAAGGCCCATTTGGACTCGATGTCCCTCTTTGCCCTCAGGACACGGTCAAAGCTCTCCAGGAGGTGGGTAAATTGAAGATCATCTGGACAGGTTCTTCCGCCAGGCGTTCCCAGCAGACCCTCACTGTTCGTTTGGGCCTGCCAGGTCTACGTGGTGTCTTCCCCCACCATCTGATCCAACTCACCACCAGGTGGTGAGCAGTTGACAGCACTGCTCCTCTCTTCACCCGAGTGTCCAGAACATATGGCCGCAGGTCAGATGATACGGCTACAAAGTCAATCATTGACCTGTGACCTAGGCTGTCCTGGTGCCATGTGCACTGATGGACATCCTTATGTTTGAACATGGTGTTAGTTATGGCCAAACTGCGACCCGCACAGAAGTCCAATAACTGAACACCACTCGGGTTCAGATCGGGCAGGCCGTTCCTCCCAGTCACGCCCCTCCAGGTCCCGCTGTCATTGCCCACGTGAGCGTTGAAGTCCCCCAGCAGAACAATGGAGTCCCCGGTTGGGGCACTGTCCAGCACCCATCCCAGGGACTCCAAAAAGGGCGGGTACTCTGAACTGTTGTTCAGCGCATAAGGGCAGACAACAGTCAGGACTCGTTCCCCGACCCGAAGGCGCAGGGAAGCAACCCTTTTGTCTACTGGGGTAAACCCCAACGTACAGGCAGAGAGTCTGGGGGCTATCAGAAAGCCCACCCCGGCCCTCCGCCTCTCACCTGGTGCAACTCCAGCGAAGGAGAGTCCAACCCCTTTCAAGGACTTGGTTTCCAGAGCCGGAAATAGTGTTGAGGTGAGGCCGACTATATCTAGCTGGTAGCGCTCAACCTCTTCCACAAGCTCCAGCTCCTTCCCCGCCAGAGAGGTGACATTCCATGTCCCAAGAGCCAACTTCTGTAGCCGAGGATTGGACCGCCAAGGCCCCCGCCTTGGTCTGCTGCCCAATCCACATAGCACTGAACCCTCCTGGATCCCTCTGCGGGTGGTGGGCCTGCAGGGGGATGAGCCCATGTAGCCGGTTCGGGCTGGGCCCAGCCGGACCACATGGGCAAAAGCCCAGCCACCAGGTGCTCGCCCACGTGCCCCAACCCCAGGCCTGGCTCCAGGGCAGGGCCCTGGTAACCCTCCGAGCCGGGTACACAGATCCTTGTTTTCATCCATCATGAAGGGTATTTTGAACCGTTCTTCGTCTGACCCTTCGCCCAGAACCAACCTGCCATGGGAGACCCTACCAGGGGCAAAATGCCCCCGACAGCATAGCTCCTAGGGTCATTAGGGCACTCAAACTCCTCCCAAAGTGACGGTTCTCAGAGGAGCTCTGGGGAGCCCTTCTTCAGAAACTGAGCTGCAAGTTTTCATATCAAGTTTGATTATTTTGAACATGATAATGACCCAAAACACAACTGCCTTGCTGAGGAAGCTGAAGGTAAAGGTGATGGACTGGCCAAGTATGTATCCAGCCCTAAACTCACCTGTGCACCTGTGAGGCATCCTCAAGCTGAAGGTGGTAGGGATGCACCGAAATTGATTTGTGGAAAATTTGTGGCCGAAGCCGAAGCCAAATAAAATTAAATGCTTGGCCGAACACCAAGTACCGAATACCGTTGTTTAGTTTTTCATTAGTTTTTGCAGATGAACCCCCTCCAGATTAGTGTTGTCACGGTACCACAATTGGGACCCACGGTACGATACCAGTGAAAATATCATGGTTCTGAGTATATCACGATACCACAGCAAGAATAGAGTAGAATAGAATAGAATAGAATAGAAATGTATTGTCATTGCTCCAGAAGAAAACAATGAAAAACAGTTTGGCAACTCTAGAACTGCAGCAGCAAACATCATTTATACGTTCATTCATAAATAAAATAACATAAAAAGAGATTAAAAGTGCAAATGAGGCAGATGTGCCTTTTGTCATTTATAAAAAGATAAATCACTTTTCTATAATACATCAATGATATTTCAATGGAATAAATTACTTATTGACTTATTCATACTTCAAAAACAGCATCAGTAAGTGATTAACATAGGGGAGATTGAAATAAAATACATAAAAAAAACAAAAATCAACCAGCCACCCTCCTCCCCTGACAAGTAATCGGGTTTTCAGCCATCTATTGTAACTGTTGTACTATGATTCTGTGACATAGACCTTCCCTGAGCTTACAAGGTGCAGTGATGATGCAGAGCTCTCTGTCGTTATATGCAGACTAAATAAGCACCAAATATTTCTATGGAGAGCGTATTTAGGAAGATAGAATGTGGACATACATGACTGGAGGTTGTTTGAGTTCTGAGCCTATGTGAACTACAGCAAAGCTCCATCACTAAAGTCTGAACATAAGAGACCAGAGTGTATTAGTTAATTTGGTTCGGAATGATGTTTGTTTATTTTTACCCTGCGTTTTTTAACCATTATCTGTGATCATACAGAGTCTGTGCTATGACCTTCAGCAAGATCTTTTTTCCTGCACTTTTGGTTTCCATCATTATTCAGAGTCAAACCTTATTTTCTTGTAAATGTGAAAGATGAATCTGTGGATGTGTTGTAGTGAAAGACCAGGTGTGTGTATCCTTTGAGTTCCTGGAGCATGGTGGTTTCAGGCGATGTCTGAAGGAATCTGACTTGTGTACGGTTTTGTTCTGGCAGCAGTTAAGATAATTATGAAGGAGGTACTTCTGGGTTATGAGTGACTTCTTTTGCTTTTTCAGATGCACCACTATCTCTGTCAACATCTGGAATTTTAAGAATGCAGTTACTGCGTTTTTGAGTATGCACTGGATGCGTGCTTTGCCGAAGGCTTTTTAAGGCCCCTAAATCTGTAATGCAGTCATGGAACATTAGGATGTAATCCTGGCCACTGAGGAATTGGAAAATTTCCAAATCATTTAAGTCTGTAGCCAGTAGAGCTGTTTTAACGCTGTTTCAGTATTAGAGAGAACATTAAGGGGCAGAGGCAGGCCCATGGAGATGTGGGGAGTGCCACATATAAGAAAACCACTAAAGAGAAAATACTAATCAATGTATTGATTGGATTTAATAGCCCTAAACACCACTTTCATTGATAATTCTTGACCTTCTTTGTTTTCTCTGTTCATCTGTCTTTGAATAATGGTGTCTGCACAGTGTCATAGCAGCAAGGTTTTGTGGAATGCTTATTTGTTGAAGCATGCCACAGAAATTACCCACAGAATTGCAACAGCTTTGTCATCTGTATATTACTAGAAAAACAGACAGAATAGCAGACACAAATTATTAGGCTGCATGCTGCACATAATATGGAAGTTTAATACTAACTGTAGATTGACCTAATGACATATTCAGTCTGTGGCTTTTTTTCTAGTACTGGAACATGGATGGATGCTGGACTCTGCATCATTAATCCATGAAAAAACTTTTTTTATGCTTCCAGCAGCAGGTGCATTATGTTTTCAGGTTGTTCATACATATATATATATCTATCTATATATATATCTATATATATAGATATATAATATACACATATATGTGCGTGTGTGTGTGTGTGTGTGTATATATATATATATATATATATATATATATATATATATATATATAAGAGAGAGAGAGAGAGAGAGAGAGAGAGAGTTGGGCGGTATCCAAATTTTGTTACTGTTAAACCTTCCCCACATTTTCCCAGGGTATATGGTATTACCGTGACTAATTAAAAATCACTTAATAATGTCGACTTGTGTCTATACCGTTCAGAAACATAATAACAACATTGCATAGGCCTAAGTATACTGAAAAAATAACAACAAAACATGTACGCCTACAACATTAACAACTTTTAATAAATATTTAAAAAAATAAATAAATAAATAAAAGAAAAGAAAAAAAAGTGTAAATGCAGCAGTCAGCCAAACAGAATGAAATAAAAACACTCTCTGTGGGCTACACTCCGCTTCCAAAAAAGTAGCCTATCAATAAATAAAGGTGGTAACGATGATGTGTGCTCCACAGCATCCGACCGCAGCGGCTACTGTCTGATGGTTTATTTTTAGAACCTATCAACAATCAAATACATTAAAAGCACGGCTCTATAGCATCCAGTACTAGGGCTTATCAAATAAGAAAAACAGAACAATAAATAACAAGGCATGACTGAAAATGAGCATATATATTCCTATCCTGAGAAGCAACGGGAAATAGGCTACTTTTCATTGGTTTATTTTTAGAGCCTACAGTAGCCTACCTTTAGTTTGAAAAGTTCACCCTCACCGAGTCCCAATTTTTTTGACCGTCAGAACAGGCTACTCCTTATTGAAAATGACATAAAAACAAAGCATAATTATGAATATAGCAGCATCCTATGCTTCAAAACTATTCAAGGTTTTTCGCCAGAAAAACCAGCATGTTTACTTTTTCCAACTGGAGCAGGGCATGTAGTGGATTGACAACTTTGGCCGCGGTGCTGCTCACACCGCTCTGGTGGAGAGCTCGTGGCACAAACGCACAGGTACATTCAGGCAGCCCTTGACATCAGAGGAAACCACCTGGCTCCATCACATTTCCACCTGAGAAGGAGGTCTTCGTCTCCCTGAATAACAGACTCGCGACAACAGGCAGTTAGCCTATCTCTGCTACTGCTCGCTCCTGTATGGTGCCAACCGGACCTGCTGCCACATCGGCTTTTCTTTGAAGGAGACTGGCCACAGTCATCTGTTTTTCGGTGGTTCGGGTTGCTTCTCCCTCCTCCACTCAGATGGAAACTGGACATGCTGCTGCTGCTGCTTGCAAAAGTTGTGGGGTTTTTGGGAACCAACTCGCTTGATGCGCGGCTTGCCATCTTTTCTTCTCTTTCTCACGTCTGAGCGGTCACGTGACAGCGTCACATCCGAAACTTTATCAAATATCATCTCCCAACAAGAGAAACATTATAGCCTATTATAAGTTTTAAATTTAAATTGTAATAGTATTAAATTGAAAACTCAACCACACATACATAAGTGCTGGACAAACAGTATTTAGACATTAAATAAATGATCATTCATGTTCGAAACTCAGAAATGAGTTGCTCTCTGCATGTCAGGGCTGACGAGGAGGAGGTAGGCCTATACATTTCTATTTATACATATATACATACCAGACGTTGCGCAAGACTTTTCATCGCCGGTCATTTTGACCGACAGGATCATAAAAATCCGATCATAATTTTTTACCGGTCATTTTAATTTTCCTTTAAGATATTCAAAGATATTTAGTTTTCATTTGTTCGTTTTTAATAAATCCAACAAGCAAGTTATAAAGTGTGCATGAACAAGAAGATTAGCCGACATCCACACACCCGTGCCATTCTAGACACACCAGACCGGAACCGAAGTGCAGAGACAGTTTTCAATCGGCGCCCATGTTAACCTATCTGACTGTCCACGCAGGCCGCTGAGCAGAGTAGAGCGCCCGCGGAGGCAGCGTTTCAGTTCGGCGTCTGGTCTATTTTTCACGCAAGCCAGGAGCGCTTCTGTCAAGCTGGATAGAGCAGATCATACCAAACAGGAAGTCGGACACAGAAAAGACATGAGAATCCGGCCAATTTTCAAAATAAAATAACAGCAATCACTGAGGAATGTGAGGAGAAAATACCCTGTTTATAATTTAAAATAACACAACAGTGCATAACCGAACACATTTTTCAATACCATAATCACTTCATTACAATTTTAATTTTAAGTGTCACCAAGCCTACAGACATAACTCCATAAATAAAATTGTCAGAACAATACCTACACCCTATTCATTCAGTGTTTATCCAACATGCTCAATACATGGACATGCAATGACAAATTGTAATTAACTTATTACGTTATAAAAAAACGATTGGACTTACCCATGTTTAAAATGACCTGTTGAAATGAAAAAAAAAACAAGTACTGACGGGAACAGACGAGTGGAGTCGATGTTTAACCGCGGAGTGCGCAGGAGAAATGCGTTACCTGTGTGGACAGTCAAGCAGGACTTCTGCTGTATGTATATACAGCCACCAGTCCACACTCCATATTTGGTCCGGACGGGAACTCGAACAGGTGACCCTCTGGTTCCCAACCCAAGTCCCTATGGACTTAGCTACTGCCGCCCAGTGAAAGCCATAGAAAATTAGGGGAGAAATTGAAACATTTTGGCAGAATAGCTCTACTCATTGTAATATCTGTGCAAGCCTTATGATACGGTTATTGAGTGGAAGGGAAGAAGTATCTATTAGGTTAGACTGTTGTGTTATCTTTGTTAAATATCAGAGCATACAACCTGTCAGAAACCTCTGTTTCTCTTCAGTACTGTTGGACTGCTAGCAGGTGTGAAATGAGAGCAGGATCCTGCTGAAAAACACCTTCTCAGTAAATGTACTCCTTTACTTTTTGTGTTCATCTAGATTTCACTGATGGGATTCTTCAAAGACTTAAATTGAAACCTGAAAGTAGAAACAGTCTTGGCCAGGTAAAATCCAAGAACAATACATATTCCCACTGCTCATATACATTTATCAGCCACAGCATGAAAACCACTGACAGATAAAATAAGTAACATTGAACATCTTGTTACAATACAATATTCTGCTGGTAAACCTTTGGTCCTGGCATTCATGTGGATGCCACCTGACACATACCACCCACCCAAACAACGCTGTAGACCAAGAAAATCAAATTGACAAATAAAGACCTGTCTCAATTAGACACCTGGTCTGTCTGCCAAGCAGTTCATTTTTTATAGAAGTGTTTTGGATGTTTAAAAGTGGGTTCTATATGTTGTTATAGGTTAGTAGAATGATTTCATTGTTTTAGGGCACTATTTCCACCTGTTTTAACACAGAGCTTCTCACAAACACAGAGATTATTTTACGATAAACACATGATTTTATTACTATTTGAAATTATGCAAAGTTTATTTTAGTCTGCAGTGACAGTGCTGCTACTTTTACACTCTGATTCCATTACTGCAGCTGGGCTTTACAGCATACAACATCCCTCTGTCCTTAGGACCCTCACAGCAGATAAGGAACCCCCCCCCCAAAAAAAAAACTTTAACGGGGAAAAACGGTAGAAACCCCAGGAAGAACAACTGAGGAGGGATCCCTCTTCCAGGACGGACAGACATGCAATAGATGTCATACAGAACAGATCAACATGATAAATTAACAGTAATCCGTATGACACGAGACACAAAGGGAGACAGAGAGAGATGCAGGACAGACGGTAATGACAGTACCTTACAACAGCAATAATGAAAGTAATAATATAATTAATATCACAGGCTATTTTGGTACAATATGTTGAAAGTATATATTAATATCTGATAGTATACATATGTGACAATAATCATATGTGTATAATAACAGTAGCAGTATGACTAATGATAACAGTAGCAGCAGGAGGCGTCTGGCAGGACCACGGCAGCAGCACAACCACACTCGTCACACTATCCAAGCACCGCTGCAATATAAGTTAACCTGCGAGACAGTGGAGCATGAAGGCTCCGGAGAAGAAGCCGAGTTAGTAACATGCAGTACGGCAGAGTTAGCAAGATGCAGTAACAGGACATGAGAGAGAGAAGGAGAGAAGGCACCCAGTGTATTATAGGAGGTCCCCTGGCAGACTAGGCCTAAGTCAGCCTAACTAGGGGCTGGCACAAGGCAATCCTGAGCCGACCCTAACTATAAGCTTTATCAAAGTGGAAAGTCTTAAGTCTAGTCTTAAATGTGGAGACAGTGTCTGCCTCCCGGACCACAACAGGAAGATGATTCCACAGGAGAGGAGCCTAATAGCTGAAGGCTCTGGTTCCTGATCTACTTTTGGAGACTTTAGGGACCACAAGTAACCCTGCATTCTAGTCTCTCTTTTGTCATTTGTGTCAAATGCTGCACTAAGATCTAGTAAAACAAGTACAGAGACAAGTCCTTTGTCTGAAGCAATGAAAAGATAATTTGTAATTTTAACTATTGCTGTCTCAGTGCTATGGTGCACTCTAAATCCTGATTGAAATTCTTCAAATAAATTATTATCATGGAGAAAATCACACAGCTGGTCTGCGACTACTTTCTCAAGGATTTTTGAAAGTAAGGGAAGATTAGATATTGGTCTATAGTTGGCTAACACCTCTGGATCCAGGGTGGACTTTTCAGGAGAGGTTTAATTACAGCTACTTTAAAAGACTGTGGTACATAACCTGTCAATGAAGATATATTGATCATGTCTAATAAGTGAGTGTTAACTAAAGGTAAGACTCCCCTAAGTAGCCTAGTTGGGATGGGGTTTTTGGGGTATTTGTTTTAACTTAGGGGTTTGAGAGTTATACCAAGGAGCGAACTTTCTTTGCTTTGTTAACTTCTTTTTAAGAGGTGCAACGGAATCAAGTGTTGTTCGCAGCGAGCCTATGGCACTATCGACAAGATGATCAATTTGGGAGAGTTTAAAGTTGGTATAGGAGACCTCTGTTACTGAAGGACATGGTTTAAATTCAATGAAGATGGAATCATTTCCTTAAATTTAGCGACAGCACTATCTGATAAACATCCTGTGTAGTAACTGTTGCTGAGTGGCGTGTAATCGAGTAAAAGGAAATCAAAAGTAATCAAATAATGATCCGATAGCAAGGGATTCTGTGGAAAGACTGTGAGGTTATCAATTTCAGTTCCAAACGTCAGAACTAGATTGAGGGTATGGTTAAAACAGTGAGTGAGTTCATGTACACCCTGACTGAAGCCAATGGAGTCTAATAAGTAAGTAAGTTAAGTAAGTAAGTAAGTTTAATTTATATAGCACTTTTCATAGATAAAATCACAAAGTGCTTTACAACAAGGGTAAAATGCAATAAAGTACAGTACAGAGATCACAACAAAAAATACATAACAGCACAATTTCAGGAAAACTTTACAGAGGCCCCACAACGTCAACATCAGTTGAAAGCCTGTCTAAAAAGATAGGTTTTAAGTTCTTTCTTAAAACCTTCAGTGGACTCTATACTGCGCAAGGTGAATGGTAGAGCATTCCAAAGGCGAGGGGCACAGGCCTGGAATGAGCAGTCACCCCGTGTTTTAAAACGGGTGCGGGGGACCATCAAGAGTTTCTGGTCTGATGACCTTAGTGAACGTAAGGGGGAATAGGGTCTCAGCAGCTCAGTGATGTACGAAGGAGCTTGTTCATGGAGGGCTCTAAAAACAAGTACTAAAATCTTAAATTGAATCCTAAAATTTACTGGTAACCAATGTAAGGAATATAAAATTGGGGTGATATGATCCCTTTTCTTAGATCCAGTTATGAGCCTTGCAGCTGCGTTCTGCACGGTTTGAAGGCGATTTACAGCCTTTTTGTTAAGACACATAAAAAGAGTATTACAATAGTCAATGCGAGATGAAATAAAAGCATGAATTATCATCTCCATTTCAGGTCTTGAAATCATGGACCTCAGTTTCGCTATATTGCGCAAGTGATAGAAACAATTTTTCACCAACTGTTTACAGTGATGGTCCAGGGACATGTCCTTGTCAAAAACAACGCCTAGGTTGCGTATACTTGGTTGGACAGAAAGACCTAACTGACCTAGGTGCTGCTTTATGGGGGGATGGCACTATCTGGGGCGATAATCAGTGTTTCAGTTTTGGCAGAATTTAGTTGAAGAAGATTATCATTTAGCCATTTTTTGATGGCCGTCAAACAGGCAGTTAAATTGTCTAGTTTGTGTAGCTCATTCTGCTTGAAGGAGCAGTAGAGCTGCACATCATCAGCATATAGATGATAAGAGACATCACTGAACTCACTGATAATCTGTCCAAGAGGGGTCATGTAAAGCAAGAAGAGAAAAGGGCCAAGTACTGATCCCTGAGGGACCCCACAGGTTAGCCCTGTCAGGTCAGATGATAGCTGGTTGACATGGACCAAAAAACTCCTGTCAGTCAGATAAGACCTGAACCAATTTAAAACAGTACCTGTAATCCCAAAAGTGTCTCTGAGTCTGTTTAACAAGACTTTATGGTCCACCGTGTCAAATGCAGCGGTAAGATCTAACAATACCAGGGCTGTATATTGACCAGAGTCTGCTGCCATCAGGACATCACTTGATACTCTGATTAAGGCTGTCTCGGTGGAGTGTTTTTCTGAAACCTGATTGGAAGGTGTCAAAGATAGAGTTTGCATCAATGAAGGCAGTTAATTGTTCAGCTACTACCTTTTCCATAATTTTGGCCAGAAAAGGGAGCTTTGAAATGGGCCTATAGTTTTTCAAATCAGCAGGATCCAGGTTTGGTTTCTTTAATTTAGGTTCCACTGCCGCTTGTTTAAAGGAATCTGGAACAACACCAGTTTGGAGAGATTGATTTATGATCTCTACAATGCAGGGGCCAGTGGAGCCAAAAGTTTTAAGGAACAGTGATGTCGGGAGTATGTCCAGAGGGCTAGAGGACGGAGCCATGGTGGCAAGGATCGCACTGATGTCTGGCAGTGAGACCAAGGAAAACAGGGACCAGTTACACCGGGGAGGCTGAATAGTGCAAGGATTTGGAACAGTAAAAGAAAAATTGGCCCTGATGTCATTGATTTTGTTTACCATAAAACTGGCAAAAGCATTACAATCCGTCATAGAGGAGACCGGGGCAGTGGGGACAGTAGGGGATGTAATAGAGCTAATGGTCTCAAAACAGAAACTTGGGATTTCTCTTATTAATAGAGATAAGTTGGGCGAAATAGGCAGTTCTTGCTGTCTTTAGTGCATTGTTTAATGCTAATCTCAGATCCTTGAGGTATAGCCTGTGAACCTCAAGCTTCGATGCTTTCCACAGCCGCTCTGCCTTGCGGCAGCTTTTCCTATGATTTAAAATCTCTTCATTTATCCAGGGGCAGGGCTTCCTTAGGGAGGTAGATCTTGATTTGATTGGAGCTACTTTATCAATAATAGACTTGCATCGAAGATTAAAACACTGTACTAGTGAATTTACATCAACATCATCATCATCATCATCATCATCATCAACGTTTGAGGCAGGCTCAGCATCAAACAAGGAAATAAAACTCTCAACAACAGACTGATTTATAAAGCGATTCTTTCCTTGAACCCTACTTGGAATATGCTTCTCAACATATTCCATATCAAAGGAGACACAGCTGTGGCCACTGACAAGAAGATCCTCTACATGTAGATTTTCAATGGTCAATCCATATGAAAATATAAGGTCCAGTGTGTGTCCCTTACTGTGTGTTGGACCAGAGACATGTTGCACGAGGTTAAAAGACTCAGTGATATTTAAAAACTCAGCAGCAGTAGAAGATGACAGATCATCAATGTGAATATTAAAATCACCAATAATTAAAACCTTCTCCAATTTAATAATAGAAGTTAAGAGTTCAGTGAAGTCAGATAAAAATCCAGTAACTGGGCCAGGAGGGCGATAGATTAAAAAGCAGTAAAAAGGGTTTTTTTCGTTTATCTTAGTCACTTGAAGCTCAAACGAGGGGAAACAGTCGGAGTTCACCAACCTAATTTTGAGGCATTCACGGAAGACAACAGCGAGGCCCCCCCACGTCCTGCGAGGCGGGGTGTAGCAACAAAAGAGTATTCCGCGGGACACAGCTCCTTTAGATGGACAAATTCCCCGTGCCGCTGCCAGGTTTCAGACAGGAAGAGGAAATCGAGATCTTTCTGGATGAGAAAGTCATGCAGGACGAAGGATTTGTTTGCAATGGAGCGTGCATTAAGCAGGGCCATCTTGGACCGTGAAAGCACCGTGAAAGCACCGTGACGTCACCACCAGCTGATTGCGGTCTGATTGTTGACAGACAGCTGACTCGCGGAGCGATGGCACGCCATGAGCAGGGCTGCGGTAGACCTGGGAATACCGGGGTAGGGGCTGTTGTCCTCCTCGGGCGCTCGCAAAGAGATGGGACGCAGGTAGCTCGTGGATTCCACCCGGCCGTGCACAGGAAAGAGCCGCCTGCTCCGCCTCAGCCACACCTGGACGCCGGCCCTGGATCCGCGTTTCCGCAGCCTTCTCCGGAGTGGAGGTAGCAACAGCCCTCCGAGTGACAGGTCAGCGTAGGCAGACGGGGGAGGTAAGAAGTTATAGCCCCAGTTTGTGCTGAACTCTTCCATAGAGTTCCTAATTTGTAGCAGCGTGGTCCGATCATAGCACAGGCTGGAGGTGCAGGTTGATAGGACTTGAGAAAATGTCAGGACAAAAATTAGCGTGAGGAGACAAGATGCCGAGGCAGCGGCCGTGCCAATCACAGGCGCCATCTTGCCAATAATGAGATAAACGCAGTAGCCACGGAGTCATTATCAACGTCAGCATGAATGTTAAAATCGCCTACAGTAATAACTTTATCTGATTTAAGAACTAAACTGGATAAAAACTCTGAGAATTCAGCTACAAATTCAGAATACAGGCCATGAGCACGGTGCACTATAACAAATAAAAGTGGCTACGAGGTTTTCTAGGTCGGATGTCAAAGACTAAGAACAAGGCTTTCAAATGAATTATAATCTAGTTTAGGTTTAGGGCTGATTAACAGACTAGAGTTAAAATGGCTGCGACCCCCTCTTCGTGCTCATGTTCCATGGCAAACCACCGTAAGACTTTGAAGACGATTTGACATCTTTAGCAAGCAAGCTGCTGCTGGGAGCATCAAACCTGAGAAACTCCCCCCAACAACAGGAGCTGCAGAACAACACTCTCTCCGGGCTTACCTCCAGACTAGGGACTGGCTCATGCTGCATCGTTGGATGCCTTGGACTATGGATGGCAACTCACTGAGCAAGGATATGCACCGGTTCCTTCACCAAACCCCATTGCACCAGACTACTTCCTGGCGTTTGTCAGCTACAACCATGCAGGTGACTGTAGCACACTCAGGTGCTGCTGTAAAAAGCAAGGAGTCAGGCGTATCTCAGCTTGCGGCAACTGTCATGGCAACTCTTGCCAGAACATTAACCAGCCAGATGACAAGATGAGTGAGGAAGACCCTGGGGAGTTTGATAAATAAGGTTGACGAGAAAACTGATAAAACAACGTTTCCATTGAGTTCAGTTCTGTTTAATTATGTTAATAAAATACCTTTTTATGTGATCAGGGAGTGATTATTTCTGATAAATAATGGCTGGAATCAATTCAGCACCCCCAAAAAAACCTAGATAGCCATCTCACAAGCTATTATTGGCAAAAGTTTATTTTCCCATTTTTTTGCAGGTCCTCTGAGCACCTTGATTTTGATTGGCTCCCCAGAATCTTCTGCAAGGATCTGGGTTTGCATAAATTGATAGGTATTAGTAGACACCTAAATGAATATATTAGTTAAGAAAGCTAGTGGTAAGCATTTTTTTTTCACAGATAGTCTATGCAATTTGCTAAAATTCCCTAATACAATAAAAATGCAGATAAAATAAGCTATTTAGAAAGAGAATTTGAAAAAGCCCAGCAAAACTGTGTATACAACCGTGTGTGTGTGTGTGTGTGTGTGTGTGTGTGTGTGTGTGTGTGTGTGTGTGCGCGTGTACATGCGTTTTCAAGAAAATAAACACAGAAAGTAAAATGCTGCAGTCGATTTGTAAAAACCTAACAGCCACCATATTCAAGGACCACTTGGAAAATGTGATTTTAGTGAATGCTTTTAAGTGCAGTCAGCTGGGATTTTTCTGCCATGATACTCCTTTTGAGTTGTGTTTTTGAATTTTTAATAAAAGGTCAAATCAGTAAAAGGGAACTTTAATTTTCAACCAGCTGTTTATCACCACAATATGGGCAGTTTGAGCAGAAGAACAGTGTTGGCTGCCCTCCATGCTGGGAAGCAGGGAAGCTCCCTGCTCGACTGCTGGCGGGGTAGCCAGGTTTGATGTCATTTGGCAGACTTTTGCCAGTGGACATGGGGGTAACAGGCACCAGCAGCCCAGAGGAACGCTAAGCATTCAATTGTATGTTACCACCCACTCTGTAAAATGGCACAGAGCTTGTTGAAAATCAGCATAATTAACATGCATTCTTTGCAAGCCTTATCTTAGTAAGCAAACACATCGATTTACTTTAAATGCTAATGTTAATGTTATCATGTGTCAGCTTCACCCTGTTGAGTTGCTGAAGTACAACAGTAATGGCAGTAGCTACAATAACATTAATTTTAGTATTAATAATATAATAATATTAATAATAGTATTTTAGCATATATGTTCTAAGTATGTATTAATATATCATAATATATGCATGTGATATATGTATAGTAATATGTGTATAATAGATAGATAGATAGATAGATCATTTTTATTACAGACTCTAAGTCCAGTTAAGAACAAATACAAAAAACAACAACCACAACAATGACAACATACGGGGTCGTCTACAACCCCTTATTAAAAGACCATTATACCAGTGTTCCCAGAGCAGTGACGTGTAATGTGCAATGTTTGTCAGTTCCAAAACAATCTGATCTTCTGAGTTAGTCAGATGGCAGATGAACTTTAACATGACGTTTCTTAAGACAGATTGGAGAGTGATGACTCGAGCAGTCACAAACATTTCGGTGGTGCTGGTCCATCTGGGCCACTTTAACAAAATTCTCAGAGAGTCATTGTATGCCACTTGCAGTCTCCGAAGGCTCACTTTTTTATAATTTGACCACAGATGTGCAGTTTACAGCGGTGCAATAGGCTTTAAACAGAGTCAGCTTCACGCCATCAGAGCAACAGCCGAACCTCCGTATCAGTACATTTGCTTGCACATATAACATCCAAGACTGACGCAGAATGTCCTCATCATCAGTCAGTGTGTCTGTGATCACATGGTTAAGATATTTCACCTGACTACAGGTTTTTAAGACATGACCTGACAGCTTAAAGTCAGGGAAAACCATATGTTTATCCTCATTTGTTCTGGAGATCATAATAACACTCTTTACATCATTATATTTTATGTCATGTTGCTCTCCATACAAGGAACACACGTTAAGGAGCTGCTGCAGACCAGCAGAGCTCGGACTCAGTACCACACAGTCATCCGCGTACATGAGATGGTTCACCACTTTATTGCCAAACATACAGCCAGTTTTACACATTTTTAACTCTTTTGACAAACTGTTCATATAAAAATTAAATAAAATAGGAGATAGAATGCTCCCCTGTCTGACTCCATTACTGACTTGAAAGGGAGCAGATACACAATTATCCCATTTCACCAGCATAGTTTGGTGAGCATACCAATAAGACAGGATTCTGACTATGTATTTTGGGACGCCTGCTTCGCTCAGTTTTTTTAAATAACTTCCCATGGTTCACGCGGTCAAATGCCTTGGAAGCATCTAAAAAACACATAAACATGGATGAGTTTTTTCTTTTGTAGTTACTCAACAATTCTTTTAAAACATAAATACACATATCCATACTGTGCTTAGGTTTGAAGCCAAATTGATTTTCTGCAGAGGTAATTAATGCAGTGACTCTTTCAAGAAGAATTTGTTCAACAACTAGACAATACACTAGCAAGAGCAATGGGTCTGGAATTGTCTGAGCTGCATACTTTTCCTGATTTATCCTTGACAACAGGGACCAGCAGCACTGTCATCATAGAGTCTGGAAGACAGCCATGGACCATGAAGGCAGTGAAGCATAGGGCAAGCAGAGGAGCTAACCTTAAGCTGGCAAATTTGAGATGTTCAGCAGAGATAGAATCCATACCTGTAGATTTATTGACTGATAGGTTACTGATCACTTGATACACCACCTCATGGGTCTTAATTGTACTCACAACGTTATCTACTTGATAGCATTCAGTCGGGACACAATTAAATAGTTTAGTATAATGCTGTTGCAAGAGTGCAGCAATAGCGTTTGCACCAGAGACTCCAGCGGAGTGAGCGGAGCGCATGTAGAACGAGAGCGGCGAGGAGCGCGGAGCGGCATGTGGGAGGAGAGCGGAGCAGCCGAAGACAGCCGTCCTGTTAGATCACTTATAATTAAGAGGGGAAACTGCCTGCCACGTAGATCGGACAGTAAAGTAACACACTTTTTTCATAATAACACACTTTTTATTTTAATAAAACAGCTGATCCTTCCTCAAATCACTCGCAATTAAGAGAGCCAAAAAAAAAAAAGAAGAAATTAAAAAAGAATTATGCCACGGAATTAAATTGTCCCATTAATAGGCTAAACATTTTTCTTATAACGGCAGCGCACACTTCAATAAAGGAATCATTAACATTTCAACCTAAATAAACAATAAAATATTGGCTTATACATTTTTTAACCCAGAACGAGGTGGTGGTCAGCAGCAGTGCAATTATAGCCCAAAAGCAGCGCATTATTCCTAAAACGAACCATAGGCTATGAATCTTCTAACGTTAAATGCTATAGAAATAAGTTTTATGCAACAAGGCAGGTAGGCTTTAGTGCAAATAGTCAGTGCAGTTAAACAGAAGAACAACACACAAAACGAACTTCAAAAACAAAATAAAGAATGGTTTGCATAACCTGCAAAACTTTTCAGCACAGCAGCATTTATATCCGAGTAGGTGAAATGGCACTCGGATGCCGGCCAAGCCGAGCGAGTACTCGAGTACTCGGATATCGGCTACAGCTCTACTGCAGAGATATCCGTTTTATGTTTAATGTTAGAACAGTTAGTATTTTTACAGATGAGTGCCTCTCTTGGCAGATATATGTTGCTCAACAGTTGATCAGTGTGAGTAAATTAGGAAGCAATGTCTTCCTCTAAAAGAGAGGGCCAGTCCACATGATCTGGAATAAACTGTTTGCACATTTTACAGTGTCAGGTATGTTATCCCATCTAATAACCATCTTTACAGGAATGTGATCTGAGGTAGATGCGTTATATAAAATTTCCATATGCGCCAAAGAAGTGTGAGCATCAGCTGTTGAGAGACAACGATCTAACCAGGATGTGGTGTGCCATGCCTCGCTTATATATGTGTAGCTTTTAGATGGCAACAGCTCCCTGCGGGACAGTATTAGATTATTATCTCTACAGAGATGGTTCAGGTGGTTGGCAAATACTGATCTACTGTCTGAAATATCTGCATTCATATCCCCGACAATAAAGACACTAGTAAATTGCTCATTTATTAAGAAAGAACTAATAGTCTTCTTCATTATTCTGGCATTCATATGGTGTATAAATATTTAAAATTACAATTTCCTTATCAAGCTGTGTCAAGTGTATGGCAATACACCAGTCCACACCAAGCCTGGTGACATTCATCACTGAGTCCAGTTTCTTATGCTACAGAATTGCCACACCTCCTGGTATTCTGCCCCTTTTTATACCCATGCTGAGGTCAGTGGTGGACTCACCAACACCATGGAAATTGTCATTAATTGAGTTTAGCCCTTTTAGATCCTGCTTAGCAAGAAAAGTTTCCTGTAAGCACAGAATGTCACAGTGCTCCAACAACTGATCCACAACAATGCGGCGCGCTTTATCCTCTGCGCTCTGACCCAAGCACAGGCCACGGCAGTTGTAAGACAGGACACTTATCTCCATAGCAACATCAGACTTGGGCTGTCATGCCAGTAGTGGGCACATTTAAAACCCCAGCAGATATATCGACAGAGTTAACATTAGTGCCAGTGAATCCGGCTTTACGAGTTTCAGAAAAATGCCATACATACGCTCCCTCCGGCCAGATCTCCGGGTTATACATGTCACCTACATCCTTGCATTCAGCGGATATTTTGAACGAAGCGTATCTGCTATTCATGGTGACAATTCTTTAACATGACACCTCGCTACAGAGTTTGTTCTCAAGATGAGCATGCAGAGTTTCAGCGTCTATTTCTGGAGAGAACTTAGAGGCAAAAACACTCACCAGTTTCGTTGTTACCACTTTGATCCCTCCAGCTGCTCCAGTGCCCACAATAGTTTTACCAGCGTTCTTCTGCCCCGTTGTCGATTTACCGGTGCGTAATCCCTGTTTAGCATCGGCCAACTCTGTGTGCTTCCGTTGTCCTTGTTTCACTACTTGGCTCCACTTTGGAGCCAATAATAGTAGGAGTATGACTAATATTAGTAGCAGTAGTAATAGGCATCAGACAGGACCACAGCAGCAGCACAGCCACGACACATGATCCAGGTGTAGCTGCAAATCGAGGGAACCTGCGAGACAGTGCTGCACATAGGCTGAAGCCGAGTTAGTGACATGCAGAATAGGACTTGAATGTTAACAAATCAAGGGGGAGAGAGAGAGAGAGAGGAGCTCAGTGTATCATAAGGGGTCCCCCGGCAGACTAGGCTTATATCAGCCTGACTAGGGGCTGGTCCAAGGCAAGCCCGAGTAAGCCCAAACTACAAGCTTTATCAAAGAGTAAAGATTTATTTGTACTGTTAAATGTGGAGACGGTGTCTGCCTCCCCGACTGAAGATGGTTCCACAGAAGAGGAGCTTGAGAGCTCAAGGCTCTCATTCTATTTTTTGGAGACAATAGGAACCACAAGTAATGCTGCATTTCAGAGCGCAGTGTTCTGGTAGGATAGAAGGGGGTACTATGAGTTTTCTAAGATATGACAGAGCCTGACCATTCAGAGCTTTGTATATGAAGAGAGGGATTTTAGATTAAATTCTGGATTTCACAGGGAGCCAGTGCAGAAGCTAAAACAAGAGAAATGTAATCTCTTTTCTTAGTTCCCGTCAGTACACATGCAGCCACATCCTGGATCAGCTGGAGAGTCTCATTGAAGCAATACTTGAGTGTGAGACTGATCAAATGCTCTTCTCTTTCCTCCACCAACAAATTCCTGTCTTCTTTCTGTAAAGAAAGTTTGAAGAGAGCAAAATATAGCCTGCCAAGACAAATGTTTATGACAACAAATGGTGCAGAAGTTGAAATACTTGTAACCCTCAGCAAGACAAAGACTGAGAGTTTGAAGGTAGGTAGTAGAGCTGCTGATTTCTAACTAAAAGACCAGTGCAAGAATTTCCAAAAGGATTCCTCAGACTGGTGTCTTTGTGAGAGCTGAAGAGGATGCCCCATGCAGCTGTGATTATATTGACCTAAACAGAATGGAGCACTGTGATACTGATGTATGAAACATGGAATGAGCACCCAATGACTGAGAGAGGTCCTAGAAAAGTCCCACTGTCTTCAGACAGGGGACTAAATGGTATCATTTTCAGTGGCTCACTTCAAGGAGAATACGAAAAAAACAGCCTTCAGCATCTGCTTATATTCAAGTAATTCCTGAGGATTATTATATTTAAGTCATACACTAGAATAAGTAATAAGTTACAATATTGGATCAAAAATGTAAAAAAAAACAGCTTGTCTTCAAATCAAGCATTAGTGCAGCAAAATCTAATTATGTTTGGCCAGATGATAAACACGTGCAGTGTTCTAAAGTAGCTCATAGAGTGACATTAAGTGATTGTGCCCTTTCAGGCAGGATTTGCAGGTTTCTCTGAGCACAGGATTAAGGATGATGTATTCTTGCATACTGAAGTGGTGCACAAAGGCAGAGGGGGCTCAGGAGTAAATCTAAGCAAACAGCTGAGCTGGGGAGAGTAGCTTAATACAGGGATTTATTTGAATCAATGCAAACATCATCTATATGATTTTAACATCACAAGTCAGTAATTCCAAATACATTAAGTGAGGCCTTGCTTAGACATTGACACGGTCATTCCTCGTAGGTGCTTTTTAAATTCCTTGCCTAAAGTTTGAATTCCTCTGCACCTCATTGGTCAGCACCTGTAGTTTGCCGTTTGGAAATTTTACTTTTCTTGGGCACCTGTGGCTCAGGAGGTAGAGCAGGTCATCCACTAATTGGAAGATCAGAAGTTCGATCCCCGGCTCCTCCAGTCCACATGCTGAAGTATCCTTGAGCAAGATACTTAACTTGAAGTTGCTCCTGATTGCTGTTCCATTAGTCTGTGAATGAATGTGAAAGCAGGCGGAATCTTGTATTATTGCCTCAGCCACCAGTGTATGAATGTGTGTAAAAATGATAGGGATGTCAATGATTAACAGTTAATCGGTCAACCGCAGAGGATATTTTGACTGGTTATGCATGGTGATCGAAGTGATCTCCCACTCTTGTTCGCCGGCTTTTGAACACATTACCATCAAGTGTCAGCCATTTTACTCACCACGAGAATTCCCATCAGCTCTACTCACCACGGTATACATTCCACCCCAGGCCAATGGCAAGGTAGCCTTGGAGTAGCTTTACGAAGTTATCAACAGGTGCGAGAGGCGAGGCTGCACCCACAAGCCATGTCCATTGTGGCCGGTGACTTTAATCATTGCAACCTAAAGACAGTGCTACCAAAATACTACCAACACGTCAGCTGTGCCACCAGAGGCGACAAGACTCTCAATCACTGCTATTCAACCATTAAGGGAGCTTACAGATCTGTCCCCCGGCCTCACTGTGGGAAATCAGATCACTCCTCCGTACTACTGCTCCCTATGTGCAAGCAGGGTAAAGCGAGAGAAACCCATCGTGTGGACTGCAGAAGGTGAGCTCATGTTGCAGGACTATTTTGAATCTCCTGACTGGTCAGTTTTTAGACATGCTGCTAACTTGTATGAGTACATTGAAGCAGTCACTGACTACGTTAAATTCTGTGTGGACAGCTGTATTCCAACGCATAACTTTCGCGTTTACCCTAATCAGAAACTGCGGGTAAACAGCGATGTACGTATGAGATTACAAGAGAGAACTGTGGCTTTTAAATCTGGGGATGACACTCGTTACAAGAGCGCAAGATATGAGCTTAGGAAGGCTATTAGGGCAGCTAAAAAACAACATCGGGATGAAATAGAGAGACACTGTTTTGAAGGGGAGTGTCACTAGCTATAAAGTCAAACCAAGCGGCATCACAACAACCTCCACTTCCTTCTCAGGTGATCTTTTAC
This sequence comes from Epinephelus cyanopodus, assembly GCA_026686955.1. Classification (NCBI taxonomy): domain Eukaryota; kingdom Metazoa; phylum Chordata; class Actinopteri; order Perciformes; family Serranidae; genus Epinephelus; species Epinephelus cyanopodus. Next base: position 442,131 of record CM048936.1, read on the forward strand.
GTTTGTTTCGAATGCGCGGCTGAGTCACTGGAGCTGTGACCATTTCCAATTAGGGATGCACACAGCGGACTATCTCCAACTGGGGACGTATACACACACAGTGCATCATCTCCAACTGGGGATGCAGACAGCGGACTATCTCCAACTGGGGACGCGTACATACTCGTCATCTCCAACTGGGGATGCACACAGCAGGCCAGCACATCAGGTTTCAGAGAGTGACACACGAAAAGTTTTTAAATCTGTGAAAATAGGGAAGGCTGCTGGAACTGATGGCATTACCCCACAGGTCTTAAGGACATAATATATCCAACTTCCCTCTGTTTTCACTGACATTTTTAACCTGTCAGTCTCTCTTTGTGTGGTTGCAAATTGTTTTAAAAAATCAACTATAATTCCTGTGCCTAAGAAAACGATTGCCACTTCTGTGAATGATTTTAGACCTGTAACTTTAACTTCTGTGATTATGAAATGTTTTGAGCAGCTGGTGAAAGCATACATTAACAACCGCATACCTGTCACCACTGATCCACTACAATTTGCATTCAGATCAAATAGAGCTGTGGATGATGCTGTATCCTTGGCCGTACACATCTAGAGGGCAGGGACACATATGTCAGGATGCTATTTGTTGACTATAGCAGTGCTTTCAACACCATCAGACCATCTATTCTTGTATCAAAGGTGTTAGACCTGGGCCTCTGCAATTCCATCTGCAGGTGGATACAAGACTTCCTGACAGGCTGTCTGCAGACAGTGAGAGTTGGCACTAGATACTCATCCTCTATAGTCTTAAACACTGGTGCTCCCCAAGGCTGCTGTCTTAGTCCTCTATTGTATAGTCTGTACACATATGACTGTGTGGCAAAACATCCCACTAACAGTACTGCAAAATTTGGAGATGATTCAACAGTGATAGGACTCATTGACAGCAATAATTAAACTGCTTACAGGGATGAGGTGAATAACTTAATCATGTGGTGTCACAAAAACAATTTGTCCCTTAATGTGGGGAAAACTAAGGAGGTCATCATGGATTTCAGAAGAAGCAAACCCACACGTACACCTGTCTCTATAAATAACACTCCGGTAGAAATTGTCAACACCTTTACGTTCTTAGGCATCCACAGGTCCGACTCCCTCTCCTGGTCTCTTCACGTCAGCTGTGTGAAAAAGCACGCCAGAGGCTCTATTCTTTGAGGTTTCTTAAGAAATATGGCATGTCCACTAGTATTCTAAAGAACTTCTACCACTGCACAATTGAAAGCATATTGACAGGGAATATACTAGTGTGGTTTGGCAGGGCTACATCACATGATCTCAGTCTCTTGACAAGGACAGTCAAAACAGCATCTAAAATCATTTGGGCCCCATTAGAACCTCTCCAAAGCATTTATTGGAAACGCAGCACAAAGAAGGCACGAGGTATCATGCACGATACAAGTCACCCCGCACACAGTCTCTTCTACCTTCCTTCAGGTTCTGCAGAGCATCCCAACACGCACCTCACGTTCCAGGGACAGTTTTTATCTCCAGGTAATAAGGCTCCTGAATGATAGTTAAGCAGGAAGGAGGTCGAGGTCTGAGTAATAGTTTTAGTTGTTACTGTCTTTAGTGTTATTGTTGCACAATAACAAATGCACAAGTGTTATTGTTATTTATTATTGTTATTTATTGACTTGGTGCTGAGGGATTGCCAGAGCATTCTGTATTTCATTGCTGTACTACACTGTACTAATATGCCTATGACAATAAATGTGAACTTGGACTTCAACTTACACTGTGTGTACAAATTTGCAGATCCAAGTATCGCAGAGGAATAGCCCGCCTTACTCTGTCTTACTCTGCCTTTGAGTGGCTTACCTTAGCATTCTTCCCCTAACCCTCACAATACCACTCCTCTTGTCTAAACCCTAACCAATCGAACCAGTGAAGGCCACAATTATGAGTCAATCATAGGGACAGTAGGGCGGGTCATTTCTTTGCTGTTTTGCGGATGGACAGTAGGTATACTGTTTCAACATGTAAACGCAGCTGGCCAGCTGTCTGTCAGCAAAGCCATCAGAAACTTAAATAAAAGGCCAAACATTTACATCACAAACATTAAAATTGAACACCAATGTTCTCACTGACATGGATGTAAACTGTAAGAGAAACTTGACTGGTGTGTGGAGGTATACAAGCGCAGGGCAATTATTTTTTATTTATTTATTTGTCTTAAAATTTAACTAGTTAGTTACTGGTTAATTAATGTCAGGCTATCGAAAGCAAAATTAATTGAAACTGACGTCACTGGTGACTGGATCAGTGTGTCATGCCGTGTAAAAGCACTTTGAGTGGTTGGAAGACTTGGAAAGGGCATGTCCATTTACCATTTTTCTTTCTGACATTGTTCTGCCTACTGTGTCCTTGGTGCAAAGGTAGCATTAATATTGTGCCTTAAGTATAATTGTATTCAGATTTAAAACAGGGCCAAGTACACCCTGCAAAACTTTGTGGGCTTGTTTGACCATCAATATCATTAACGCAACATTGTGAATCAGACCTTGAAAAGCGGGAGATAGTAGTTGCAAGTGATTCACAATTCATGGTCCTTTCAGTGGCTGCAATCCATTCTTTGTGAATTCACCCTTGTGTTTGTAATGATTGTGCTCGAGCGTCTGTCCAGCACTGTTTGTCAGAGGGCCAAAGAAATGCAATCAACCTATTCTGCATATCGAACGTACATTTTATGTACGAAAATGTATACGTCCTTTTCAAACGATGTTACCGTCACTGCCCACAAACTTCCATGCGCCCTTTATGTTGGCATGGATGTTAACCAATATATCCACCAGGAGGCAGGCCAGCATCAAAAGTTTATGACAACAACAAACTCAAAAACAAACATGGCGACTGTGGAGGAGATATTGATAATGTACCTCTTGCATAAAAGACAAAAACAGAGGCAGCGTTATAGGAGGCCGTGGTCAGTGAGGCCGCTAAATACATTGCGACTGGAAGACAGAGAATTATTTTCTTTAGTACTGCCGATGAGAGAAATTGAATTGTTATTTCTTTTTCATGTCTCACTAGAGCTACATATCGGGTAGTGACAGCAACACTGCCCCCACGGTTTCCGGTGGTACTGCTCCATTTGGCCCGTATCTGTAAACTTGATGGAAACGTGCAGAAATACGGACGAAATAAACGCAGAGCACGGACAGAAGGCTCGGTCCGTATCCAGATCCGTATTTAACGTTGAGCATAAATGGGCCTTGACTCTCATTCTCAGTTGCATATTTCTGCCACTTGTGGAAGCGCATTGTAAGTGTAGAAATTGACACAAAAGTAGATGCAAGCGAACAGGGCTGTCTCAGGAGATCAAACAGCTTTATCATGTAGACACTCCGTCTGTTGACCACTCAGACATGATTAAGGAACCAAATGCAGAGACGGAGAAAGAGACTGTATGATGGATCACAACTCCATTATATGTCTCTTTCATTTTTCATTTGTTTTGTCAAAATGTGGAAATTAGATGCATCTTAATCCTTAAAAGCTGATTGCCTGAAACTTAGTACACGTTTTTCTCTGTCTCCTCCTCTTTTTCATTGTTTATCGAAGGAAAAAACAAAACTAATATCCGTGATGTTAAGCAGTGTACTGTAAATTATGGATTGTAGTTGACAGTTTGAGTTAAGTGATGCTACAACTGCAACAACAGACAGGATATCCAATTGTGCCACCCTGTCATTATGAATAAAAGACACAGCCGTGACACCTTCGCTCCTGGATTGTCAGCTTTGGAAGCTTGTTCACTTGTGAGACGTTTTCATCATGTCATGACTGAACATTATTGGATAGGAAAGCAGGAGGCTGTGGCGTTCAACAGAATTACACATTCCTTCACAAAAACCCATACTCAAGGACAAGTGGGGCTATCAGCAGGTTATCAGAAGTCCTACATTAGTATTTTTCTACACAGAAAATTATATATTATCCTAATCAATTATCCGTGATATCTCTCGATTCCATCATCACTGCTTATATTCTTAATATGTCAATATCTTTCAATGAATGCCATACTTTTTTGTTTTTTTAATGTTTGTACTGCCAACTCTGGACAGCTCATTTCAGCTCAGTATAGACTCGTCCTTATCTTTTAATAGACTTCTCTTTTCTCTTCCTTTTCTCTCTGTGCCATTGCCTCCATGCGTGGAAACTTGAATTATGAATAACACTCTCTTAACTCATCTCTCAGTCTGCTGCTCTGTCCATTACTCCTTCTCCTCTCTGTTCCCACTACAGTTTAAGTGTTTAAGCCACTTTGCACAGCATTTTGAGGCACTTTTTTTTCCCCAGCTTTGATAACACAAGCTTTTACTTGTCTCCATCTCACTTTTCTTACGATTCCTCATTTAAGGATTACACTCAGATTGCCCTCTCTTGTCCTCTTTTATTTTGTGGTATTATTCTTTACTGTTGCCATGAAAAAATACCACTAAACAAGTCAAAAGAAATTAATGGAATAAGAAATTAAATTATAGCTGCTACACAGCGATGGGTTGGGTCCGGGCATTTTTAGGCAATTCTGAGCAACAAGCAGAAGAATTGGAAGACATTTAGCATTTTTGCATCAGCTGAGGCTTGAACTCACAACCTCTGAGACTGAGGATCAACTTCTATCTCACTGAGCTAATTAGTCAGTGACAATTCATGTGTAGCTTCACAAATTGACTAAGCCAGACGTGCAGGTTTAGCAGCCGTCCATGCATGGAAAAGTGGATTTCAAACCACTGTAAAAAAAAATTCAACAAAAACAAAAATCTGAAAATACACATATTGCATCTAGACAGCATGGAGATGTTGGTAATTGCTTCATAAGTGAAAAACTGATGTTTAACTAGTTGAGCTATGTGCAAAGTGAGAAGCCTCAGATGATTTCACACTGAAGTATTGACACTGGATCTTTGTGCAAACTTTGGTTTATTTTCAAGCATGAGAAGGCAGATTTTCTAGCAGGAAGAAGACTTGTAGATACTAAACATCGATGAGTCAGGCTCAGGCAATTCTAAGCAATAAACTGGAGCATGGGAAGATGATTAAGATGTTTACATTTCAATTTGTGAAGCAGCGGCTTCACAAATTGGCTAAGCCAGTCATTGTGAAAAATTCATTTATCAAGACAAAAATGTGAAAATACACATATTGGGTCTCATTCATGAAAAGTTAGTAAATCTGTGTGTAGATTTGCACATAAAAGCCTGCTCTACTAAAAACCTACTCCGGATTCAGGAATGCCGCGGGAAACTCAAATTTGATCGTAAACGTGTGTATGATCATGAATGCCAATCCATCGTAAAGTGACAGCGCCCTCCTGGTAATCAGCAATTAGCATAAATCCCCGCCCATGAATAGCCATGACTACCATGTAAGGAGGTGCAGGTGCATCCAGTCGATCTGTCAGTCATAGCGCAAAGAAAGAAAGAGAGAGAAAGAAAAAAGAATTTTTCCAAAGCGGAGATCGAAATAATTTTGGGTGAAGTGGACTTAAGAAAAAACATTTCATTTTCTTCAGTTAGTAGTGGTGTGACAGGGACAGGCAAAGCGAAGGTGTGGAGGGAGGTAACAGATGCTGTTAATGTTGTCTCCGTCCGTGGTACAAAGAACCATGTCAGAGGTAAAGCGCAAAGTGTTTGATATGAAACTGGAGGCAAAGAAACGCATAGGCACACACAAAAAAATACATAGGTCACCAAACAAACAGAAGATTCATTTGTGGGGTTTTGAATGAAGTGGAAATGGCAAACCAGAGATGTTTTGTATGTAATGGATAAACTCTACATCAGTGATGGCTGTCAGAATGTAGAGCTATTTAACATTTATTTTAACAAATGATACGGATAACATATAGCCTAGCAGTTTTGTATTCATCGTCTTCAAATTATTTGAATCTTAATAGCTTAAAGCTCTGTTTAATACAACGTAAATTAAACATTTTTCCGATCAGATTTATTCATTCAAATGATCATAAAGCCACAAAAAAACAACAAAAAAAACGTTTGGTCTCAAATAATTCATTCAGCTGGCACATTTCCTTTGTGGCTCCACCATCTGCTGCTCCTGCTGCCCCTGCTGAACCCAGGCACCGAGGCCGAAGAAGCTGTGATCCAGCTGTCCTTACAGATATTTTTATTATCATCATTCAACATGTAGAAAGAACGTGTAATCTGTTGGGTTGATTTACATAGATAATTCACTATCATGAACCTAATCTGGATCTTAAACCTGCTAATTGCCAACTAATTTAACTAAATGTGTTATATTTTTAATATTTTGTCATGTTTAGATTACGTGTTTCAAAGGCATCTGTGTATTGTGTACATAACAGAGTGGAATACGAGGGGGAGTGAGCATTTTAATGGGAGCACTGACTGGATTAGCCAAATGGCAGGTTCAGGGTTTTCTGATGGTAACAGCAATATAGCAGCCAAAATCTTTAGAGAAAAAGATGCTCACTGCATTTTGGTGCCAACAGAACATAGATGAACCAGTCACATAGAATACCAAATAAAAGAAATTACCTGCAAAATACTTGACCAAACTATGATTGCATATGCATAAGGCTCATGTAACAGCCCACCCAAGTAATCAGAGACATGGCTGAGTTGAAGTCAACGTAACATGATTGATTTATTTACAGAAAATGAATGCAAAAAGATGCACAGAAACTCTACAAAGAGGCTAAAAGCTAAGTTAACTGGATAAGTGTGTAGAAATGGCATTTTGAGCAGCAATAGGAGGAGAGTATTAAGAGGAGGCAAATACATGAAAGTTCATCAGTAGAATTGTCTGTACCATAATTATTCAAATTGTCCGTCACTAGTACACACAACACACTACCTAACCTAAGTAATCACTAAATTAACATGGCCACTCTACATCAACCAAGTCTAATGAACTAGTTGAACTATGTGCAAAGAGAGAACCCACAGTCAAGTATTGACACTGGACCTTTGTGCAAAGTTTGGTTTATTTTCATGAAGGCAGATTTTCTAGCAGAAAAAAGACTTGAAGATGCTGCACAGTGATCAGTCATGCTCAGGCAATTTTAAGCAATACGCTGGAGCACAAGAAGATGATTACATTACAATGTGGATTCTGCACCAGTTGAGGCTTGAACCTGCAACCTCTGGAACCTAAGACAGTCATCTGTCATTCTCAACAGTGGCTTCACAAACTATGTCATTCACTGTTGTGTAGGAAAGCAGCCATCTGTGCATGGAAAGGCAGATTTGAAACCACTGTAAAAAATTTAGTTATTAAGACACAAATCTGAAAAACTGCATCTAGACAGTATGGAGATGTTGGTAATTTGTTTGTAACAATGATTGAATTGCTCCATAGGTGAAAAACTGATATTTAAACTTGCCATTTTTACATTGACTTCAATTGTTCACATTAGAGCAAAATTCAAAATGCTGTCAAAAATTCAGTTTTTGAGATAAAATTCTGAAATTTGCCACACTTAATCTACCATGACTCTAGAATTTTGTCATTTTTTTCATGAACATTTAAGATTTATTTAGCAAGAATTTACATGTATATGTTTACAGTACCGTTTACAGTCAAACATTTTGATGCACTCAGATCAAAAATCTGAGAAACAAAGTTTTTGTAGGACAGTCTGAAGATGCTCTGTAGCAAGTTTGGTGTCAACTGAGCAAAAATTGTGGGAGGAGATAGGTTTAAGAAGTTTTACAGTTTTTGAAAAAAAAAACAAAAAAAAAACAGAGTGATGAACTTCATAAATTTTAATAGGTTTAAATGTACAAAAGTTTCTTCAGTATGGGGGCTACAGTTTGATGAAAGTTGTAGCATGGTTGATTTGTTATGAATTTTCAAAATTTTGAACTTTAGACGCTTGCTGTAGCGCCACCATCAGGACTATTGGCTTGAGTTTACAGCTGAGGATATCTGGCATGAGACTGGACCTTTGTGCAAAGTTTGGTGAGTTTTCACTGATGGGAAGTATGATTTCCTCGAAAGAAGAAAGAAGAAGAATACCTAGGATTACAATAGGGTCCTGGCACCTTAGCTGCCCGGACCCTAATTACAGTCAGGGGTTGCCATATCCCTTCAACATATAAGTTCAGTGATTCATTGGACAACATTAACCATGATTATTACCCTCGTTAAAGGAATACTTTGCTGATTTTCAACCAGGTCTGTGTCACCGCGGTGTCGGGAGTGTGTTGGTTGCTTCTGTACCAGCACTGCTGGGAACTCCCCACCTGTGCCTTGAATAAAAATATGCTGGATGATTTTGGCTGGCAGACAGGCGAGAAGCTTCAAGAGCTGGCGCCACCGGAGGTGACTTGACACCATTCATTTGCAAACATTGCCCACATTGTATTGACACAGACCTGGTTAAAAATTGTCAAGGTATCCCTTTAAAAAGAGTATACAGTCATGCTAGCAGCTCTGTGATGCTGTTCTTGTACTTTGCACATTGGTGCTTTAAGAAAAATGCTAACATCAGCATGCTGTGTACATGTGTACAGTGGCAGTGCTAGCATTCTTATGATTAGCAAGTATAATAATTACCATTGTCACCCTCACAGTTTAGCCACAAAGTACAGCAGAGGGTGATGGGAATGTCATTAGTTTTGCAGCTATTTCGTCATAAACATTTTGAACTGATGACACTAGATGAAGTGTCAGGGGATCAAGATGATTCCAATATATCCTGAAGGAGACATACATGTGTGTACCAGATTTCATGGCAATACATCCTAAGATTAGGCAATGTCTAACAATTTAGCATATGATGATGTTCACAGTGGTACACAGGTACCATGATATATTAGTGAGTAGTGATCAGTCACAGTGGCAAATCCTCACGATGGTGGCGACGTACTTGGTTGCTAAAAAGGCACCACTTTGCGCACCTACCAGCCTGCAGTACACCTAGTTGATCAATCAGAAATGTTACTTTTTAAGCATGCAATGAATGTCATCCAGTAGTTGAGACATTTCAAATATGCACCTCCAAAGTCATTGTCAATGATTGTTTTAAGCTATCTACCTCCCTTCCCACACACACACACACATATACACACCAAGCTTGTATATAGTTAGTTAGAATTTGTGTGTTTTGGTTTGCTTTGTTAGTTTGTGAATAAATATAATTATTTGGATCTGCTGTCTGTTTAATGTTGCACAAGAGTGAATGAATAGTCAACCTGTGCTGCATCAAGAACTATTACTGCGTCAATAATGATTATGTGGCGCATGTGATGACTTAAGTTGTTTACATGACGGCATGTCATTTCTGTCTCTACATGGTCGTGCATTTACAATACTCTGCTCTCTGTATTGCATACGGCGGAGTTCACCTGTCCCTTGCATTATTCGTAGTTCATCAACTTGACTGGCTCGTGGAGTGAATAGAGGAGAGGAGGGAGGGGGTGGTATTGTGCATGTGCTGCTTCCGTAGAAAACAAAATAACATCTGCAGGTGACTAATAATCGTTTACCCTCGATTTCATTCATTTTGAAATCGTTAGACCTCAAAATCTTAATCGTGATCACCAGACAATTAATTGCACGACCTTAACACCCAGTGGAAACTAAACTAACTGCTGACTGTGAAAGTGTTGTCATTGTTAGTGTGGTCACTCTGCTGATGGAAGGTTGAAACAGACTCAAGTCATCACTGTTGCACTGCTGCATTTTTCCTGTTTTCCAGATATCTAAGTATAATGATCTTTTTTTTTTTCTTTTCATTTTTTTGGCATTATAGCATTAGGTGGAAATGTGTGCGTATCCCTAATCAACCACATATTATCCTTGCACAATTTAATCTGTAACATTTTATTTACTCGCTGTCAATCGTTTGGAGAATATTTTTCCGACCTCTTTGTGTTTCCACAATTTTTTCCCCTTCTTAAGACACTCTTGAGCCTCTTAAAAGTCCCCCTCTCTCCCTAACAGTTTTTCACCTGAGGAACTCGTTTAAGGTGTAAGATGCTCTGTGAATAACTTTTATCTTTAGAAGGACCTAGTCTTAACTTTAAGGGGAAAGTCTTAGGTCACAGTCCTAAGAATTTTCTTAGAATTTTGTCACTAGGAGCAACTCTTTGTTCTAGGAAGCTTTGTGAAAATGGCCGCAGAATGTTACTGTTTCCAGTCTTTGTGCTAAGCTATCTTACTGGCTGCTGCAGACATGCAGACATGGAGTGGTATTGATTTCGTCCACTAACTCTCAGCAAGAAAGTGAAGAAGCTCATCTCCCCAAACCTTGAACTGTTCCTTTAATACATTAATCCTGACTTAAATAATCCATAGTTTCAAATAGATAATTGAATTCCTGCCGACCCACATTGTGTTGACTGTTCTTTCTGAGAGAAATGACCATGTAGGTCTCCTGCAGTACTCATATTAGTAAGCCACAGTCAGTCCTCTCTTTCTCTTCCAGGTGTTGCTGTTGTTGTGTATAGCAGACTGGATGGTGCACTCCATGTGGCGGAGTGGCAAAGATCCAGACAGTTTCTCTATCCCTTACCTGACAGCTCTGGGCGACCTGTTGGGCACCGCCCTGCTGGCGCTCAGCTTCCACTTCCTGTGGGTCATAGGAGACCAGGACAGCGATGTGGGCGACTGATTGGGCCTTGGACAATAAGGCATCGTGGTAGCGGGAACCCTGCCTCTGCCATCTGACCTCTCACATCCTTAAGGCTTGTGGGAACGTGGGTGCTCTCTGTCTCTGACCAGCCCATTCCTCTGCCTCACTTCAATCAAACCACACAATGATTTAGAAACTGTTTCCTGCTCCTGGCTTTTTTGTTTTTTGTCTATATGCTAAAGATATTATATTCCATAATCAAGACTGCTCTCAGTACAGATTTTGATCTGCATAGTTTGCACCAAAGCACTTACATATTATATTGCTGGTCTTGTTAAAAGAAACAGGAAAACACCAGCCACCACCCACAGCTCTGAGGACACCTTGCTGCTGTTGGCAAGGTGGTTTACCCTGCCAGCCAAGCATTAGTCGAAGGTCTTCTACTTACAAAAAAAAAAAATCTCTTTAACTGGTTTATCTTTTGGGGATTTACCACCCACCGTGTCACAAACTTTGTTACCTGCCTTGTGTATTACTGCTTTGCAACATTAAGCCAAAGGAGAGACACAGAGACAACTGGGGTGGAGGCAAGACAAGGAAGTTTATCAGAGATCAGCTCATGAACAAACACTTTGAACCGCTATGTTAGCAGGTGTACTAGCACTAGGGTTAGAAGGGAACAACATGAAGTTGTATCAATGATGGAAATGGATTTCTTCCTGTGTCAACATGTTTTTATGTTATGTGTTTTCCCAGTGTCCAAACTCAGCCATCCATACGGTACAGTTATTATATGGCTTTGTCAGTATTTTGATTTATCCCGCATTGTTCTCTGCAAGGTTGAGTTTGGAGCATTGGCCTCATTCACCATGAAATTTCTTCATAAAACCTACTTACGTTGTAGTAGGTAAGGTTAGGTTTGGTAAGAACAGAATCTATGCACACTAATAGTTGTATAATATTTTAGGATTTAAATAACAATAGTATCTTTTTATCATTTATGAAATGTAATAATTATTTGCATTACTTTACAAAAAGCATTATGTTCTTATAAATAAACTATTCTGACATTTCAACTCACATCAGTTATGTATCATGCCATCTAATAATCGGTGATTGAACTTGGAAAATATCACTGGTGGGTCGAGGCGGAATAAAAAGAGACATTCCAAGTAAGTTATTAGTAACTTATAAAAGCATTGCATAAAATAGTCAGTCTTAAACTTTTTCTCCTCACTCTGTCTCTCAAACAGAGAGAAAGAAAGCGCTAGTGTACTCATCTCTGCACAGGGTTAAACCAGACCAGCATTGCATCATTGCCAAGGCCATACCCTCTTTTGGTGGAAAAGAAATGTGCTGTCACATCAGTAGAGGAAACAGGAAAATGCTGAAAAAACTGTTGTGCAGCTTAATTAAGGCTTTCAAACTGAGATCTGAGGCACACAAGATACGTGAATATTCACAGTTAGTGTGGCTAAATAATGCTGGTAATAGGTACTATGGATGAATAGCTAATGTTAGCTGGGAGGCTGCTGCAGTACTGCCACACAGTACAGAAGCATCACAGTGACAACTGCAACTACATTTATTAACAGGTTGGTTATTTACAGACAGCACTTCCCCTAACAGTACCTGGTGATTCCTAGTGAAACTTGTATATCTATACCTGTGTAGATGTTCAGATAAGCAATATCCACCCACTGTGTTGTCATTGATGTACTTGAAGAGGGGAAAGACTGAGTGGACACAGCACAAGGTCACAAAGTAATTATCAGACGTGTCCATAAAACAAACTACAAACTTTTCAAAATCCCAAACACATGTCAAATCGCATTGATACCTATAGAATCTTTGGTTTTCTACTCCCTAAAAATGGGCATGGCCTTGACATTTTGCAAAGCAACCGTATGTGCTAGCCTGGTATATTGGCTAACAAGGAGTTAAGTCAGCAGGCGCAGTTTGCTTATTTGCAAATGTCTGCGAACTGTGTTTAATAATATATGACTGCATCACTATAGGCCTCCACATTTAAGTCATGGAAACAGGGTGAAATATTATGTCAACGTTTTGAAAGTTCATTGTTAAAAAATGTGTGGGAATCCTGAATACATACATTTGCAGTGGGTCAGGTTGGGTGGTTGATCATGTTGTATTTTTAACAACCCATGCATATTTTTTGTCTTATTTATATCCACAACTGACACTGCTAAATATGACAGTTCATTTGAGCCCTTTTTCCACCAAGCAGTCCAGTATGGTTCGATTCAGTTCAGTACGCATTTTTTTCAATACCATAAAAACAAAAAAGTTGTGGATGGTACCAGTGGAACTGTTCCTTACCATCCCCATTTTTGGTCACCCCTTTGTTGGGGTACCTAACACACAGATCTGGTACTAAAAGGTGGAGCTAGAAACACTGCAGTCCGTTGACTGGTCAATAGAGGATGGTCAATTTGTCTAAGAGCTGAGTTGTGGCTGGTTTTGTAACCACTCTTCACACCATGTCAAGTTCTACATACATTAGTTAACAATAACATGAAAGGATGTTTTGCTTAAATTTCCATGTGACAACTATGACCATTCTGGGCGGCACGGTGGTGTGGTGGTTAGCACTGTTGCTTCACAACAAGAGCATTCCCGGTTCGATCCTGGGTGTGGGAGCCCTTTTGTGCGGAGTTTGCATGTTCTCCCCGTGTCAGCGTGGGTTCTCTCCGGGCACTCTGGCTTCCTCCCACAGTCCAAAGACATGCAATTTGGGGACTAGGTTAATTGATAACTCTAAATTGTCCGTAGGTGTGAATGTGAGTGTGAATGGTTGTTTGTCTCTATGTGTCAGCCCTGTGATAGCCTGGCGACCTGTCCAGGTGTACCCTGCCTCTCGCCTGATGTCAGGCTCCAGCCCCCCCGCGACCCTCCAGAGGATGAAGCGGTTAGAAGATGAATGAATGAATTTTGACCATTCCATCAGTTTTTATTGTCTCTCTTGGATGTTACACTTTTAGTAATGAGCGGATCTTAAAGCGTTAAAAGTACAGGTATATATTAATTTCAACAGATTATGTGAATTGCATACATTACTAATCCTCACTTGGAGGGAAAAAAAAGCATTGCAAAGCATCGTTCCCGTGGGCCTCAGCAACACTTGACCCTGGCGCTTGTCTCAGAGGGACTAATTGCACAAACCCACTATTTAAAATATCCCATGGAGAGAGACTTTCACTGCAGCCTGTTCTATTTTGTTCTGAAAATGTCAGCGTAATGACCCCGTTTCTGTGGACAATAAATGAGGTCCAGACTTCCATCTGTACCATCAGTGATGAGGAAATACAGCAAGTGCTGGACGGAGCAGTGAGTGATGGCAACCCTGCCCACATTGAAGAGTGCTTTTTGCAGTGGAAATGCTAAATAGACAGAGGGTCTAGGTATCATGTCTGAAGAGTTAGTTTTGGTTCAAGGGTACCATGCCAAAAGTGTTTGGTGGAAACAGGGCTTTGGTGTTCACTTCCTGCAGACGTTTCTCCACTTCAGAACTATTGAAGTGTTTTTACACTTGGAGCCCGCTGCTCCATCCTCTTTAGACTTTCGGTTGGGTGTTCTTAACTCTAATTCTCTCCTAAATTATTCATATTCTTAAACTTCTATTTCTGTGTGCACACGGCCCTGCAATTAGCAGGGTGCTTATTTACGATAATTAGGATCAACTGGCACACACTTTCAGGTTACCAGGACACTGGGATTCATCATTATAGGAACACAGGTGTGAACAATTCTGCAGTTTAAGAACATGTCATGAATGTGACGTCTACTTTTTTAGGACCTTACTGAAGAACAAATTTAAGAAATGGTAAGAAAACATATGTTGGTGAATGAGGCCCATTCTTCTGGCTGCGATTAAACATTTATGTAATAGTTTTCTTTCATGCACATGTAAAGTGGGTTTTTCTTTGTCATTTCTGTTTTCTAACCTGCTTCCTGACAGGATGTTGAATCAGGGATTACCAACCTTTTTGGCTCTGGAAACCAGCAAGAAAATGAAGTTCAGTCTGGCAGACCAATACTCTTTTCTCTGAAATAAGTCAAATAATTTCATGCCAAGATTCAGTGTAGTGAATAATGCTTTCATGGATGAAAGTCAAATTGATGTTTAAAGTCAAGGTCGCAAGACCTGACAACCAACACTGCATGGTACCAGGTTGGCTCAACCCCAAACAACCCCTTCCCTGAACAATGATTGTCCAATCACAGCAACCATAACTGGCCATGTCAGGTCTGTATTGGATTTCACCAAATGTTGTAGTGTGCATGGGGCTATAGCTTGGAGCGATACTTATATATAAAAAGTTTAGATGAGGGTGTATTTGAAACCACAAGTACAAAAGTGTAAGGAATGGAATACCTGCTCTAATGTACGCTTCAACCATAGCATATCTGAGAAATGAAAAGAAAAAAAAAACCCAGACCAATCTTTAATTTTTCTTTATCATATCAACTAACTAGCTCCACACTGCAATACAAGGATAATGCTATGTTTAGTGTCTTTTTATGTTGCTCATTAACTTAGCATTATTTAGATGTCTATACTGAACAAAAATTAAAATGCAACACATATTTTTGTGAGCATGTTTTCACAGGTTTAAGTTTAAGAGCCAAGACTTATTTAATGCACTCAATACATATTGGTCACAAATATGTTAAAATCCGTGTTAGTGAGCACTTCTATTTTAGATAATCCACCCACTTGACAGTTATATAAAAAATGATGCTGATTAAGCAGCATGATTACTTAACAGTAGGGCTGTATTTGACTCAAAATTATGTCAGACGAATCAGATTAACATTTGATGAGTCATTTTTTCTCCATATAAAGTTTTGAAATTTGAATGGGGCTCAGCAGGACGTTCAGTGTGACAGTGGTATTCACGTAATATAGTTAACAAGATAACTGCACTAACAACTTATTGGAATTTTTTGCCAACACTAGATATCAAATAAAAGCCAGAGGCTGTGTTGTATTAAGTATCTGTGGGCTGTTAATTCACAACTTCCACGCAGAAGAGAGAAGATCATGTTATCTCTGAGCCTTACAGTGCAGAGTTTTTCCTCCTTGGTGCTGCTGCAGCACGTCTGCAGCTGTCTGTACCAAAGAGTTGCCTGAAAGTCATGAGTGCTCACTCTGCAGCAAAATCTGGGTTAGCAAACCCTTCCCAGAAGTCACCGCACAGTCAGCTGAGTGGTCCCTGACTGATGATTCAAATCTCTGACTTTAAGGGTCAGCTCTACTACACAGGTGTGCTTTGGGATGGTCACAGTGAAATTCCACCCCAAAATGTGCAGTTTGATTACACAACACAATGCCACTGATTTAGCAAGGTTTTAGGGGGTGCCATTGGCATGCTAACTGCAGGAATGTCCACTAGAGCTGTTGAACTGAATGTCCATTTCACTTCCATAAGTTGTTTCCAAAGTTGTTTACCTGAATTTAGTAGCACATCCAATCAGCCTCAAAACTGCACATGTAGGTTATGATGAAAAACTGCCATCAGATCACAACCGTGGTGAGGAGGACAAACATACAGAGGAGCTTCCCTGGGATGGTTTCTGCAGAACTTCTTCAATTGTGCAAACACATCATTGTGGGGATGGCTGGTCCCAGATGATCTTACAGATGAAGATAGTCTGCAGTTGTGAGGCTGATTGGATGTACTGCCGAATTCACCAAAATTTGAGATCTATTGAGCATGAGAAAGCTCAGTAAAATTTGTGTTTAATTTTTGTGGGAGCAAGAACAAAAGTGTTGTGTTTAAATTTTTGTTCAGCTCACTGTAGCCATCAAGTGTGTGTGTGTTTTAGAAGGAGAGTCAGCTGGAGACAGGGTTTCCAACTAACTCAAGAAGGTAATGTTGGCTTAATTAGCTTGTTAGTCATTCATCTACAGTCAGTACTGTCTGAAATCAAGGACCCAGTGTTTCAAAGAATACTATGCATTTCTGTATTATTACCATTATGAACTGCATATGGCTGTATAAGAACAGGAAGTTACAGGCATGGCAACAGGAAGTGACGTAAGCAGGGTTAGTGAATGGTCAGTTATTGCTGTGCATAGCCACTCTGCACATACTTCTCCCTTCTGTGTGTATTTGCAGCTAGTCATCATTTCAGCCATAGCCTCCTGTTACATTATGTTTTACAGCTCTTCTGTGACACTCATGTAAAACAAACCATGAAATGTTGCGTATATTATTTCAGCCTCCTGTGGTCCCTCTCAATCATTTCCTCTTTTAGCTTGTCCTGCCCAGCATCTCTGTTAGTTTGTCCTCTGTGTGCAGAACATGAGCCAGTTGTGCACACAGAGCAGGAAATATTCAAAATTCCACGGTGGAAGTTTGCATGCTAATCACACACTGTTTTCAGTGCATATACACACAGTATCGACGTGCATGCACACAATTAATCAGCAGTTTAATGTCAGCATAGTTCGATTTTTCTAGCAGTAATCCTAATTAGTGACCTAATTAAATATCAGATTTCATGCACTTTTTTGGAAAATGCTATGTGTTTGAATGGTCATAAAATAGATTCAGATGAAGCAGCCTGATTATTGAAATCATCTTAACTTTAAAAATGAACTCCTAAACCAAACCACCTCCTTAATGTGATAACTCAGCAGCGTATTGTGTGCATGTGAACGTAGCCAGTGGCTCTAATCAACCCCAATATGTGCCTCTTGAGATTCAGTGGTTAACAAGGTATTCTTTGTCATGGCATTAATGCCACTTTCTACAGCATTGTAATATTGTGCAATGATTTCCTTTTGTACTCACTTTCAGTTTTATCATGACAATTACTTTTGGGGAGTTTTATTCCAAAATGGCATCATTTTAATTACTGGCATGAAATATCTGATATGGAAGTTGTTAGAGGGTGACATCCATTTGATTCAAAGTGGATACATTTCCTTTTTGTATAAAACTCTTTATTTGCCTTTGTATGGGCCAGAAATGTCTAAATAAATGTCTGTGAACTGAAAAGCATCTCATTCCCAGTTATTTTTGCTGAAGGGTTTCACTGACAAGTTGCTGTCCTCTTATCCACATAGGCCCACAGCAGTAGTCATTACTGAAAGGGAAAGACAGCGGTCACATGAGCTCTGAATGCAGCAGATGAAAAGTTAAATATTGAGCCAGAGAGGAAAGGCAGGAGTTGTGATTGAACTTACAGTAAAAAAATCCCCTCCGGTTGCCTGAAGTAAGCCCTAGATAGTGTTCTTCCAGGGTCTCCATGACAACAAGATCAGGCATTGCTCATCTTCTTCTCATGACCTCAATGTTTGGGAAAAAAATGTTTGTATTTTTGCACAGATGTCACACATATGCCCACCAAGAACCTCATGTTTCCCTGTAAAGTGGTGAAAAGATTTCAATCAGGAGAGACACATTTTTATGGTAAAAGATTATTTATTAACATGTGAACGAATGACTAAGAATGTGGAAAGTCTTTGGCAATTAGACCCCGTAGAGATGGTTTGATTTAAGGAGGGTTATGAATCCATAGTCAAATAGGGAACCCACTGTGGTGGTAGAGGTGGTGAAGATGAGATGAGAGGAAGATGGAGAAGTGCCGATGTTCTGGATGAGAAGAGGAATGAGCCTTTGAGAGCTTGTCCTGAACTCTAGAGGTGGCTGGAGGTGACCAGGGTGGAGAGGGGTGCAAAGATTCTGCCTAAAATGATGGCTGACAGCAGCAGAAGAGGGAGCAGATTTGCAGTGGCATCCTGTGGCTGAGAGATCGTGGTAAAGTGTGATTGGATAACTAGAGGAGTGAACACCCATAGTCAGCTGATTAGAGGGAGTAGTGAGAGTGGGATGGAGAAAATGTAAAAGGGTGAGCACGAGAAAGGTCTTCCTGATTGAGCTTAGGTTGAGCTTCATTTAAATCAGGAGAGACACGATTTTATGGTAAAAGAATATTTATTAACGTAAAGGAATGAATAAAAATGTAGCAAGTCTTTGGCAATTAGACCCCGTAGAGATGGTCTGATTTAAGGAGGGTGATGAATCCATAGTCGAATAGAGAACCCCCCCAAAATAACAGTAAGGAGGGGTAGGGACGACTGACTATTTGATATGAGGTGATCTACGGCAGTAGCTCACTCCATAGGGACCGGAGGGTCGCCTATTCGAGTCCCCATCCGGACCAAATATGGAGCGTGGACTGGTTGCTGGAGAGGGGCCAGTTCACCTCCTGAGCACTGCCGAGGTGCCCTTGAGCAAGGCACCAAACTCCCCAACCACTCGGGGCACCTGACCAAGGCAGCCCCTCACTCTCACATCTCTCCACTTTCTGCATGTATAGGTCCTGTTTGTACATGTGTGTTTTTCAGACCTGTGTGTAACTGACAGTGCATATATATATATATACATATATACATGTATTAATCTAAGAACAAATGTATTAATGAATTAATGTTAATTAATATTAATGTATTAATCTAAGAACAAAAATGATCTACAAAATAAACACTATCTATATCTATCTGATTAAAGCTAGACTAAGAGAAAGCAAACAGAAAATCACTCTACTGAGGCTGTACTATACTCGGAAAAAACAAACAGAAAATCACTCTACTGAGGCTGTACTACGACTAGGAAAAAACAAACAGAAAAGCACTCTACTGAGGCTGGACTATGACTAGGAAAAAACAAACAGAAAATCACTCTACTGAGGCTGTACTACGACTAGGAAAAAACAAACAGAAATCAATCATGAACAAAGTATCAAAATAAAAAGACCTGACAATGGCAATGACAATGATATGGATACGATGCTGGTTCACTGACACGAAGGACAAGGCGAAACTGGCACAGGACAAAGGGAGACGCAGACAATAAATATATGTATATATATATATGTACACACAAGGGCACAGGTGGAAACAATCAGGGGTGAGGCAGACAATCAGACCAGCGGGAAAACATACAGGGGAAGGAGCAAGTCGCCTGAAACGAGAGGAGAGTTAGATTTCAAATAAAACAGGAAATCACGAGACAATATAAAGGAGACAAAACTAATTAAATTAACTTAACAACGTTTCTTAGACATGACACTGGGTGCACAAACTTGGGTCTAAAGACCATCATAGAACAAAATAAAAGGTCAGAAGACCAACAAAATAAAAGGTCACAGACCAAACAAAAACTAAGGTCAGAAGACCAACTTAAATAAAATAGATAAATTAAAATAAAGTTCGACGACCAAACATAAATTACATCCGCATGACAAACAGAAATTAATGGTCACACGACCAAAGAAAATTAAGTGTTGCATGGGGTCCCATGGACCGTGGATGAGCATTCAGGAGCAGTCCTGAAGACCTTTGGTGTTGGTGCATACAGCATGAGATCCCACAGACCATGATGGGGCATTTGCATGAGGTCCCGAAGACAATGGGTGTTAGAGCATACAGCATGAGGTCCCACGGACCATGATGGGGCAATTGCATGAGGTCCTTTAGACCATGGATGTTAGAGTATACAGCATGAGGTCTATGGAGCTTTATCCCTATCTTTATTCAAGAGAATGGTCTATCAGTTTGAAAGCATTATTTATTGATTTCATGTTCAAAAACCCTGCCCTCGCACCCAAATAGCCTCTGCTTGCACTTGGATCTACTCTGTTTCTGTTCAAACTGTGTGCTCACACTCAGATACCATGTTGCTCGCAATCAGATACAGTGTTGCTTGCACAGATTTCCTGCTCGAACGTCGGCTTTTCTCCTTGCGCTCAAACTGTTTCTCTGCGCTAGTGGAATTTCTGCTCTCAGATTTCTGCCCTGCGCTTGGATTTTTTTGTGTAACAACCCTGTCAAAATCCCCCAACCAATAGAATGCCAGATTTACTGTTGACCAATGAAATGATCCCTGCCTCCGTGTAGGCGCGCTCGCTTTAGTTTTAGAGCGTCCCATCCGGGCGGGTACTCTTTAACCGGGTTCATCCGCTCCCACCCTCCTCCCCTGTCAGGAGTTATTTTTCAACAGTCACCGGCTCACTATTATCCCTTACATATATACAGTCATGGAAAAAATTATTAGACCACCCTTGTTTTCTTCAATTTCTTGTTAATTTTAATGCCTGGCTCAACTAAAGGTACATTTGTTTGGACAATTATAATGATAACAACAAAAATAGCTCATGAGAGTTTAATTTAAGAACTAAGAACTATTCATTTTCCATGGTTTTCTTGATAATAACCAAAATTACTTAAATTCATACATCAATAGCTATGGCATTGTACCGCCAAAAACACTACTTTTAAGCATTCCATGTTTTCTTTTCTGTTTGCTTTAAACACATGATACACACAAGAGTTAATACTTGATTGCATAACCATTGTTTTTGATGACTGCAGCCATGCGTCTTGGCATGCTCTCCACCAGCTTCTGACATTGTTCTGCTGTCACAGCAACCCATTCCTGTTGGACAAATTCAAACAAATTTTCTTTGTTTTTGGGCTTGTGGTTCTCCATTTTGAGTTTGATGATTTTCCACAGGTTTTCAATTGGATTAAGATCTGGTGATTGAGCAGGCCAAGGCATGGTGCGAATGTTGTGGTTCTCCATCCAGGCTTTAACTGACCTTGCCGTGTGGCAAGGGGCATTGTCTTGTTGGAAAATCCAGTCATTCGAGGCAGGAAAGAGTTTTCCAGCTGATGAAAGAAGACTGTTTTCAAGGGTAGTCCTGTACATGACCTGGTTCATTCGGCCTTCACACAATTGCATTTGCCCTGTTCCACTCAGACTGAAACAACCCCAGATCATGACTGATCCACCCCCATGTTTTACTGTAGGGGCAAGACAGTCTGGGTTGTAAGCTTCTCCAGGCTTCCTCCTAACCAGTAAGTTGGCTGGAGTGGCATCAATTCAAAATTGGATTCATCACTGAAGAGAACCTTAGCCCAATCATCAACAGTCCAATCCTTGTGGTCTCGAGCAAAGAGTAACCGGGCCTTCCTCTGCCTTTCATTGATGAAGGGTTTCTTGCGTGCTCTGTGTGACTTCAAACCAGCTTCAACAAGTCGGTTTCGAACTGTCCTTGCCGAACAAGTCACATTTCTCGACAGTGCCCACTCATTTTAAGGTCCCTGGAGGTCTGACGACGATTCCTGACACAGGAACGGATGAGTGCACGGTCATCTCGTGGGGTAGAAAGACGTTTCCTGCCACGGCCAGGTAGCAATTTGGTAGTGCCATGTTCAGCTTGTTTTTTTTGTTGTAATGAACGGCTGTCTTGGAGATCTTCAGTTTTTTCGCTACCTGTCTCTCACTCATGCCAATTTCCAGCAGTGCCAAGATGGCTGCCTTTGTGGCTTCACATAATTCTTTTGTTTTAGGCATTATGTGAGAGCTGACAACTTCTGAGTTGTGCTACGGCTTGAATGTAAGCAGGAAACCACTCTAGGCCTTTGCATGTGCAGTGCTGCTTGTGACATGAAATGGCCTCTTATATACCCTGGGAATCAATTAAGCTTAAGAATGTCAAATAGGACATAAAGTATTATGTGACCAGCTGCATTTTTTGTTGTGTTCATTGTATTATACGTTTAGTGGTACCAGATATTAGAATGAACAAGAAATTGAAGACAACAAGGGTGGTCTAATAATTTTTTCCATGACTGTATATATATGCATTTAAGCAATATCTCACGAGAGGGAGTGATGTACTGTATATCATCACGGCTGTGATTCGGTCATGGGCACTATGGCCGAAGACAATTACAGCTGTGATGATATACAGTACAACGTCATGACCTCTAGTGTGATATTGCTTTTATACAACAGTTCAACAACAGCTTAAACAGCAATGCTGAGTAAGGAAATGTTAACAAAAGATGATGAAATAAATTATTTAAGTATGTTATGTAGCTCCGCAAAAAAGTCTGTTGCTAGGCAACACAGCACACACGCCAGAGCGATAGATAAATAGATGTTCTATTTATCAATCAATCAATCAATCAATCAATTTTATTTATAAAGCCCAATATCACAAATACAATTTGCCTCACAGGGCTTTACAGCATACGACATCCCTCTGTCCTTTGGACCCTCACAGCGGATAAGGAAAAACTCCCCAAAAAAACCCCTTTACCGTGTGTCAGTTCCTGACACACGCCAGGAACTCACAAACTACTTTGTATTTACATTGATCTGCAACTGTGTAACTTTGTCCAGTTCGGCTGATGAAACGCTGGCACACCTGGAGGTCTGCACTGAAGAGTCCTGGCTTTCCTTTTCTCGTCCTCTCCTGATGACCACTCATAATTTAATTCAAATGTAATTTTGGGGAAAATTCTTTTTTGCTATAGTGTCAGTTTGCGTCAATGTAGCGAGTGTGACAGTTGGTTAATTAGGGTTGGCCGAGGCCCCCTCTTGTAGTGTTTATTATTATTAGGGACCTCGGCCAAACGGGCGAGGGCCCTCTTGTTCCTGTAGTGTTTATTATTATTATTATTATTATTATTTCTTTCTCCCGCCGCCACTTCAAACTGGAATTTGACCCCCTAAACATGCTCCAAAACTCACCAAAATTGGCACGCATGTCAGGACTGGCGAAAAATTTTAGGAAATGAAAAAATTAATTCAAAAAGTGCCAAAATGGGCTCTCTAGCGCCACCTAGGTGTTAGTCACACTAAAATGGCCGCTGTAGCCAGTAGGAACGTCGTAGGAAGATCAAACCAAAACAGCCGTGTTCCTTTCATCAAGACCTACAAATCACGCATTCGCACCCATGACCTAAATCCAACAGGAAGTGAGGTATTTCCCTTTCAAAGTAAGAGTTTTCCTCAAAAAAAGAAATTCCTTAAAAATTATACTGCTTTCACACCATTTATCGTATCGGCTTCAAACTCGCACACATTATTGTTCAACGTGTCCTTATCAGTTCCTCTTTATAACTTCAACAATCCTCGAATGGTTTGGATTTAGTGGCCTCAGACAGGTGATGTGCTCCAGAACCTCCTGACGATTTATTGTGCCACCTAGGCACACAAAAATGCCCGGTGCGACAGGTAGGCACCACTTAGAAAGGCATAAGAAGCCTTTACAGTTTTTAAATTGAGTTTGACTTATGATTCTGGCTATTGTGGTACAACATGTAGGAAGTATATATTAATATCTGATAGTATACATATGTGACAATAATCATGTGTGTATAATAACAGTAGAAGTATGGCACACACAGACAGACACACATACACACACACACAGACACACACACACTCCACTCCCTGCCCCCCCTCTCTGCCAGAATTCTAATTATAATATTATTACTTTCATTAATGTTGTTGTAATCTACTGTCATTATCGTCTGTCCTGCATCTCTCTCTGTCGCACCGTCGACGTGAGCTGGAGGACGACGGCGAGGGGCCGAGGTCCCGATCAACGCTGCTTCGCAGCTTTAATTATCATTATTCCTCCAAATGAATTGCCTTTTTGGGAGCCTTAACATACCCGAAAACTCATGAAACTTTGCACACATCTCAGAACTGGTGAAAAATTTGATATTTTAAGTGTCTCGTGCTTGGGTTCCAAAAAATGACTCAGTAGCGCCCCCTACAAATGTTTGAGGAAACAGCCCCTGAAGCTAGTTTAACCTACATGTATGAAACTTGGCAGGCTTATGTAACGCTCTGAGACGTACAAAAAAGCCACCTGGAAGCATCCTCTAAACCCAACAGGAAGTCGGCCATTTTGAATTTACTGTGCAATTTTGATGCATTTTTGGCCATTTCCAGGGGTCATAAATGAACGAACTTGTCCTAGAGATTTCATCCGACCGACTTCAAACCTGACCCCCAATTTCCACCAGATGCGTGTTGGTTGCGTCTCCGCTCCGGCACGGCAACGGAGCCGATTAGATTCAATTCTAGTCAATGTGTGTGTTTCCACCGGCTCCGGCAGTGCTGCATTCTGGCTCCGTCTCAGCTCCGGCAGTCCGGAGGCCTCCGCAACAGATACGCAGCACTTCTATTTTTGCCGGACGCCGGAGCACAACGCAGCAATTCAGCACTGAGCAGATCGTGCGGGGCAGGAAGTCGTGCAGAGAAACACAATAAAACATCTGGTTATTTTTCAAAATAAGATACACAGTGTTCACGGCGGATCATATTTCCCTGCACTACACCTTGAAAACTACATAATGGGCAGAGGCAGGCCTGAAGTCAACAGGTCAGAGGTTTTTAGACGTCATTTCACCCCGTTGACACCGTGGACGAGGAGATATACATCATGGCAGTGCACCGAGATGTCCGCTCCGCACAGCAAACGCAGCCGGTGGGTATTGACGGACGGCGGAGCACGCAGCGGATAACAAGCGCTGCCGTACCGCAACGGACACGCATCCAGTGGAAATCCGGGGTTAGTCTGTCCCATCCCAAGACCTTGAAGATGAAAAGTTATCAAAAGCTTGAGTTTTTGTCAATGCGTGTGACCGTGGGATGGCGTCAAAGTTAGGGGTCTTGCCACTAAACAGGAAGTAGTTTCTAACTCGAGCATACATGGTCCAATCTTGCCCCGACTTCACAGAATTGATGATAGTCCCACCCTGAACACATCTACATGTCAATAATTAGAGATTAACATAGCGCCCCCTACTGGCAACGGGAAATGTCATGTTTTAGACTTTAATGTACATCTCCTACAGACTTGACCAGATCCACTTCAAACTTTGTAAAAAGTAAGAAGACATTGATGACGCTTTATTGTGGAAACTGTGAGTTTTCGTCGAAGGGTGTGGCCACGGCCTCGCTGCAATCTTTGATGTTTCGCTGTGATGATAAACATTGCTATAACTTGACTCCAAATGGGAATATCTTGCCAAAACTTCACACATATGATGACAGTCCAGCCCTGAACACATCTACAGAGGAATTTTGACGTCATTTCACCCCGTTGACATTCTGTGTACCCCGTCACCTTCTGGTGTACCCCGTCACCTTCTGGCAACAGAAAGCTACTTTATACATTCTTTGATGTCCCGCTTCTAGCAGGTTAATCAGACCCACCTCAAACTTGCTGGTCTAAGTCCTTAGACCTTGATGATACTTAAAAATGAAGCTTTTGAGTTTTCATCAAACGCTATCACCGTGGCGCCTTGTTCGCCATCAAACACGATGTTGTTTTGAAGGGACAAGGGATGATTGAAAACTCACCAGACGTGGCATACACATCACAGGTCACAAGTCCTGTTGTCTGATGTGATTTTTGTGCTTTGATGCACCAAGATGGGTCAACAGCGCCCCCTACAATGTTTCAATTAAGCAGCCCCCAAAGCTGGTTTGACCTGGATGTATGAAACTTGGTAGGCACCTGTAACACTCTATTATGTACAAAAAAGCCTCTTGGAGCCATGCTCCAAACACAACAGGAAGTCCGCCATTTTGAATTTCCAGGGCTTGTAAATTAACGAACTTGTCATACAGATTTAATCAGATTGGCTCCAAATTTGGTGTATGTAAGCGTGACTATGTTGTGATCAAAAGTTATCACAGGATTTGCCCAATGTTGAATGGCGCGCCCACTGCTGAGCTTTGAGTCTTGAGGTCTCGCCATGAAAAACAAAATTGCTGTAGCTCTGGCATAAATGGTCCAATCTCCACCAAACTTCACATGATTCATATTAGTCCCGCCCTGAACACATTTTCATTACCATATTGCCTGATAATCATAGCACCACCTAATGTTGAAAGAAAATACTTCTTATCAGACACTTATCTTTGGATTAACCTGAAATTTCAATGCTGTGGTCTATATTTGATGTACATAAACATGACATATTATTAGTGTCTACGTCCGCTGCAGAGGGTTCAATTTTGACGTCTCACCATGAAACAGGAAATTGCTATAACATTGGTGTAAATGGTACGATCTCCATCAAACTTGAGATGAATCATATTAGTCCTGCCCTGAAAACATTTATATGACCATATTTCCTGATACTCATAGTGCCACCTAGTGGCGACAGGAAGTAGGTCTCATCAAACACTTATCTTTTGATTTATCTTAAAGTTTAATGGTGTGGTGTATATTTGATGTATAAAAACATGTTGTATAATTAATGCGCTCTCCAACTCCCTCTAGTGGAAAGAGGGAGTGATACAAAATGTAAAATATGTGTATCAAGGATATGCCAAGTCACTCCTGTATGCGATGTCTAACTTTGACAGAAATGAACTGACGTGTCAGCAGGGGAGGATCTAGAAAAATATTTATGGGGTGGCAAGAGGGGGGCAGGAATTTTTGAGGGGTGGCAACATATGGCAGACGTATTTAATCATAGTTATCACAGAAATAGTATGTTCACACTACATAAGGGCATGGGCTGCCATTTACAAACTCATACAGACAAACTTAATCTCATGCAATCAATGTCTTGCATTTGAGGTTTCATGTGAAACAGTTCATATTAGGAATAAGTGTTGAGGGAGGTTCAACAAACCCTGAGTCTAACCCTGAACTCTGAGTTGATTTACCCTGAGATGGGAAACTCTGAGTTAGTGGTTCCAGAACAGCTGATCTGAGTTAGCTCAGTCAACTCTGAGTATGTTCACTCACAAATAAAAGACAGTGCCTCCATTTTAATCCAGTGGATGTAGAGATATTAATGCATGTGTAGCAGATGGTGCACGTTTATCTTTAAAAGAAGAGCCTGAGTTAGAGCGAGGAAAGTGTAAATAAGTTAACCATACAGTTAATAAAAAAGTTTTATTCAGTGTTGTCCATTTATTCATCATTTATCAGACTTACATTTCCTTAATGAAGATAAAGTGGTGGAATCTGACTGTGTATCAGGCTGTAGATACATTATATTATATTAATAATATATAAATTTGTTCAGATTTAATCTGATGGGGAAAAACACAGGAGGCGGCAACTGAAAAATAGGAATATTTAAAACATATAGGCTAGGCTATAGATCAAAGACATAAAGACATGACTGTAAACTCATAGTCTGACCCAGGAATAATATGTTTGGTGATTTGCACTTGAAAAGACGTTGAGGTTAAAATACAGTAGATTTTAAAATGTTGGACATCTATTTGTATCTTGACTCAACAGCATTCAGTGACTTTATTTCAGCTACAAATAGTAGTAGTAGTAAATTTAAAGAAACTGGAATGCTGCACCATTGCTCACTCAGAAATATTAACATATAATCCTCGATATTAGGCTATAGGAATTATGTTCCAATGTGCGACCAATGACATCAGTGATAGAGGTCATTAGTCATTGATACTACGTGTCTAAAGCTTCATACAGAGTTTTAAAATGTAAATAATTAGACCTACACATTATGTGCAATAAAAATGTGGGAGCTGCTCTAACAGACTGACAGTCTGATCCTTGTGCAGTGTTATAAACATTAATAAATATAAAAAGGACAGAGGTTTGATTCTGAGCTGAGGATGAATTCTCGCTGTGTAATATTTGAATGGAAAGACAAAACCTGATGTCCAAAGAATGTGCATAAATTCAGTAACTTAAGACAGTCCTGAGTAACAAACTATTATCCAGCAGGATTTAGACTGTGACAGATGGTAAATCTCCACAAATGAATGCGCTTCGATACAACCTTTGACACGGACTGAATGAATGAGGAAATGAAACAGCATGTAAGAGGGAGGAGACAGAGAAAAACCTAACCTGTTCACAGACTCAGTTGCCATGGTGATTGACTGAGAGTTTGATTTACCTCTCTTTCTGGAACTGAAACCCAGAGTTTCCCTCATTTCAGGGTTAACATAGTCAGTTTCACTAAACCCGCCTTCTGGAATAGGCTACCCCTCTGGCTCCACTCAGTTTTCCAAACAAAGCAAGTGCTAACAGTGCAGC
This sequence comes from Epinephelus cyanopodus, assembly GCA_026686955.1. Taxonomy (NCBI): domain Eukaryota; kingdom Metazoa; phylum Chordata; class Actinopteri; order Perciformes; family Serranidae; genus Epinephelus; species Epinephelus cyanopodus. The sequence continues at coordinate 470,623 of CM048936.1, forward strand.
CTGCGGGAAGGCGGGGCTGATGTGTGCCTACGTCACACATCCAGCCCCGCCCACATCCATACGTCACTGAGTTTTGTTCAGGGAAAGTCGGGATTTCAGAAACTCAGTTGAAACAGCGCAAACTGACTGTCAGATTTCATGATGTTCTTCCCTACTACATAAACATTTACTACACGAACGCTTAAAGATAAATGGAATAAAAGATCACATTATTTAATTTACTTATCTTCCAATGATGTAGACCTACATCAGTCTAATATCAGACTGAAAGAAAAGACCTTTGAAAACTTTTTACCACTATTTAGCCAACCTCAATCTATTAACCTCTCTGTTTATATTAGTTGTATTTATATTGACTATTTTATTTACTCAAATTGTTACTAACAGAACTTACCTTTGCCAGCCTGTTGTAGGCCTACGTCCTGACCAGCCTTCTCTCTACAATTACATTTCTATAGAGGACATCCACCACCATCTTTTGTACTATTCTATTTTTATTATTATATCTGACCTATTTGTTCACCTATACTGTGCCATGTCATGTCCTATGTCTTGATGTATCATACTAGCCTTCAGTGCTGTATGTGTACTGTGTGTGTTTGTGTGGAGTGTATTTTAGGACTTGTCCAGGTAATCAAGGACAGTGGTTCTCAGTTAACTTTGGCTGGTTAAATAAGGTGAAATAAATGATAAAAAAAAAAATGCAACCCATTTAATGGAATATCATAATGAGTGAACAAGTGTCAGTGATAGCAAATAATGAAAATTATTACTAAAGGAAAAGTTGTTCTATTATTTAGCAACAATGAACAGACTCTTCTGATCAAATTATGGAAGCTATAGTTAGTAGTAGGTCGGGCAAAAAACAATATAGGCTCAGCCTCCATGCAGACCAAGCCATTTCACTGCAAAAAATGTACAATTATTATCTTTTCATCCTGCAGTGAAGAAAGGGGAGACGTCCACCACTGCCGTTTTTTTTTTTATCCATCAAGATGTTATCAAGTGGATGATCCTGGTGGTTGTTCTGAATGGCCTCTCACATCTTCAGTGTACATCTCTCTACCACCAAGTAGTTTACCCAGCTGCCTTGCATCCTTGTGTCTGATGCTGCCTCCCCAGACTGCAGCATAAAACACACTTGCCACCACAGACAGATAAATCATTGACTCAAGAACATTTTTTTATTTCAACAGTTTATTCAAGCAAAACAAAACAAAACATGACCATCTGACTGAACTTCTTGAACTTCTCTGTCACTCATAAAAGGAAAGCAGAACATGTCACTCAATTTGGATACAAAAGTAGAATGTTTGTCAATGATAACTAAAGTTATTAATTTAGTCATGAACACATTTACTCAATCTGGAAGAAATAGAGGGAGGATAAGTATTTGTTGAGAATATAACTGATAGCTTGTAGTCATTCTGTCTTCAAAGTAACTAAAATGAATGAATTTGATCATATTCGACATCAACTCTTATCACAACACTGCACAGCGGCAGCTGAAAGAAGTTTTGGCTACTTCTGTGCAGAGACTAGTAATATAATATGTTACAGTAAATTCAGACCATACCTCCATGGTTGATTGCTCCATCTAAGCGATTTCTCAGATGGTAAAGAATTTTATGATTTAGTGGCATCTGGAAAGGACAACGGGGACAAACATATGTTTCTGCTGCCGGAAAAACAGGCTCTTCAGTGGCCAGGAAATGAGTGGGATGCTGTGGACATATCCACAAAAAAAGAACAGTTGACCATTAGATTCAAGATACACAAGGCCTATTAGCATTAGTGTTCTTTCACATTCAGGTTAATTCATTTATTCAAATACAATAATTTCGATATATACATACGCAATGAAAATGCCACCCACACACACACACACACACACACAGCTAAATTAGAGTTACAACAACGCTAACGCTAAAGCTAACAACGCTAACGCTAACAACGCTGACGCTAGCAACGCTAACAACGCTAACGCTAATAACGCTGATGCTAACATCGCGTCGAATGTTACCACACAAGCTAAATTTTGACCATTAACCTACCAAGATACCCTAAAGTTATACAACAACAATATACAGCAACAAAAGCGCCATGAGATGTGAATAAAGTTTTTCATTTATTGCATTTATTGTAGCAACGTAATTTCACTTACCGACATGATCTTCCCGCTTGGTTTTTCCAAAATTTTAGCCGAGAGAGAAGAGGTGGAGTAACTTGGGGAGGATTTCTATATTTGGGATTGTTGGACGGGGCTAGATCTTTGATGGGGGGCTAGACATCCAGCCCTGCCTTCCCGCAGGCCGCAGCCGTTACCCTCTCAAACAAAGCAGTCTCTTGCCACTCTGGCGTTAACTCGTGTTGCATTCACTGCAGTCGGACATTGGAGATTTGCGCTCGTAAAAAGGCAATTTGGCCGTAACTTTTCTTTGAATTCATTGCTGCCAACTGGGGTGGCAGCAGGGGTGGCAGGGCTTTCTTTTAGGGTGGCAGTTGCCACCCTATGCCACCCCGGTAGATCTGCCCATGCAGAGAAGAAACGAGCCGTTAACATTACTCTTTATGTTAGGTAACGCTAACGGCGTTAGGCTGACCAAATGTCCTCTTTTGCCCGGACAGGTCCACTTTTCACGTCCCGTCCGGAGCGTCCGGGTTTTTTTTTATTAACTGATAATGTCCGGTTTTCCGTGTGTTTGTGTGTGTGGTCGCATGTTTCTGTAATCTCCCGAGATTATTTAATGACCAAAGCACTGAGTTTGTGCCACACAGTTGTAACAGTTACATGCTCTTTAACTCTATGGACCCGAACGACGCATAGTGCGTCCAAATTCACACCTGTTCTTCTCTGTGGATTTTTTCCACGACCGTCCGTCATAGCGAGAAGCCACGCATATCACGTGAAACAGCTTTCCGACAAGACAAGCACTTCTTGGTAGTCCAGTGTTTTCACCGCGAAAAAAATGATAAATTTACACTAAAATTATGTATAACAGAGCTTTCATACAGCTCTGCACACACATTACTCTTGGAGGAATTACTCGCGAATGCACGTCACACAGAAATACCACGCATAGGCCTATCACATGAAAACGCAGGAGCAGACATGTGTGTCTCCCCAATGCCCGATAAGCCCCCCAATATATAACTGAAAATGAAAAACAACAAACTTTGTTTACTGCAAACAAAGTTGCAAATATTATCTTGGAGGACATCATTGCACTTGGTTGACTATTTTTCTATTATCTTAAATGTAAATATTGCATGTTTCTCTTTGGACAGCTATGAAGTGACAGAATGTCCCACCATCATGGTTCTTATATTGCCAGATTCCAGAGACTCTTCCCTTTTGATATATGGCAGAATATGTCTTTTTCCAACTTGCTATGGTGAGATACATGTAAAAATGTAAGAATTTAGTCACATGTATTTGTTTTTTTCATTGATATAAAAATTAATATAAAATACAGGCACATAGTAGGACATAAAATGATGGCAAATCTGGTTCGCGCAGATTGTCCTGAAAAAACAAGATGTAGCATGTGTATGTAGCCTTTATAATGACTGTGATATGAGCTTAAAAGTAAAGGCAGTAAAAATACCCCAAAAACGTCTAGGGCCCATATTAACAGGTTGGGCGTGCGCCGTGGGTGCTCATCGGAGCGTGAGACCTCCGTGTTTGAGACAGGAGCGGGAGGCAGGAGGTCAGACACTTCCAGCGAGAGGAGAAGGAGACATAAAACAAAATAAGATAAAATAGGAAAAACCTGTCTCACTCTTTTATTTTATTTTCAACGTTTAATCAAGGCGGAGGCGGGCGGCTGGAGGTCCAAGACTTCCAGCGTGGGGAGAGGTAGAAACAAACAGCCAGTGTGTCTGTGTGTGTGTTATGTTCAGGTGTTGTCACGTAAATAACAGTGCCCAAGAAATAAACAGGACAGACAATAGGATTTTATTTATTTTTACACTACATTTTTACTGAAAGCTGACCGAATCTGACCCCAGCCCGAATACAATTTATATAGCTATAACAAGTCGGGCCGGGTTTGGTCAAAAATGTGGCTCTACATTTTTGACCAAACCCAGCCCGACCTGTCTAGTGTGTGTATGTGTCCCCTGTAGAGCCTATCTGAATTTCTGTCTTTGAGAGATATTATTGTGTAATATAGCTGAATTTTCTATTCATACATATAAATTTTAAATATATTAAAATTTGAGTACACTGCGAGTATCATTTAAGCAGGCTATGTCGTGGCTGGCCGAGTGTCCTCTTTTTTGGAAATCAAAATATGGTCACCCAAGGTAACAGCCGACAAACCTCACCACACTTTAGGGACTGTTCTTTACTTATGGAGGGACTGTTCTTTATTTGTCAGAGGAGGAGGGTGGCTGGTTGATTTTTATTTTATTTTTTTATTTTATTTTGATCCCCCGTATGATGCTGTTTTGTAAGTATAAGTCAAATAAGTAATTTATTCCTTTGAAATATCAGTGGTGTATTATAGAAAAGTGATTTATCTTTTTTATGAATGACAAAAGGCACATCTGCCTCATTCTTGCCATGGTATCGTGATACTACTCAGAACACCGTGATACTTTCACTGGTATCGTACCGTGGGGGGTGGGGCAGGGAGTGTTGAGGGATGGTTCGCCCAGGGCGTAAAACTAGCCAGGACTGCGTCTGGCACTGATATTTTTACCATACCATCCTTATCTATGCAAGCCCATTTTTGCCAGTAATGGAAAAAAATTGCCATTCCTAATCAAAATTGTGAGATAAAAAGTCACAATTATGAATGTAGCCTAGTTTTAAAATTAATTTGTGGCATGTTGTCTTGTAAGGTGTGTGGCATCGCCGTGGCTACAGATGGGACAGAGGATGAGATAATTCACTGTTTCAAGGCAGAACAACTAGTACACTGTGCTGTAGTAAATAGTAAATAGTGGTGATTTACAAAAACACCAAAAACTATTTTTACTGTTAAAGTAAAGTTTGTTACTGTAAAAGCTACAGTACTTTATTTGTAATACTATATAGAAAATATAGATTTTTACTGTAAAGACAAGTTTACATAAATATTTCTGCTTTTTAAATTAAAAAAAAAAAAATACAGTGTTTGTATTTTCAAATTTGGCTGAGATTTTTTTCTCTTTCTTTCATTGAAAGCCTCCTTCAAATAGTAGCCTGGCTCTATAGCGCCCCCTAGAAATTTTCAAAAAACCCTTCCCATAGGGGTTTTTTTGGAGTAGGAAGATGAAACGTCACACCGCATCAGGGTTAACTTACTCTGAGTTTTCACATAACCGCTTGCGGTGGCGCAGGAGAGCGAGGACCCAATCACAGCTGCTTGCAGCTTTAATTTTATTATTATTATTGATATTGCATTACAAAACGACTTACATGATTAAAAATTTTAAAATTGGCAAATTTATTTTCTGTCAGTTCAATAATTGACTCATAGTTCCAGCTATACTTTTACATTTTCATAAGTTTCAATGGCAAAATCTTAATTTGTAAAGTAGTAGGTAACTAAAGCTGTCAGATAAATGTAGTGTGGTAGAGGCAGACTGTGGGGCAGGCTGTGTCATGAGAAGAGTCAGATTTGTACTTACAGTACCTGAGTAAATTTTGTTCATTTAAAACGATCCCCATTAGCTGACGCCAAGACGACAGCTAGTCTTCCTGGAGTAAATGTGTTTAGTTACATTTCACCATTGGGTGCAGTTAATGTTAATAATTTTCATGACTTTGTGAGTATGACTTGACTTGTGACCTGCTTGACCTGACCAATAACGTGATTTGACTTGCTTGACTTACAGCAAGGCCTCTACTTGACTTGCTCGATTTTCACTAGAGACTTGGGACTTGTTTGAGACTGGAAGGTTATGACTTGAGACTTACTAATTACTTGCACATGTGTGACTTACTCCCACCTCTGCTGCTCACAGAACCCCCTTAGGGAGCTATAGATGGTGATGGTGATGCGGTAAAGTGATGATAGCAGAGAGACATGATATCCTTTAGAAAGGATGATCACACACACACACACACACACACACACACACACAAACACACATTATAACTAAGAGGTAGAACTTAAACCGCTAATTATACCTCTGCTTCAACTTGCACAAAGTTGCATTTCTTCTACACTTACAGTATATGTACCAATTTAACATGTATTATGACCTATTGAGTCCAATCACCATTATTTTCCATTCAGACAGAAATATGGAGGCAATTAACTGAGATGAATTTATGGCTTTACTCTTCTGTTCTGATAGATTTGACATCCGCACACCAAATACACAGTGGGAGGCTCTGGGAGTTTCAGTGTTATTTTATTGTATAAAGAGGAGGAGACAGGATGAACCTCAGGTCGTGCTGCTGTAGGATCAACACCACTCTCCCACACTCAGTATACAGTACACAGTCAATTATTAATGATAGCGCCTGGAAATGAACGGAATAAAACAGAACAGTGAGAGGCTGCCCCGGAGGAAACAGGAGATGCAGGGAGTTTAGGTCTGTTGCCATGGTGATTGCGAGGAAGGAGTACAGGTAAATTGTCTGAGATAAAATAAATAAATTAATGGCGCCTGTTTGAATGAGAGCCCCCACCCCCCCACCCCACCCCACACACACACACACACTCTTCTCTGTACAGGTTACAGCACAACATCCACACCATCTGGCCCCATGTGAAACTGCTGGGAACACTCAGGAGATCAGAGGGCCTGTGATCTCTGCTCACTGAAGGAGGATGTACAAGATGACAGACACATGAAACCTGGCAGGCCCACTGAGGAGACACATTTAACAAATGCTCTTACAATGTAATAAGCCTTCCACCCACACTAATTTATAAAAGGAAATGACTTAACGGCATCCCACTGGACATGTTCTCCACACCTGTGATGTATATAACAAACAAAGAATGGCAGAAAGCCTCTCTTCTCTAATCAGAGAAGCAGCTAGCTCACTTTATAGAAAGGTGACGCCCCCAATTCCCAATCAAAGCACTGAGTGGTCAGTTGTTTCTGGCTTAAAGGTCTTGTTTGTGGGATTTAGTGTCTTTTATTCAGTGAGGTTGAACCAGTGGTGTAGTGGAGGGTATACGCAGGTATACAAGGTTTATCCTCCTTTTCTGGTCATTTACAGTATACCCACCTATCAACCAACAAGCCATTGGAATATATACAGTACATGATCTGGGTGAATACTCGATTCTGGCGGCTTTAAAAACTGATAATGCATACATACTGAGTAGTTCTGGTGAAACTGTGTGGTCATCATTCTTAAAGGATAACTTCGGTATTTTTCAACCTGGACCCTATTTCCCTATGTATATGTGTGCATATGATTCATAGGTACTACTCGTTCTAAAATTGGTTCAGTATTGAGGGAGATAGATGAAGCCGGGAGCCGCAAAACGAGCTAAAGCGGTAACAGGGGCAAATGCATCCCGTATAAGTTTGCGCATTAAAAGTGCTTTTTTCGCCACTGACCGGTTCAGATCACCAGATCGTCAGATCTCTGTCTCCCCGTGCGCAGTAGTGTGAATATTTATGCTATTAAGTAAATGGAGAAAACATGTCTGTTATTGTTTAATAGCAGCAAAACAATAAGGCTTCATTCATCAAAGAGAGAAACTCGATCTCTCTCCTTCTCTCCCTCTTTTTTCCCTGGCTCAAGTGTGTGGAATGGATCCTTCATCTCTTGCTGGCTGCAGGAGCAAACCTTTTTTTTTTTTTTTTTTTACCGGCAGTGAGATCATAACTTTAAAAAATGTTTGAAAGAAAAGTAACCAAAGAAAATGTGTAATACTGAATATTTCATTGCTAGGTATTTTGAATTTTGAAACCTGTTTTTATTGACCTGTTCGTAATTAATTACTTTTTGACCAGAAGGGTGAAACTCTCTACTCTGCAATGCATTCAAATAGTTTGATACCTTTTAAAAATCTAATACTCCATGTAAATTATGGGGAAATATTTTCAGTCACAATGCTAACAGTCTACTCAGATTACCATATGCTGGAATCACTCTAAACGTTAAATAGACATACATTTACAGTTTACATTAAAAATATAACAACTTCATGAGGCACATTTTTTCTTTGATATAAAGCTGGAAGTATTATAACAGATGATCTGTCACACGCATTTTGGGACACTTCAGTGTCAGTTGCTCACTGTGAGACTCAGCGCAGTAAAATGGGCTTTTTTCAGATGATCAATTTACTTGACTTGCCTTATATTTTCGATAGGCTATTATTTTTTTAATTATTGTATAATTGTTTTCAGTTAATCAGGCAAGTTTATTCTATTGAAATTCATAATAATTTTCATATAACATTCTACCTGTCACACGACGTGTTGTTGCTACGAGCTGACGCATTTGACCCCTGCGATCACATGACGTGTCACGTGCACCTGAAGCAAGTACACGGTGATGGTTGCACACGTAATATACACATATCAAGTACGCAGTGAATGCAATGTGTGTGTGTTCACTGATACATTTCACCCCTCATAGTGTGTGTGTGTGTGCTTGTGTGCGTGTGCATGTGTGTGTGTGATTGTTTGTAAATGTGTGAAGCAATCAGAGTAATGAATTGATCCAACATCCAAACATGACAGCTCAAAAACAACAGCAGAAAGAATGAAATCATGTCTACACTTTTCAAAAGCATCCTGCAGAGGGACAGTAGATATGAATGTTTGTCCCTAATGTTTTTGGTGTAATATATCCTCAGAAAAATGTTGGTGCCAAAAGGTAACATAAAATAAACCCCTAAAAACTATAGAAACCTTAAATATATACTCAAAAATATCTTCTGCTCTTTAAAGGAGGAGTTTGACATTTTGGGGAATATACTTATTTAGATCCTCTGATAGGTCATTCCTGGCCACCCCTTGGTCCAACTTGAAGACCAAGGGTGACCAGGCCTTTTCTGTTCGAGCCCCTCATCTATGGAATGGCCTGCTGGAGGAGATCAGGGAAGCTCACACATTGTCTTCTTTTAAGTCCCTTTTAAAAACTCACTACTTCAGACTTGCCTTTAACTGTTTTCTGAACTGGCCATCAGGCGTCAGAGCTCTCACAGAGCGACCACACGAGGCTCCACCAGTGGTGATTGTCTTGTCCCAAGATACAAGACTTCATTCTGTCAGTCTGCTCTTTCTGTAAAGGGGGCAAAACTTTGGAACTAGTACCCACTAATCTAAAATTAGAGACCAACAGTAATGCTTTTAACAAAGGATTCAAACAATAGTTAAAATCAAAACAACAGTGTTCACATGAGTAGTTTTAACTGGTTGATTGCTTGATCATGTTGCCTTTGCTTTGTAGCTTATGTATGTACTCTAATCTGAAAAATTGCTTCTTTTACTGTTGTATGTTATTGTACACTGCATTTTTTTCTTTTTCTCTTCTTTTCTTTTCTTTTCCTTTTACATTCATTATTTTTATCATTTCAAAAGCCTCCTGTGGACAAGTGTTGCGAATTAGCACGTGTGCTAAAACACTCAAACAATGCATCTGGTCCGTCCAATGCAATTGCGATGTCCACATCAAATAAACAATAAACAAATAAAAAAATAAACTGATTTGAATTATCTGTTTGCTTTTATTGTTTCTCATTTTGTGTTTTATTTTATTATTTTTATTTATTTTATTTCAATAACTGCCTACTTACTGTTTTTTAATATGTAGAGCACTTTGTAACTTGTTTTGAAAAGTGCTTTACAAATAAAGATATTATTATTGTTATTATTATTATTAGTTAATATCTTGCTGAGACATAAAAGAGAAGATTGATAGCACACAACTAACATCCACTTAGCTTAGCATAAAAACGTGTGAAAAAAAAAATTAAGCTGCACAAGTGTTAGCATGCCAACATGCTAAACCAAGATGTGAATAATACCTGCTTAACAATAACATTTTAAGCATTGACATTGTGAGCAAGCTGATATTAGGCTTTAACTAAAAGTGCAACCTCACAGAGTCATTAGTATAGCTGTAGACTCTTAGTCTCTTTTTTCACCTTTGGGCAGAGCCCTGCTTGGCAGAGGTGGAAGTAAGTCACACATGTGCAAGTCACATGCAAGTCTTAACTTACCACTCTTAATCAAGTCCCATTTTACTTCAGTGAGAATCAAGCAAGTCAAGTCCCTGCTAGTCAAGTCAAGTCATATAAAATCTCATGATCTGTAATAATAATAATAATAATAGAAAGATCTTCTTGGCCATTAAGCTTATAATAGAAAGCCCTTTTCCATCAAAATTAGCGTGTGTTTGCAGTTTTTTTGAAAACAGGACTACCCGCTGAAAATAGGCAGTAGACTCCTTTCTCATAACCAGTAGAATAGAGGCATGTATACTGCTCTACAGCAGATGACTATGCCTTTTTTTTCTTACTGTGTGTCGCTTTTTATGTCAGGGACAGGCCAGAAAACAGGTGAGTAAACAGTAGAAAGCAGCATGGAGACCAGTGAAAATGTTATGATGCTTCTTTTTTATGTCTCTTACTTATTGAGTCACTCTTTCAAACTTGGTGCTGACTAACAATGTTTGAGTGCTGCTTGGGCAGAGACAGATAATATTTGATGGTGGTGCATCATTGTATCTCACCAGTTAAGGGGCTAAAATTAGCATGTTCAACCAGGTGTTGTGTTTCAATCACTGCCAATCAGAGCCAGAACCAATAAATACCTGTAACTCATTTGACCAGGGTATGAGTGCCAAGTTGAACCTTTCCTATTAAACTAAACACTTGTGCCCGCAAGGCGGTGCCTGGGAGCTATGTTGGAGAGTGTTGACATATGTAACAGGGGTAATGTGAAGCTTAGACTAAAGCAGCGGTATGAAAAACACACCTTAAGTCTCCTGACTCTTTTTGGGATTATAAAATCTTCTACATGGTGTCAGAAAGCGGTGAACCTACTGTGAGTAAAAAGTAGGTACAGGGCAGTGTTAGTTAGGGAATAAGTCTCTGAGATAATCCGGTAGAAACGGGCATTGTTTACCTGGCTGGCACGGTGGCTGAGCCAAAGTTATGGAGCTAACGATGACCAGCTGAGGCGCATAGTGGCCTGGGGAGAGACGGGGAGAGGTGATGGATCAAATATTGTCCATAGCACCTCCCAGTAACTTCAGTTTTAAGGAGCCCAGCTCATGGCCGCAATGGATGAGACGGTTCGAGAAGTACATACTAGCGACAACACAGACAAAACAGGAGAATCAAATGCAGACTGTTACATATCAGGTCTCTATTGTCTAAAGCAGTGTTAGTAAATGACTTAATTTCAGATAATCATATTGATTTACACAGTCTCACAGAAACCTGGCTGTGTCAAGACGAATATGTCAGTCTAAATGAATCCACTCCTCCCAGTAATAATAATACCCACGTTCCTTGAGGCAGCGGCGGAGCAGGGGGAGCTGCAGCCATTTTTAACTCTAGTCTGTTAATCAGCCCTAAACCTAAACTAGACTATAATTCATTTGAAAGCCTCGTTCTTAGGGCTGGCTCAGGCTTGCCTTGCACCAGACTCTAGTTAGGCTGACTTAGGCCTAGTCTGCAGGAGGACCCCCTATAATACACCGGGCACCTTCTCTCTCTGTCTCTCTGTCTCTCTCTCTCTCTCTCTCTCTCTCTCTCTCTCTCTCTCTCTCTGCTCTCGTGTCCTATTACTGCATCTTGCTAACTCGGTCATTCTGGAAGCCTTTGTGCTCCACTGTCTCTCAGGTTAACTGGTATTGCAGCGGTGCCTGGATAGTGTGACGTGTATGGTTGTGCAGCTGCCGTGGTCCTGCCAGATGCCTCCTGCTGCTGCTGCATCATTAGTCATACCTCTACTGTTATTATACACATATGATTATTGTCACACATGTACACTATCAGATATTAATATATTATTATTAATTATAATATTATTACTTTTATTAATGTTGTTATAAGCTACTGTCATTACCGTCTGTCCTGGATCTCTCTCTGTCTCTCTCCCTGTCTCTCTTTCTCTCTGTCTGTCTCATTGTGTCATACGGATTACTGCTGAGGTTTCTACCGTTTTTTTTTCCCCGTTAAAGGTTTTTTTGGGGGGAGTTTTTCCTTATCTGCTGTGAGGGTCCAAAGGACAGAGGGATGTCGTATGCTGTAAAGCCCTGTGAGGCAAATTGTGATTTTGTTTGTTTGTTTGTTTGTTTGTTTATTTGCACTTATAAAAAAGAAACATTGCACAGATAAAAAAAAGAAAATAAGACAAGATGTGCAGGAGAGGTCATAAAAAACCCGAATGGGCTTGGATGGAGCTAACTATAGAGAGTTAGTGGCAATTCTTACAAAGGATTTTTGGAGTCTATGAATTGGTTGTAAGTAAGAAGGATGAGTGCTACCCAGATTAAATTGCAATAAGAGATATGAGGATAAATTAAGCTGTAGTACAAGGTTAATAAAGTACTTATTTTTAAATAGGGTTTAACCTTTTTTATGATACCTAAGGATTTTGAGACCTTCTTGCACACAAATTCACAATGATTCTTAAAACAAAGTTTCTCATCAATATTGACACCTAAAAACTTTGCTGATGAAACATTGGAAAGTAAGTTGTTATTAATATAAATTTTAGTTTTTTCTGGATTGTAATTCTTATTCTTGTTCTTAAAGATGATGAAATTAGATTTTTTGACATTAAGTGATAATTTATTTAACTGAAACCACTGAGCAAATTGAGTGAGCCCAGAATTTGCCTTATCAATAAGTGAGTCAATATCACTGTCAGTCGCAAAGAGATTAGTGTCATCAGCAAATAAGATAGGTGACAAAATACTTGACGCTTTTGGTAAATCATTAATGTATATCAAAAACAACAAAGGACCCAAAATGGACCCTTGTGGAACTTCACATTTCAGAACATTCCGCTGTGACAGTTCATCATTAAAAATGACATATTGTTCTCTGTTGTGCAAATAATTTTCAACCCATTGCAGGACCTTATTTTTAAAACCAAGACATTTTTGATAATAAAATTCTATAATTCACAGTATCAAAAGCTTTTGATAAGTCTAAGAAAATTCCTAGAGCGTATTCATTTTTCTCAAAAGCAGTTGAAATCTTTTCTCTAAGATGCAAGAGAGCCATATATTTAGAACAATTCTTTCTAAAACCATATTGGTGCTCATACAAAATATTATTGGCATCCAGATGCTTCAAAATTCTAACATATACCAACTTCTCAAGTATCTTAGAAAAGCAAGGGAGAATTGATATAGGGCGATAATTCGAAAATACAGATGGATCATCGGCTTTAAACAGTGGGATGACCTTGGCAAGTTTTAAATCTTGAGGAATAATACCAGATTCAAGTGATAAAGAAAAAATAAATGTTAAAGGAACAATAATTGCGGGTGCAACTTTTTTGATCATGGGTCGCACTATGAGTCTATCATAATTCAGATAGGCCCATTCCCCCCTTGCTCTTGCAGCTCTCAACTCAGGTAGCAGTTCTTTTCATTTTTGACGCACAGTCTCTGAATAATCTTCGTTGATGTAGATATGTGAGCCTTTCAGTTTGTTTGCTTTTGAAAGTATGAGCTGTTTGTCTTTGTGTCTGAAGAGTTTGACTATTATGGGTCTTGGTCTTTTATCACCACTCTTCAACAGCTTCCCAAGACGGTGTGCACGCTCAATTTCGATGTGCTTTTGGTCAATATTCAATTTGCCATTAAGAATTTTTTTCTCTGAGTCAGACCATTTTTCATCAGGTGATTCTGGGATGCTATCAACTACAATGTTGTTCCTCCTGGACTGGTTTTCCAGATAGTCAACTTTGGCCATCCATTGTTTGTTGTCAGCTTTCAAAGCTTCTGTGTTGGCTTGAAGATGTTTGATAGTGCCAGATGTCAAAGTCTCAAAAGTGGTTTTCAACTCATCAGCTTCTTTTTGAGAGTATTCTAGGCTCCTTTTGAGATCCTGTACTTCTCTATTCAAGTCATCACAGCGTTTATTGTTGGAGTCATGTATCATTTGAACAAAACCCTTAAAGCTGTTTTCTTGTTGTTTGATTAGGTCTTTATAGAAGGCTTTTTGTTGATCCAAGAGATCACGTACAGTTGAGAGAGAAACAAAATCCTCTTCACACTTTTTAGGTGGCATTTTTCAGATACAGTTAAAGATTAAACAAGAGAATCCTACCAGTCACGTTACCAGTCACACTGTTGTTAGTTTGACAGGAGCTGGATCACAATGTTACAGCTGAAGATCCAGGCTACACACAGGCCACACTGCAGCAGGGGATGGATCACAGTGTTGAGGCTGGAGGTCCAGGCCACACACAGGCCACACTGCCGCCGGAGATATGCCACAATGGTTATTGCCTGGGCATTTGCTGGGTCCTGGGCTGCAGCTGGAGCTGGAGTTGGACCAGTATGGAAACAAGCTGAAGGTAGCTGGTCCTCAGCTGGAGTTAGTTAGTCTGATCTTCTGACACCAAATTTGGCAAGTAGCAAATACCCATGTGTCCGAAATTGTCGAACTATCCCTTTCATTGGTAAAGATATTTACATGCTATGACGGTAAATGCTTCAGTGTTTATGAAAATATGTTAATCTGCTCATAAATAATAGAATAAGAACATAAGCACAAACACATCATCTTAAGAGATAAACTCTCTCAGATACATTAAGAAGCTTTTTTATGTTTCATGCAGCAAATATGTAATTAAGTCTAATAACAGACATTGTCAAAAACAACATAAATATACCCGTTGGCTCAACTTGAATATACTCCTACAGTATAAGACAGCTTGGCAGCAGACAGGCCTGGATTTATGCAGCCTGAGGAGTTCAGAATAGGGACAAAAGTGCTGGAAAAGTGGCTGTTTGTTTTCAGCCGAGGCCAAAAGTCAGCTGGGGCCTCTAGGTGCTCGTTTGGTTCCCTGTGGAGATTTTCTACCAGCCCTATATGTTTAAGCAGGCTCCCCTTTTCAGCAGGGATCATTGCCTCTGACTTACTTTTTCAATACTGAAGGCCACTTTTGGAGTAAGGTGGGAGAGTAGAAAATAGAGCACGGAGAGAAGAGGCCTCTGTAGCAGCTTGTTTGCAGCCTAAGAGGTCCTTTGTGTATCATTGGTCTGCCATTCTGGGGGCTAAATGAGCAGTTTAAGTCAAGGCTCAGTCACTGTGTTAAAGTGCAGAGGTGCTGGCCACCTGTTCCTCTGCTGACAACTGCTGAGTAAGATGCTGCGTGGCATCAACAATCGGCCGGAGAGCTAATGTGCAAGCCTAGTGTGTGTATTTTGTGCGTCTGACTTAGGAGGAAGTGCTGAGAATACAGCCAGTGTTTGTGCAGGTGGACGGCAGCTGCGGCTTCAGGCCAGACGGGTAGCTTTTCTCCTTTATTAGAGCCAGATGTCTGTGAGGGGGTGAAAAAACAAAGAAAAATAGGCCTGTTCTCTCATCATAACCCCCTCATATAGCCATGTGCACACACCACAGTAATAATGCTTTAAAAGTCAGAAGACAAGGTTTGTAACCAAAACTTGTCTGCATCCTGAAGGAAACATCTATTTATAATCTAACATTAAGTCATCTCACCCATCAGTTATGCTGACATTTCACTCGCCAGTTGTATTTTAAATACTTGAAGTCACCACTAGACAAGACTTAAGTGAAGTGGACCTGGAACTGCAGTATGAGAGATCAAATGAAGTACAGCCCAATATAAGTATACAACATACCTTACTATCAACACAGAAGTAAATTATAAATGGTCCATGAAAAACATTGACTGCAAAGCTCTATGTCCAGAAAATTACTTTTTTTTTAACAGACACTTTGTAGTGTATCGTGTATAGTTGTTATGTTTATAATAACTACCTTTCATAGTACTAGACTAAAGCTGTGCCTACTAGCAGGGCTGAATTAACCTGCTGAGCATCCTCGGGGCAAAAATTAGCCACTGACCCCTCTTTAACCCCCTTAACTTTCCCCCTCTGTGTGCACTGTATTAAGTATTCCTATTTAAGGATTCACAATAATATCAGCAAATTATCGGTATCAATACACAGAGGCTTTAAAATGAAAATTTTTGCCTAAAGGACAGGCCGATAAGATCATGCTTTAATTATGCAACTTTTATTAGGTAAGGTGATTGAATTTGGGTCGGCCTGGTGGTAGGACTGTCACCTCAAAAAACAAGAGGGTTCTGGGTTTGATCTGATGGTGGGTTGGGGCCCTTCTGTGCAGAGTTTGCATGTTCTCTGGCCTCCTCCCACACTCTAAAGACATGCAGGTTAGGTTAATTGGTGACTATAAATTGACGGTAGGTGTGAATTTGAGTGTGAATGATTGTCTATATCTAAGTGTCAGCTTTGCGATAGTCTGGTGACCTGTCCAGGATGTACCTCTTGCCCAATTTTAACTAGGATGGCTCCAGCTCCCCACAAACCTGGTTAGGGTTAGGAGGCTAGAGGGTTAGGGATAAGCATAGACAATGAATAAATGAATGAAAGTTGAATTTGCCCTGATTGTGGCTATCGTCAGGATTGTCTTGGAGAGAGCATCAACCAAGCATGTTAAAATAGGAAGCATTTTACAGTTTTTTTGCATGTTTCTTGTAACCTATAAGATGAAGTAGTTTTCTTATTTTGCCTGATGAATGTGTACATTTTGATTTTGAAACACAATGTGCTGTTGCCAGTGGGCCAGCATGATAAAAAGTAGGCATGATAATATGGTAATCCCACTACAGGAGAGAATTAATGTTCTCTGTGATTCAGTGGAAACAAATGTGTATACATAGGCATCAGTATTGCCAATTGACTAAAATCAGTTGGAAAATCTCAGCATACTGGATTCTGGCAAAAATCAAATACTGTGCATTCCTATGCTGGAATATTACAGGTTTGTAAATTGATTAAAGAATATGCACCATGTTAGCACAAGGTCTTAAAACTCGGTTTTGATATAGAAACCCTCTGTAACACTTATCACTCAAAGCTGAATATTGTGTATTTGATTCATAACATTTTTTTATTATAGTTCTACTACTGTTACTTTCATCCACTGTGCACCTAGTGCATGTCTATCCACCCTGGAAAATGGGTTCCTCTGAGTGGTCTGCGAAATCTTCCTTTTTGGTCTATTGTGTGTTTGGTTGCTTTTTGAGGGTCTACAGATACACAGTATCATACTGTATGTTATACAAATTGTGAAGTTTGCTAAGACAAACATTTGTGATAATGGGCTGTATAACTGAACTTGACTTGACTTTAAAGGGCCTAAAGTTCAGGTAATAAACCTGGACCCATCAAAAGGCCCTTATCATCCATTAGTTCTACTTGCTTCTCCTTTTAACAGAAGACGGAGTTTGATGACGTCACGAAGTAGCGTGGGATCATGGGAGTTGTAGTTATATAACAGATAAGGCCCGTTTCCACTGAAGAAGTTCCTGGTACTATTTGGGGGACAGGAACTACTACAGGAACGTCCTCTCATTCGGCCCTCTCAACCGCCGTGTCTCCACTGAGAGAGCGAAGTACGAGGAAGGTTCCTGTAAAGTTACGGGCTCTGGATGTGACGTAATCGTTGCTCGACCATTTTGACCGGGGCGACGTAGGTTAGATAGCGGTGTCTGTAATAATTCACTAAATGGCCCATGAAAAAAATATGTCTTAGTTACAACATGATTGAGCTAACTGGAGTAGTTTCATGTCGTATCCGACAACGGGAGGCTTTTAAACAGATGACGTCCTGATGTTAGCTTGCTGCTGCTGTTTGCCGTCCCTGTCAGCTGATGCTTTCTAGACATCGTGATTTCCCAAAACTGAATAAATACCACACATATCAACACAAAACTGCTTTGCTAGCTCAATCATGTTTTAACTAAGATATCCGCTGGAAAGAATATTTTTTTCACAGGCCATTTAGTGAGTTTTTTTTACATGGCGGCGAAAGCTATATGAACATGCTAACCCTCGTCTGCTGAGTTTTAATAATGCCAGCTATTTTGTTGCTTTCTGTTGTCGTCACATCCCATCTTTAGTATATCCAAGCAGCACCAAGTAAACCCCAAGCCCCAGCCAGGAGTCTTTTGGGGCCGTTCTGAGTACCTACCCTGAGACAGGGACTTGTTTAGCCCCTGTAAAAGTTCCGGAACTCTGTCCTTCGGGGGTGGTTCCTGCGGTGGAGACACGCACCAACGGCCCCGGCCCCGTAAATCTACCCCGAAGTTCCTGCGGTGGAAACGGGCCTATACAGATCTGATATTCCTCACTCCATGTAACTTAAACCGACCGTGGTAGTTTTTTTGGCAGAGCGAGCTTCAGCAGCAGAGAAATGCTCATGGACAAGGTATATTACTGAAGTTATATTCACTTTATGTTTTACTTTATGCAAATGGGGTCTGTTGGCCGATGTAGCAGCCCGAGCCGATCTGGTACCTACACCGGATCGTCAAACTCTGATCCAACTATCAGTAGTAACAGCTGACCAAACGTTCTCTTTTGCCCGGACATGTCCACTTTTCACGTCCCGTCTGGGGCGTCCGAGGGGGTTTTATAAACAGATTATAATGTCCGGTTTTCCGCAAGTGTGTAATTTACATCAGCTCAGCATTATAGAAACCTATCATTAGATGTTGTGGTTAGCCAGCCTCCGCTCCACAGCGGAGGCCACTGGCTGGAGCGCTGGTGCCCTGGCGGGCAGCAGTGCTTGAAATACACTGGTGGAAATGATTAATATTTTGATAACATCAGCCAGATGTTTACTTACCTGTCTAGTAGAACACATGCGAGGTCAGCGTCGAATTGTAGTCCTAGATGTTCACGAAGCTCTCTCCATCTCGGAAAGGCCACACCAATATTTATCCTTGATTTAGCTCTCTTCTTATCCCAAATTCTTCTGGGATCGCTTGGTTGACCCGTACGTTTCCATTTTACCGGGTTGTTTACCGGGACAGCTTCGGTGTCAGAAGGTACAGCAACCGTTAATGCATAATTATGATCCATGACGAGTTAGCTTAGCCTAGCAACAGTAACGTTCATTCTCTGATGTCACGTCCGGTCTGCTTCTTCTTCTTCTACTTCATTTAATGTCTATGGTGACTGGAGTTACGTCGCCATTGACATGCGACCTAATGGCACGGTCCGTAACTGTTATTAATATTTCATATTTATCTGGGTTTGAAAAATTGTTGGAAACATTTCTGATAATCAAAGTACACAACTAAACTAAATATATAATATTGGTTTGGTCGTTTTTAGACATTTTTATGTGGAAAAACTACCTTTAAAAGTAGGGTTTTGTTAAATGGAAAGATGGGAGAAATGTACCATACGCACAAATGCATAGAAAGTATTATTCCTGGTTCCATCAAGAGCAACAAAGAGGTACAGCTTTTCCAAAAAAACTATTTCATTCTGGATGGTTTAGAATTTAGAGGAGGTGTAAAAAATGAAACAACTCTCCCTCCCCCTCTCCTGTATAATGCTTACACAACAGCCTGTAATCCAACTCACAGTGTGATGGAGAGTGCAGTTATTAACCTTGATATTGCTTAGCATTGCTAGCATTAATCACATCACACAATGAGATACAGTCTCTGACTCTGTGATGTGGGCAGTAGATTGTTGATATGTACATTGAGAGCAGCAGCCAGTTCTCATGTTCTGGTTTTGGGGGTGGGGGGGTCTTCCCATGAATTTGCTTAAGGGCAGTGATGTGTACTGAACACTGAGTGTGGATCTCTGAGGCTCTAACAGCCATTTTGGCACCAAATGTTTGGCAACAGGAAATGGGAAATAAATCTGTGATGGTCACAGACACAGAAGGACAAAGCCATGGGCTGAAAATGTACCATACACCCTTCAGAAATGAAAGTGCTGCAATGCACTAATGATGTATCAGAGGCAAGTTGTGAAGACGGAAATCAACATAACAAAACAATAACAACACTTTAACTTTAACAAATCATGAAATGTTCATTAGCCCAGAAAGAACAACCCAATTAAACCTTTCTCTCTTTAATCAACAAAGCAAATTAAATAATCTTTTGTTATTGCTGCTTGCAGCAATGCTTCATAATTCATGAGACAATAAAAATACAAATTAGGATGAAGACAAAAAGATAATCTTAATTTACTTAAAGACATGTTTGGTCAACTGAGCAGGGGCTTTGTTGGTGAGTCCCTGGATGTGTCCACTGAGCCCCTGGCGGGGCATGGTGGGGCAGAGCAGGACAGGGTTATGAGATCCAGTGACTTTAACTCTTTTGCAACCACACAGGCTGTCTCTTTTTTGTTTTTCAGCTAAGACGTTCTGCGCAGACTTGTCCCTCACAGCTGATGCACAAAGTCACGGGAGGACGTCTTGTACACCTGTCTAACTACGTACTGTAGCTTTAAGTGTTAAGGATGCTTGGTGTTACAGACAATGATTTATTAAGCACCTCCACACTTAATTGCTGCAGCAAGAGTCTTAGTTTTCTCAGGGTCCTGAAGGTGTAACACAAGAGGTCCCTTCTGCCAACATCATAATGATAGAGACCAGTGACAACTTGCTTAGTTAAAAAAGTTGGCTGAAGGCCATAGTTACAGTCATTGTGGTTGTCGAGGTCTTAAGAGTGAAGTCATTAGCCATCTATCATAGGGCATTCTTGAGGCTGTGATGAGCTGGTTTCCCTCTGAAATATATGCATCTAATGAGGACAAGGGTGATGGATGCTAACACACCACGCTGACAGCACAGTGTAGGGCATGGATTGTGTTTTACAATTTGACGGAGTTTCTCTGTTGATCAGGGGGAGGGGGAGATAAGCTTAGCTCCCAAGATGCATTGGGGTCAGGGCACGTGCGAGGCCGCTGTTTGCTTTGTGGAATCTGAAGCAATCATCAGGAGAATCTCTCTTCCAGTCCGTCCTTTGTTCCCCTTATAAAACACCTTGAAGACCTGCTTCACCCACAGTTTAGTCTTTTCATGCATTTGGTCCATTTAGCCTACATTCTCACCCAAGCAGTGCTCTCTGTATCACACATAGTTGATTGGACATCCTCCCCCCTATGCCCAGACAAGCACACATTACCCTTCTTTCTTTCAGCACATGTTTATATGTCTAATTCAGACCCCATGCCTGTAAGTTACAACTACAGTTTTTTAAATCATGTTTGCCTCCAAAGAATTCTTTCCACTCATTTTTTTGCCTCTCCTTAAACAAGGTAGCCATTCACAGAGTCCCAGCTCTGTCCTCCATTAGTCCAGCCGGAGGTAGCTGGGTGTGGAGTAGTTGAACATAAGGAAGTCCAACTTGTAAAGCTGGTAGAGCTGGATCTGCTGCTGAGTGCTGATATTGCTGAAGAACTGGGCCGTCATGGCATCTGTGGTCCGAGTGGACTTGGCATAGCTTGGAAAATGCAAGGACTCACCAACACCCACCAGCCGCAACACATAGTTTGCATCCGCTTCCAGTGTGTCATATTTGCCTACCAGGTCATAGTGGATGTGACATGGATGACAAAGCTGGTAAACAGTCTGCCAGTGCTCGTTGAGTGGACCATCGCGCTGCGTGGCCGGGTCCACCAGGTACTCTGCAAACTCTTTGAATTTAACATCAGCACCATTGAGCAGGGCGTCCTGCGTGGCATTCTTGCGGTAGCGCCGGATGATGCGAGTGCCAAAGCGCTTATGGAAGGATGAGTTGTACTTGAGGGTAAACTTGTTGCGGTATGCAGAGACCAGCCTCTCAAAGGGCTCGCGAACAAAGAGGAACTTGAGGTAGTTCTTGAGGCGGTGGTTGATCTCAGCAATACTATATTGATTCAGCGTCTTCAGGTTGGAGGGAATGTGGGCTTCATTGGAAGGGATTTCCATTGGGTCACTATTTAAGAGAGGCATAAGAACAGTGAGGAACAACAATTCATGTCTTGGGTCATCACAAACTTTCAGTAATGAGGGCAGCGTGCAGGGATATAACTAGGGCTGTCCCGAATACCATTTTCTCTGGGATGCCGTTTTTTTCCCGAACCTAATTGTATTACGGTGTTTTGCACAGCAGCAACCCGATCTTTGCTCTCAAACCACACCACCTTCAGTACATTATTCTATGCTTTCTTTTGATTTTCACATTGGCTAGTCATCGTGTTTAATTTGTCTTCTGAGTAAATCGGAACCGTTGAAACAAGTTGTAGGAAGCCTCTGCAAGTAATTGGTTTCTGGTAGACACTCTGTGTTGAAATAAAATGGTTAATCAGCAGTGCCGTGCACTGTAGAGCCGATGCATGCTGGTTCTGCCGCCCTGAATAGAATATAATGTTTATAGCCTTACTGTTGTGTACAACCTTATAGACTGAGCTGAGTAGTAATGCGCGGGTCGACCCGTAACCCGCAGGATCCGCAAATTGACCTGCAGGTCGAGCAGCAGTGATCGTCTGTTAAATCGGTCTGTAAATGATATTTTGAGATTATTGGCTATTACTGTCATGGCATCCAAATGGAACTGATGCGTTGAACAGGTAACAGTCCGCGGGCGTTTTCAGAACACACTTGTGTCACCCACTCCAAAAGAAACTTGTTGAAACTTTAAACAATAATTTATTGTACAAAACAGGGGAAACAAACGTTGACAAAAACAGTTCCATAATTCATATTAAATTCAAAAGATAATGAAAAAACAGCTACAAGTTAGAGGGAATAAAAAAACGAATATCGAATACCAAATATTCATAAAAAAATACCTACCCATAAAAACGAATATTCGAATATCCGAATATCCGAATATTTGGGTACAGCCCTAGGTGTAACTACATCTTACAACACATGTCCTGTGCATATCTCTTCCTATTTGTCAAATATGGAGCAATATATTTAGAAAGGACATAAATGACCTCTAAACTTAAATCTTTTAAAAGCCTGCCAGGTACAAGACTCACCTGTATTTGCCCCGGCCTGTAAGCACCATCATGACACGCTTCCAGTTGGTACAGGCCACCTTGGGGACATAGCAGTAGATGAGCTCATGGTCCTCATCCACCACAAGATGTTTGAGATCTCCGGGTGTCAGTACTCTGCGCTTACGACTGGACGCACTGTAGACTCGACATGCATCCACTACCTGATCCCTCCTGGCCTGGTGAAGGACAGCTGCTCCAGACAACTCCAACTGGTCAGGCAGAGACAGAGAGAGTATGAGAGAGAATCTCAATGTACGTACATACGCAGAATAGACATACAGCTAAAAACAAGGACAAAAAAGCTGAACAAGGTTAGCCCAAACAAAACAACAAAAGAAAAGGACATTTTCTTAAAATTTGGACACAGGACTTTTAGCGGAGAGCTATCTGGTTATGAGGATCTGGAAGCTGTCAGCTCTTGGCACCAAATATTTGGTATATGATGCTTAATCTTTTCAAAAGAATGAAGTAAACAGGGGTCATTTTCTTGCTTGTTTGGCTGAAAAATGTTCAAATTTTAGAATAGTCAACCAACAACAATATCTACTATCAACTATATCTTCTGATATACACACTGACTAGTTGTGGCATCAAAGGTAGGTGCATCAGCCAAATTAGCTTGTTGGGTAGCTGGCATCATGGAACATGGACTTGCATTTGTATTCGCCCTTCTTGCATTTGTATTGCGCCCTTCTAGTCTTCTGATGAGTGAGGGTAATTTTACACTCCAGAGCCAGATTCATGCATTTACACACACATTTGTTCACTGGTGGCTGGGGCTACTCAGTTAACATTTACATGCAGTTAGATACCCATTTGGGGGAGCAATGTAGGATTCGGTATCTTGCTCAGGGAAGCTTCGATGTGCGGACTAGAGAAGCTGTGGGTTAAAATGTTGATCTTCTGATGAGTGAACCATCTGCTGTCTTGAGCCACTGCCAGTGTTTTGATAATGGTGGTTGAGACAGCTATCTTACCAGATCCTTATGCACTTTTTGTACATTTTCTTATAAAAATGAATGCATTTGTGCATAACCCAGGATATCATACAAACTTCTGTGTAAGAATAGGTTGGTTTAACAGCCTTTATACATACATATATATACATATATGTATATATATGTACAGTTAAGGTCAAAATTATTACCCCCCCTTATGAAATCATATAAAACCCTTATCCTTCCAATGACATGGGCCATAACCTTAAGTGTTTATAGTTTGTGTGTGTCTGCAAGAACAAAGACAACATCTGCATAAGGTCAAATGAAACATTTTATTGGTATGCTGAACTGAAACAAGAAAAAGGCAAAAAATGCAATGGTCAAAATTAGTAGCCCCCATGTGATTTTGTACTTTCAAAACAAATTAACTGGGTTTGAAACCACACCTGAGCAGTCAATTAGGTTTGAAAACACACCTGAGCAATCAATTAGCACTGAACCTTATTTAAGTGACTTCAAGAAGCAGAGTTAGTATCACTGAACCACTTGAATGAAAGGGATACCCCAGGGTTGCTCTATAATCTTCGTAAGAAGCAATATCATCATGCCAAAAAGCAAAGAAATCAGTCTGGACCTCAGACAGAAGATAATGGATCTTCATCTTCAGGGGGAAGGATATACTGCCATTTCCAAGCGTTTCATGGTTTCTAGAACAGCTGTGCGTTGCATCATTGCAAAGCACAAAGAAACAAAGTCTGTTAAAATAAACCTGGCCGTGGTAGAAAACGCAAGATTTCCAAAACTTCGCAGCAAAAAATAATCAGAGATGTCAACAAGAATCCCCAGAGCTCTGCAAAGATGATTGTTGCTGAACTGGCTTCCTCTGGACTTGATGTTTCACGCAAGACTGTTGTGAGGGTTCTTCATCGTGGTGGACTTCGCGGTCATCGTGCAAGAAAAACCCCATTGCTCTCACAGCAGCACATTAAAGCCCGACTGAATTTTGCCAGAGACAATCTGAAACATAATGGTGAATTTTGGAAGTCTGTCTTTTGTTCTGATGAAACCAAACTTTAGCTGTTTGGGCATATGGATGCTGCTTTTGTTTGGCGAAGGAAGGGCGAGGCCTTCAACCCTAAAAATACTGTCCCCACAGTGAAGCACGGTGGTGGCAACATAATGCTGTGGGGCTGTTTTGCTGCTTCAGGGACAGGAAACCTTGTTCGGGTGCATGGGACCATGAAAAAAGAGGATTATATGGGTATTTTGAAGGATAACATCAAGACATCTGCAGCCAGTCTATGGTTAGGTCATCGCTGGGTCTTCCAACAAGACAATGACCCGAAGCATACATCAAAGTTAATCAAAAACTTTTTGAAAGACACCAAAATCAAGGTTCTGGAGTGGCCCTCTCAGAGCCCTGATCTCAATCCTATCGAGAATCTGTGGAGGGAGCTTAAGGTTCGGGTCCATGCTCGGAGACCAAGCAATTTGCATGATCTTGAACAATTTGCCAAGGAAGAATGGGCTAAAATCCCTCAGGAGACATGTGCCAACTTCAGTTAGAAACTACCAGAAGAGGTTGTTGTCAGTTTTGGATCAGAAAGGCTACACTGTTGACTATTAGTTGTCAGATGGCTACTAATTTTGACCATTGCATTTTTTGCCTTTTTCTTGTTTCAGTTCAGCATACCAATAAAAATGTTCATTTGACCTTATGCAGATGTTGTCTTTGTTCTTGCGGACACACACAAACTATAAACACTTAAGGTTATGGCCCATGTCATTGGAAGGATAAGGGTTTTATATGATTTCATAAGGGGGGGCTAATAATTTTGACCTTAACTGTATATATATATATATATATATATATATATATATATATATACAGTACAGGCCAAAAGTTTGGACACACCTTCTCATTCAATGCGTTTTCTTTATTTTCATGACTATTTACATTGTAGATTCTCACTGAAGGCATCAAAACTGAATGAACACATGTGGAGTTATGTATTAAAAAGGTGAAATAACTGAAAACATGTTTTATATTCTCGTTTCTTCAAAATAGCCACCCTTTGCTCTGATTACTGCTTTGCACACTCTTGGCATTCTCTCGATGAGCTTCAAGAGGTAGTCACCTGAAATGGTTTTCACTTCACAGGTGTGCCTTATCAGGGTTAATTTAGTGGAATTCCTTGCTTTATCAATGGGGTTGGGACCATCAGTTGTGTTGTGCAGAAGTCAGGTTAATACACAGCCGACAGCCCTATTGGACAACTGTTAAAATTCATATTATGGCAAGAACCAATCAGCTAACTAAAGAAAAACGAGTGACCATCATTAAGAAATGAAGGTCAGTCAGTCCGGAAAATTGCAAAAACTTTAAATGTGTCCCCAAGTGGAGTCGCAAAAACCATCAAGCGCTACAACGAAACTGGCACACATGAGGACCAACCCAGGAAAGGAAGACCAAGAGTCACCTCTGCTTCTGAGGATAAGTTCATCCGAGTCACCAGCCTCAGAAATCGCAAGTTAACAGCAGCTCAGATCAGAGACCAGATGAATGCCACACAGAGTTCTAGCAGCAGACCCATCTCTAGAACAACTGTTAAGAGGAGACTGCGCGAATCAGGCCTTCATGGTCAAATAGCTGCTAGGAAACCACTGCTAAGGACAGGCAACAAGCAGAAGATTTGTTTGGGCCAAGAAACACAAGGAATGGACATTAGACCAGTGGAAATCTGTGCTTTGGTCTGATGAGTCCAAATTTGAGATCTTTTGTTCCAACCGCTGTGTCTTTGTGAGACGCAGAAAAGGTGAACGGATGGATTCCACATGCCTGGTTCCCACTGTGAAGCATGGAGGAGGAGGTGTGATGGTGTGGGGGTGTTTTGCTGGTGACACTGTTGGGGATTTATTCAAAATTGAAGGCACACTGAACCAGCATGGCTACCAGAGCATCCTGCAGCGACATGCCATCCCATCCGGTTTGCGTTTAGTTGGACGATCATTTATTTTTCAACAGGACAATGACCCCAAACACACCTCCAGGCTGTGTAAGGGCTATTTGACCAAGAAGGAGAGTGATGGAGTGCTGTGGCAGATGACCTGGCCTCCCACAGTCACCGGACCTGAACCCAATCGAGATGGTTTGGGGTGAGCTGGACCGCAGAGTGAAGGCAAAGGAGCCAACAAGTGCTAAACACCTCTGGGAACTCCTTCAAGACTGTTGGAAAACCATTTCAGGTGACTACCTCTTGAAGCTCATCGAGAGAATGCCAAGAGTGTGCAAAGCAGTAATCAGAGCAAAGGGTGGCTATTTTGAAGAAACTAGAATATAAAACATGTTTTCAGTTATTTCACCTTTTTTGTTAAGTACATAACTCCACATGTGTTCATTCATAGTTTTTGATGCCTTCAGTGAGAATCTACAATGTAAATAGTCATGAAAATAAAGAAAACGCATTGAATGAGAAGGTGTGTCCAAACTTTTGGCCTGTACTGTATATACATATATATATATATATATATATATATATGTATATATATGTGTGTGTGTGTGTGTGTATGTGTGTATATCTCTCTCTCTCTCTCTCTCTCTCTCTCTCTCTCTTTCTTGTGTGTGTGTGTGTGTGTGTGTGTGTGTGTGTGTGTGTGTGTATCTCTCGCACTCTGTTTCGATACCACTGACTCAGGGCCGCCCCTCCCTAAACGCAGAACAAGCGCTGTGCGTAGTTCCTCATCTTCCATGGGGGGCCACACTTTGCGCGAGGGGACGCATTTGCGCATATGCGCAATGGATGCGTACATGCGCTACCGTGAGGCGCGTAGAATCAGCTCGAGGAAGGAGAGAAGAGACTTGACCGCCCATGCGTCGCTGCAATGATTGACAGCACTCGACATCTGAACAATCAGAGGTGTGCGCCGGCAGAGCTGCAGCAGGTGAAGAGTTGTCGACATGTCGTCCAAAAGAGCCTCAATAGTATGTGCGCGGACGTTCGGGCGGGCGGGCTCCACTGAGGGGGAGACCTAAGCCTCGGGGTATGTGCGGGCCGGGAGGTAGGACGCTCCCAGAGAGAGGAGAGGGAGAAATATAGCTAGATAAGATGAAAATAGAAAAAAATGTGTTTAATTAAGGTGGGAGAGGCGGAGGGCTGAGGGAAATCGGACGCCTCCAGAGATTGGAGAGGGAGAAATATAACAAAATAAGATTAAAGAGGAAAAACCTGTCTCCCTCTTTTATTTTATTTTCAGTGTTTAATCAAGGGTGGGGGATTGAGGTGGTGGAAGTTACTTACATTTGATGAATAACTGATGGCTATTTGTGACTCAGATTTGTTTATTTATTTATTTATTACAATAATGATTAATTATGTTAAATAATGTGACTTAATTTACATTAAATCACCTCCTGGGGCACCATTCCCACAAAGGGAAAAACGATAGCCAGTTAATGATATCAGTCTCATAAAATACACTAAGCTATCAATTTGGAACTCTGATTAATAGTTTCATTAATAACCATCACCAAAATTTCCATATTGATAAAGAAGGCTGAAGGATTTCGGAGTTTTTGGCATAGCAGAGGTTGTGCAACATGAAACAAACAGCAGGAATGATTCCAAATGTTTTTATTTATAAAGAAAGCAAATAATAGAATAGAATAGAGTTTATTGCCATTTGCATAGGTACAGGCACATACAGCCGACAGTACAGGCACATTGGAATTCTTGTCTGTCTCTCTTTTTCAACTTAGTTGAAAAATATAAAAATATAAAATAGACAAGTTCAATTAAGACAGAAAGCAAATAATAGAGCAGCTCAAATTGTGCAAACACACAAATATACAAATATACATTCAAAAGCGGTGTAGAAAAATACAGAACAGTAGATATGGAGATAACCCTATATAAAATATATAAAAAATGTAACGAATAACTGACATTCCTGAATATTGATCACTTATTGCACACAATATATTGCACATGTGCAGAGTGAGTCAATTACAGTATTGCACATTTTGTATACTGTATGTGTAGGGTCAGGTAGTGTCAGTGAGGAATGAGATATGTCTGTCCCTCCAAAGCAAACAAAACACACAATTCTAACGAACTATATACAAGCACGGGTGTGTATATGCATGTGTAGGTGTGTGTGCGAGAAAGAGAGAGAGGGAGTGAGAAATAAAAGGTGGGTTTATAAAACAAAGGGCTGTCTGGCCTACAAAACAAAATGGCTGACAACATCTACAAGATGCAAGGGCGCCTCCAGAAAATTTTAATGGGAGTGGCCAGATGGGGCCACTTAAAATCTTAAAAACTTAATCATTCACGCACACACAGCAAGACAAAGAAGGAGGAAGTTGTTAATTGTCCATGTTAAACTGAACTGTGGAGCTCTCACTGCTGCACTGTATTGCTTGAAACTGACGAGGCGTGTGTCCGCATGCCAAACAGGGGCGCCTCCAGAATTTTTTCATAGTGGCCAGATGGGGCCACTTAAAGGGTAAGTTCGGTTTTTTGACACCTGGGCCTTATTTTTAAGAATAAATACGCTCGTAGACTCACCCAGACAATTTTTGTGGAGCTCGGAGCCGTTTTCGAGCAATTTAAATCCCTCCGACGGCATTTTCTCTCATGCCATAGAAGCGGACGGGGCCAGACATCGAAGCCCCTAAATTAGACATTATCTGCTGCGAAACTCGCTCATTTCACCTACATTTTATAAATGAATGGCCAGTGTTATCACCATGTCAGCTCAACTTCCTTGTTATGGTCATCCAGGGCTTTACAAGGATGGGTAACTTTTGGTGACGTCATAGACGTGCACCTCAGGAGCGCAGTCCAGCCGGCGCTAGGCTAGGAGCTACACGGGTACAAACATGGTTCGTCATTGCGTTTTTCCACTTTGTCCAAACAAAATGACTAGTTGGACAAAGTTCACATTCCACAGGCTTCCTTTGAAAAACCCGGAGTTACTAAAGCTCTGGCTTGTCCTGAAAATGGACCCGAATATTCCTATGGAAGAACTGAGGAGGGTCAGTCACCAGGTCTGCAGCGCTCACTTCGCTCCAGAAGACTTCATTACGAAGACGACAAAGATAAAAGGCCAGGAAGCTCAGCATCAGTACCTCAGGAGGAATGCCATCCCGATTGTTTCAGAGGGCAAAACAGACGCAGCGGAGGTAATGCATTTCTTTTGAAGATGTAATAATATTGGTCGATAACCAGTGCACGTCGGCCAGCGTATAAAGCTCCTTGTATAAAATGAATAGCTATCTTCACGACCTAAGTCTGAGCAGGAGTAGCCTTCTAAAAATACATTCCTGCAAAAGAATACTGCACTGTAACGCAATATAATTTACTCTAGTCCATGCTAGTTTTTTAAAAACTAACTCGCAATGCATATGATATGGTTATTCTCTGCAGGCAATAAATTGTGACTCGAGCCAGCTGTTCGGCTCTTTCCCTCTGCATCCTCCTTTCAAATAGCTCCTCGTCGGTGTATTCTGGCTCAAAACAATACGGGCATCCATCATACTCAAAGTCATCATCAGACACTTCTACATCGGATAAATATTCCGTCATGTTGCACAAGAATAGCTGTGTAGCTGTATAGCCTAGCCTAGCGCCGGCGGGACTCAGCTGCGCTCCTGCGGCGCACATCTATGACGTCACCAAAAGTTACCCATCCTTGTAAAGCCCCGGATGACCATAACAAGGAAGTTGAGCTGACATGGTGATAACACTGGCCATTCATTTATAAAATGTAGGTGAAATGAGCAAGTTTCGCAGCAGATAATGTCTAATTTAGGGGCTTCGATGTCTGGCCCCGTCCGCTTCTATGGCATGAGAGAAAACGCCGTCGGATGGATCTAAATTGCTCGAAAACGGCTCCGAGCTCCACCAAAATTGTCTGGGTGAGTCTACGAGCGTATTTATTCTTAAAAATAAGGCCCAGGTGTCAAAAAACCGAACTTAGCCTTTAATCTTGGGGTGGCACACCAAAACTAAAAGCCATAATTGTAGGATTTTATTACATTGCTGTAGTATATAGGCTAGTAAAAAATTATCAGAAAGACTTAAGGAAACGCCGACTGATAAACTTTGGTTTATTATGTTACATTTAATGTTAGTAATGATCTAATGTGCATAGACTAATAACAGAACAGTTAACATTTTCAGTTCCAAAATAATCTTGTTTTATTGTGTTATGAAGTCTATATGTGTTAGGCGATTCATTGTTTTTAAAATGGGCTAGTTATCCTTTTCCTGAAATGCATAACTGACGATAGAATCTATGTGACTGGCAAGGGGTGCGTGGCGTCAGGCCAACCACCCAATGGTTCAACTAAAGGTTCGGACCTTTAGTCCGACCTTCCAAAAATCCAACCACAGTAAAGTTACATTTCAGGGGGTACCAGGCAACTTTCCCCTTTCAGTAAACACAGAACAGCGGTACCACTAAACAGCTGCAATGTCTTTATGCGCAGACTGTGAGGACAGTTGCGTTTATCTCATCGACGGGAAATCAATTCATCTGCTATATGTGACGTAAATGCCCTTATTTGGATAACACATCCTGGTATTCCCCACACACGGGAAGATGTTTTAATCATCAGGTGAAGGCAAGATCCAAATATTGTGCAGACAAGTTATCTTGGAGCAGGAATGAAAGCCATCTGTTGTGGGCACAGGTTATTATCTTTGGTGACAAGATTGATATATTATGAGTGCAACGTATTTTTTGCAAGCCAAAAAAGCCATATGCTGTGCACATCATTATTATAATCTAGTGGGAATACAAGTTATGTAAAAAAAAAAAATGTTTGCACAAAGATGAAAAACACTATCTTGTGGGGTTCTGCATACTGCCATTTAGATACATATCTCAGATGGAGATGGGTGGAATCACGAATAGAGACAATGAGTTTCATGCAAGAAACTATATATGAACAAATATTCTCTTATTATTTATTTGTTACTTTTTTTAAGTACCCATTGTTTACTGGGAATCCCCAACATTTTCTTATTTTTGCTCTTCTTTTAGTTAAGAGAAAAATTTACAAGTGTTGAGACCCTCCCAAGATAACAGAAAAAAGCATCTAATTTTCACAGCCCACAAATTATTTCCCAATGTGAAGAAATGTATGTTTTAAAATTGAGGAAAATTCAAAAAAGGCATGGATTTTGTGTAATCAAACTTGGACTATGACATTATTAACAATCCAGTGGTTCAACCACTCACGGATTGGCCCATCTGTTTAGTCTGTCGATTTCCAGATGGCCTGGCTCCTTATTGGCCTGTATGGCTGCCATCCGGGCCAATAAGAAGCCAGGGCTTGCAGGCCATGTGCTGGCAATAAATACAATGCAGCCAATGGCCCGCTGTTGCCAGGCAGACAACACTTCTTCTAGTACACGCCCCCTCACTCGCTACTGCACAGAGACGTACGCGCTGTGAAACTGTGAAACAGAGGGTTATTAGGATTGGTCGAAAATGACAGTTTTTTTAGAAGAATCATGTCGTGATTGGTTATGGCCCGCTGCTACACAACGAAAACACAGGAAGGAGAATGCACATCGTTAAGGGCCGTCCACACCAAGAAAGATAACTGTAACGTTAACTATAACGATAACAATGGCAGCATCCACACCAATGAACGATATCGTTGTGTTGCTAGGTTACGCCAAACACACACTGCTCGGTGCGGTCGGCAGGGGAGCATGGTGATGGATAAAATGGATATTGATGACCTGTTATTGCTGCATGCTGCGTGACAGAAAAAGAAAACCAATTTGCCGCTTGCTCCACCTGTCTGTCTGTCTGTCTGTAAGCTCCATCTGTCATGAGACAAACATGGATGAAGACGTGCAGTTTATTGTGTTTCACCGGCGACGAGCTGTCATTACGCGCGACAATTACGCACGGCTGCGCGCTCTTTATAACTCACTGTGTGAACCTATGTTGCATAATAAAGATTTGCCCCCCTCAGTAACTTCATCCTGGCTCCTGAATTTTATGAATGGAGGGGAAAAGAGGAGACGCATTCCCCTGCAAAATGTATTTTATTGCAGTTATTTACCCGGTATTTGCAAAACAAAATCACTGAAGTTAAGATTCTGTCACAAAACTATATTGTTACGGATCTTTGCACATGTTTAAGTGGGTGTATGGAAATCCTGGAGCTTTCTTAGTGGGTATACGTGACGTGATGAACGTCTCGACCTGTCATTTCGGATGGATTTTGATTGGCTGTCAGTGTTTCTATCGTTCATCAAATCGCTCTGAAAGTGATCCAAACGATATCGTCCACCACTATCGTTGTTGTTATAGTTGTAGTGTGGATGCTGCCAAACACTTGAGTTTAGAACGATTTTTAAAACTGTATATTTATAGTTATAGTTCTTGTCGTGGACGGCCCTATACACGCGCGGCGCACCGGATCGTATGTGAGAGAGAGAGAGAGAGAGAGAGAGAGAGAGAGAGAGAGAGAGAGAGAAAGACTGATGGATCATCCGAAGAGAGGAGGAAAAAGGAAAGGTGGACATGAAAGAGAGATGTAGAGCAAAAGGAAGGCACAAAGGAAGTTTTAGCTGTGATTGTGTGTGAACTTTTATTATTTGAAATATTACTAAAGTTTGTGTGATTTAGACCCACCTTGTCTGTTTCATTTGATCATTATTACAGTATGTTTGAAGACTGACAAATAAAATACCATTGATGACCATGAACACCTTTAATCAGGGTGGATTTTAATGTACTTAAAATAAATGTCAACTTACTAAAACACTTAACATAATAAACGTTTTTTTTATGCTGAACAATTTCTTTATCTGAGGCATTATCTACTAACCCCAAGAATCAATTTTAGAGTGTACATTTTTAAATTTCAGTGCTAAAAATACTACTATAGTTGTTTTATTGATCCCATTGAATGTAATTTCAGTCACTGTGCATGCCTGTGATGATGCGGGAATGTAACTAATTTACTCAAGTACTGTACTAAAGTATAAATTTGAGGTACTTTTACTTTCATCTAATTTTCTAATCTCATTCGACTTTCTACTTCTTCTCCCCCTACACTTTAGACTGATGTATTGTACTTCTTACTCCACAACATTTTTTTAGTAACTTTAGTTACTAGTTTGCACACAAACCATATGAAAATGTACAGGTGCAGCTGAAACATGTTGGGATTCATTGGACCACAGATTATTTATCATTTGTTAAAATCTAAAATGGACATGTGAAGGCTTTCTACTCTGGGTCTTACCATCTTAAATGGTAGCCAAGACCTAGGGCTGGGCGGTATGACCCAAAATTCATATCACAGTACAAACTGAATCCCTTCACAGTAACGGTATATATCGCAGTATAAATGTCGCGGTGTAAAACTTATAATGGATGTAGGGCTGGGTGGTATGGCCTAAATAATTATTACAGTATTATTTTGGGGGGATGCGGTGACGGTATGATATCGCGGTATTTTCTTCTCTCTTTTTTTTACACCTTAAATAAAACAATTTAAAAAGCCATACAAGTCTAGGATGGAAACTATTTACTGTCAGAAGTAAAACAATTGCTAATCCATCTATGACTGTGTATATTAAACGTTATACAGTATGTATAAATGTTAGAGGGAAGAGGAGGCCGGCGGCTCCCGGACCCCCTTCTCCCACGGGCCTGGTTTTGGTGCGGTCGGCCAGGCCACCTCCATCACGTAGTGAGGAAGGTGCGTGAGGCAGGCCGGCCGCCGTGCCCCGTTCTACTGTCGAGTAATGCGGTATGTAGGTAACGTTAATCACAAAAGCAGCGGCTCTTGTTTACTGTGCTAAGTCAACGTCACTGCGAATACCGCCTAGGCCCAGCCCTCGAACACATGCTTTGTCTTGAGATGGTAAAATAAATTGCTCGTGTTACCTTTGTTTGCTGTCACTGTCACTCGACACTTCTTGCAAATTATGTTTTTCTGCTCACTATCTGACCGTTTAAAGCCGAACCAAGTCCAAATCACGGACGTAGCACCGTTTTTTTTAACCGAGCTCCTCTTGCTCCACTGTCTCTGTCATTTTCTCACCGAGGCAGGTGCGATGACGTCATCGACGATAGGACGGTAGAGCGCAAATCTCTACCGTGGGCCAAATTTATATCATTTCTACTGTCTACCGCATATACTGCACAGCCCTACCAAGACCGCAAGTTCTTTGTTCACCAAACAGAGGACAGACATTTGGCTCTTATCTCCACAGGATGCCTCATTCTCACACCTGAGTGAGAGACCAGTCTTCAAACCTGATAGGACAATATGACCACAGTGGCATGTGACTCTGCAATGTCACCATAAAAACACTGTCTTGTGCTTTTGAATCATTGAAGGGGACACTTGCTCTCTGCCTCTCTTTCTCATGAGCTCCTCAGGCTGTTGATGCTTTTTCTCCTGAGCCTTCGTTGGGGTCTCTGCTCCTACACTTCTGCAGAGGTAGGACATCACACAGGAGGGCCTGCTATGCCCTTCCCCCATTGTTCACACTCCTGCACGCCCACAGCAGGAGCAGAACCTGGAGACCAGAGAAGTTAGTGTGCCTAACACAGCGCTTCACGCAGATACAAAAAACAAATAACCCCCACTGTGCATTTACTGCTTGTTTATTAAATCCAGTTTTATGTGTGTGAGATCCTGCTTGTGTGTGCGTGCACTGCTAGACGTCATTTCTCTGAGCCATTCGTTAAAAGGAAATAATTTATTTGCTGTGGAAAGAAGACAACATAATGTGGAATTATAAGTTAAATGATCTTTGCTTCCTTTAATTTAGTTTGGATAACAGTAGTAGCCTAATAGTAGCTGCAGCAGCAACAGCATTAGTTGCCAACAGCTGTCTTGCTTTTATGTCTTTATTACAGATATGCGATGTTATTTGGCCATGGTGATTGCTGCTTGCTGTTGGTTTGCAGAACTTCTGTTTTTCTGCTGATGTTGTTTTTTTTTATCGATTTACACTGTCCTGGTTCGTCATGTCAGAGGTAGTGAGTTTTGGAGTATAGACTTTTGTTTGTTTTTGCATCTTCAGCACCAAGAACAGTGCTTAAAGTGATTTTGTTACAACCGCTGCCTGTAACAGGCTCGGGGACATCTTCAGCACCAAGGACAGCGCTCAAACTAAGGTAGTTCTTGTCTGCTTTTGTCATGTGGTGAATTCTACTGTTGGCCTCCTTATGGAAAAAAATTAATAAAATTTGCATTTGTTAGAACTTATTAATGTTTTATTTGTGTGTAGCTTATGACAGCCAGTCAGCAGCCTAGTGAGTGGCGATGTGCGATGCGCTGTACAGCAGGAAAAAAAAAATACAATGATGTCACTCATTAATTCATTCAGTTGGCAGCCTCCCCTACTTAAAACATCTTTCCGTGTGTGGGGAATACCAGGATGTGTTATCCAAATAAGGGCATGTACATCACATATAGCAGATGAATTGATTTCCCGTCTATGAGATAAATGCAACTGTCCTCACAGTCTGCGCATAGAGACATTGCGCCGGTTTGTTTTGACCTTAACACATATAGCCTACATAACACAATAAAACAAGATTATTGTGGAACTGAAAATGTTAACTGTACTGTTATTAGTCTATGCACATTAGATCATTAGTAACATTAAATGTAACACAATAAATCAATGTATATCAGTAGGCCTTTCCTTAAGTCTTTTTGATAGCTAGTTTTTTACTAACCTATATACTACAGTAGTGTAATAAAATCCTACAATTATGGCTTTTAGTTTTGGTGTGCCACCCCAAGATTTTAAGTGGCCCCATCTGGCCACCCCTATGAAAAAATTCTGGAGGCACCCCTGTTCGGCATGCGGACATGTGCCTCGTCAGTTTCAAGCGGTACAGTGCAGCAGTGAGAGCTCCGCAGTTCAGTTTAACACAGACAATTAACAACTTCCTCCTTCTTTGTCTTGATGTATGTGCGTGAATGATTAAAGTGAGAAGCCGCCCATGTTTCACTTCATCACATCACCCAAGCTGTGAGTTGCACAACTGCGTGTGTGTGCGTGCTGCTGTTGTTACATGATGTCAATCATGCAGCACGCCGGGAATTTGACCGGCGTTTTAAATCGGCATTTTTTAGACTGATTGGCCGGTCGCAGGTCATGGCCGATCACGTGAAAACGTCTAGTTTTGGAGTCAAAGAATACTGACTTTTCATCTTCATGTTGTTACCTCTGCTAAATGGTAAATCATTTTAAGAGAAGTGCAAACTGACGAGGCATGATTAAGTATGAACATCTCTTTCCCCCTCCCACTTCTTCTCTCTTTGTGTACTCTCCACTTCTTCCTATTCATGCTTATACCAACACATCAAAGCCCACTAAGGCGTAACAGTGCACAAAGAGCTCTTTGATGATCAAAATCTCTCCTTTTTTTACCCGCTCAGAGACATTAAGCTATGATTCATACAAATGTTACAGCGAGCATGTGGCCCTCCATCCCAGAGGAGGACAAATGCTCTAATTAACATAGGAAAAAGAGACAAGGGAGGGAATCTTGTCATCTCCTGCTAAGTGCTCCTCTCCTTATCTCTCTTCTTTCCACAGGATTACGTTCTGCTATTTTATCTCCTCTTCAAGCAGCTCACTCAAGTCTCTTGTGCAGTTTTGATGAAAGGGTGAGGATGAGGGGGAGAGAGAAGAAGAGATGAGGGAGGCGATAAGTCGCAACAGCCTGAGAGGGAGCCATGATGGAGATCACTGACCTCTGGCCATGTCAAGCTGTTCCCATGGGAGAGCAGATACAAATACTTGCATATTTGCTTGCACATTTCCCCTCTAATCCCCACTGGACAGAAAGTAGGGGTCACCATTGTCTAAGAGCTAGGAAGAGTCATAAAACCACAACTGGAAAATTAGTTAGCAGCTTCACATGATATGGTCACTTTAGTTTCTGCTCAGCAATTTTGTTGCACAACTGCAGTATATGATGAATTACTCAGCATACAGATATTATATATTGATTTAGATATGAGAGTGTGTGTATGAGACTTTGCCCTCTCTGTTAGTAATTGCATGCATTCTCTCTGTCATTTCTAAAAACGTTAAGTTAATTTAATTAGTTTTTGTCTTGTGTCTGTGTTGTCTCGTGATTTCCTGTTTAATTTTGAAATCTAACTCTCCTCTCGTTCCAGGCAACTTGCTCCTTCCCCTGTGTGTGTAATCTCACCATAAACACCATTATCAGCTTCTTATCTGCAAAAAGAAAAATCCCCGTTTGTTATCTTCAGATGTTGGGAGGAGTTTGAGACAAGCCCATTGTACATTCAGGATGGCACTCTCTTCTTGTTGCTGCACATTTGTTGTTAAAATATATGAGAAACTGATGATGGGAATATGGAGATTCCATATTTCAAGTCTTCATTTCATTGCCAAAGCTGTAATATTCTCACTGAAAGTTGTGAGTTTGAAATATCATCTGAGGATCACAACTAAGATGCACTGGCTGTAATTAATAGCTTCCTCCTAATCTGCTGATGGTTGCAAAGGAAGATAAACATAGAAAGCTGGGGGGAAGGGGGGAGGAAGGAAGGAAGGAAGGAAGGAAGGAAGTTATTAAGAGTACAAAATGGGCAGCTACCCTGGCACCCCACATCCTCCCCATCATCTTCCTGTTGCAGTCCTCCACATTTTAAAGGGATAGTGCACCCAAAAATGAAAATTCAGCCATTATCTACTCACCCTCATGCTGAAGAAGGCTCTGGTGAAGACAGACATGTGAGTCCTCACATCCCTTGTGGAGATCGGCGGGGGGAGCAGCTAGCACACCTAATGGCTGACGGCGCCCCAGACTAACGTCCAAGAACACAAAATTGTAACCAATTATCTCCAACATGCTCATCCATAGTGATCCGAGTGTCCTGAAGCCCTGACATAAAAAGTTGTTTCGAAAAACTTAATTTGAACTCTGTTTTTAGCCTCACTGTAGCCTGTAGCTCGGATTGCTTCTCTGTGCTCTGTGCTCATGTGTGTGAGCTCAGGGTGATCAGTGATGCGTGGTC
Organism: Epinephelus cyanopodus; assembly: GCA_026686955.1. Lineage (NCBI taxonomy): Eukaryota > Metazoa > Chordata > Actinopteri > Perciformes > Serranidae > Epinephelus > Epinephelus cyanopodus. The sequence continues at coordinate 509,576 of CM048936.1, forward strand.
TCTGAACCTAGTCAGACGCTTAGTCAGTGACTTTCAGCGTCAGATACAGATGAAAAAAGCGTTCACATCGCTTTCACATCTTCATAATACAAGACCAGTTACAGTTATTGTTTAATGGCACCTGACAGCTTCAGGGGTAATCATAACAACAGTGCTTTCACTGTTAAGGTGGTGGCAGTCCAAGAAAGGCAGGTGGGCTGGAGAGGAAGCTACTTGTTATTTTAGTTTATACATGATGTACATGATAAAGTTGTGTTCAATCACAATAACCACAAACAACACTATAATTCATGGGGCTTCAGCATTTTTTTTGGTTGATACAATGACTGACAACTTGCAAAGCCTTTGCACTTAATGCAAAAAATATGATGACTTCATTTTTGGCTTGCGTACCTTCGTGCCCAGAGACATTATGCCGAGCCTAAACCTAGCTTAGTAAAGAGGAGTGCTGTTGAGGAATTTTGGAAAACAACCAAGATGGCTGCAGCTGATGTGAAACTTTCTGCCTAAGCACTATTTTTAAATTCTGTTGGCAAAAACAGCAACAGTTCTTTACAGACATATTGATGCAACACTATCACAGCTCATCTCTCCCCTCTATAGTCTGTTTACATTTGTCCATTGCTCAGTGCTATGTCATATTTTGTTGCTCTGATTATTTTTAGGTCTGTCCAGTTGTGTCCAGAGACATTTGGGTCTATGACTGTTGATAATGTCTCTTGAACTAAGAAGATCCAGTCTAAAGACTCATTTATGGCTAACATTAGATATGTATATGGACACAGATGGAGCCTTCTGTCAATACTCAATACACCTATGGATACCGATGACACAGAGCAGTACCACCAGAGATTGTGGGGGCAATGTGTCACAGGTGTGATTGAACCCAGTTGCAGCACTCAGTGACAGTTGGTAATGACCTTTATTTATACACAGAGTCATTTAGGAACTTGAGCTGACCAAGATCTTCTTTTAACAGTTCATTTTTCAGGGTCAGGGCCCACACACAGTCTCTGGGTTCAGGGGCCAGGGAATGGACTGGGCTGAACTCCGAAGGGGGACCGAGAATGAAGATGGGACTCCTCGGACCCTAACAGTTCAGTTGGCTAGCAGGCAGAGATAACAAAGAGGGGCTTACTGATGGCATAGTTGAGAAGGGGAGGGGTCCAGAACCAGAAGAGCACACACAGCTAGCAGTAGCAGCAACCCACCGCCAGACACACACCATGAGGACAGGAACACAGGGCTCGGTAGGGACGAAGCACCTGTTGTACCAAGTGGACATGCCATCTGTGGTCATTTTGACCTGACCAGCAAACTTCACTGCAAACCAAGTGGCTGTTGAAATAAGTGACATACCTTATGTTCTAAAACCAGCTGCTGGCGATTTGTCCAGCTGAGTTGAGGTTGACACCCTCAACCGACTTGAGTCGAGCTCAGACCAGCCAGTTCACACCACTGCAACTTTTCTCTGCAATGTTCTAAAACAGCTTTGTCTCATTGTGAATCTTTGGTCTGAACTAGGCTTGTGGGGTACATACACAAAGCAATGAAGTGTGGCAGGTGTGTACAGCCCATTCTCACTCCCAACTATTGAAATACTGCTGCTTTGTCAATAATTTCAGTGTCAGATACCAACGCACAGAGGCACCTTTCACAGGGTTATGATACATACCAGGCATAGGCTATTTCTGATGGCACCGGCCATAACAGAACTCAACAAATAGCTCCACTTTGTCAATGGTTTTGGCATCAGATACCAATGTACAGAGGTCCCTTTCGCTGAGGTATAATATGCACTGGCCAATGGCAATTTTTGATGCTGCTGGCCAGAACAGAGTTTGTCAAATTCCGCTGCTTTATCAGTTGATGTCACTGTCAGACACAGATGCACTGTGACACTTTTTGTGGTGGTATGGCAGCCATTTCTGATGCCACTGGCAACTACTGTAATGTAAAGAGCAAGAAAGTCCTTATAGAATGGGTAGAAGGGGTAGGTGGGTCAAAGATGCCTGTCTTACTTACAAGATCTTGCATGGCTTGGCTCCTCCCACTCTTGGTGCTTTTATAAAACAGAAAACCTCTACTGACAGACACACCAGGGGCCTCATGTAGAAAGGGTGCATACGCACAAAAACGTGGTGTACATTCTTTTCCACGGCAAAGTTCAGATGTATCAAGAGTGAAATGACCATGGAAATGTGTGGTGCCTCACGCCAACTTCATGGCTGGCGTACGCACGTTTCTACAGCTGTTGATCCTTTGGCGACACTTAGAGGTGATCCTGGGAAACTGTTATAATAAATAAATGTAAAAACATTTAGTCCCCAGAGTGATGTAGACATCGGAGACACATGAACAATTAACACTGATGAACAACTAACACACCCACGTGTCTGCAATTAGATGAGTGGATATAAAAGCATGCGCAAAGTAGTGCAGAAGATACCATTAACAGTTGTTGCTTTAGCAGTATTAAGACATTGTAAATGGTGCAATACAAAGAGACTGTGTGTTCAGAGACAGATGGCACTGGCACATGATGAGAACTGGGCTCATCAGCTGCTTTAGGTTCCCAAGGGCAATCCTCCTGGAACTGTGCGCCTTGTTGCGCGAGACTGTAAGGAGCCATGTGCTGCCTGTATCCATACAGATGCTGACAGACGGAATTATCCGCATGTCAGCCAGGTATATCAAATTCCCAAATTTAACTGAACAGGCCAACATTAAAGTGCAATTTGCAGCGAGAGCCAGTTTTCCTAATGTAATCAGAGCTATCGACTGCACGCACATTTCTATAAAAGCGCCATCATGGGATGAAAGTGTTTATGTCAACAGGAAGCATTTTCATTCGATCAAATATGTGATGCGCAAATGCAATTAACCTATGGGCCCAAGGCCTTTTTGGGGTATTTTTACTGCCTTTACTTTTAAGCTCATATCACAGTCATTATAAAGGCTACATACACATGCTATATCTTGTTTTTTTTTTCAGGATAATCTGGGCTAACCAGATTTCCCATCATGCCATGTCCTTCTATGTGACTAAATTCTTACATTTTTACATGTATCTCGCCATAGCAAGTTGGAAGTTGACATATTCTGCCATATATATAGGGGAGACTCTCTGGAATCTGGCAATATAAGAACCATGATGCTGGGACATTCTGTCACTTCACAGCTGTCCAAAACATGTGGTTTGTGCCAGGCGTGATTGCCAGTATTTTTTCATTATTGCAAGAAATTCCATTGACTCAAGTCAAAAATGTGTTTTATCTGAAAGAAACATGCAACATTTACATCTAAGATAATAGAAAAATAGTCAACCAAGTGCAATGATGTAAGATAAGATAATATTTGTTTTTCAGTTTCAGTTATATATTGGGGGGACATTTTGGGCATTGGTGAGGGAGGGCACATGTCCCCCTCAATGTATATGGTGACCAGTGTTAGGGAAGTTACTTTTAAAAAGTAGTTTTTGCTCGTTACTCGTTACTTCTTTAAAAAAAAGTAATCCCTTACTTTACTTAGTTACTCTAAGTAACTTTTTACATTACTCGTTACTTTTACGTTACTTTTATGGTGCTTGACTTTGGGTGGAACCCCATCTCATTTCCTAAATGTGAAAAAATCAGAGTTTCCACTTGTATTTACCACTTTGGTGATAAAATAAAGATTAAAGAGTGAGAGTTAATTTGTGTTAACTAGGCTACATGAATTTGTTAAATGACAGATTACTACTACTAATAGCCTATTTGGAAAAGGCATGTTGGCTGATTCTTGCTGATATTATTCCTACAATTAATGTTTATATCAAATGAAATCATTCAAGGTACAACTCCAAAGAAATGGAAATGGCACTGAATCACAGATCCAATCCTACTTGCTAACAATACCATAGTAATTTAGGATCATAATCGGTCAAGGACAGTGTGTAATCATGAGATGTTAGTATTCATTGCTGATGCTTCATACCTTTTTTTTTTTTTTAACTGTATGGAGTGGTGAACATTTGGTTCAACCAGCCTTTGTCTTCTCTTCCATAGTATGCAGGATGACAACGTTGATCAGAGCTGCCAATTCATCAGTTGTAATTTATTATGTAACAGAGACAACGAGAGCCAAGTTACCACGCTGCGTGGCCCAACATGCCAGGATGAAAAAAAAAAGACTTTCCATTCAAGGTTTTGACTTATGCAGAATTTTATATCACCATGGAAGGGGTACTGATGTAGATATTAATTATGACCATTAATGCTAATCTTAAGTTTATGTAATAAGGTGTTACTTGACAGACAAAAAAATTGTAGTATTTTGATTTTATTGAAGGTCTTGAATCAGAATCAGAATGATGATGATGATGATGATGATGATGATGATGATGATGCACCTCTTATCCAAAACCTTACCCCGTTGTTTCCTAGGGTTTACTTTATGTGCCACTGAGTTGTCTCTGTCTCTCTCTCTCTCTCTCTCTCACACACACACACACACACACACACACACACACACACACACACACACACACACACACACACTGAGTACTAAAGACAGTCTGTCTCATTGACCCCCCCTTGCATTCATAGAGCAGGCTGGAATAAAACTGTTGTACCACAACAGTATCAAACACACATGCACACTTGCAACAAGGCCAGGCCTTTATATAAAACCTTGACAATGCTGACAGTTTATGAGGAGGATTCATCCTTTTTACCAAGGCCGGCGGCATATTAACTTTCCATAATATAATTTACTGTACTGAGCAGCAGAGTGGGACCTCACTGGCTGCTTCCCATTTGCACCCACTGCGGCATGGAAAACACCAGAGGAACTGTTTCTTTTAGAGATGTTCGATATTGGCTATCAAACTAACTAACTAACTAACTAACTAACTAACTAACTAACTAACTAACTATCAAATGAACTAACATTACATATCTCTTGTCTTGGAATTAACACATCATGCATACTTTTGACAATAAACTTTAAACATTATCTGTTCAAAATATGACAACTACTTCAATTTAAGTTAGGCTATGGAAAAAAGTGCCATATTTATTTTCTCCAACAGAAGCTTGGATCACATTCTCCCTGAGATAATCCTGACAAATGCCCACTACATAGGGCAAATTTGTACTTCTTCACAAAATGTAAACAACATTATACCTATACAACTGTGAGGTACAGTGCAAACAACTGAAACAAGTTAAAAAGCCCTGCTCTAATTGAGCTCTGTATGTAACTGGCCAGTGGCCATAATTTGGTTAACACAATCACTAAAGTAACAACCTTGGCTCAATCAGCCCTACTCTTTCAAGTAAGCAAATGTGCAAATGAAAACAAAAACATCACAAAAAAATAAACAGTGACAGTTTAGAGTCCAGTAAACAAAACATAGCCCTCTTTTAAAGTGCAACAAATTAAAGTATAAGAAAGACCGATGTTGACTGGGCTATATGACAGTGTCCCTGTCTTATTTTTCACTTGTCCTTGTGAGTGAGAGGAAGATTTTTCTGAATGAAAATCAGCATTTCAGCATTATCGCAATGTATTTGATTCTGCTCCTCGTCTATGACATGGGCGACAGCACTGAAGAGCTGTTCGCTATCAAAACTGGTGCAGGGTGCAGTTAGGCACTTGTGTGCTACACAGGAAATAGCAGGGAAGCGGGCCTGGTTGGACCTCCAGTAGTTGAAAGGGCACTCTTTGAAAATGGTGGCTTCTCCCAGGTATGCATGCACCTAAAGAAAAAGACAAATGTACAAAACAAGAATCGAATTCTATTAGCTTTTCCTCAAAGCACTGACAGTCCAATGTTTATTTTATTGATTTCATATACATTTTCATGTGAAGCACCCTGCATTTCGATTAAATTAGTTTGCTAATAAAATTTATTATTAACTCACCTGTGATGCTGTCTCCCCTGTAGCTGCTTTCTCGCTGAGTTCATTCTCCTCGAGGATTTCTTGGTGCATGTCCTGCAGTTTCGGGCTTCCAGTTCAGGCCTTATGTGGGGGGTCCTTATCCTCCTGGACCAGATCATCTGCACTGGCACTAGCAGCCTCTCCTTGCTGATCATCACTGCCACTGGCCATTTCTTCCACAACTTTCAGAAGCATGTTGCGTGCTCCCTCCTTCTTGTCCGCGTCAAAATAACGATCTTTTTAACGAGCATCAACTATGGTTGCAATGACATAAAGAGGTTCTCCTTGCACACAACTGAAGCGATCGCTGACAGCTTCCAATAGAGTGCGTTTGGCTGTTCTCACCCCTTTGTCCTGTTCTTCATCACTCTTGGTAAGAAGTCGTGTCAGGGACACCACACCAGGGATGACATCTGCAGCAGTGGCAACGGCGGAGCTGATGTCCCTGGTTAGCAATTCAAAGGGTTCCAGTAGGGTGATCATCTTCTCTAGAATTCCCCACTGAGTTGCTGTTAATGTTGCAGGGAGTTCATAATCGGCAGCATATGCACTTAAAGCCCTCTTCTGCTCCACCAGACTCTGCATCATATAATAGGAGGAATTACACCTGGTGGTGACATCTTGTTGCAGCTTTTTAACAGGCATGTTGAATTCCTTTTGTACGTCTTCCAAATGACTGTAAGCTTGCGATGAGTGCTTGAAGTGTCCTACCACTTTCCTCCCCACAGCCAGAGCATCTGCGATGCTGCGTTGAGACAGGGCACCTCCGTTCACTGCCAGCTGCAAGGTGTGTGCCATGCGGAACAGACTTTTCACATCAAACTCCATTGTAGCTTTAGCCATATTACGTGCATTATCCCTCACCATAGCATGTACTTTTGCCTTGGGGATTTTCTACGCCTCAAACATCCCTTCAAAGGCAGCTGAGATTGTTACTGCTGTATGAGAGCCACGGCACTCTTGGGAATGAAGCACAGCCTTTTTCAGCACAAAGTCCTCATCCAGCCATTGTGCAGTCAAGCTCAGCATGCTAACCTGGCTAACACTTGAAGACCAGATATCTGTTGTGAAGCTTATGGACACAGCATCTGAAATTAGCTTCTCGACGTGACTGTGCACCATATTGTACAACTCGGGCAAGCAGATTCTTTGAAATACTTATGATCGGGCATGGCAAAGTGTGTCTAGAGATACTCCACAAGTTTGGTGAATCCGGTGTCTTGCACAATCGAAAACGGCTGGTTATCCAGTGCTATACACTCCATGATTTTCTGATTGATGGCTTTCGCTCTGGGGTGGTCCTTGATTGACTCGTTAAAGGTCAGTTGGGTGTTTTTTTGTCTCGCCTGTTGCTTCTTTTCATCGTTTTGCTGCACAAACGTTGCGTGTATCTCCGGATGATTCTTCTTGAGGTGGGAGATTAAATTCGAAGTATTGAAGGAAGACGTCTTGGTTCCTCCTCGCATAACCTCCGCTATACAGTCATTGCAAACGGTGAATTTAATGTCTGGAGACACTTTGAAATAATTCCAAATCAAAGACATGTTGATGAGTCCACTTACGAGGTTGTTATGCTACAAGTGACAATGCGGTTTGATGATGTTATCAAGTGTGCGCTGAAACGTTCAAGGTTGGCTCAGAAATGCAGAAACCACAGGATTTTTTGCGAGTTGTGCCAAACAAACAAAGATATCTCAAAAACTATACACCACATCTCTCATATTTTGACATTTTGAGTGAGAGGAGAAGTAGCTGAAGGGTTTGATGTATAATATGTGCATGCTTTGTAATAGTTGTGTCATTAAAAAAGTAAAAACCGATACCGATAATTTCTGATATTACATTTTAATGCCAATATCGGCCGATAATAATGGTAGCCCGATAATATCGGACATCTCTAGTTTCTTTACTTTCATTTATCCAAGGAAACTACTTTGAACACTTTGGTCTTTTTCTGAAAATGCTGTGTTCATGGAGCTCCACACATTCATACCTGGAAAAACCTCAGTACAACCACAGATGTCTACTGAGCAGCACTGAGAGAGGGTTAGGGGGAAGGGTATTTAGCAAAGGCAACTCAGTGGCACATAAAGTAAACCCTAGGAAACAACGGGGTAAGGTTTTGGATAAGAGGTGCATCATCATCATCATCATCATCATTCTGATTCTGATTCAAGACCTTCAATAAAATCAAAATACTGTCAAGTAACACCTTATTACATAAACTTAAGATACTGTCATTTACTTGTTTAGACTTGGACTACTAGATCAATGGTCATAATTAATATCTACATCAGTACCCCTTCCATGGTGATATAAAATTCTGCATAAGTCAAAACCTTGAATGGAAAGTCTTTTTTTTTTCATCCTGGCATGTTGGGCCACGCGGCGTGGTAACTTGGCTCTCGCTGTCTCTGTTACATTTCGAAGAGTTACAACCCTCCCCATGCCTAGCAGCCATGAAAGAGCTAATCGTTTTTAGCATTTAGCTTCAAAGCTAGCACTAATGAAACACATCAAATCAAACTAGAGAAACTACTACTTGAACCTATGTAAGTGAAACAATTGTACATACAACACAGTGTTTGGTTTCTCACCTGAAAAACTGTTTTTTGGCTCTAGAACAGGCAAATTTGGAATCAGAGACGTGGCTTCACCAGTGATCTCCAATTATAAATGGGCATGGACTATGTTGATGATGTCACCACAGTTCGTTTCTAATTGGCCAAACTTACAACTATCCCTTTGTTACAACCATCCCCGGTCTCCCCTACATTCTAAGGTAAATCTTAACTCCACATTTTTACCAACTTGTATGGTGTGACCTGTATTTACCCAGCAACCAGCACCCACCCAGTACCCAGTGCCCAGTATACTCATTTACCCCATAACGTAACTCCCACATTACATTCAAGCTTATTGGACAACATTTAAATTTACACATAGCTGGTGCAACAAACTGCTGGGATTAAAACCAGCAACCTTGTGGCCACAAGCCAGCTTTTATAACCTTGATACATTCCCTACTCTTTTTCGAAAAGCTGCAAAAGAGAAAACTTTAAAACTGTAATTCAACTGATTTATGATTCCTGTGCTGATGCCTATTACGTAAGACAGTGAATGGACACAGTGTGTATGCCAGGGGCTAAAAGTACTGGCCAACAAGGTCAAACACACACACACACACACACACGCAGACACACACACACACACACACACACACACACACACACACACACACACAATGTGATGCTATTTGCTGGTACCTGTTCAATATTCTTAACTGATTCTCAGTACCAAATAATGTTAATAATGATACAGTAATATAATAATTTGTATTTCCCTTCAGCAAAAGGCAGATATAAATGAGTCAGCGTTACCTAGCAGAAATATAATTGAAGTGTGGCAATTAATTTCCTCTAGGCACTTTAGAGATGGTTGACTCTAAAAGCTGCAGTGAAGTCCTGAGTGCTGATTGGGCTGGCACAAGAAGACTGCGGACAATGGATTGGCCCACTGCGAGTCAGAGGGTTTTTAAACCTTCAGCAGACAGAAGCTCTTTCCTCCTTTCACCTTTCCACTACCAAGAAAGCCAGCACTTAGATTGTGTTTGTGCTTTTGCTTGTAAGTATCTGCAGGCAAAAACTTTTGATTCTGGCAAATTAGTGTGTGTGTATTTTTATTTGTAGCCCTTTTTGTTTGGCTTTACCGGGTCTTTCTCCTGTTTTGGAAGGTGTAAGTTTAGGTAAAGAAATTGTCTTTTGTTTTACTTTTCTTTATTGTTAGTTAAGTTTAGGTACCACTAGAATATTTGTTTGTTGTTTTGGGCACTGCTCATCTCTGAGTAAAATAAATTGCTTTCTTTGTTGTTAAAAACTGTGAAACTGAGGGGCATCCGTGGCTTAGTGGATAGAGCAGGCGCCCCATGTACAAGACTACTCTAAGGATATTGCTGTGTCAAAAATAACGCCTAGATTCCTAAGGTGTGGCTGAACAGATGGACCTAATGCACCAATGTGTTGTTTAATCTGTGATACACTACTGTGAGGGGCAATAATTAATGTCTCTGTTTTATCTGGGTTCAACTGTAGGTAATTGTCAGTTAACCATTGTTTGATGTTTGACAGACAATTTGTCAGGGACGATAACTTATGGAACTCGGTGGGCTTGAATGTACAGTATAGCTGGATATCATCAGCATAAAGGTGGTAAGAAATATGGTTATACTGTGCAATTAATTGTCCTAGAGGGAGCACATATAAAAGAAACAAAATAGGACCTATAACAGAACCCTGTGGAACTCCGCATGACAAGTCTTTAGTTTTGGACATAATCTGGTTTGCAAAAACACTAAAGCTTCTACCAGCGAGGTAAGATGAAAACCACTCTAAAACTAATCCAGTCATTCTGACCAGCTCTTGCAGTCTTTTTATCATAATCTTATGATCGACTGTATCAAAGGCAGCTGAAAGGTCCAATAAAACTAAAACTGTATTCGCCGGAGTCAGCTGACAGCATAATATCATTAGTGACTTTAAGTAATGCAGTTTCCGTGGAGTGCACCTTCCGAAAACCTGACTGAAATCTGTCAAAAATCTCACTTTCCTCTAAGAAAGAGGTCAGTTGTTGTACAATTTTATCTAAAATTTTTGACTTTAATGGAAGTTTGGATATTGGCCTATAGCTTTTTGGCTGTGAATGCTCAAGACCAGGCTTTTTCAGTGTTGGTTCAGCGACAGCATATTTAAAAAAGCTGGGAACCACACCAGTTGAAAGTGAGTTATTATATAGGTCTACAATACAAGGGCCAATGGAGTAGAATACTTTTTTAAATAGAGCAGTGGGGAGAACATCGATGGGACAGGAGGAAGGTTTCACTTTAGCTAGTAGAGTAGTAATGTCATGTAATGTCACAGGTTTAAAGGAGGACCATGTGAGAGGGGATGGATCAGATGCAGAGCTGTAAATGTTTGATACTTTCCCTAATGTCACTGATCTTATCAGTAAAGAAATTCATAAAGTCACTACTGTCTGCTTTAGAGAACATGGGGATTTGAGGGACAGAGGGGGAAACAATGGTGTTTATGGTGTCAAATAAGAATTTAGGGTTTTTCTTATTTGAAGATATTGGGAAAAGTATTCCGTTCTGGCATTTTGTAGATTGTAGAATTTAAGGAGGACCTAAGGACCTAAATCTCTCCTATGATTCAGGATAGTTTCATTTATCCAAGGACAAGGCTTTTTGTGAGAGACGAAATTGGATTTGACAGGTGCTAATTTATCTAAAATAGCTGAGCATTTACTGTTAAATGACTGCATAAAATCATCACATCTTGTCAGTGAGCATGGGTCAAACAGAGCAGAGAACCTCTCAACAACATCTGGGTTTATAATTCACCTTTGGATCATAGTTTTCAAGGGTGGTTATCTTCAGAGATCATATTTCTGCATAAGCATCTGTCCCGGTACACAGTGGCAAGACCGCCACCACGGTGACCCAATCTAGGTGTTGCAATAACGGAGCATGAGAACTCCCATGAGAATTGTCCCATGAGAAATCACAATTTGCCTCACAGGGCTTTACAGCATACGACATCCCTCTGTCCTTTGGACCCTCATAGCAGATAAGGAAAAACTCTCCCCAAAAAAAGCCTTTAACAGGGGTGTCATCATTGTTGCAGGTGATTTTAACCAAGCCAACATGAAAGATGTCCTACCTCATTTCCAACAGTATGTGGATTTTGCAACCAGGGGTGAGAACACACTGGACCTTGCCTATAGACCCGTTCACAGTTTGTACACAATGATGACGTAGTGCGTTTGCGCGTGCATTTTGGCAACGGAAGTATGGCGGAGATCAAGAGTTTGTCAAGCAATGCAAGGGGATTATCAACAAAAGATCGTGAATGTTACCTCAACAAGTTGACTTTGACAAATGGTGTCCGACTTCCAGATCCGTGTGCTATTAATGAGTGGGTTGAAGATGTTAGCAAGTGGCCGAATATACACTGGCCAGATATATATACGTATTTAATTGATAAACCGAGTGTGTACACCAGAGAGAAATTACGAGTCTATAAATTGCTGGATGCTTATGAGTATGTTGTCTGTGGTCATGTGCAGAACGTCAAATACCATGACATAGACTCAGAGTTTTGTGTGTTGAAATCAGAAATTCTCCCCAGTCAAAGACAAGGACACAAGGCAACGATGTATGAGGCTTGGGTTATAATCAACCAACAAGAAAACTACGTCCTCACAGCGAATTGCACCTGCATGGCAGGGTAAGTAGCCTATTATTTGGTGTTGTGGGCTTGTAGCTAACATAGTTCACAGCTCTATGATATAGTGGTTATGCAAACATGAATTATGCTTCTGTTTTACTGTCCTTTCAGGTTTAACTTGGGCTATTACTCTCCTCTCCATATCAAAAATCGCATGCCTTGCCCCTGTAACTTTTTCATAACCAGGGTTTGAAACTAACATTTTAATGAACTACACACAGTGGCAACGAGGTTCAAAATGTCAGCAGCCAATATCATTCAGTTACATTCAAAACCTGATTAAGCTTAGGTCAGATACGTGCTCACATGTCTAGTAAGTCAGATGTTTACCTACTTAATAGCCAGAGGCTGAGAGCAATTGTTACTTTCAAGCCCCGGTCATAACATTATGGATCAGCCAGTATGTTTATTATGTTTTTGTGAAATTTCAGGCTTGGGTCATGCTGCAGCCATGCAGCTGCAATATTATTCAAAGTTGAGCTCTATGTTAGGATGGGAAGGACAGAGAAAGCAGCAGTTACTTCTGGAGTGTGCATGTGGAAAGACATCAGCAGGAAAGAAGTCAGACCAGCTCCATTGAGGGAAATCAGCTTCCACAAACCAAAGAGGCTAGGCAGGCAGCTTCCAGCAGCTTCAACATCTGCTAGGAAGAATAGTATCACACCCAGAGGCATGACATTGACAGAGCCTAGATAAGTTTCCTTTTGCCATACTGCATTTAATTAATTCTCAAGATTTCTCCTCATTGTTTTGACACCATAATGTAGCCTGAGAAAGGTGTTACTTGGTGATTCAGAGATTAAAAACCTAAAGGCCTACAGACACAGTTTGAATAATGTCAGTATCATTTTCTATGTTAGTTTGAATATGTCTGTGCATTTGTCTTCAGCTTACTGATTCTAGAAATTAGATTATTTGTTATCTATTGTATACCTGCGTGTTTAAAGCTCTGCTTAACTGGTTTAAGAAGAATTCAGTCAGTATTCTTAAAATGTGAATATTATGCAGCACAATAATTGTGTCTTTTTGTTGCTCTATTATCAGTGTTGACAGATGATGACATCCGGGAACTGCAAGTTGTGGACCCAGGTGCTGCAGTGCTGACAAGCCTGGAGAATAGTGACACTGACACTGATTCAGAGGAGCATCCAGACTTACCTGAGCCCTTGACTGCTTTATTTGATGCAACACTCAGGGAACTCTCACCACAGGAAATGCAGGTGAAATGTGAGGATACATTTCAGAGACTAAAAACTACACTACAACCTCATCAATGTGAGAAACTGGAATTTGTGACACAGCAACAGTCAAGGTCAAAGGAGTGGCACACCTATAGGGCTGGTCAGATCACAAGTACCAAATTTCACCATGCGAACAAAACTGACAAGATCAGCAAAACATACCTAAATGATATAATGCAGTACAACAAAACACAGTTAAATGTCCCATCTGTGCTCTGGGGTGAAAACATGAGGTAATGGCAAGACAAGCCTACACTGCATTTATGTCCCAAACCCATCCAGATTTCAGCATCAGCTCATGTGGCTTAGTAGTGCAACCTTCTGAGCCACACCTTGGATCATCGCCAGACAGGATAGCAAGATGTACCTGCTGTGGCAAAGGGGTGGTAAAGATAAAGTGTCCCTACAAATACCGCAATAGCCTTCAAGGATGCACAGAAGACAAGCAGTTTTGTCTGGACAAGTCATTCTCATTGAAATATTCACACCCATTCTACTATCAAACTCATCTTCACATGTTTGTGTGTGATGTTAGCTACTGTGACTTTGTATTGTGGACAAAGGAGGAGTTCATTGTGCAACGTATCCTAAGAAATGAGTTTCTGCAGGAGGCTTTGCCAAAAGCACAAGACTTCTTTATCTCGAGTGTGTTGCCTGAACTACTGACAAGAAGACATGACCCAGTATTGGTGTCACAAAGAGCCTGCAAATACTGTGAAAGGACGGATTTTGGCAAAATGATAATCTGTGTCAAATGCAACAACCACTTTCACTACAGCTGTGCACAGATCAAAAGGAAGCCAGCAACATGGTTATGTAGGAAATGTCTGAGAGTTGAGGCCTGAATGCCTTCATTTAGAACTGGGCAATATATTGGTATTGTGATATGAGACCAGATATGGTCTTAAATGTTGGATATGGATTGTCTTTTCCTGGTTGTAAAAGTTGCATTACAGTTAAATGATGTCATGTTCTGAACCTACCAGACTGTTCTGTTCTATTATTATTATGATTGCCTTTAATGTCTTAGTCATTATATCCACAGTACTGATTATTATAGATCAAACATCTCATTGTGTAAATATTTTGTGAAAGCACTAATAGTCATCCATATTGAGGTATTTGGTCAAAAATATCAATCTGAACAGCTGGGGAACGCTGGGGAACAACACCACTTCCATTGCCAAAGTGCGCGCGCAACTATTTGATGACGTTGGCCGTGAAGGGGTCTATACTTACATCAAAAAGACCTTTAAAGCAGTGCCCTGTCCCCACCTTGGCTCCTCAGACCATCTTGCAGTGATGCTGATTCCTGCTTGCAGACCCCTGCTCTTTAGAGAAAAACCCACTCTGAGGCAGGTGCGAGTGTGGCCTGATGGAGCCATGGCAGCATTACAAGACTCATTTGAGTGTACTGACTGGGATATGTTTAAGGCAGCTGCTAAATATGGCCAACACATTAATGTGGAGGAGTATGCCACATCTGTGTTTGTGTACATCCAGAAGTGCATGGAGGATGTCTGTATCACCAAGTCCATCACCACTCGGGCCAACCAGAAACCCTGGATGACAAGGGAGGTCCGCGGAATGCTAAAGGCGAGAAATGCTGCTTTTAAATCCAGGAATGATGTGGTGCTTAGAACCGAGAGGGCCAACCTGAATCGTGCCACCTGGCTAGCAAAGCGCTCTCAAGCCCAGAAAGTTTAATCATTTTTCAATGACCCCATGAACATAAGGCAGATGTGGAGAGGAATTCAGGAAATCACAGATTATAATTCCGCTCCACCATCATGTGAGGATAATATAGATTTCCTCAATAACCCCAGTAACTTCTTTGGTTTAAGGCTCTCAACAATACCCCTGCAAGGAAAGCTATCCCTCACCCTGATGAGCAGCCCCTCTGTCTTGTCATAGATAAGGTTAGGAGGACTCTGAACAGAGTGAACATGAGAAAAGCAGTAGGTCCTGACAACATCCAAGGGCGAGTTCTCAGGGAATGTGCAAACCAGCTGGCCCAGGTCTTCACAGACATCTTCACCTCATCACTCAGACAAGCAGTCATTCCATCATGTTTTAAGACCACCACTATCATAGCAATGCCCAAAAAATCCACAATCACCTGTCTCAATGATTTTCGCCCTGTAGCACTGACACCCATTATAATGAAGTGTTTCGAGAGGCTGGTTAAGGACCACATCACCTCCAGACTGCCCCCGATGACTGACCTTTTCCAGTTTGCCTACCGTCTGAAACTGCTCCACAGAGGACGTCATCTCCTCTGTACTTCATCTGAGTCTGGAGCATCTGAATAGGAGAAACATATGTCCAAATGCTGCTGGTGGACTTCAGTTCTGCATTTAACACAATCATTCCACAGCATCTTATCAATAAACTGGGCACTCTTGGATTCAGCACCCCCATGTGTAACTGGCTTCTTGGCTTCTTCACAGACAGACCACAGACTGTACGGGTTGGAAACAACACCTCCAGTACCTTCTCCCTGAGCACCTGCTCCCCCAGGGGTGTGTCTTCAGCCCTCTATTGTTACCCTTATGACACACGACTGCCATGCCCGATCTTCAGCTAATTACATCATAAAGTATGCAGATGACACAACAGTAGTGGGTCTTATTCAAGACGGAGAGGAGCTGGCCTACAGGGAGGAGGTGAGGCAGTTGGTGGATTGGTGCAACACAAACAACCTGGTCCTGAATGTTGAGAAAACAAAAGAGCTCATCATCGACTACAGAAAGAACCGGCCCAGTCATACACCACTCTTCATCAACATCTTTACAGTAGAGATGGTCAAAAACACTAAGTTCCTGGGGTTCAATAAACGGACAATCTAACCTGGTCACTTCACACCACAACCCTTGCAAAGAAAGCCCAGCAGCGTTTACACTTTCTGTGATGGATGAGGAGGTCACACCTTCCCCCTCCGATCCTCACCACTTTTTACAGGAGCACCATAGAGAGTGTATTGACCAGTTGCATCTCTGTCTGTTGAGGGGCCTGCAAGACAGCCGACTGGAAAGCACACACACACACACACACACACACACACACACACCCCAAACCACCACCACCAAACCACTCACCTGCCCAGGACTGTATTAGGACTGTATTGGGACTCATTTTTCATGTGAATGTTTGGTCACTGGGAACATGTTTAAATTGCTTTTTGTGTAATTTTAATGAATTTATTATTTATTTATTCTGCCTAAGCACTTTTCAGCCCTGCAAATGCACTTTTTTTTTTTTTAATTATCAGGAAACGTGAGCCAATCGTAATTTCGTTCATGTGCACTGCCTCTATGTGTATGCATGAATGACAATAAAGTCTTATATCAAAGAAAGGCACTCTTGCGCTGCCTTTCTGTAAGCACCGATCGGTGCTTACAGCACAGGACCAAATAGTAGACAGTACATCAAGTGGGCCACTTCAAAAAATGACTGAACCCAAATGAAAGGAGGCTGGAGCACTCGATAAATTGCAGAGCCTTTAATAAGGTGCAAACAGACTGACGTTTCGACGCAACTGCGTCTTCTTCAGAGTCAAACAGGTATTGGTAGAATTGTGGCAGTTAAATACCCACATCCTGAAACTCAAATAGTATCTCATTGGTAAATGAGGATGAGGGAGAGATGAACCAATCCTGTTGAGGCACTCAACAAAAACAAGGTGTAAAGAATCAGCAATCAATACAGAACACTCCCCCTGAGAATGATGAAGATGAAGAAAAAATAAAAAATAAAAAAAATAATATCTATATCTATATATATATATATATATATATATATATATATATATGTGTGTGTGTGTGTGTGTGTATATGTATACCTGACCAAGAGTTCACTCTTGTAACTTGTGATGTCCAAAGTTTATATACATGCATCCCGCATGATGCTGGCATTGAAGCATTGCTATTTTATCTCCAAACACGCCCCACTGAGGTATTGCCCCCCAATGAATTTTTGGTGACATTTACTGAAATAAATTCTCTGCAGAAATTATTTTCAATATGCAGGCTCCTATTATCTGCAAAGTCGAGGGGTAAGCATGGGGAATACTTTTGCGCCATCATATGCATGTTTATTGATGGGATATTGGGAACACAAGTTCATTCACAATTCAGCCAACAACCCATTTAACTCTATGATCCTCCCATGGAAACGTTACATTGATGACATTTTCTTTTTGTGGACGGGCACCACTGATGAGCTTAATGATTTCCTCATTTTCATCAACTCTACCACTGAGTTTCTACGGTTTACAGTTGAACAATCCAAACAAAAAATACATTTTTTGGACTTGACCATTTACAAAAACAAACAGGGGGGGTTGGACACTACAATCTATCGCAAACCATTAAGTAGAAACACTCTCCTGAGAGCAGATAGCCATCATCCCAAGCAATTAATCAAAAATATTCCCACGGGACAGTTTCTGCGACTGAAAAGGAACTGTAGCACTGAGGAGGAGTTTGAGCATAAGGCAGTGGAAATGACAGAGCGCTTCCTTGAAAGAGGCTATGCTGAGAGGGATATATCGATAGCCTATCAGAGGGCAGCGCACACCAACAGATCCAGCCTTCTTGTTAAATCCAAGCGCTCATCTGCACCACGTCTTTGCTTCTCCACTGAATTTTCTCCTATTGCGGGAGAAATTAAGAACATTATGAAAAAACACTGGCACGTCTTACAAAGCGACCTTGCCCTCAAAAAGATCTGTGCTGAACCCCCTCTGATCTCTTTTAGAAGAGCGCGCTCATTAAGAGACAGACTGGTCCATGCTGTCTTGAGTGTCCCCTCTCCCAGGTCTACGTGGTTACTCTCCCTGCCTCTAGGTTTTTATAGATGTGGTCACTGTACCCACTCTTCCAGCTCAACTGACTCTAAATATTTCTGTCATCCGCAAATGGGGAAAAGTTCACAATTAACTCATTTATCAACTGCAGCACAACCCATGTTATTTACATACTGAAATGTCCATGCGGGAAGGTTTATGTGGGACAGGACCAAACGCCCTCTTAAAGCCAGGATAGCGGAACATAAGGCTGCTATTGGCAATCACAATATGGATTATGCGATAGCACGCCATTAAAGCTAATCATGGTTCTTGTGCTTCTCTCCGTTTTTATGGCATCGAAAAGGTCTCCCCCCCACAGAGAGGTGGAGATATTGTCAACAAACTCCTCAGAAGAGAAGCTTATTGGATTTATACACTGAACACTGTTGAACCACATTGACTTAATGACGAACTGAATTTTTCATGTTTCCTGTAAAATTTCTAGGGTGGTTTGTGATTTTATCATTATTATCATTTTATTTTATTTTATTTTATTATTATATTATTATCATTTTTTTTTTTGTGTATGTATGTGTATATATATATATATATATATATATGTATATATATTATATATTCTTATATATGTATATGTATGTGTATATACATATATATTTATTTTATTTTATTTTATTTTTTTCTTCATCATTCTCAGGGGGAGTGTTTTGTATTGATTGCTGATTCTTTACACCTTGTTTTTGTTGAGTGCCTCAACAGGATTGGTTCATCTCTCCCTCATCCTCATTTACCAATGAGATACTGTTTGAGTTTCAGGATGTGGGTATTTAACTGCCACAATTCTACCAATACCTGTTTGACTCTTACGAAGATGCTGTTGCGTCGAAACGTCAGTCTGTTTGCACCTTATTAAAGGCTCTGCAATTTATCGAGTGCTCCAGCCTCCTTTCATTTGGGTTCAGTCATTTTTTGAAGTGGCCCACTTGATGTACTGTCGACAATAAAGTCTTATCTTTTCTTATCTTTTCTTGTCTTATCTAAAAAGATCATAGTTTGGGTTAAAATAAGTACTTTTTTTTTTTTTTTTTTTTACATAGCTGTACTTAACTTACTTAAATTGACTTATGTACGTGAGGTTTACTTACTTAAACATAAGTGAACTTATCAAGTTACTTGTATAGATAACTAATGAGTTAACTTACGTAAGCTAACTTATTAATGTATAGTGTAGCCTTGATGCCATATGGTTAAATCAACAAATCTTCCAACCTATACAACCACATAGGTCGCTTGTTCCTACTTACATTAATAAGTGATTTGACAGGAGTGATTTCTAAGTAAGAGCTTCTATTGGAGGCAGAAGATCACCAACACATCCCTAAACCCAAACTAAAACAGTTTTGGTTAAAATAAGTAGGTGTGTTACGTAACTCAAGTTACATAAGTAAGTTACCTTACTTAACTTACATCGTGTGTAGGGTAAGAGATAAGTACATTATGTGCATGCCGGTTACCTGACCCTAACCCTAACCCAACACTGACTTTTGGCTTTACACAGGACATGAACAGTGGTGTCCTTGGAGAAGGTTCTGTATTTGTTCTACTATCCATCAAGCCCAACCTCCTCCATACACATACTGCTTTTCAAAGTGAAACATGCTTCCTTGTTAGGATGGATCCTTCCAAGTCTGTACTTACAGAGACGAGGCAAGACTCCTTCTTAGAACTCTAGTGAGTGCTCTGGTGTGTGTCACTGAAGAGGCCCTGCCTTCAATTATGGCAGATTGTGCGCAAAGAATTGTAGGTTCTTCATGCATCCTTGAAAATTCTCAGATGGAGGGACTCAGTCCTCGGTAGAATTTGAAGGATCCGTGACCAATCCTTTGGTGGGATTCAATTACATAGCCACCTTGAAATTCAGCTGTTTAAGGATCCTTCCTTGACTTTGAAAACCACCAACAGACTTTTTTTCCTAAATCCAACTACCACTCCCCTTTGGGAACCTTTTCTCTCTCTCTTTTTTTCCTTCTTCTCTTTTTTTCCTTTTATTTTATTTTCCTCTTTTTTCTCATTTTTAATGTCAAGCATTCATCACCTTCCTGTAATCTCCTGTCACCCGTGGCATACAGACATGAAGTTCACACAATAAACAGCATCACTCCATCATAACACAAACAGAAACAAACTGACAGACAAAAAATAATAATAAATAAATTAAAAAACAAATCAAAAAACAAACACAGCAGACAAAAGCTAAACATAACCCGTGGTTGTACAGTGAAAATTCCATATTGGCATAACAATACAATACAATCCAAAACTAGCTCAACCGCAATAAATACAAACTGACAAAAAGGCTTTCTAGAAGAAGAAAGTAGAGACCATTCACAGTTTCAGATTTCACCATGTCATTTCTCACCAACCCCAAGCTTCAATAAACTTTTCCCACCTGTCAAACAGTGGCGTTTGCTGGTCTTTCAAACAGGGGAAGCCCACTTTAAGTTTATATCATAAAGTTGTCATATTGTAGCTAGGCAGTAACTTATAAAAGGAACATTTAATTGAAGCTGTTTTCAAACCACACTCATGCCATAGAACCACAGCAACACACACCTCAAAGATTTTGAGATGGGTGAAAAGAACTGTTACTTTTCCCCACCCTTTGCACCAAATCAATCTGAGGTGTTGATCTGCCCTGCTGTTTGGCTTCGCCAAAATCCGGTCGACAATATTCAAATTGTCTGCCATTATGTGTAGCTTGCTAGCTCGCTCGCTAGCTGGGGCTGGTAGTGTGACCGCCTGTGAGTGCTCACAGCAGCACCCGCTGCTCGTTGGGGACAGTAACTGCAGAGCGACATACGTCAGAGTCTCCAAACACAAGTACAGTCTCCAATAACACCAGAAAAAGATGCTAGATTTGTCGCTAGTTGTTTTTAACAAAGAAAAAGTCACTAAGAGGATTGGAAAAGTCTCCAGATCAACTCGGAACAACAGAATGAAACTTGAAAATCGCTCCGGTGGTGATTTATATTTCAAGATCGCTGATTCGCTCATTTCGCTGTCAATCAAAAAGGGATTCAGCCTCAGACAGATCATCCAATCATCATGCAGAAGCCCAGCGTCAGGCCAGCCGAGGACAACAGTACATATTTGACCACTTATTTTTTGACATTTTAGGGGAAGCTTGCAGTCTTAGAGCAATCGCCACTGCTGTCAAAGTAACCTTGCTTATATTCATAATACCCTTCTAAAATAGAATGGTGTTTAAGGAAGCCCTTAAATCTATAGATGTTTAAAGATTCTACTCCAGTTGCCTTATAAATGAACATTTTCCCTAATAATATAGTTAAATTAACAGTATAGGTCTTTGTTTCTGTAACATCTCAAAGCATCACAGAGAAGAGGTTCAGCTCCAGGTGAAAAGTCATTTTTGAGCACATTTTTTGAACCTCACCCCAAAATACGGATACAATGTGACAATACCAAAATAGATGGACTGTTGATTCAGATTCTGTTCCACAAAACCGGCATTTGTCTGATTCCCGATTATGTTCAAAATTACCACTGCACTCTGACCCTCCTGGTGGGTAGTCCAAATAAATATCCAGAAAGAACAAAAATAGTTTGAGGATCGCACACCGATATAATGTTTAATCAGTGTGAGATGAAGGCCGGACGGCCGAAAGCACTTTGTCCTTAAAAAATGCTTGAAAGGCTTCATTAAAACTTTTCATCTGCTGATGGACATATCTGTGTGTGATCCTCAAACTATTTTTGTTCTTTCTGATTCCCAATTACCCCATATGTTTAGCATTTTTCTAGTTGCTAGAAAATTATAAATTATTTTCACTTGAAAATATCGTGTAAATGAGTCAACAGTTGTTTTATATATCAAACCAAAAACCAGTTTCCATGGTATAGGGTAGTCTAAAGTATCCTCCCATTTTTGAAATGTATAATTTGAAATATAAAATTATAAATGTTATCTTCCTGTTTTGCAGCCATTTGTGATTTATTGTAACTGGCTGACAGTTTATAATTTCCATCACACTTTTTTCTTTTCAAGAGCATTCTAAGAGCAGAAACCAGTTGATTAAAGGATTGGAGGGAACAAATAAGTACCATACGTATCAGTGAATTGGTTGTAACTTTCAGATTACAGCCCGCAATTTACACCGTAATTATTGGGTAGTTATGGTGTAATCTGTTGTACTAACGGTGTACCAGTGTAGTAGGTACCAATACATATATGTAGGTACAGGGGAACAAGATGTTAAGTTATGGAATAAGGGGCTAACAATTCGTGAATTTACAGAGAATTTATATTAGTTTTTTTTTTTTTTTTTTAACAACTGGGTACCTATTCTATTATAACAGGGTATGTGTGACCTACTGATCAATAATATGGAAGTTTGGGGGGAATTTAGAGAGAACTTATACAATAGGTATTTTTAACTACTGGGTACCCATTCTAACAGGGTATGTGTGACCTACTGCTCAATAATATGGAAGTTTGCGGGGAATTTAGAGAGAACTTATATAGTAGGTATTTTTAACTACTGGGTACTCATTCTAACAGGGTATGTGTGACCTACTGATCAATAATATGGAAGTTTGGGAGGAATTTAGAGAGAACTTAAACAATATGTATTTTTAATTGCAGGGTACTTATTCTATTATTACAGGGTACAGTATGACAATAAAACTGAAAAATCGGAGGGAAGATGGAGGGATGACTTCTGTAGCAAGTAATAAATCAGATGTGATTTTATTTCAAAATGACCTAATTACAAACAAACAGGCAATCTACATTGTTCCTTTATATTTTTAACGGGTAGCCTATACAACTACAGGGTACATCTGTGCATTTACTTCGGAACAAAGGTCCAGGTGACAGTATGTTAACAAATTACACCGTAACTACCCGATAGTTAGGGGCTGATTGATATTTATATGCAAATGGGGCTGGTCCAAAACAGGGGGGGGTTCCCGAACTTTTTTTTGAGCACGGGGGGGGGGGGGGCATATGGTTTTTATTTTGGCTTCGGGGGGGTCATGCAACTTTAATCTGTTAAGTTTTGTATGATTTTTTGTTTGTTTTCCATTCGTATTTTACTCAGAGGTTTTGGTTTATACTCCGCTATATAAAGTTACCCTGCATGGTCCACAATGGTATTTCCCACTTGCGCACACGTCACTTTCAATGCACACGTCACTGACCGGAAAACCCAATAGAGTAGCAGAAGAAGACGACCGCAGAACACAAACAATTCAAGCATAATGGCTGCTGTGAGGAAATCAGTGTATCGAAAGAAAAGTTTCCTTCATGCTAATTTGAGAGTGTCTTTGCAGACCTTAAAAGCGGATGAGACACTGGACAAATTTAATTTTATTACAGAGTCGACAAAGAATAAAGGGCCGTCCACACCAAGAACTATAACTATAAATATAACTATAAAAATACAGTTTTAAAAATCGTTCTAAACTCAAGTGTTTGGCAGCGTCCACACTACAACTATAACGACAACGATAGTGGTGGACAATATCGTTTGGATCACTTTCAGAGCGATTTGATGAATGATAGAAACACTGACAGCCAATCAAAATCCATCCGAAATGACAGGTCGAGACGTTCATCACATCACGTGTACCCACTAAGAAAGCTCCAGGATTTCCATATACCCACTTAAAAATGTGCAAAGATCCGTAACAATATAGTTTTGTGACAGAATCTTAACTTCAGTGATTTTGTTTTGCAAATACCGGGTAAATAACTGCAATAAAATACATTTTGCAGGGGAATGCGTCTCCTCTTTTCCCCTCCATTCATAAAATTCAGGAGCCAGGATGAAGTTACTGAGGGGGGCAAATCTTTATTATGCAACATAGATTCACACAGTGAGTTATAAAGAGCGCGCAGCCGTGCGTAATTGTCGCGCATAATGACAGCTCGTCGCTGGTGAAACACAATAAACTGCACGTCTTCATTCATGTTTGTCTCATGACAGATGGAGCTGACAGACAGACAGACAGGTGGAGCAAGCGGCAAATTGGTTTTCTTTTTCTTTCTCGCAACATACAGCAATAACAGGTCATCAATATTCATTTTGTCCATCACCATGCTCCCCTGCCGACCGCACCGAGCAGTGTGTGTTTGTGGTAACCTAGCAACATGACGATATCGTTCATTGGTGTGGATGCTGCCATTGTTATCGTTATAGTTAACGTTACAGTTATCTTTCTTGGTGTGGACGGCCCTTAAGAACTTGCGCGACAAACTTCTAGCTCTGAGTCGGCTGCTGAGTGAGCTGCTGCTCCCAGCCACTGGTGAGAGCAAACCTTGTGGATGGCTGGACTACGAGTATGCGTATGAACTGTTCTCCTCCTTCTTTGTCATTTGGCCTGAAAGAATTTGGTTCCGCGATGCTCTACTCGACAAAGACTACGGCATACCGGTTGCAATATTCAGACTTTATTTTCCAGTGTCAGAATCAAATGAAAGACATTTCCAGATTTAGTTCCACAGTAGCTTTGTGAACTCAATACTGACCCCACCTGGCAGAGTAAGGTTTAAATGGCGAAGTCAAATACGGTGCTATTTATTTATGGAAATCGTCATTATTATTGCCCTCTTTACTGCTGGTGTGATTATATACAAAAATGTTGTTTATGGTTGGGGGGGTCATACATGTTTCTCCAATCCCTCAGGGGGGGCCAAAACGTTTTTTTTGGATGCTTGGGGGGGGGGGGGTTAAGGAAAAAATAAAATCATAATCACGTCCCAACTATACCCCGGTCCTATTTAAATAACGATCAGCCCCTTACGGTGTAAATTGCGGGCTGTAATCTAAAGTGTTACCAAGATTTCCTTCGTCATTAACAAGATCATTTATGAACCAAACACCCTGTTCAAAAAGACTCTTCCAAAAAACTGGTTTCCCCTCAATCACAATATTGGAATTAAGCCATATAATCTGCTGAAAAACATTATCTCTGCCCTCTGGAGGATTAAACTGAAAGCATAACCTCCTTAAGGAACACAGATGAATTTTTTTAAGTATTTTCTCAACTGAACCCATATGACAAGGTTGAATTTGCAAAAAAGGGTAGAGCCTTTGTTGGAATAATGGATGAGTACCTTCCAGTAACTCGGATAAAAACTAGTCCTTATGCAGGTACATTTTTGAATAAACGTAGCTTAGGAAATGAGCAGTGTTGTTTTTGTCAACGATGACGAAATTATTTCGTTGACGCCCCTTTTTTTCATGACGATAACGAGACGGTGATGAGATAAACATGGCTCTTTGATGACTAAAACATGACGAGACGTGTGTGAGTTTTCGTTGATGAGACGAGAATGGACGTAAATGTTAGTGGGTGGTCTGTCAGATGTTCAAAATACATGATATTTCTGCTTATTGTGCATGTAATCAAGTCTGGGGCCGTTAATGGCCGTTTTGGTAAGGAAACGGAACCAGGGCGAGAGAGACAGGGTCCGGAATTCGATGGATGCGCCTTTCCGTAAAAATAAAAGCACCAAGCTAATAAACATGCGGTGAAACTTTTAATTTAAAGAATATAATTTACAAGAAAAGCCCCAAGCCATTAAGTTAATCGATTTTCTTACACCCCTCATCACCCTAAATCGATGGTGTGCCAGAATTTAAAGTTTTACTGTGCTGAACACTTTTAGTCTGGTGAATTTGGTGAATACCGCATCCGCTCTCTAGACCGGAACCAGAATCCAGACAAAATTCAGAGTGAATAAACACCAGGCTCTTCACTTAATGTGAAGAGCCTAGTGATGCGAGGCTACGTGTAATCTGTCAATTAAAACCTAAGAAGTATCTGCAATGCTGCTGCATCCTATCTTTGTTTGGTCATGCCCACCACCTGTGGTCACTCGTCACAGACGTTGGACCATGGCGGCAGCGTCAACAAAGAGGCTTGGTGGTCGGAAACGATGAGAGGATATATGGAAGTACTTTAAATATAATCCATCAGAAAAAAAAACGGAATGCACTGAACATTGATTCCACTGTTACCACTTTAGCTGTGTGTAATGCATAATCCTTAGATCAGAAAGTATTTGCCATTGGGTGGAAACCTTGTATGTCTAAAACCATTCCTTTATGATTGTAATTATTGGTGAAAATAGCCGATCTACAAGCTCACAATGTGTTGAACTTATAGATCTACTATTTTCACAACTTATGTGTGACACTCTTGTATGATGAAGTAGGAGTAGTAGTAGCATCAATTCATGAAAAAAACAGTTGAAATATGTTGGAAAAAAAGGTGAAAAGTTGAAATAAGGAGATAAAAGGTGTCTGTCCAACAGCAATCTCAAATACTCATTGACCTAAATTAATTTGTTAAAAGACTATACTTTTTTTTTCTTTTTTTTCTTTTTTTACTAAAACTGACTAAAACTAGACTAAAACCTTTTTGAGTTTTCGTCGACTAGAACTGGACTAAAACTATCACATACAGAAATTTCTAAAATTTGACTAAAAGTAATAAGCATTTTAGTCCAAAAGACTAAGACTAAATCTAAAATGGCTGCCAAAAACAACACCGGTAGTGAGGCATAATGCCTCAAGATTCTGTGAGACTTTGTAAGTCTTTATACTATGTTAACTGACCTCCTCCTTCACTCCCGTAATAATTGCCACAGCCACTAGAGCTCGCTGCCTAGCAATAAACATAGATATGCGTCGTAATGAGCTGCTTGTACAAAGGTTATGTTTTAAGTTGGACAGTCTTGGTTGGGAACCACTGATATTTAGTCTTTGCACTTTTGAAGGCCAGAGGACAATTAAGCTCGATGAATTTCCATCCTTCCTTAACTATAACCTCTCAACCCTGGCTGCTAATATTAAGTATACCTTACCATAACTATTTCATAGTTTCTTTGACACAAATACATGTTGTCATGCTTAGATTGTAGAAAGAAGTCATTTTAAAAAACATTGTCAATGAACACAATCTGGTTTTGCAGAGGCTTTCATTATCAACATTTTCTGATGATAAGGTTGATTCAACATCTTGCGCACGAACACTTCAGGACCATACTGGCACAGTTAAGCATAATTTTGCCCATTGACTACAAGCAGTTTCAGTTTATTTCAGTCGATTTTGCAGAAATGTCATCACCTTTTTAGGTCCACTCTGTTGTTATCACAGTGTGGTGATGCAGTTGAGAGCAGTGAATGTTTAAGAACTTGCCTTTAAATGATCCTGTACATGACATCTAGTGATTATTTTACTTTACCATCTGGATCCGATTTTGCGATAAAGCGGCCTCTGAATGAACTGCTTTTCAGCAGCCAAAAAACAACTCTCTGACTCTGGTGTGTCCTTGAATGCACCATCTGGGAAATGAGAAACCCCTCCCTCTCACAGCTGCATAACCACAAGGTGCAACTTTGATAATAATTGCAAATGAATGGTTTGAGCATGGGCCCTCCAGCTGACTGCTCATGCCAAATTACCACATCAACAACTCTGCTGTGGTGACTTCAGCGTAAATCTGCAGAATAGCCTATCTGACACCTGGGAAAGCCTGGCTCTCCCTGTCCCACGGTCACATTAAACCTGTACCCTGAGCTCAGGCTCATGCCTGATTCCCAGGGGAATGCTAACTTCTCTCATTCTACACCATTATCTTGAAGTTGTGATGTGAAAAACAGAACAATAGAAGAAGAAACTGTGTCACTAATGCACAGTTGCGCATATCATATTTGGATATTTGTGACGTGTGTACTTGTGGTCCTTTACATCTGAAGACTACATAGTATGTGCCTTTGTATGCATGTGTGCATGTACTGCTACTTGCGCAGAGACCAGTGTGTTTCTGACTGTGTATGTGTGTATATCTCAAAGAGCAAAGTGAGAGTATAATTACAGCACCACAGACAAGATAATGATAAACTGCTCTGACTTTCCCTTAGAGCCATCAAAGTTTCTCTCCCCTCTCATGAGCACTTTACCCTCCTTCCCTCTGCATGCCATGTTTTACTGCTCAGGGGGCAGAAATCACAGAAGAGAAGCTGGAGAAAGGAAAATGTGAGATGAGGGTTCTACTTATCACTCGGCAAGTGTTCTCTCTGTTTTTAAACCTACGTCTGAGAAGTCTGCCGATTGGTGGCTTCAAAGGGCCACCAGTACTCAAAGAATGTGATTGGACTGTGAATGCTGCTGCACACTCACACACCAATAGGAAGCATCATTGGGAGCAATCTGGGGTTCAGTATCTTGCATGCACACTGGAGGAGCTGGGAATAAAACTGCTGATCTTCCGATTGGTGGACAACCAAGAGGCTCTGCCTCTGAGCCACAGCCGACTGAAAGCATCGACCTGGCCTTGAAATTCCCCAGTCCAAATCTGATCAACCAGCACCCCACCTTGTTACCAACAGGACTCAAAGGATCTGCTTTCAAGTCCCCAGTCCTAGACACCCCCAGATGTCCTGTGTCCATGGCTCGGCAGGTCATCGATAGGTCCAATCCAAGGAGGCCCCACCATCAACTGGGGCTACCTCTGAGGTACTGACATGTCCCGTGAATGCTCAGTCAGATTGGGCTCTGGATCATATGAATGCCATGTTGACATCTTGAACTTTTTGTCATACTCCTTGGGTTATTCCCGAACAGTTTTTGCAGTGTAGCATGGGAGATTGTCCTGCTGGGGGGGGCACTGCCATTTGGAAAAGCTGTTACAAATGAGGGGGTGTACTTGGTCTGCAACAGTGTGGAGTGTGTCAAGTGGCATCCACATGAATGCCAGGACCAAAAGTTTCCGAGCACAACATTGCACTGCACTGTAACACTGCAATGTCATTCACTTCACCCTCCAGTGGTTTTAATGTTTTGGCTGATTGGTGTGTTCCAGCAACCGGTTTTCATTGTTATAAGATAGGAATACAATGTTGTTTACAGAGATGTATCACCTTCTAAACCACACAAAAATGCCAGTGCAGATGGAAAAGTTTATAGTTGCATAAGCCGTGGAGATGTTGATGGACTCAGAAAATTTCTGTTTTGATCAACATTCTAAAAATATCACTCTGACATCTCTCCACTTTGTGCATGTATAGGTCCTGTTTGTGCATGTGTGTGTATTTCAGACCTGTGTGTTAATGAGTGAAAAAATGTAATTTCCCCTGAGGGGGATTAATAAAATATATAAAATTAAATTAAAAAAATAAAATTTAAATATATGAAGAACCAAACGAGTTTGGTGGGATGAAACGGCATCACCATGATTATTACAGTGACACACGAACAAGACGATCACAGAGGAGAGGGAGACAGCAGTACTGACACTGAAAGTGACACATGTTCCGCTGTACCTCAAAAAGAATATAATTATCACAATTATCATTACTGTTATTGTTATTTATACTATTCAAATTGGCAGAAGGAAATGTGCAAAATGTAAATGTGAAATTGATTTTGTTCTTGAAAATTACTGTCTTTGACAAAAATGCATTTTCTCATTTCATTCAAGTGTTGATCAAAAAGGAATGGAATAAGATAGAATATCAGGAACTATACTATCCTTTAAGTCACCAAAACCTGGCTAAATCCTGGACAGCCCCATTCAACCAGGAGACTTTTTTTCTATTTGCTGAACTGACAGAGCAGAGGACTCTGGTGAGAGAAGGAGAGGAGAGGTGATATGCTTAATGCTGAGTAAAGACTGGTGTGTCGTTGGGATTGTGAGCTGCTGTCCTGGGGCCTCATTTATAAAGCTTGCTTATGCACAAAACGGGGCTTGAAAGTGGCGTACGCCACTTATCACGCAAAGGTTGTGATTTATAACAATAAACTTGCCGGGAGAATGTGCGCACATTTTGGAGACACTGGAAGTAGCGATTTGGAGAAGTGGAGTCAGATTTTTATTGATGTCTCACACAAATTTAATGTCATGCTATATCCACCTTAGAACCACGTTGTCATTGAAATTAAATCCAGCAGCCTTATTTTGCGCTTGGAGTGAGTGATAATTGTTTCATAAAAACGCTGTAAAATCCAACTCAAAACCTGAATTGAAATTCTTTCTAAATACGTATTTAATCCGCACTGCCTCTAACTTCTCATTGTCCACTCTGTGAGCGCAGGAGGGGGAGAGGACGGCGTGACTGCACGGAATATATTTATTTATTTATCCAAATATTTCCAGTGCATTTATCATGTCTCAAAATACAGCCATTAAGCACAACCGTTACACTCATTTCATCAGCCCTACTTAGACATGTGCTGTTCATGACAAAACCAGTATGAAGAAACGTGTTCGCCTATTACACTTTCATCTTTGAATTGTATTTCAAATTACACGTTGTATTTTGGGACAGGGATACCACTGGCTCATGCTGTAATTCAGGCAGGGAGTCTGATCAGACTAATTGCCATAAACATATAAATACTGTGGTGACCCTCGTGCGTAATTGCGCAAGATGGCACTGGCACATACTCCTTTTTGCCTCCACCTTTAATAAATGTGATTCTTTATGTCGCACACCAATGTTAAACATCCTCAAATTTAAAAGCAACACAATAACTACATGTTGGTAAAGGAGTAGAAATATTTGTCTACCAATTTTTTTTTTTTTTGGTTCTGTCACTGTCCGTGCAGTCCCACAGACACAGCTGACAGCATCAGCCACTTTTTTTTTTCGCTCTCTTTTACTAGTGATCCCGCTGCTGTGGTCACCAAATAAAATCTTTCTTCAACCTTCAATCCCCCACCTCCCGTTAAAGGATCTCTAGCTCAGTCTCGGAGAAATTCCGTTTTTTGGTTCATTTCTCACACCTGTCGCCGTGACTCACACAACGAGAGAACACGCGCATGCCTGCGTATTTATATGCACATCGCATTCATGAGGTGATTTGCATGACCATTTATGGTTGAACTAGGGCGTGTAGAGGGTGGAATATGAGACGGATCTGGGTGCGCACAACTCCAGGAGGTCTGTGATTTATAAAGAGAACACTGCGTGCAAGTGTGCGTGCGCACGGTTTTAGAAATCAGATTATTTTTTGGCGCACACCATTTTCAGCTTTTGGGCGCACATCAACTTTTAGTATGAATCCTAAGCACTCTTTTATAAATGAGGCCCCTGGTCCTGCTTTGGATCACTGTTGCCCGTACTTGGAAAAAGTAACCATGCAGCCATCTTGTCAGGTTCAGGATGTATGGTCAGTTAAATCATTCCACAACCAGAAACAACGGATTACCACAGCCATCTGGAAATCTGGGCAATTACAACGCAGCAGTCAACAATGTTAGAAGATTTTTTTTTAAAAAAGTGCAGAAAGTTAAAGGAACTGATAGGATCACATTTTACTGGAGCTGTACCTTGTATAATTCCATGTGATGAATGACTGAATGGGATGGGTCAAATAAACACAGGTCTTTCACCCAGGAGACCACTGTTCATATACCGTGTAAAACCAAAAGTCAATTCTGTTTTAACATAATGTTATGAAACTTTCATCCGTCCATTCACATACTAATGTGACTTCTGTGATGTATGTCCTGTTATACACTTATTTTAATCAAACACGTTTTTTTTCTAAACCTAACCAAGTAGTTTTGTTGCCTAAAAATAACCACGACCGTTTGTCAATTTTAATCATGTTTTACATTGAGTTTCACACAGAAGAAAGTGCGTCTATTACAGACATTAAAGGATGTGTCTCATGGAGACGCTGAAGGGTGTGATCAACATCAGTATCCTTCTGAAGGGATAACAAAGTGTTGGTATTTTGATGACCTGGGATGAGAACACATTGACTTATGACTTATCAGCTGGTAGAAGTTCTATGTGTTTTTTGTTGTTAGGCCACCATGCCATATTGTGATGCTCTATTTGAGTAGTCACATTAGTTGTTTTTTTGTGAGTGACAAAGCCTTCTCAAAGTGAGCATTGTTATGACCCAGGCCTAGGGGCACCTGGGCCACACATGATAAAGTGCCCCCGCTCTTCCCACTCCCAAGAAGGTCAGCCAACTTCCATGTAAAAAGTTCAAAGTAGCAGTTTTATTTTTTTATAACTTCAGAGAGGAGCAATGCCAAAAATAACAAACAAAACAACTAAAGCCAGATCCCTACTTTACCTGTCAGTAAATAAATGTAGAAACAAAAGACAATCAAACTAACCTACCTCCCAACTGAAATAAACAGGAGAAAAAGGGATTAACAAAAAAAATGGCTTCTCCCTCCTACCTTAAGGCTGCTACTGAATTGAGCACCATTATTTACAATATTAGAATGCTTACAATAAGCTGTTCTAATTACAAAGGTCAAAAGTAGCTTTAACACACAACTAAAGTTATAGGTAACTGCTCCTGCAGGCAGTTGCTCTAAATTCAAAATGCTACTGCAGCACACACAAGAATTATATACAGAATACCAGCTGCTGTCATGTTGGGAATGGGGAGAGTGAGAGGCCAGAGGCCGGCGTCAGTCAGAGTTTAAAACTGAGCAGTCAGCCAATCAGCAGCAGCAGCCCGATCACGTGGTTGATTGGGAAATCACACCTCCTGCAGCTCATCACACACACACACACAGACAGGCTGATTGCTACTGCAGAATAGGGGAGGAGAGAGAGAGCTGTCAGTACAGACAACATAAACAATCAAGTAAATGACCACAGTCATAACAGCATATTACTGTGTCTTTAAAGAGGAGATGACAAAATAAAGCCTCGGTCTTGGGTTGGATTCAGGTCTCAAATTTGACAGTGGCGAATTGAGTCGGACATTTGGGTTGTATCATGCTTTAATTATATTCCCCTTAGTAACTGTGTTTACAGTCTTTCATTAACTGTGTGATATGACTTACAGAACTGGAGTTACAGATAAGATCATTTCTGCTCCTCTTTAAAAACAACACATTTTGGACATAAGGTTTTTGGGGAAATTGTAACCAACAAGTTAAACCTCATATAAAACTGAATATTTTTTAGGGGACAACTGGTGAGTTAAACAATGAGCGCAATGCCTTCTCCGGAAACACACAGGGATGACTTGCACCGAGGATCCCAGCTGGATTAGACCTGGATTTGAACTATGTGCATTCTGTTGCATCCCACAGTGGAATTATTTGCTGATTTCAAAGAAACAAGCTTGTAATGTCGAGCTCATGTAAAACAATTGCCTTTGATTATGATGAAACTAAAAATCTTATTCTCTGCGGCCTTCTGTATTATACTGCCTCTTCTCTCGCCACAGTTTATCTTCTCAGAGAGCAAAATATCTGATCTAAATCCCTTTGTCTCTATCCTTCCACCTCCTCTCTTCAGCCACACTCATTTGCAGCCTCCAGAGACAGACAGAGACAAAAAGAGTAAAGCCTCCTCCTCTAAATCCCTTTGTCTTTAAACCCAAAATGACTTTTCTAGCTTTCCACACATACACAATAATACACACACACCCTAAACCCGTACCCACAGCGTATAACTTTTTATAGCTCCCCTCTGACGGTTTAACAGCAGACACTAAGGCAGCTGCTTTGGCTTCTTTGCTGTGGGTGAAAGGTGTGACGTTTCTTTCAAGTCAGTGCCAGTGTCTGCTGCTGTGTTCTTGCATAATATGGCCTGGTGTGCTAGTTCCACGGAGGACAGGAGGGGCAGCATGAGAAAACACATACGCACACTCAACTCATCCAAGGGATTGTGGGGTTAAGCATATCTGCAGTTGGTGAAACAATCCAGACAGGTATTATCTAGTGGAACAGACACATGCAGACACTTTCCTCCCTTCACTAAATACCTCCAAATATGAAAAAATAACCCTACCACTCTCTATAATGTAATTCATATTCAGAGTTGATATTAAACCATTTCCAATGATAACTGTTGATTGTCCAACAAGAACTGATTACGTTTTCATCTACTTCAAAGTTTCAACCAAAATGTATTATTTTTTGACAAAGAGTCAGCCAAAAATCAGAGTCTCTAAAATACCCTGCTGTCCACGTGATCTTATTATTGACTGAATGAATGAGACTGTGAATCCAAGTGGTCAGAATGTGTTTTGTCCACAGAAACATTCTGAAGTAATTCCGACCAGAGCTTCACATTGAAAATGACCCAGTAAAGGTGCTTCATTATCTGACCTCCCATGCCTCCTGGGAGCCCTCTGTGAAGGTATTCTAGTCCTGTCTGGATGGGGAAGACCCCAGATATAGAACTAGTGCATGTAGGAAGGATTCCATCTGCCTTGGTAACACCTCCCAGTCACCAGCTAGAGGAGGTGGCTGGGAAGAAGCATGTGAAAGCTACTTTCCTTACCTAGCTGCCATGGCAACCCATACCCAGATATCACCTTTATTTATTCAGGGAGGTCCAATTGAGGGCAAGCTCTCATTTCCAATGGCACCCTGATTACAGTACAATAAAATACAATTCAATACACATTACAATACATATCAGTAACAATAATATACACACAACAGAAGCATATAATGAAATCAACAAGTACATGTACATTCAGAAAGCATGAGGTCAATAAGAATGCGTTTAAAATGATTAAAAGGAATAAATGTAATGTATCCAACTGAAGCTGAGACAGCATATTATTCCATTCAGTTGACAGAGCAGACAGGGGACGATAAACACCCAAGACAATTAATTTTCCACTGTTAGCACTGTTACTCAAGGAGACACCTAGGGCCAAGTATACAAAGCACTTTGGGATGGCCACAGAGCTAACGACAGTTACAGAAAAACTTTTCCTAACAAAAATGGCCACACCACCACCTCTTGTACCTCTTGCATCTATCAGTTCTGAAAACATTGTAACCATCAAGAGCAATATCATTATCACTCACTTCAGTTCAGTCAGGTTTCAGAAAATACAAAAATATCTGCCTTTGTTTGTAGAGCCCAAATGTCCATCTTAGAAATCAGACTACGTACATTGATATGAATAAAACTCAGTCCTTTTTGCAACCTAAAATCTTCCTGAGTTTTAAGGACTGAATGAGAGAATACCTGCTGTGACTCATAACACTGCCTAGCTATTGTTTTAATCTTAATCAAATTAGTAGGGTTTCTGGATGGGGTCTGATTCATTTGATTACCAAACCATTTTGCCTTCAAGGCTGGAGTAACATAAATAGACAGAGGGGCAAAAACAGGCTCAGGCCTTTCAGAGATCCTAACAGGAATAAAAGAATTAGAAATAGACATGGGGACAGCGCCACCATTCGTAGCAGCAGCAACAAGACCCGCACTATCAGGGACAGGGCTGTGAGGTAAGCAGTATGTGGACTGGGCAGGGTCTTGCTGGAGAGAGCATCATTGTAAACCAAAAGCAATTAAAGCAGCTGTGCGGAACTTTTTACCATTAATAAAACTGTCCCTAGTTCGTATCACCCCCCCTTGGAGATACGCATATTTATTTGAACCCAACAGCGACAAAAAAGCCTTTCTCTATATGGCTATTTAGCGTAGCCTAGCTCGGGTCAGACACACAGCAGAAGTCGGAAAACCAGAATACGGCACCCGAGGCGGAAGTGATTCTGCTCGCCCGCAGCGGCCCGCAGTGATTAAACCACAGAAGAAGAAGGAGCCGTGTTTACCGTGTTCTTCGAATAAGCAGTATGCAACGGGCACTGCTGAACACATAACACCTAACAGTTTTACCAGAGATGTATCTATGAGGACTTGGTTGTACTTTTGATGTCATGGCGGATAACGAAGGAACATCATGTAAAATTATCTGTGACTGTGACCATGAACACAAATATACAGCAGGCAGTTGTCCTCAGTTTATAAGAAATTCAGAGCTACATCAGAACATTTATGAACAGGTCTTACTTTACTACTAACTTGTGTAACGTTATATATATAGGCAGGCAGTGTCCTCAATGGGAGATCAGACAGGTAAGGAGTTCTGGAAAGTCTTGCATGTGGGTGAAGAACAATCTGGCAACGAGTGCCGATTGGCTGATGAGCTGTGTAGTGTAAGATTTAATCAGTAATCAGGAAAATGGTATACTACATAAGTTGATTAAGGCTGAAAAGTCCATATAACTATGTTTCATGTACAAGTCACTATAACACTGTTTTATGCATTTATGTATAACAAAACACCTTTGTACAAGTTTATGTATTCACATATTGAGAGCACACCAGTCATGTGTTCAAGTATTGAGAGCACATTCACATACCACACTCTAACAACAACACACACACACACTCTGAAGTCATATTGCAGGAGGTCATAGGGGATTTTATTGTAAAAGTCCTCAAGTTTCATATGTTTTTAAAAAATAAAGTGAAACCAGGCCGAAAGCTAATAGTGGGAAAGTTTGGAAATTTCCAAAGATTAGGTCATGTCTGAACGGCACCTGCTACCAATAGATACGGGTTCAGATGATCAGGGCTAAAAAGAAAAAGCTTGACACCAATAGAATTTGGCCTGGGTAGGAAGAACTAAAGGAAAAGGGCGGAGATTCCCTCGAATCTCCACCAGCATAAAAGGGAGAGACAGAGAATCTTCAGTCTTGCTACAGAGCTTGACTCATTGAGTTGTATGTGTTGAAGCCTGTGAACACATTAAACCAGATTCCATTGGTCTCCAGTGTTTTCTCTGAGTACCAGCCAGACGAACCTAAGATACTAAATTGATGCAGAGAGGACGATTTGAAGAGAAGTAGAGGACGGGGTCGGAAGCCTTCGGGCCCACATCTAGGCACCGATTTTCGCTCCTACAGCTGCCGCTGTGGAGGCAGGTGAGTGGAATGGGGTGATCAGGTGGGAGTGGCTGACAGGTAGAGTGGAAAAACACTGGGCGAGCAGGGGAGCAGAATGCAATCTGTGACACTTTATGTTTCATGATTTTTCTAGTGTGTCGACCAACAAGCCATTTCCCAAAATATTCTGTGTATTCCTTTAAATTATACCCTGCACACCTAATAAGATTTAGCTCAACCCTAAATCCAAGTCAGAAACCTAAAGTCAACCAATGAGGGAGTGAAAATGTCCTTGCCAAAATGTGGCAAAAATGTTCCCACTCTAAAGGTCTACAAATCATTGCTTCATCATCGTCATTGCACACATGCACACACACATGCGCACACAAACCAACAGCTCTCTCTTGACCACTGACCCCAGCCACCCTGCTGAAGTTTATTCCAGCTACAGTAACAACCCCCGTGCACACAGATATCAATGGGACTTCACAGTGAGAATGTGTAAAAAATGAACCAACAGTGAGTCCACATGCACCTGGTCTAATCTCAGCTGTTCAGAAAACCATTTAAAGCCCCCCATCTAAATTTAAAAGGTGCATGGTAATATTTGGCCAATAGAGAAAAAAAACAGCAGAGAGATGGTGGACAGAAAAGACAAAGCAGAGGGAATAAAGGACTGCTGGATGTGTGAGGACCACCCTACATAATGCTCCAGAAAAGTGCACACTGTGTATAGTTTTTATACTTGACAACCCTTTTTAGAGCATTAAGTTGTTGTATTGATTTCCTACCTTTAGGGCATCCATTGGTCTCACTTTACTTTGAGATTGGTAATGCATCACAGTGAACATTAAATTGCTTTGCTTTTTGTCAGAAGTGCATTATCATTGCAAGCAGGGACTGTTTTGAAAAGTCATGATGCATGCAAGGACTCTCAGAGGTCTATGCCATAGAGCATCTTTGTGTTTAAAGGGATAGTTCGGGTCTTTTGACATGAATCTGTATGCCATCCTCATCAGCAGTGTAGCGCATCAACAGTGACTTACCCCCGACTGCGTCCTGTGAGCGGAGTTCCGGCCTGGTTTTGGTGTTGACGAAGGTAGTCCGGCTAGTTGTCTGGGGTCACGAAAATAAAGCGTTTTGCTTCTCAAAACAATATGCGTTCGAAAGAGTGATATATTTGCATCACAAAACTGTTGTCCTCAAAAAAGTCAGACCTCAAAATCGCCTGGCGCTATTTTCTCTCCATTCATATCACTGCGCGCTGCCGCTTGTGGACAGCTGTGCAGGTTTCCGTCACCTGTTCACAGTGTTTACTGCTCGGATAGTTAACGTTAACATGTCTGACTATGACACAAGTGATACCTTTATGAACCTGAATATACAGAAGCCTAACTTTGTCAGCTGGGGTTAGAACGGGCTGAGAGAGAGAGAGGAGGGACAGAGAAGTGACAAGCTGAAGTTAGACCCACAGCTGATGCACTGATGAAAGATCAGATCGACTAACGTACAGACATCTGCGCCTGCATCACCTGCAAGGATTGTGAAGCTTAAAAAAAAAAAAAAAAAAAAAAGACAGAGAGAGAGAGAGAAAGAAAAAGAACGGCGTTGTGCTCACTTGTGTCTCACCTGCAGCTGTCAGAGCCTGCTAGTTCTCTCTCTTCAGTCTGGTGTTTGGCTTAACTTTGTTAAAGAGTGTGCAGCATAGCTATGTGTTTTATAACGGCAAGAAAAAAAAATATCATCCTCTCAATCGCAGATGCATGTTTGTCGGTCTGATCTTCTATCACCCACTGCGCTGCATACAGCTACAGCTGTGGGTCTAATTTCAGCTTGTCACTTCTCTGTCCCTCCTCTCTCTCTCTCAGCCCGTTCTAACCCCAGCTGACAAAGTTAGGCTTCTGTATATTCAGGTTCATAAAGGTATCACTTGTGTCATAGTCAGACATGTTAACGTTAACTATCCGAGCAGTAAACACTGTGAACAGGTGAAACCTGCACAGCTGTGCACAGCTGTCCACAAGCGGCAGCGCGCAGTGATATGAATGGAGAGAAAATAGCGCCAGGCGATTTTGAGGTCTGACTTTTTTGAGGACAACAGTTTTGTGATGCAAATATATCACTCTTTCGAACGCATATTGTTTTGAGAAGCAAAACGCTTTATTTTCGTGACCCCAGACAACTAGCCGGACTACCTTCGTCAACACCAAAACCAGGCCGGAACTCCGCTCACAGGACGCAGTCGGGGGTAAGTCACTGTTGATGCGCTACACTGCTGATGAGGATGGCATACAGATTCATGTCAAAAGACCCGAACTATCCCTTTAAGGAAACTTATTACAACTTCTGGAGTTCAACAGATTGAAAGCTGGGAGTTCTCTTGGTTGTAATAGCATTGTACTCACCAAAGGGAGTACTGAAATGCAATAGCATCACTAAAAATGTTTCCAATGGAGCAACAAGCATGAGCAGTTGGGCATGGGAAAACATATTCGCATGAAGGCAAAAGAAAAGAAGGGGTACGGTAATATTATAACTGATTATAATATAACTGTGCTGATGGTGTCTTGGTGCTAAATTCAACATGTATTGCATTAGTAATTAGCAACATAACAACATGATTAACATAATATGATGTTTATAAACAGGTGTCTGACAGGCCATGAGCCAAGCAAGTCAACATGAAGAAGATCAAATTTCAGCAGAGGTGGGGGGGGGGGGGGGGGGGGGGGGGGGGGGCAAAGCTGCATATGCTGTGTTTATTTGCTGTAAAGCTCATGTGTTTTTTGGGGTGAGACATGGCAGTTAGTCTTCAAAGAAAACTTAACCTCTTTATTTCACTACTAACCCCAAATAAAGTGTCAGCTGGCTGGAGTGAGACCACCAGGCAGATGAAAGTTTCTGGAAAATGACCATTGCCAATAACAAGCTTGGCTACTTGCATTTCCAGTAAATATCGCAATATAAAACATGTGTTTTCTATTAATAGATTACAAAGATGGGAAGACAGCAGATAGGCTCCTCATCTGTCTTTTAAGTAGATACGTCTCCAGTCTGATCTTGATTGCACAACTAATAGCTACATCTTTTGTTTACATGACATAACAGAAGTGCATATGTAATGGATTCAGTGTGGCCAGATGTTATGCAATGTGACAACGTATTGCCACTCCCATCTCAACACAGATCACAGCTTTTTCAGTGGACTTTTGACATCTACATATGACACACTAAGTATCCTGGGTGCATCTGTTGTACTGTTGGACATTCTGGGACACCTATTATATGCATTGTTTTGTTTCAAAATACATTTCCATTTTTACAGGAAATGTACAGTTTCTGTTCATTAGATGCATACAGACTTTTTCAAAATAAACTTACAACATCGGTAAAACAATTTCCTTGTGCAATAAAAGCATGTGGTGAGGTTTAGGAAAATACATCATGGTTTGGCTCTGTATTCATTTGGGAAGAGAACACTGGGCTCTATCCCACCTGCCCTATAGGGACCTTCCAGCTACTTAAAGGGATAGTTTGACATTTTGGAAAATTCGCCTATTGCTGTAATCCCTATAGTCATATGGGTAGGTACATTACCTTTAATTATCAGTGCCTGTTGTTCTGAGATCGGTGGAGCAGAGCTGCCTGCTGCATAGCACACAAATTGGAGGTGAACAGTACCGCCCCCTCTCTCCCTCAAAACTAATCAAATACACCATCAAATGACTCCAAAACGCTCTTATGGACAACTTGTAGCTTTCATATTCACCACGCTATGAAATAATAAGGTAATATTACGAGCAGAGTTGTTTTGAAGCCAAATGCACAACTACATTCCAGACATACAGTACGTGCTGGGCAGAGTGATTTCAAACAGCGTATGTTTAGTGCAGTTAGTTTAGTACGCCTCAAAATAATCACCGGAACACAGGGAGAACATGCTAACTCCACGCTCATAAATCACCACAACTCCTGAGGGAACAACAACATAAAAGGTTCCCTAGCAGTCTGTTTATTCCTAACAATGAGAAGTAATGCCAGTCACTTCACTATATGCTCTGGGCAAGCACGTATCCATAACATAACCACACCAACATTTGCATTTTAGCCTTATTTACCATGCTTGGGTTGTAGGCTAATGTTACTAAACATGGAGGTGCCATTACAGCAGAGAGATTGCTGAGCAAATTACACAACGATCACTTACCACGTCTGCTGGTTTTGTGATGCTGACAGATGGTATGGCAGTATCTTTCAAGAAAAGCGTTTGAACCATTCCTGAGCTTCTGCACTCCGTCTTTTCACTGTAGTCCTCCAGTAAAAAATGGTTGGAGCAAACAAACATTTTCCGGACCATTTCCACAGGCGTGTTGGGGTCGACGTCCAGCACAAATAGCCATTGTTTCATCCTGTCCGTATTTTTGGTTGGTACTACGTGAAAGTCCATGTCCTCAGCTTGTTACTGCAACCTTTTACAATACATGTGTAAACCATGATTTACAACAACACTCTGTAAACTTTTCTCAAACTTTCTGGTGTGTCCAGCTGACGATACCACAAATGCAAGGCTGCAAGCACTTTCAGCACTGTCTCAGGTGCGCACTGTGTCACTCCACCCAGTGGTTTACTCAAGAAAGTAGTTCCGAGTATTTGCTTCATGTGTCGTAATGTTACTTAATTATACATTATTATTTCATAGCGTGGGGAATGCATAAGCCATGTGTTGTCCACTAGAGCATTTTGGAGTCATTTGATGGTGTATTTGATTAGTTTTGAGGGAGAGAGGGGGCTGTACCGTTCACCTCCATTTTGTGCGCTGAGCAGCGGGCAGCTCTGCCCCACCGATCTCAGAACAGCAGGCACTGACAATTAAAGGTAATGTACCTACTCATTATAGGGATTAAGGCAATAGGCGAATTTGCCAAAATGTTGAACTATCCCTTTAAATTACATTTCCCAGCAGCAATTCAAACTGACACTATCAGCAGCGTTATAAACTGACACCACCCGGCAATATATTATTCCGCCATGAAAGGCTAGTTGACTATTCTCATCAGTGTCTGATGCGGAAATCACTGCGAAGCGGCAGTATTTGACGACTTTGGAATGAGAACAGGTTTGATGCGACAGTTCGGTGGAGATAGTCAGATGCTTGCTTACTGTTGGCACACGGCATCATTATGTCTTGCACCAGAGCGGCTGCTGACTCAAGAACGACA
Organism: Epinephelus cyanopodus; assembly: GCA_026686955.1. Taxonomy (NCBI): domain Eukaryota; kingdom Metazoa; phylum Chordata; class Actinopteri; order Perciformes; family Serranidae; genus Epinephelus; species Epinephelus cyanopodus. The sequence goes on from CM048936.1 coordinate 551,760, forward strand.
ACTACATGTCTGGTGCAGTGTTTGGCTTAAAGTTAAATCAGTATTTACACTGGCCCAACTGTAATGCACATAGTGGATAATTACAGATAATACACATGTGCTTACTGTTGGGTTTACCTCCAAAAAAAGCCGTAGCTACATAATCTAGTGAAACTCCTGAATTGCTTTCAACCTTTTTGATATTGTGATGCTTGTTTGGATCTTTTTGGACATTTTTACAATGATGTATCTGCATTCCAAGATCTCTGCAATTACTTTACTACAAAAACTAAAACACAAGTTGTAATAAAGAAGTCTTTCACCAGGTGTAGCACCCCACTACCTTTTTTGTTGAATATTTGCAAGTGATGCAAGCTAGATGGTTTCTTAAGGTATTTTGTCAGGTGTCTTGTAGTATTTTGCCAGTGTTGATCTGATTGTTCGGCTGACAGGATGTCATTTAACTAGACCCCAAGATGTGATTTATAGTTTAGAACACATAAAGAGCCCTTTTTTTATAGAATATACCAAGCAACCACTTCCTCTAATATTGTAATCGTGTATTTTTTTTTTTTTAGTGTTTGTTTTTAGAACTTTTTTTTTTTTTAAAAAGCTGGTCAAAAAGGATGAACCTATATTGTGGTTATGGACACTTTTTCCACCAATTTGTTAATATGGGTGTCTTTTTACATTAATCTTGTCTTTTACTGTTTTAATAGGAACCGTTAACAGAGGGTTTCGGTCTGGATATCATCGGATAATTTGTAATTCTGTCGTCATTCAAAAACCAAAAACGGTAAATCTGTTATTTGATTCAAAACGAAAAAACAAGAGTACCCAAGAAAAACGTTTTTGGTGTCAGAATCAAATAACGAAAAACCAATCAAAACCAGCCCATTTTTGGTTTTTGTAGATTCGTTTTACCGTTATTCCTTTTTGGATTGAATATTGAATAGATTGAATTGAATAGATTGAATATTGAACAGGTCTGTGGACATTCAGACCTATATACACACACATATATATATATATATATATATATATATATATATATATATAATGTATACATACATACATACATATGTATGTATGTATATATATATATATATATATATATGTGTGTGATTCTACCCTCTTGGATTTATTTTGACGTTTTTATACTTCACTTCCGCTTCCTGTCTGCCCACCGCGCTACTGTCTGTCCCAAATGAGAAATGAAAAAAGGAATCTGCAAAACCCAAAACTGGTTTTCTGGTTTTTCGTTTGGAAACAAAAAAAGAATAGATCACTTGAATCCGTGTATCATTCGTTCATTCCATTTTCAATTTAAAATCAACGGTTCAAAAAACGGTTTGATTGACAGGGATTTAAGCTGTTATTACTTTCATTTTGACAATCTAACCTGTGACAACACATTAGCTAAGGTTGTAAGGACTGTAACTGTTGGTAGCTGTTGTTGATTTTGTTTAAATATGTTGAACTGTAATTTTATGAGTTATTGTTTGTCGGACGATTGAGTCAAGCTTCATTGTAAATATAGTTAAGATACACTGTAGGCCTAGGTAGCACATGTGAGCAGTTGAGATACAGCGTCCAACTGAAACTGTTTGAGAATTAGCAGTACTGTTATATTTTCTGCCGGACCTGTACGGTATACTAACTCGTTACACAGTCTTAATTTCATAAGGACATTTATACTATGATATTTAAACTAACCATTTGTATTATGAAACATAAAATTTAACTTTTAGCTTCTGAAGTATTTATTTAGACAGCTCTGATAGAGCTCAGGGTTTATCAGGAGGACGCTGCTTTGCTCCAAACAATTTCACTGTATGAACCTGAACTGTGTGTGACCTTTTGGATGTGAACACAGAACATTAATTAACATTAGATCTTGATACATTAGATCCAGATAGGCTAATTAATGAAGTTAGGCTGCTGTGTTTCATGCGTAAATGCGCACAGTGGGGAGACGCACTCATCGTTTCTACTACGGTTGCATCTCTGCAGGTATTTAATAAACTCAAATATCTTTTGGGGAGGGGTTGTTTAATAGTCAGCACTCCACACCTCCAACTGAAATCATGATCGGTTTTAGAATTGAACATAACAGTAACAAAATGAAAATCCCATCTCTCTCCTGTTTTGTAAGCAAGATGTCCTAAACTGGGATTATTATGTGCATAAATCTCCAACATGCTAACTGAGATGGCTCTTTACAAACAAAATATAATTTTGTTTTTAATGTAAAATATCCAAGAACTTTTATTTTGAAGAGTACAGTGAAGGGAAGCACACTTGCCAATCAGAGGGCCCGCCCACCAATGAAACGAAACATGGAGTGGTAAATTTGTTTTGGGTTTTAGCACAGAAAACAAGGAATTGAGCTGAATTTCCGTTTTTTCTTTTTTTTTTTTTTACCAAAAACGAAAAAACGGTTCGTTTTTTCGTTTTTGTTTTTTTACCCAAAAACGAAATAAAGACTCGTTTCTGGGACCAAGAAATTGAGCTGAATTTCTGTTTTTTAATTTTTTTGCCAAAACCAAAAAAACGAAAAAATGAACCGTTTTTTTGTTTTTTGTTTTTTTCTCCCAAAAATGAAAAAACGAAATAAAGACTTGTTTCTTTGTTTCTGATTATGTCAGTTATTCCCAGAAAACAAACGGTTAAAAGGTACCTTGGTCGAGTAACATCTGTATGTGAAATGGTTAACAAAGGACGACACAGGCTATTTCCATATATGTAATTAATTAGGCTATTATTTGTGTAATTACGAGATCTTTTCTTGTAATTACGAGATAAGGTGTCTACTTTTTTTTTTGTCAAAAATAAGAAAAACAAACCGTTTTTTTGTATTTTTGAGTTTGATTATTAAACGAATAATGAAAAAACAAACCGTTTTTTTGTTTTTTGATTTTTGATTATAAATTGAAAATGGAATGAACGAATGATGCACGGATTCACCTGATTTCGTTTTTGGTTTAGAATGAAAAAATGAAAAAAAAAAACACTTGACTTCCGGTTTCAAACGCAAAAACGAATTGGCTGAATGTCCGCAGACCAATATTCAATCCAAAAAAGGAAAAACGGTAAAACGAATCTGCAAAAACCAAAACGGGCGAGGTTTGATTGGTTTTTCGTTATTTGATTCTGACACCAAAAAAGTTTTTCTTGGGTACTCTTGTTTTTTTGTTTTGAATCAAATAACAGATTTACTGTTTTTGGTTTTTGAATTACAAATGAATTACGAATTATCCTATGATACCCGGACCGGTTTAATCCATGTATCATTCATTCATTCCATTTTCAATTTAAAATCAAAAAATGAAAAAACGGTTTGTTTTCTCATTATTCGTTTAATAATCAAATTCAAAAAGACAAAAAAACGGTTTGTTTTTCTTATTTTTGATATTATGCTCACATCAAAAATAGCAAATAGAAAAATGGGTCATGATTAAAATTTGATTTTGATTTTTCATTTGATCCAACTTGCGTGGCCCGGAGGCGCACTGCATTAACTGGATAAAAAAAAATTAGACACCTTATCTCGTAATTACGAGAAAAGATCTCGTAATCACACAATTAATAGCCTAACTAATTACATATGTGGAAATAGCCTGTGTTGTCCTGTGTTAACCATTTCACATACAGATGTTACTCATTTCAATGCCGCAGCCACAGTGAAGGGGGTGAAATAATTGATCCAGGAGTAGCTGCAGTGCACAACAACAACCAGCAGGTAGCACATGTGAGCAGTAGAGATACAGCGTCCAACTGAAACTGTTTGAGAATTAGCAGTACTGTTATATTTTGTGCCGGACCTGTACAGTATACTAACTCGTTACACAGTCTTAATTTTATAAAGGACATTTATACTATGGGTTACCAAACAGCGAGCTAAAGAAAACTTTTGAGGGGCTGAACTACATCTCGACCACAGCAGACATCTGGTCTGCCCACAACAGAAGCTTCATGGGGATAACATCTCACTGGATAAACCCCACCACTTTACAACGCCAGAAAGCTGTGTTAGCCTGTAAAAGGATAAAGGGTAGGCACACCTACGATGAGAACTGTTCACTCTTTGTATGGAGTGTCAACAAAAGTTACCTCCACAGTTACAGATAACGGCTCCAACTTTGTTAAAGCCTTTGCCATGTATCAACCGGAATCGTTCTCTGACGACGACGATGATGATCATGATGATGATGATGAAGAGGTTACCTTTACTGATGTTGCAGACGTTCTCAACACCGCTGCAGAGGAAGGGATTGTTTTACCTCCGCACCATTGATGTGCATCTCACACACTAAACTTAATTTCATGCAATGACGTAGACAAGTGGCTCGTTTCAAATCCTGGGACTAAGGCATTGTACAGAAGCTCTACCGCTAAATGCACAGCACTGTGGAATAAGACAAGCAGGTCCACATTGGCTGCAGAGGTAGTGAGCGACGTGGTCACCAAAAAGCTGCTTGTGCCATGCACTACAAGATGGAATTCATTTTATGATGCTGTGGCCAGAATTGTTGAAATACCTATGACTGACTTGAGTGCCATCTCTGATCGTTTACAGCTAAAATCTATTAGCGACAAGGAACTTCATTTTCTGAAGGAATATTGTGCCACAATGAAGCCACTCACAGTTTCTCTGGACATCCTGCAAGGAGAGGAGAACTGTTACTTTGGCACCCTCCTGCCCACTCTAGAAACATTAATGTCAAAGACCCTGGAGGTGAAAGACAGTCTGACTGTGGCAACGGGCCTACCTGAAGCCATAGTTCAGGTAAGAAACATTCATCACCACTTTTGTAATTAACTGGTTTTCCCTCTTGATTGTACAGAAAGACTGCATTTAATCAGTGGACACACACCACTCATTATTTTAACTATAGAGTAGATGTCATTAATATTGTTATTTGAGAGAGCACTAATATAGCCAAAGAAATTGGTTGAAATGTGCAAAAAGTTATTTTCAATGTATTCTATTTAAGGGAATAATAAGTCTCGAACATACTGATAAACTGAATGATATTTATAAATTGTACTGCAGGGTGCAACAGAAATAAATAGCAATACTTTTTTGGCTAAATAAAGTTTTAGTTTTAGTTTAAGTTTTAGTTTAAATGATTCATAATAACTATAGTTCAATATCACCTGGTGGTGTGCTGCTTTCATGGAAATGTACACAAAATAAATAAATAAATAAATAAAAGGGAATCTCACTTATTCTAATGTCTGTGTCACTGTGTGTGTGTGTGTTTTACAGGCTATCAAAAGACGATTTGCATCCGTCTCGGAAAGCAACGATGCGATGCTGGCAGCTGTCACTCTTCCCAAGTTCAAGTTGCGGTGGGTGAGAGACCAAATGAAGAAAGAGATGATCAAGGGAATCCTGGTAGCAGATTGTCACAAGTTTGTCCCTGGCCCTGAGCAGCAACCAGCCAGGAATCCTGTGTCTCCGATACCTCCACCAGACTCAGGCTCCTCCAAAGACAAAGAGCAGGACTTCTTTTCCTTTGAGGACGACGATGAAAACTTTGCCACTGTGGAGACTGAGGTAATGTCCTACTTGAAAACCGCCAAAACAGGCATGGATATTCTCAAACAATTTCCCACAATAAAGGAAATTTGTCTGAAGCAAAATGCAGCTACCCCACCCAGTGCACCTGTTGAGAGACTCTTCAGTCTGGGAAGCCTGGTACTGTCTCCAAAGAGGAACAGGCTTTCTGACCAAAGGTTTGAGAAGCTGCTTCTCATGAGGTACAACCACTGGTTCGAAGGCTAAACCTCCACTCAAACATTAATCAGGTCTTTGCCAATAAGCACCTTTTTTACTTACCTCTTTTACTTTTTCACTTATTTTATGGTTGCTGCCTGGACTTCATAGTTGAACTTAAGGAAAAACGTTGTGACTTTATTTTTATTTTTATATATATATACTTATTTTGATGGACTATACACAACAGCAGTTGCCTACCTCATACATATTTCGTGCTGAAAGCACTTTAATTTTTGCACTTTGATTCTGAATAATATATTCAGCTTGCATTTATGGTTATCTATACCAGCAGTTACTTGGTGCTGAGTGAATGTTCATTTTTCCAACTTGATTCTGAATAATATATTCCAATTGTATGCAGTTATTTGTTTCAGAATGCATTGAGGAAAATAAGATAATTTTTTTTGTGTTTATGTTGTTTGCTAGATTAGAGACATGAAGGAACAATAGTTATGTTGCTGCTGATCTGATGAAGCCATCATTTTATTTCAGAATTACTTGAGAAAAAAAGGTTTTTTGGTTAGGCTATGTTGTGTGCCTTCCTTGAGTGAAGCCAGGTTTACAGCTATGTTGTGATATGTTGTTATAATTAATGCTGTTTGTTACTTATGTTGCAGCTATTTTCTGTATTAATTATGGCACAACTCTGACCTCTAAAGGGCAATTCTAACCTGTAAAGGGCAGCAAGTTTGCAGGCAACTACCTACTAAGTAGTATTGTCAGTTTGTCAGTTTGTCCTGGCCTGAAATAAATTGGCACTTTGAAACATATCTTTGTTGTTTGTATTTGTATATAGACCACATTGCTTAGCAGAGTTCAGTGATGCAAATGCATGTCAGGTTCAACAGATTGTATTATTCTCCAATGCAATAACATTTCTGAAATGAAGGCTATAAGGGCATTAATGGAAGCCTTTTTTTTAAAGTAACTAAATAGTTACTTTTCACAGTAACGCATTACTTTTTGGTGTAAGTAACTGAGTTAGTAACTGAGTTACTTTTGAAATGAAGTAACTAGTAACGGTAACTAGTTACTGGTTTTCAGTAACTAGCACAACACTGCAGAGGGCCTTGTTGGGTCAGACCTCTGTGATAGATAGAAAGATATATTAAGAGAGAGCTGTTATGCAAGCGTGTTTGTGTCCTACCTGTGTGGGACTGTAGAGCTCCTGCAGGGCATTGCGGGACCCTTTCCTACAGCAGCCGTCCACCACAAAGGGGTTCCTCCGCATGACTGCAAAACAAAAGGAGACACAACTAAGAACTTTCATTCAAATCAATAAACCCAATCCAAACCCCCATTTCCACATTTACATCAACAATATTAGTTATTTTTTGACCATTCTCGGAACCCATCGGTTGTATTCAGCGACTTCCGGCAGACGGCGATACAGCCTGTGGGAGCAGACCCCCGATTTTTTGGCATTCCGGTGTGATTTGGGCAGAGGAGGCGAATTTCCGTTTCCGACTTCTGTTTATATATAAATAAATATGCTGAACCATTGCGATAGATGGTTTGCAGTGACGCCAATTATGTTTTGACTCGTTAGTTCACCACACGGAACGTTTAACCTGGCAACAACTGCAGCCGGCTCAAACGTGATTGGTCAATATCATGCGTCATCTCATGTTCATGGCATGCTGTCGGCTAGTCTGTTTTGAACATCTTTACCACCAACAGAAATAAACAAAGTCAATCCAACAGTGTGATAAGTACGTGCCGTCAGATTTATATTAATGGAAAGCACATTAATGGACTAGCCGACAGCATGCCATGAACGTGAGATGACGTTTCACGGCCAAATCAAATAACCAATCGGAGGAGAGCCCTTCTAGCCAATCAGAGGCAGAAAAGGCGGTACCTTCCCCTACCATCCTACGAAAAAAAACCATCGCCCCGAGGACACCATCGGGATGAAAAGACTAAATTAAATTAATGTTGTTAACAACGAATCCATGTTAAAATCAGCAGGAGGAAAGCTAGTTGACATTAGCTATTAGCAGCGGTGGCTGCAACTACGATCATGATGCATTCAAGCTCTATTCAGTACAAATGAGTATAAAGCAAAAGTAAATATAACGTTCTCATGATGTGTTTAATGTAATCTTGTAAATGTAAGACTTGGTGAGAAACTTGAATAAATACAGCTGTTTGAAGGGGAAATGTGTTGTCTTAAAAGCAATATAAAATACATATTAGAGTGTTAATTATGATCTATTATCAATCAATCAATCAATCAATCAATTTTATGTAGAAAGCCCAATATCACAAATCACAATTTGCCTCACAGGGCTTTACAGCATATTAAAGATCCATTAAATGCTTTTATAGCTGTTATTTTAATTTAAAAAAATTTTTTTTTTCATGTAAAAGGTTATTTTAAGGTTATTTCATAAATGTATATGAATTTGAGCCCATTTAGAGGTTGTGTCTTGAAGGGTTAAATTACAATTTCACAATCGGTGCAATATTTAATGTATTAAAATTGCACCATAAAATTAAAAAAATACAAAAATCTGAAATGTTTTTTCATAGAATGTGTCAAAAGATTCAAGATCTAATTATTTCTCCATGAGCAATTTAAAGTATGTACATTTTTTAGTTTTTGAGATATGCTCATTTTTATGAGCAGAGTACAGCAGAGCTGCTTTGATGGTTTCATCTGCAGTAGGAATGTTTCCCTAGTGCCTACACTAGTACTTTTTGGTATTTCACATCCCTATAATCTGTGCAGCCTAAAAGCTAATAGGTTAATAAAATCAATAAACCATAATGAAATAATGAAACTACAACAGACATTTCTGTCGACCTGCTTGTTTGATGCCATCGCATGTTTTCAGTGTTTTATGGACAACTTATAGTGTAATATATAATAAAGTCTGAGCTTTCTGTTGCAAAAAGAATGAAAGCTCAGGCTCTTATAGTTTTTTTTTACTTTAGATTGATCAAGATCATGAAAACAGCAACAATCTGTGGCCATAGCAGGAGGTCCATCATTGAAGTGTTAAACTTTCATTTGTGAATGGAAGACTGTTTAATCTTCCAAAAGGTACACAGTCACACTTCAAATGAGCAAAACTGTTGAGGAGTTGTAATTTTCGGACATAACATTATATTGATATATGGACAAAGATACCTATGGTGTCCCACCATAGTGGACATTGGTTTTGATTTGGCATTGGTTTTGATTTGGCTTTTGCTCCCTTTCTGCTTAATCAATTTCATTTCAGTTATTTTAATGAGCTTGCAGGTGAACGGCTGCACTGTTCACCTGCCAACTCTGTTTGATAAGGGTTTGTTGCTAAAAAGCTTAAGAAGATTTTTTGTCATGTTTTTCTAATGGTGGAGGGATCAGAAGAGTCGCTCCTTCACTGGGCTGTATTCCTGTGACTGATGCAAGAGTAAGATCTAACTACTCTTTGTTTTGCTGTGGACCCCCTGGACTCATCCTCAAGGATGCCACTTTGGAAACAATCACTTTAAACAACCAACTGCTGTGAGAAAGAGGCTGAGAGCTACAGGGAAAAATAATGAGAGCAGTGACTATATGCCAAGGGCGAAGCCACAGTTCAGCATTTGTTTGGCTGGATCTCAGCTCTTTACACAACTCGATACAGAGCGGTAGCTGCTGGCAGCAGCTCAGTGTAAGCAGCCAGCGTAACACTCCGTCCCTGCCAACACACTCTCTCCAATTACTGTGCACGGAAGAGTGCTGAGGGACGAATCAGGATCGACAGGCAAGAAAATGAACCACTAACAAGAAAGCCAAGCATTTAATGGCAGTTTATTCCACACATGATCTGCCTCATGTTCATCAATCAATCAATCAATTTATTTAAAGTGCAAAATCACCATGGTACATGGTCTCAATACACTTAACAATAAATACAGTAAGATCAAGTACAATAAAAACATACAATAAAACAATACAAAAGCACCAAAGGGCAATAAAAAGACAGTTAAGAATTAGATTGAACTAAAATGTTGGGTAAAAAGGTAGGTTTTAAGACGGGACTTAAAATTTTCAATAGATGAAGCTCCTTTGATTTCAAGTGGAAGGCCATTCCATAAAAAAGGAGCACGGTAAGAGAAGGCCCTGCCACCAGCTGACTTTTTATTAATCGATGGAATGACAAGGAGGTTTGAACTAAGAGAGCGAAGAGGACGTGACGGAAAGTAGGGAGTAAGCAATTCACTTAGATAAGATGGTGCAAGTCCATTCAAAGCCTTATAAGTTAAGAGAAGGACTTTAAAATCAGCTCTAGCCTGAATGGGCAGCCAATGTAATGATGCCAAGACAGGAGTTAGGTGGCAGAATCTGCTTTTCCTTGTTAAAAGGCGAGCAGCTGAGTTTTGCACGAGCTGAAGACTCCTCGTTGTACTGCTGGGGAGGCCAGAAAAAAGGGCATTACAAAAATCTAACCGGGAAGACACAAGGGCATGGAGAACCACCTCAGCGCTGCGCAAGGATAGGGCAGAGCGGATTTTTGCAATATTGCGTAAGTGAAAAAAAGCTGTCTTAGTGATTTCCTTTATGTGAGGCTGAAAAGTCAGGGTCGAATCAAAAATAACACCAAGGTTTCTAATGTGGAAGCTTTCAGGGATCAGACAACCATCAATATTAAGACACAGACTCTCGGATAAGTACTTATAGTTATTGGGTTTAATCACCAGCAAGTCAGTCTTAGCAGTATTAAGCATAAGAAGGTTAGTACTCATCCAGACCTTGATTCGACTGACACATACTTCAAGATTTTGTATTTGAGAGAGGTCACTAGGCTGCAGAGGGATATATAGCTGCGTGTCATCAGCATAGAAATGGAACTTTATGCCATATTCTGCAATAATCCTACCCAATGGGGTATTTACATGGCATGTAAATATTAAACAACAGAGGGCCCAGGACGGACCCCTGGGGCACACCAGAGATAACTGTAGAGCAATCTGATAAAGAGTTCTTAAAACTAACACATTGGGTTCTACAAGATAAGTAGGACTGGAACCATGAGAGTGCCAGCCCTTGAATACCAACACAATGCTCCAGTCGGTGTAGAAGCACACAGTGATCTATTGTGTCAAACGCAGAACTTATATCCATTATTAATAGTAAAGACGCTGATCCAGAGTCAGCGGTGACAAGTAGGTCATTAACTACTCTAGTAAGAGCAGTTTCAGTAGAGTGACAGGAGCGGAAACCAGATTGGAAGTTGTCAAAAAGATTATTGGCAGAAAGGTGGGCAATCAGTTGATCAGCAATGATTCTCTCAAGTATTGGAAAAGAAGGGGAGAGTGGAGACAGGACGGTAATTAGCAAGAACCAGTGGGTCACTATTGGGTTTCTTAAGGAGTGGTTTAATGATAGCGGATTTATAGTTCAAGGGGACAGACCCCTCAGAGAGGGAAGTGTTCAAGATGGTACGTAGGGGGCCACTCAGTACAGGAAAAAAGTTTCTTAAGGAGATCAGAAGGGATAGGATCTAATGAACATGTGGTAGACTTTGTGGTGGCAACCAGAGAGGCCAAGGCCTCCATAGAGATCGGTTGAAACTGTGAGAGTGAACTACAAGACCTGGGCGGCGACCACTGGTCGGTCGTGTTGCTAGGAATCTGCTGGCTGATGATCTTGTTCCTTATTAAGGAAGTTTTATCGGTAAAAAACTCTAAAAAATCATTAGCTGTCAAAGAAGAGCTTGGAGCAGGTGACAGGTGTGTGAGCCTGGCCACAGTATTAAAAAGGACCCGATGATTGTTCTTATTGGTTTCAATCAGATTGAAGAAATAAGATGATCTGGCAGCAGAGAGAGCACGTTTGTAACGTTTGAAACTGAGAGTCCAGGCGAGACAAGTGGACTCCGATTTACTGGCGCGCCATTTGCTCTCGAGCCTGCAGCAAGCTCGTTTCAATGAACGAGTAAGGTCGGAGAACCAAGGCACAGATTTAGCTCGAGAGCCACTACTGGTTCTAAGAGGAGCAAAGAACTCGAGTGATTCTAACAGTGCACTGTTTAGATTATTTGCAAGGCTGTTGACAGACAAAGCTGTGTTGGAAAATGGCATAAGTTTATTGGGCAAATGATCCGCTAAGAGAAACTTGACATGGTCATTAATGTAACGAAAAGAGTGGGGGCTAGGTTCAGAGCGAGTACTCTGTGCATGCAGAAGGAGGTTAAACAAGACACAAGAGTGATCTGAAAGTGGAATCTGAAGAATAGATGGGAGACCAGCAGTAATATCTTTTGTAAAAACAAGATCCAAAGTATTTCCATGATTATGAGTGGGACCAGTGACATGTTGGATAAAGTTGAGACTGGAAAGAAGATCCAGAAATTCAGTTGCTTTGACGTCTAAAATATCATTAACATGAAAATTTAGGTCACCAAGCAGGACTATTTTATCATATTTTATCAAAACAGATGATAAAAACTCAGAAAACTCAGTTAAAAAGGTAGGATTATACTGAGGTGGTCTATAAACGAGTAATGCCAGGATATGTTGACGGGTTCCAATAAGCATGGCCAGGTACTCAAAGGATGTGAAGTTCCCAAGTGAACATACTGTACAGGTAAACTGATTAGAGAAGATAACCGCAAGTCCTCCACCCATTTTGTCTTGCCTAGCAGAGAATAAGAAGCTATAGTCAGGAGGAGATGCCTCAATAAGAACAGTACTGGCAGTGAGAAAAAAGAAATGTAAACAATGGTGAGTAATAAAATCATTAACATAAAATGTCTTGCTGGAGAGTGACCTAATGTTAAGTAAAGCACAGCTGAGGTCGACTGGGGAAGGAGCTGGAGGGACAGGATCTGTTTTTATGTTAATTAGGTTAGATGTGACCCTCCTATGAGTGCTGGGGCGATTAAGATTCCTGGAATCGAGGATACTGCTATTTGGATAGTGAGAGCATTTTGACAGGATACAGCGCCTGTCAGTAATTCTAATAGGAATATAAAAGTAAACAGGAGTTGAAATTGACTTAGGAGAAGAGGTTTGAGGATAGGCTACAGGTTTTGCAGCTGTGGAAGAATTAAGCAGAGTAAGGGGGACAGAAGTGGAGGCAGTGCCAACAGCAATGACAGCAGGACCCGCACTGTCAGAGACAGTGTTGAGACAGGAAAACAAAGTGCACAGGGCAGGGTCTTGCTGGAAAAAACATCATTTCAGGCTAAAAGCAATGAAGTTAATAAAATTGCTTGATAATTGTTCAGTCCCTTTCGTGTTCGGATGTAAACCATCAGTTTTGTAGAGGTCACGTTCAGTCCAAAAGTAATCAAAATTGCTAATAAAACCAAGGCCTGTTGCAGTGGTGAAGTTCTGCATCCACGTGTGCAAACTAAAAAGTCGACTAAAACGCTCAGAACTTTTGAGCAGTGTGGGAATGGGGCCAGAGAGAACGCACCTTTTCCCCAAGGCTTTCAACAGTGAAAATCAGGGACTCAAGATCATGATAGAGTTTGGAGGAGTGTCTGGACATGACATCATTTGTGCTGGTGTGTAACAGAACAGTGTGGACGGACAGATGGAGATCAATGAGGACTGGTATCAGTTCAATGAAGTCAGTAGTTTTCCCACCAGAGAGACAATAAGTGATGGAGCCTGGAAGCTGGACATTTCTGATGATAGAATCACCAATTATAAGAATTTCAGGAGGTTGATTCTTGCAGCCATTGTCATAGACCGACAATTTAGGGGAGAGAGAGAGATGGGAAATGCCAGGGATAACTGTAGCAGTAGAAGAGGGATTTGAGTCGCCTGCACAGATGACGTCATCATTGCCCGACGAGGGGATCAGATCCACGTCCGGCCGGGGAAACGAGGACTGTAGGGCAGGGAGAGGCCAGTTCTCCGAAACGGACACCGAAGAGGGAGATGAACACCTTGGACGTTTACCCTGGGACATTCGTGGGCTAGATGGAGGAGTGCGATGCTTTCTGTGACGGGAGTTTGGCAGGGCTGTCTGCTCCAGAGCGGTGGTGCGGGAGGATGTAGCCGGCAGCTCAGCTAGCTTCGCCAGTGGAGAGAAGAAGTTGGACAACGGGATGGGGTTGTCATCATCTACTTCGATGTTAGGGGAGAACAAGGGGAGAGAGACCCATCTCCCCTTCCTGACTACGTTCGCCCAAGAATGAGAGGGAGCATCGGACGAGCGATGGACAGTGTTGGCCGAGCTAGGATCATGCTGCTGCAGCGCTTCCACCCGGGCAAGGAGCAAGGATTGCCGCTGGAGGACATCATCCAGGAGGTTCTCAATGGAGCGTAGCTCAGACTTCAAACTGGACAGCTCATCACGGTCCGCCGAGGTGAGTGGGAACATTCTCGGAGAGAGAAAAAACAACCACTAGTACACAGATTTTATGTGTAGAAGACAGTAACGTAATATCACGTTAAGCTAGGAACACCCGGCCAGTGTAAGTCAGGTGGACAGAGTAGTGACTTACACGCCTGGCCTCCGTCCAGGAGCCCACAACGGTGATATGGCAGCTACAATCCAGGAAAAAGGCAGAAGACTCACCGCCAAGGGCCCAGGAAAGGGCCCGCTGCTCGTGAAAGCTTCACCAAGAGATAGGGTAAGGAGCTCGGACATCCAGAGGGAGCTCACACGGTGCGTGGCATATGGCGGCGTCAGGGGGACTAGTCAAAACGCTCGGTGCAAAATGGTGTTGACAGCATGTGGCGCTGTCTTTCAATGTCATAGCAGTTTGTTTGGATGAACATGTGTTACTGCCATCAAGAGAGAGGGACCCAACTGCAGACATGATGGCGGACATAGGCGCCGCCATATATCCAATCCATACCGGAAGTCCATACCGGAAGTTGGTCTGTGTGTGTATTATTATTCGCCAAAGAAGAAGAGGAAGAAGACAACGGAGAAGATGAAGAGAAGAATGCAATACACGCACGACTAAAAGAAATAGTGGTAAGGGAACGAGTCTTTTAATTATTAGAATTAGACAACTTTATTGTCATTGTACATTGTACAACGAAATTTTGTTCGGCACTAGCAGTACTAGCTAGTAGCTAGCACTAGCATAGAGTACCAAGCCGCTGCGTTTATACGCGCCGTCATCTTCAATATATTTTAACACGTGTGTTATGTTCTCTAAGATGCGATTCTACGTAATGTATCGAATCATTAGGGGGACGTCTATGTAGGGAATCTCGGCATGCACAAATTACTACCACCAGATGGTGGGTTTAGCTACATTTGTTGTGTAAAAACGAGGTATGATTGGTATTATCTTAACGTTGGCTGCTCAAGGTGTGTTGTGCTCCCTTTCATCAATGTCTGTGTAAACAGTGTTAATGTTGGTCAGAGACTATAACTGCCCTCGCTTGATGTGTTGGCTAATTTAGATGTGTAGTTTGCAGCGGGGTTAATATGTGTTCCTCTGCATTTTGGTGTGTTGTGGTGTAAAACATCTGTGCACACACTCACTGCACACAGGCCATTTTTTCCCCAATTTTTGGTTCGCCTGGTCTCCTTGGGTATTAATGCTTGTATAACCTCAACCCTGTACTGCTCAATCAAGTTATATACATCTTTTTTTCCGGAGATATTCTAAAAATAGTAACAAGAGTCGTCTCATGAGTGACCCCCGAGGGTTAACCGGGTCAGATAAATAAAATATACATAGCCCCGGGTGTTTGCAAAAAATACATTTGTATTATGTTTTAGTAATGCAGAGCACTAATACACATACACATGTGGATACATAAATAGCTGTAGTGCCTCCCCCACCATCAATCAATTTTATTTATAAAGCCCAATATCACAAATCACAATTTGCCTCACAGGGCTTTACAGCATACGACATCCCTCTGTCCTTTGGACCCCCACAGCAGATAAGGGAAAGTCCCTTAGATCGGTAAAATATGGTTGATGTTCAGTATGTTTTCCAGCTATCAATGTTGATTGACTTCTCCTTTTTTCAGAAATCACCCCTCTATTTTGAGTGACAAAGCCAGTCTGGGGCACACAACCCTTTCACCATCCAAGTTTGGGTGTCCTCTCTGCCCCAAATTTAAAATCAAAAATGAGAGCGCGATCCAGAGGCACCTGAAAAACCATACGGAAAATGCAGTTCATTTCCATGGTATGTTGATGAGAAATATCTGTTTGAGATCATATACCTCTACACGTAACAGTAATGTTTAATGATATTTGTTTGGGATAAAACAAGACAATTTAGGCTGCATCTTGGGATCTTGGGATTTGTGGAACAGTGGTTGACATTTTATACCATTTTCTTACATTTTATAGACCAAACAAATAAATTATTTTACTGTTTTTCCATTTTTTTTCTTTGTTTTTTTCTACTTTTGAGATTGATATGGATATCTGAAATAAAAACTTGTTCATAAAAAACAGAACTCCAAGTCTCCTTCTTTATGTTGCCAGTACAATCGTGTAATATTGTGTTTACATGTGTTCCTGAAATATAATAGAATACATATGACAATCTAATTATTACGTTCATTTAATAGTTAAATAGTTACAATTAACCATACTAATGTAAGAGTAAGTATGACATTTGTTGTCCATGGTTTTCAGCTGTTTTGAATGACCTGATAGTAATCTTGCATGTTGCAACTGAAGCCCAATAAATGAAAGCGTTCACCTTATTTAATCTTTGTTAAAAATTATTCCAACTAAAATTCATGTGTTTTCTGATTTTCTGCAATTTTTGTAGGTTTAACTTGTTGAGGTCAATGTTGTTCCAAACAAAACATGATTGCATTTGAAATAATTGTTGAAATAATTTTATTATTATTATTATTATTATTATTTATTTTAGAATATATATATATATATATATATACATATATATACATATATATATATATATATATATATACATACATATATATACATATATATATATATATATATATATATTATATATATATATATATATATATATATACATATATATATATATATATATATTTATATATATTATATATATGTATATATATATATATATATATATATGTATATATATATATATATATATATATATATATATATATATATATATATTAGTGCTGGCCAACGATTAAAATTTTTAATCTTAATTAATCATGATTTCTGTAATTAACTATGTGATTAATCTCAAAATCGTTTTTTTCTAAAATTTCAAGGAAAAAGTGAAACAAAACTGTATGCTAAGATGTAGGTAAAAAAAAGGAAAATATTTAGTAGCATCCACAGGCTTTTATTTAACAGAAAGTGCATCATCATATTTGCAGCCTCTACAAGGGCAATAAGTAACATTGTGTCTGGTCTAGACAGTCAGAACGTAGCCTGGAACCAAAAAGACAGAAGGTCTATGTGCCCCAGAGGGCAAGAGCGTTTTGGATGTTTTAGACAGTACTTAGACTTAGAAGTAGAACATAAGCAAGAACAAGCAATATCAAGTCAACAACAGTAGGCAAAAGAAATAACAGCTGGTCAGACCTAAGAAAAAAAAAGTACGTGGCGTAAGTAAGTGGCGTTACCTTTTCCATTTTTTTTAAAAACAGCAGCAGATAGGTTAGACTCAGACTCGTCAATTAAGTACTGCATTTTTCTTTTCTTTCTGGTTTGTTGTTTCAGAGCAGGAAGCGATGGAGTTTTTTCAGCTACGGAAAAATACATTTTTGCGTTATGCTTTAAAAATTTTAAATTTTAAATTTTAATTTAAATTTTAATTTGGCCACCATTAATATATATATATATATATTATATATATATATATATATATATATAATTTTTGGTTGCTTCAAAGTTTGTAAATGTATTGCTAAAATAAATAATATAAAAAAAGACTTTGAAACGGACTTCTGGGGGAAAAAACTACAAAAAACTGACTTCCGGTATGGACTTCCGGTATGTATGAAACTTCCGGTATGGACCAACAATTATAAATATATATATATATATATATATATATATATATGTGTGTGTATATACACATATATATATGTAAATTTTAAATTTTAATTTTTGTCCTGGCTCCATTCCTGTTTATATATATATATATATAAACAGGAATGGAGCCAGGACAGTCTCCTGTGGAGCCCCGTGCTGCTAATTAATGTCCCAGAAGCACAGTTCCCCAACCTGACATACTGTGCGCTTCCTCTCAGGTAATCTGTGATCCAGGAGATAAAGGAAGGATCATATGATTAATGCATAATGTCTGGGCAGTACAACCCTTACACTGTACCACCAATGATTTACAGTGCAGCCTAATCTGAAAGTGCTGTTTATTTGGTTGTGTAAATTCTCATTTTTTATTAATTCTCAGTTTATTTAATCTGAGAATTCAGTTTATTTAACTTTAGTTATTCTTCAGTCCTATTGTGAATGTGTGTGTGTATGTGTGTGTGTGTGTGTGTGTGGCCACCACCACACAAACATAATATTTACATTTGTATTCATAACGTTGATATTAAAGTTAAATCCATGAAACGTTAGCATTATAACTTAGTGATATTATTGTAGGCTTTTAACTAACTTATGAGTTTTACAGTAGCCAATAAAGTCGTGGCGAGACAATTAACTAGTCACTTATACCGTTATGATAAACATGTAACTGCACAACATGTATAAAATTGTGTTATGTGTAAACGTACGTGTTTTTTAAGCTTTTATTTTTGTTTTAGCTCGGTCATATTTCCGGGATCGAGCGGCGATTAACCAACTTCCGGTTGTGACTTCCGGCATGGATTGGATGTATGGCGGCGCCTTGTCGGCCATCTTGACTGCAGCAAGGTACTCTTGCATCAAGAGGGCTAATAATGAGACTGATGCACATTCACACTGGATACATTGCTATTCAGTACATCTCCATTTGTTAAACTTATCAGTGAAGTGCATGATTAGTTCAGTTTAGTATATTTGTTTATTTGAAAAGGGACAATATACATTAATTAACATTTTAACAAAAATGTGAATGCACCCGGAATAGCTGAGAGGCTAATTTTCATCAGTAGTCTCTTTGCCAGTTGTTAAAGGCATCAATAAAATACAACATCCAATATAAATAAAATATAACCCACACACATACTGTTGAGTGACAATAACCCTCAATTGCATGATGCTCCTATAGAATAGTGAGGCAAACATCAATGTTAGAATAGAATAGAATAGAATAGAATAGAATAGTCTTTATTGTCATTGTACAAGTACAACGAAATTGAAAGTGCAGTCTCTTAAAGTGCATACTTATAAATAAGAACATTAGAAACTCAATACAAACATAAAAAACGCAATAAGAACATTAACATACGACATACACACCAGCATTCCCATTCAATTCACATCTGCAGCATTTCACGATTCATAATTATTATTATTGCACAGTTGTAGAATGTCATGATCCTGCTTTATTAATTGAGGTTATGGCTTTTGCATAAAAACTGTTTTTTAGTCTGTTTGTCTTTGATTTTAGTGACCTGAAACGTCTGCCCGAGGGCAGCAGTTCAAAGTGCGAGTGTCCTGGGTGAGATGAGTCCCTGAGAATGTTGTTAGCCCTCCTGAGGCAGCGGGAACTGTACAGATCTTCCAGGGTGGGGAGAGGGCAACCAATGATTTTTTGGGCCATGTTGACAACCCCTGGAGCATTTTCCTTTCTGCTACTGTGCAGCTGGCGAACCACACACACATGCAGTAGGTTAAGATGCTCTCTATGGAGCAACGATAGAAGGACACCAGCAGTTCTGAGTGAGGTGGTTTTTCCTGAGTACTTCAGGAAGTACAGTCTCTGTTGTGCCTTCTTGATGATGGTCATGGTGTTTATGCGCCAGGTTAAGTCTCCTCAATGTGGACGCCCAGAACCTAAAATGTGTCACCCTCTCCACCTGCTCCCCCCGGATGAACAGGGGCCGAATGTCCATTTTACCTTTCCTCCTAAAGTCGATGACCAGCTCCTTGGTCTTGGTGGTGTTCAGGGCAGGTTGTTGTCAGAGCACCACACTAACAACTGCTCCACCTCGTCCGGTAGGCGGACTCATCCCCCCAGAGATGAGCCCACGATGGTGGTATCATCAGCGAACTTGATTATAGCGTTGCTGGAGTGTGCGGGGGTGCAGTCGTGCGGGTAGAGGGTGTAAAGTAGTGGGCTCAGCACGCAACCCTGAGGAGAGCCGATGTTCAGGCTGAGGGCTGGGGAGATGTGGGGGCCTATTTTCACCCTCTGGGAGCGGTCAGACAGGAAGTCTTTGATCCAAAGGCAGATGGAGTCGGATATTCCCAGGTCTGACAGTTTGGTCACCAGTCTGTTGGGGAGGATGGTATTGAACGCCGAGCTGAAGTCCACGAAGAGCAGCCGTGCGTAGTTCCCCTGCGCTCCAGGTGGGACAGAGCAACATGGAGAGCTGTGGCGATAGCGTCTTCTGTGGACTGTTGGTTCTGTAGGCGAACTGGTGAGGGTCAATCCTGGGTGGGAGATTTGAAATTATGTGTGTCCGGACAAGTTTCTCAAAGCACTTCATAATGATTGGTGTCAGTGCTACTGGACGATAGTCATTTAGGCTGCTGATGGTGGTCGTTTTAGGGAGTGGGACGATGGTTGAGGACTTGAAGCACTGAGGGATGGCAGCCTGAGACAGTGACCGGTTAAAAATCATGGCAAAAACGCCAGCCAGCTGGTCTGCGCAGTCCCGTAGCACCTGTCCCGAGATGCCATCAGGTCCCGCAGCTTTCCTCGGGTTCACAGCCCTCAGTGTGCGTCTCACCTCGTGCTCCTCCACTGTGAGGATGTGGCTGCTGCAGGCTGGTAGATGTTCACATTTTTGTGTCTCGACAAGCCATTTCTTGGCATTGCGCTTCAATGAATGATATGACGGAGATACTCTGATTGATTGTGGTACTGAATTCCATTGATGTGATGTTCTGAAGGAGAAAACTGCCTGACTGAATGTAGTTTTTCTTAAGGGAATTGTGCAGTCTCCCCTCACTGCACCTCTAGTACCCCTGTTACCAAAAGATCTGAAATTAACGTAGCCAGATAGAGGAGGAGGAGCTTAACCATGCAAGATCTTATATACCAGACAGATGTTTTTGAATATAATGACGGTTTCCCAACTAAGCAATTTATATTTTTTCAGTATATGACAATGATTAAATTTGAAAGGTTTCTTATCTAATATTTTGCTTGTTTATATAATGATTCATTGTTGTTCATTGTTGTGGTGTTTGCAGTAGACCAACTAGTCAGACAGTATGTGATGTGGGAGAGAACCATCTCGAAGAAGTACATCTTGGCTGCTTTACATTAATTACATTTATTACATTCACATCACAAGGAATTTATTATATGACAATGTAAACAACAAATATGCTTTCTTTTAGGGCTGTACCCAAATATTTGGATATTCGAATATTCGTTTCTATGGGTAGGTATTCGTTATGAAAATTTGGTATTCGATATTCGTTTTTTTATTTACTTATTTTTTAATTTTTTATTATTATTATTACTATTATTATTATTTATTTATGTATTTATTTACTTTTACATATTTTTTTGGTGATAAATGTAGTCTTTTTTTGTTGGTAAATGTAGGTTATCAACAAAAATTAAAACTTTTAAATTGCATTGTTAAAAATGTGAAAATATAGTATTGCCTACCAACTGAGCTTGTGTGCACAGCACGCTTGAGCGCATCCGTCTGAGGCTGTGGATCAATGCCAACTTCTACCACTTTATCACTATTCCCTCTAACTTGTAGCCGTTTTTTTTTTTTCGTTATCTTTTGAATTTAATATGAATTATGGAACCGTTTTTGTCAGCGTCTGTTTCTCCCATTTTGTACAATAAATTGTTGTTTAAAGTTTCAACAAGTTTCCCTTGGAGTGCGTGACACAAGTGTGTTTTGAAAACGGCCGCGGACTGTGCTGCTCCTTGCATCAGTAGGCCGACCGTCGGATGCCATGACAGTAATAGATTATAGATTAATAGATTATAATAATAATGTCAAAATATCATTTACAGAGCGATTTAACAGACGATCACTGCTGCCCGACCCACAGGTCCATTTGCGGGTCTCGTGGGTTACGGGTCGACCCGCGCATCACTACTCAGCTCAGTCTATAAAGGCTGTACACAACAGTAGACATTATATTCTATTCAGGCCGGCAGAACCAGCAGCGCATTGCCTCTACAGTGCACGGCACTGCTGATGAACCATTTTATTGCAGCACAGAGTGTCTGCCAGCAACCAATTACTTGCAGAGGCTTCCTACAACTTGTTTCAACGGTTCTGATTTAATCAGAAAACAAATTAAACAGGATGACTAGCCAATGTGAAAATCAAAAGAAAGCATAGAATAATGTACTGAAGGAGACTATTGTGCCACCACATTTTTTTGTGGTTTGAGAGCAAAGGTCCAGTCGCCGCTGTGCAATACTCCACAATACAATTAGTGCTTCGCAAGGAGTCTTTGAAAGGAGTTGAGCCTGGTGTAAAACCGGAGAGAGCAGCACGGCTACAGCACACACCCCAGTTGTGCAGTTCTAAACTAGTTACCCAGTACTTTGATTAGCAGATCAACCAAAAAATAATAATCAAGACACATTTATGATTGATGATCTTGTGTGTACATATATACGCAAGTTTCACACTGTTTACAATCACTCAATCGCCCAACAGTTTTAGACTATGCTGAGCCATGGCTCTTTTGAAGTTCACTGGTCAATATCTTCAAATGAAATGTGATATCAACAAGCTTTATGCAACTTTTGATAAGCTTGTTCCAATAGTCACATAAAATGTGGTAAAAACTGGACATAGGGTTTAGGTTTTGGAGAATCTAGTCTACTGGACTTTAATGGTTTTTCTGGCCTTTTTTAGGGCACTTTGAGCTTGACTTGTGTCAAACTTCTAACATTTTTGGGCCTTCTTTATATCACCCCCATTTTTCTAACTGGGATCATATTTGTTGAGCAGCGTTAAGTAACAACTTCGAATCACAGGTAGAAAAGTTCATGTGTCTATGATGTACCAATTCATGGGAATTTGGGAAAACATTTCTGAAAAAAAGAATATTAATAAATTGCAAACTGGCAAAATGCATAAACATAAAGAAACATAAAAAGACCAAAAAGAGGCACAAAACAAGCACCGTGACATGCAAATGACCACAGAAACACAAAACTACAGAGATACAAAACAACCAAAAAGCAAAATTGACTGCAAATAGACTAAAAAGTAACCACAAACAGATGCAAAACAACAAAGACATGCAACATGACCAACAAAGAGGAATAAAATGACCAAAAAGAGATGCAAACTGAGCACAAAGAGACACAAAATGACCTACAGTATAAGCAACACAAAAGACCAAAAACACAACACAAAATATACGCTATGGGAGGCAAATGGATCACGGAGACACAAAATAGCAAAGATATACAAAAGTAAAAAGCAAAATGACCACAGAGACACATGACAAAATGACAAAAAATAAGATCTAAATGACTATAAAGAGAGGCAAACTGACCACAAACAGATGACAAAAAAGAGATGCAAAACAACTGCTATGAGATGCAACATGACCACAAAGAAACACAAAACTACAAAGAGATGCAGAACAACCAAAATAATTACAAAGAGACACAAAATGACTACACAGAAATGCAAAAGTGTTTTCTTTCTTTCAGTCTGAGTGTTTCCCTTCTATGTGGGAGGGATGAGGGGCCCTTTACATAGCTGTGCCCACGGGACCTGTTGTCTCACAATCCTGCTGTGAAAAAATGATGAGTACCCAATTATACACATTTGCACTATAGTGCACATAGCTCTGTATATGTTTGATGTGGGAGTACTACAGGATTGAGATACACTAAACAAAAATATAAACGCAACACTTTTGTTTTTGCTCCCATTTATCATGAGCTGAACTCAAAGTTCTAAAACGTTTTCTATATACACAAAAGACCATTTCTCACAAATATTGTTCACAAATCTGTCTAAATCTGTGTTAGTGAGCACTTCTCCTTTGCCGAGATAATCCATCCCACCTCACAGGTGTGGCATATCAAGATGCTGATTAGACACCATGATAATTGCACAGGTGTGCCTTAGGCTGGCCACAATAAAAGGTACTCTGAAATGTTCAGTTTTATCACACAGCACAATGCCACAGATGCCACGCAAGTTTTGAGGGAGCGTGCAATTGACATGCTGACTGCAGGAATGTCCACCAGAGCTGTTGCCCGTGAATTGAATGTTCATTTCTCTACCATAAGCCGTCTCCAAAGGCGTTTCAGACAATTTGGCAGTTCATCCAACTGGCCTCACAACCGCAGACCATGTGCAACCACACCAGCCCAGGACCTCCACATCCAGCATGTTCATCTCCAAGATCGTCTGAGACCAGCCACCTGGACAGCTGGTGCAACAATTGGTTTGTATAACCAAAGAATTTCTGCACAGACTGTCAGAAACCGTCTCAGGGAAGCTCATCTGCATGCTCGTTGTCCTCATTGGGGTCTCGACCTGACTGCAGTTCGTCGTCGTAACCGACTTGAGTGGGCAAATGCTCACATTCGATGGCGTCTGCCACTTTGGAGAGGTGTTCTCTTCACGGATGAATCCCGGTTTTCACTGTTCAGGGCAGATGGCAGACAACATTTTGGCGTTGTGTGGGTGAGCGGTTTGCTGATGTCAACGTTGTGGATTGAGTGGCCTATGGTGGCGGTGGGGTTATGGTATGGGCAGGCGTATGTTATGGACAACGAACACAGGTGCACTTTATTGATGGCATTTTGAATGCACAGAGATACCGTGACGAGATCCTGAGGCCCATTGTTGTGGCATTGATCCATGACTATCACCTCATGTTGCAGCATGATAATGCATGGCCCCATGTTGCAAGGATCTGTACACAATTCCTGGAAGCTGAAAACATCCCAGTTCTTGCATGGCCAGCATACACACCGGACATGTCACCCATTGAGCATGTTTGGGATGCTCTGGATCGACGTATATGACAGCGTGTTCCAGTTCCTGCCAATATCCAGCAACTTTGCACAGCCATTGAAGAGGAGTGGACCAACATTCCACAGGCCACAATCAACAACCTGATCAACTCTATGTGAAGGAGATGTGTTGCACTGCGTGAGGCAAATGGTGGTCACACCAGATACTGACTGGTTTTCTGACCCACCCAGACCCCCCAATAAAGCGAAACTGCACATTTCAGAGTGGCCTTTTATTGTGGCCAGCCTAAGGCATACCTATGCAGTATTCATGCTGTCTAATCAGCATCTTGATATGCCACACCTGTGAGGTGGGATGGATTATCTCGGCAAAGTGCTCACTAACACAGATTTAGACAGGTTTGTGAACAATATTTGTGAGAAATGGTCTTTTGTGTATATAGAAAAAGTTTTAGATCTTTGAGTTCAGCTCATGAAAAATGGGAGCAAAAACAATTGTGTTGTGTTTATATTTTTGTTCAGTGTAGAATCGAATAGAGAGAACTTTATTTATCCCCGAAGAGAAATTCAGCTGTCCAGCGGCTCATAAAAGACAAAAAACAAGAACCACACTCAGTAACTGCATGATGAGGATGTTGTTTGTGACTGTCAGTATTTTCATCTTTATATCTAGTTTTTATTTTTTCAATTTAATTTTTTTTGCTGCAGCATTGGCCAAATTTCCCTACAAAAATCATTAAGGGTTTGTCTGCCCTTACTCTCATCTGGCGTAAGAAAAACATCAAAGTAAACACGAAGATTAACACTTCTCAGCAGATTTTTTTTAAAAATCCTGGTTGAAAAATTGAAGAATCGATCGTTCTGAAGTTACAGTATACATATACAGTATCCCTGTATGTGAATCCCTCTATTGGCCCAAACCAGATCCATTGACGGAGCCCTGGGGAGCGAGCTGAGCGCTTGTTAGTGTAACGAGCCCCAAAAGACAGACATGACCTTCAGATGCTGAGGGGAGAATAGAGAGAGGCAGGGATGCATTTACACCCTGAGCACACACACACACACACACACACACACACACACACACACACACACACACACACACACACACAAAGAGTGTGATTGACAACCTTGTTGCTAAAGCTGGTATTTAAAAATGCAGTTCAACACTCCATTCTACTGTGGACAATGTAAACAGGCAATTACTGCTTCCTCTGAGGATGGGAGCACTCTCTGTTTTCTCTCTATTTTTAATGCAATAACTCAGTCTTAGAATATTTGCTTTTTAGGCTCACTCACACTGAAAAGCACATACACACACACACTCCCAGCAGGCACTATCAACAGAGCAGTGGTGATTACTGATTGCTGTGGACATAGGCGGAGGTGGAGCTCAAGGTAATGAAGATTCAATTCTGGAGTATGTGAGTGTGTATCTGTGTTCCCAGTGGCACTGCTGGGTCAGTCACAGAGCTGTGGTGATATTTATCTGCTCGCACCTGTGAGCCCACACCTAATGACAATGGATGCAAAAATAAATCAGGTTGAAAGGCTGTCTGTGCTGAGTATGAACAAGAGCAGATTCAGTACTTGCAGTCATCTGTCCTTCCCATAAGGCACGCTAAAGTTAGATTCAGTGCACTGAAAAAGAATACTTTGCTGTAGACGAAATCCTTAGGTAAATGAGCCCTCATTACCATGGCATTACCGTGCATGTGAATTATTTTAATTTTGACTACTCTAAAAGAACTGCTTGATCTTGTACAAACTGTTACATCCAGTTACATCTACATTTAACTTATCATGAATGACTAGACAAAGCTTTTTGTTCTCTGCTGCTTCAGTAAACTTGAACACTGAAAAAACATGGAATGCAAAATCCATAAGCCCATCTTAACTCTCCATCAAATCATCACCTTCCAAGCACAACCAACAACCATCTATAACCAACTAATCTACAACAATATGTATGTATTTCCTGGCCAAAGTTCCACATTCGCAGTTTCATGTATTTAAAAATTGCATTATTTTATTTGATTACAATACATAGAATCAGTATTACTTGTGCCATTTTTAGGCATTTATTAGAGATTTTGTGAGAAGAGAGACGACAGGACTTGAGGGGATAGAGAGAGGTGGAAAACAACCAAAAACAGGAAGCCAAAGCAGAATTGCCAAAAATTGCAGTTCCTGTGATGGCCACTTGAGGCTGGCTCCATAAGTGAATCAACCCCCAAAGACCCCTGTGGTAAAATACCCAACTTTACAGCAGAAATAAAGCCTGGTACAAAAAACAGTTGTGGTCTCTATGGCTAATATCACCGTCCATGACAACTATGGCATTACATTTGTGTAACAAGTTGCGCGAGCAGATAACACATCTGCACGCGGGCAGATCTCTCTCTCGCACAAATTATTTCGTGTCACGAGCGCAGATTTCAACTGCTGCACACACTTGTTTGATCTTCGCGCACATATTCAGCAACAGAGTGAAGCAGAAGCAGGTGCGAACGAGCAAAAAACAGCAGCGACACCGCACAACAACACTGTGCAGCTGCTTTGCACATGCTGGCTCGCTGCTGCTCTCACTCTCTCTCTCCCCTGTGCTCGCTCGTGGTGGATCTCTGTTCGCTCAAAGAAAGGACTTTTGACACTTTGGGGGCGGAGACCATAGACTGTACCCCGACCCTCTTATGACTGGTCATTTTCCAATGAGTGCATAGACATATATGTATGCACAAGTAAAATAGAATAACTCACTGAATTTTCAACTGATCTTCATGTGGTTTGGTTTGTTACAAACAGCACACAGGTAGTTATGATACAGGATGCTTTCGTACATTAAAAATGCGGGATTTCATGCTTTAATACTTTCTGCAGATAACAACAGCATGTTATTTTGGTCACAACACAGTTCTTTTATTCACCTCAACCCCAGAGTGGGATACATATATATATATGTATACACTACACATACACACACACACACACACACACACACAGAGTTATACACATATATATATATATATATATATATATATATATATATATATATATATATATATATTTACTGTATAAACACAATATACACAATACAAAGCATAGCATATTAATAAATGTACATATTTTAATAAAGAAAAAGCTTGATTGCTTGATAGCTTCATAATTCTTTATTAAATAGATGATCTTACAGACTTCTTTGAAATTTCCTTTGGGGATTAATAAAGTTCTTCTTACTCTTATTACACTGACTACTACTCAAAAGTAGTAAAAAACATTTTCAATATTTACATAAACACTGAAATAAATTTTGGTATTGGTATTATAACTATGAAAATGGGACTGTGGTCGAGATCATTTGTAAAAAGATACAGAAGGATGAGCAGTAGGGGATATTTGCAGCACCGCTGGTGGAAAAGTGAATATGTGCACAAAGTGCACATATTCATGTGAGTTAAAATATATTAATACATTATTAATAATTAATAAATTCATAAATTATTAATAAATTTATTAATATGCTATACTATGTTTTGTATTGTGTATATTGTGTTTATACACTATGTTTATACAGTATATACTAGGGATGCCCCGCATATTCGGTAACTGAATATATTCGGCCAAATATTGCTAAAAACACACATTCGGTGGAATAACTTAAAAGCAAGGCCAAATAATAGCAGCGTGTTTTGATAACGCAATCAAACAGCGTGCCGTGATGGTCGGAGTAAATGTCAGCAGTGTGGCGATCCGTCCGTCACCGCACTCGCATTTGCGACTAAAAATAGTTTTGAGTGAGCAAAATAGGCTTAAATCATTCAGTACACTGTGTGAGTACAGATTTCAACCACCTGTATAAACCATAGGTAAATCCCAACGGGGGTCACAGACACAGACAGTAATGTATGCGGCCATCGGCTTACCGGCGATGACGGAGAAGTCGGCCCCAATAATATCCTCTTCTTGGCGTCATGACTGGCCAATAGTACCTGAATACCCAAGCCAGCCGAACACAGGTATGTGGCATGTCAGAAGAGAAATGAGCCGTTCACATTTCTGTCATTGTGGCAGGTAACGGCCCACAAACCTCACCACACTTTAGGGACTGTTCTTTACTTATGAAGGGACTGTCAGGGGAGGAGGGTGGCTGGTTGATTCTCATTTTATTTATTTATTTTATTTTGATCCCCCCCATGTCAATCACTTATTGATGCTGTTTTTGAAGTATGAATAAGTCACTAAGTAATTTATTCCATTGAAATATCATTGATGTATTATAGAAAAGTGATTTATCTTTTTTATAAATGACAAAAGGCACATCTGCCTAATTTTTGCTGTGGTATCCTGATACTACTCAGAACCATGATATTTTCATTGGTATCGTACAGTAGGTCCCAATTTTGGTACCGTGACAACACTAATCTGGAGGGGGTTCATCTACAAAAACTAATGATAAACTAAACAATGATATTCGGTATTCGGTACTCAGTATTCAGCCAAGCGTTTAACATTATTCGGCTTTGGCTTTGGCCCCAAATTTTCATTTCGGTGCATCTTTAGTATATACAGTATATATATATACTGTGTGTGTGTGTGTATCTATATATATATCCCACTCTGGGGGTGAGGTGAATAAAAGAACGGTGTTGTGACCTAAATAACATGCTGTTGTTATCTGCAGAAAATATTAAAGCATGAAATCCCGCATTTTTAATGTATGAAAGCATCCTGTATCATAACTACACATGTGCCATTTGTAACAAACCAAACCGCGTGAAAATCAGTTGAAAATTCAGTGAGTTATTCTATTTTACTTGTGCATACAGCTCCTTCCTCAATAGAAGTGAATGCACTGTGGAGACGAAGCGAGACTCATCCAAGATGGCAGCCGGCTAGGATGCGCTCAGGCAGTCGATGCGGCGTCTACATATATATGTCTATGCGACAAGGCACCCACGTGGGGGGCTGGAAAATCACCAATCATAAGAGGGCCGGGGTCAGCCTTGGTCTCCACCCCCAAAGTGTCAAAAGTCCTTTCTTCGAGCGAACAGAGCTCCACCGCGAGCGAGCACAGGGGAGACAGAAGGCGAGAGCAGGAGCGAGCCAACGCGCGCAAAGAAGCTGCACAGTGTTGTTGTGCGGTGTAACTGCTGTTTTATACTAGCTCACACCTGCCTCTGCTTCACTCTGTTGCTGAAGATGTGCACGAAGATCAAACAAGTGTGCAAGAGGCATTCCATGAGTGCTGATAAACATAGAGCACAACATCACTTTGACTTAGAACGGTGCATGTATCACTCCACTTCATAGGTGTTCTGACCTGTAAATTACATTAACCATTAACCTATGATATCATCATCACAAACTTTGCACAGCAAAGATGAACATATTTTCTCAAATAGCATATGAGTGAAATTATGAATGGTCATTAGAAAAGGATGAAAGGAGGGTAAGAAGCCTGGTTACTTTACGCCAAACCACCAGTTATGCTCATATGACATCAGCCAATGTCGCAGTGTACTGTCTGAAAAAGGTATTAACTCATCGTAATCATATAAATGATTAAATGAACAAACAAGTCATAACCTGTTGTCATTAATTACTGGTAACTTACTATATAAATGGCACTTGTAGAACTGTTGCACAAAAAGCACACCTGAGGTCTTGCTGTTGTACTGAATATCAGTGTGATTATCTTCAGCTTATGACCAAATCACAGCCATGCTGATTTGCACTAACAACATGACATCCAGTGCGATATTGCTTAATCTTACTATATCTTACTATATCTTATCTTACTATCTTACTATATAATGACGAAAACTGTCTGTGGGTGTGTCTGCGTGTGTGTCTGTTTTTCTCCTCACTGACTTGGTCGATCCATGTGAAATTTGGTACAGTGGTAGAGGGTCATGGGAGGATGTAAATGAAGCAATATTACATCAATTTGGCAAAGGGGGGCACTATAGCAACAGATTGAAATTGCAAACTTTGAATGGGCACATCTCATGCCCTGTATGTCGTGGACATGAAACTTTGCATGGAGATGCCTCTCCTCATGAGGAACAAATTTGCCTAAAAACCAATAACTTCCGGTGATACAGATTTTCCAGCATTTTGATTTTTTTGAAAAACACTTAAAATCGATCTCTTCCTAGGAAGTTTGACCGATCTGCATGAAACTCAGTGAACATAATCTAGGGACCAATATCTGAAGTTCGCTTTTGGCAAAAGTTGGAAAACTTATTAAAGCTGAGCTTCTATGAGGCAATGAATATTACAGAGGGTGTGGCTCATCACACAAAGATGTATAACATCTCAAGGGTTTCACTGATCACCACACAACTTTGTAGGCATATGGCCACACATAATCAAACAAAATGGGGGCGCTAGAGAGCTAATTTCTTATCTAGGCCTAATCGCCGTATCGATTTTTACTAAAATTGGTAGATATGTAGAACAGGACACCTCAAGGTGACTGGAGACATTTAACTCTAATTGGCAACTGGGTGGCGCTACAGAAAAATGCTTAAAAATGTGACCGATCGCTGTGGCTCCCCCTGTGGCTGAATGTTGTTTTTTTCTAATTTTTGGTATGACTAAGTCATGGTTTGGTATGCTGCTGCAACAAGGGCTAGCTGCACCTTTCCCTTGTGAACTACCAGTGCATCCCACTTTTAAGTCAATACAACATATAAACACTATCTGCCTTTCAACGTGCTACCTCAACTACTAATGTACAGATTTAGCCCACTAACTATCCCACTATTGGCAATGGCACTACTGTACTTTCAATAAAGCAATCATACTATCAAAATCACAAAAACTCTGTAATACATTGTTCGACCTAATGGGTTCAGTTGACTATTTAATCTGCAATTTCCTATGACCTGTATCCCAAACACACACCATGTGAAACTGTGCATGGGCAACTGTACACTCAATGGGTATGGACTAGTTAACTCCTTAATCTAGTACAGTAATTGACATTTACCAACTGGACAACCTGCATTTTATTTTTTCTCAAGTAATGAGATGCAGTTACTTGACAACATTATACCAGCAGTACACCAATAAAATATGTCTTCATGTTGTCTCATAATGACTCCCAGCCTGGCCAGCATGATATGGACAGTATAGAGAAATGTTATCAATATGCTGGATGCCACAATGGCAATATGAGATACATATCAACAAAGATTTAAGAGTACAGTTAAACTCAAATCTGTACAGTTGCTCAATGGTGCAACTCATTCTGAGGCATTTCTTATGGGCTGAAATATGTGCCACTAGAAACTGAATTTGAATTACATGATTTGAAACTGAATCATTTATATTTGAATTTGAATTACTAGAAACTGAATTTGAATCACATAATTTGAAATTGAATCATTTATATTTGAATTTGAATTACTAGAAACTGAATTTGAATCACATAATTTGAAATTGTATTGTTAATTTGAATCATTGCATTGAAAAACTGAATCTGAATAGTATAATTTGAAATTGAATTCATTTCTTTATATATTCACATTCAGTTCTCACAATTCAAATTCAGTTCTCACAATTCAAATTCAATTTACTGTGACAGACATCCGGGTCGTTTAAGGACGAAGGAAGAGCAATCGAGCGCAGATACACAGGACTCCTCTTCGGCCAATCAGCACCTACGTTTTTGAGCACGTAGGAAGAAGCGCTTGCTCGCTTTGACCCGTACTGGCTTGACCATGGATACGACTGGGACAAATATGGTAATTTGGCATTTTACCATATATTTTAACGACCTTTTTTAACTGTTGTTAATGTTACAGCTACTTTGTAGGAACATTTCGTTTCGTCAGCGAGCATAAACAAATCATGTTTACAATTACATTAGGCGACTAGCACGTTAGCATTGTTTCAGCTATCATTTTAGCAATACAGCAACGAGTGCCGGAGCTAGTCTACAAGTCACATGTGATGTTACCCATTTAACGGTAGTGTTCTTTCTTACCATGAATGTTTTGCTGATAGCAAACAAGAAATTCAAGTTAGTAGTTGGATTTGCAATGTGCATAACGGCTGACATTAAAGATTATATCCCTGTACCCACACCGCTGTTGCAAACAGTGCGCATATTTATGATTATGTTGACATACTAGTATTGTCAACAAAAAGGAGTGATTCACCCTTTATAGTTTGTTTTTTATTACCTAAAGCAGTTATTACACTCATTTTACTTTCATAGGCACAGTGTGCATCATTGGTGACAGCTATGTCAGAGAGCTGCAGAGACTCTGGGAAGCAACCTCAGCATGCCAGGTGTCCATGTCTGCTGGTTTGGCTGGGGTGGACTGCAGAGAGGCCTTCTCTCCTTCTTTCCCCACTCCCTGCGAGGAAGAGCAGCACCAGATGTCTTCGTCATCCACTGTGGCGGCAATGACATGGGGAAGGTCAGCAGTGTCAAGCTGGTCAGCATGATGAAGGAGGACCTGCACCAGCTTCCTCCAGCATCCTGGCATTAAGATATTTTCTTCATTGGCCCAAAGGTGCAGGTGGGAGGCTGGTGGCAATCCAGCAAAGATTGATAAGGCCAGGAAATTTGTTAGTTTATGGCAACATTTGTTCACAGTTTAAATGGTGCCATAATTGAGCACCCTCACATCAGACATGACAGGGGGTATTTTTGAAAGCTGGAGTTCATTTCACACCTAGTGAAAATGAAATGTTTTTAAGTAAATTAGTTAATTGTCTTAAAGACCACCTCCAAACGCAGTGAACTGCTTACAGTTGGCAGTGTCACTGCTTTTGAATTTGGCCTTTAGGACACATTTTGTTAGGCCTGAACATAGCCCAGGCTGACATGGCCAATGTTGAGTTTTTGATATTCATCTATAACTTGTTTAAAATTTCAATCAATTCTATTTACAGTTGCACTCCTTTTGTCTTTGTTTCTGACTGAATCTGACTGTCAACTGAAAAACAAACAAATCATACACTACAGATAAACCCTAAAGCATTAATGTTCAACACTGTCATTGGCAAATAATTAAGCAGTCCATTTCTGTGTGGGCCTGATTATTTTAACTTTGTACTTGAAGGTAACTAAGCACCTTAGACCCAGCAGCAGAGCCTGAGGAGATTTTGGAGAGTAACCTTTGTTTGCTGCTCTGTTAGAAGTCTAGTTTTAACACAGAAGAATGTGACTCGATAAAAGGGCTCAAAGTGAAAAACAAACAATTAGCTGGACACAACAGTTTTGAAGCCCCCAAGGTATCACTTGTTCGCCAACTCTGAGGGTCTCCCTCAGGCAAAAGGTACTGTGACGTTTTTATAGTGAGGCAAATATAAACATAATCAGCCAATTGTGTTATGTTTTTTTTAGCCTCACTATATAAGCCTCAATACCGAGCAGAACCTTCTCATGTCACAATGTCACAAATAAATAATACCTATTACGGGGTTTAAAACTATTCAGTGTGCAGATATTTCCTTGATTTTCACAAAAGGAGAATCGTTATTCAGTGAATTTTCTTCATTTGTCTTAAAGAAATGTTCAAACAAAACCAGCACATAACATCAGCTTTTCATTTTTTCTTTACATTTTGCTGAGATAAATGCAAACTTGGGTAAATGTTAAAACATAAATGAAAACATTAAGATGCCATTAATAACTATTATATTTTGTTAAAGGTTTAAATCACCACTATATTTCCAATCATTACAAGAAACTGATGACAGCTTTCAAAAAATGTGCTTTTACTCTAAAGTAAGTTTTGTCTGATCCATTTTATATAGCAAAAGTTAAAACCATTACACAAACAGTTTAACAAAATTAAGTCAAAGCTTGCATTCATGAAATCATCACTATTAAAAGGTTACAAAAAGTACACATGAAATAAATGAAAATATTTATAACAGTAATTATAAAACCTATGAATTAGGACCCAGTGTCATAATTTGCAAAGTCGTAATTTCTTGTGAAACAACTTCTTTACTGTGGAGTAAATATCATATCATTGGTCAAGGCGTTGTAACTTTCCTCAAGTGTCCTACAAGAGAGAAAGATGACAGGTTAAAAACACAGGTAGAAAACATTGACTACAGCCTGTCTTGGTTAAAAAAACACTCATCACCAAAATAATCTTACTGCTGAGTAAGTGGCTGTCATTCATAAAATAGTTTTGTGTTTAAGTTCTGTAGATATTCAACTTTATATTTGAATGTGATTTTAAATTTAACAGTGTACTACCAAGACAATTGGAGTATGAATGTACAGTATGGAATTCATCCACATTAACATAATAGTTGCTATCAAAGGAAACTGAACTGTTCTCAAGCTCACTGCCACTGTGGAATCATGCTATGTTCAGCTATCTCATTATGAGAATAGTTTTTCCATTGGTTCTTCACAGACTGTGTGTGGGGGAAAAGGTAGTAATTCTCACTATGATAAAGGGTCTTTACATAAAATGCACTAAAATGTTAAAGTCGGTAAATACATGTCATGTTCCTTGATTGATAAAATCTTCATTTTCCCTTTTGCATCAGGGGAAGATTAAACTGGTGTGTCAGTAATTTCACCTTATCAGTAATAGTACAGAGCAAGCTGTGCCCTAATCGAGTACTTATTAATATATGAAAATTAGTAATATATACAATGAATTTAAATGAATTATGGTCAATAATTTTATCATTTTAAACTAATAAGTTTCTTGACTCTTTGTGAGGTACTGTATGAAAAAAGGTGTCTTTATTCTGGAGTCAGTGCTGAAGTGATGACTCAAAGTGTTCACTGCACAGACGGTAAGTCTTGTTTGGAGTCCAGTTCAGTCTTCTGGTGTTGAGTGTCCACTGATCCAGTCTGTCTGGGTCACCTAGAGGAAAACTTTACACAGACAAATAGATATTAAAATATATGTGTTAGCTACCTACTTCACAGACACCTTTACATGCAAACAATACAACTTAAATTACTTCAGTGTTAAACAGATCATAATCAATTTATTTTAGCAAAACAGAAAGGTGGTGAGCATCACAGTCCTCATATTCTGTCTGTGCATTATCTATTGTTGTGTAGTTACAGGCCTATATCATACTTTTATTTTCTTAATATTTTATATGTGACAGTCAAATGTCACATTAGCCTTTTTTAATTACGTTACACACCTTATTGTAATTTCACACAGTTCGCCACTTTTTAACAAGTTAACATTGCATCACGTTAGCTAACTAACGTGGTGGACCTTTATTTTCAGAACTCACACAGACGCCTTTTGTTCAAAATATTCTCTCCCTAAATGCCTAAATCCTAACACTTCTCTGTCAGGCTCTGACTTCAATGCATCCCGGACTGGCGTCTTGCTTTAAGGCTAAATGTTAGCTGACTGGTTAGCTAGTTAACGAGCTAAGCTTGTGTTGTATCGTATTGTCTGTGGATCTGTAACTTGATGTGGATGTTGCTGCTGTGATACAGGTCGCACTTGAAAATGAGACCTCCGGTATCAACGTGATTTTACATGTATTAAATAGAGGCTTAATAATTATAACAAGAAGCTGACAAACTAGGTGGTGACCGCAGACACCGATACACGCTAATTAGTGCTAACATATAAACGATAAATGATACTAGAATTTCCGAATTTCACTTACCAAAAAACCTGGAGCACAGACTTCTTGAACGGTCTGTTGGTATAATTAATCGAACAGCAAGCCATATTACTCCAATATTTGCCTGAAAAAATATCCAGAAGGCACAGACACGGCTGAGAGGACAGATTCAATGCCTTGAACATGGACACGAACTGGCTGAGATGATGCCGAGCAGATGCCGAGCCTGAGCTCAGCTCCGCACAGCAGAGCCAGCGGCTAGTTAGCATGCTAGTTAGCCACCCGTGATAGTGCCACCTGTCACTCAAAGTGGCGACGCCCTTAATTATGTGCAATTTTAAACCTTAATAACATTGAAACGGATGTTTCGTTGTCATGAAAGGGGAAATTGACTATAGAGACCAAAACCGTCACTCGTCACCCCTGGAGGTTGCTGCTTGGTGAGCAAGGCGAGCAAGCGCTTCTTCCTACGTGCTCAAAAACGTAGGTGCTGATTGGCCGAAGAGGAGTCCTGTGTATCTGCGCTCGATTGCTCTTCCTTCGTCCTTAAATGACCCGGATGTCTGTCACAGTAAATTGAATTTGAATTGTGAGAACTGAATTTGAATTGTGAGAACTGAATGTGAATATATAAAGAAATGAATTCAATTTCAAATTATACTATTCAGATTCAGTTTTTCAATGCAATGATTCAAATTAACAATACAATTTCAAATTATGTGATTCAAATTCAGGTTCTAGTAATTCAAATTCAAATATAAATGATTCAATTTCAAATTATGTGATTCAAATTCAGTTTCTAGTAATTCAAATTCAAATATAAATGATTCAGTTTCAAATCATGTAATTCAAATTCAGTTTCTAGTGGCACATATTTCAGCCCATACATTTCTGAGCTAACATGTCCTTAAACGTGGCTGCAGGTGTTCGATAGTAAATGCCCTAAAGCGACATCTCCTTGGGACTGAGAAGCTTTTACTTTGAAGCAGAGCTAGAAACCTACGTTTTAGCCTGAAATTCAGATTTATTGCTAAAAAAAAAAAACCCATCTTTTTCATATCTTTTTGTTTCTTCAGAGGATCAGTTAGAAACATCAAACTTTAAAGCTCTGAAAATATGACAGGGAGCAAGTAGCTTTATAATTCTCAGCTTTCAGATGCCTTTTAGCCCTTGTTCATTGTATTTACTGTGGAAGATTCATTTCACAAACATTGAAAAACACAATGCAGCCCTGATCCAAAACAACACTTCACTTTGACCTGTGAAGGTCAAAGTTCAGCAAATGTGACTATCCTATTTGGAAACCAAACATTGGCTTCTATTCCTCATCCATCTGGATGTTTTCAGTCAATTTCAAAGGGAAACTAATTTCTGTGTAGACATACAGGGATGAGCAGGTGCGTCATTATCTGTATCTGTGTCTGCATCTGTTCAGCCATCTAAATTATCTGTATCTGTATCTGTACTCGGAAGTGGGCGACCTAATTAGAAGTTGTTAAGCTTGAAATTGGTATGGGTTGATCTGAAGTTGCTGCATTTATTATTCATTAGAAAACTATTTACAGAAAAATCTCAGAATTGAGCTCCGCATCATTTTTGGTAACGAGTTGAGACACTGAACACAGTTACCCAAATAGGATTTTCCTACATCATGAGTACAGATATTGACAAAATTTACTCATATGATACTCAGAATATACATTTTAAAAATATTGTGATCATAAAAAGTACATTATTGAGACTGGATAATAGTTTCATCCAAGGGTTCAGCATGACCCTACTTACTTACTTAATGTAAAGTTATGTAGAATTGGTTTAGGCAAGTAAAGTTACTATGGTTGGATTTAGGAAAAGAAACGCGATTGGGTGTCTTCACAAAGTTTGTCACCTGATCACCATGTTGGAAACAGTCGAGATGAAAACTCAGCACCAGCCAGAGCAAACTTTTACAGCTTTACAGTACACTAAAATATATTTCTGCAAACATCTGAGGAGAGAAACAGGCAATGCACTAACAGAATATTTATACATATTTGATCAGAGCTGCCTGGTTTGACAGTCTGACCACAGCTTTTGAACAGTGATTGACAGCTGTGCTAGAGAATCCTTGGTTCTGATTGGTTGTTTTCCAACATCCTCATTCTGGCAAATGCCATCAGAAGCACTACGGATGGGAGGAGAAGCCTGATTTTTTTTCACAGACTACTTCATGTATAACTGCGTGGATACAGTAACAGTTTCAGCATATGACAAAAAGATATTTCTATAAAAGTTACCAACTACAGCTTTAATGTACAGACCTGTACCTGGTATATTTTCCAGAGCAAGTATCTGGTGGTCACAAATAAATTTTATGACACATTTTACTATCTGTGACTAATTATTGTTGGACCAGTGTCCATTCTGGCAACTCAGTTTGACTATTTTCTTAATTGTAAGTCAGTCAGCATCTTATAAGCAAAGTATCAACATTTTAAAACACTGTAAATTGTTTATAATGTTTCAAAAACAGCATCAGCATTTCATGACATGTAGGAGTTTCAAACATTTCCAGTTTCTACAGAAAATTTCATTTTTCATTTTTAAATGTAGCTTTTCAAAACTGACAACATTTGATAGAGGCTGCTGATTGAGACATAATTAAATAACTCCATTTACCATCATTTACATCTGCCTCACTCCTTTCCTCCTCTTCCCTCCCTCCCTCCTCCTCTGGCTGTAACACTTTAAAACACTTTAAGCAGTATCCCTGCACCCTGAACACCAGCAGCCTAGGCAGTTTACAGTTCCCCATGCAACCAGAGGGGGAGAAACACTCTGTGTGCTGCTCAAAATGTCCACACAAACGACAGACACACAGCACAAACACTGTTTAGCGTTCATCCTCTGCTTTCATCAGACTTAGCAGGGATACCGTCACGCTGACAGCCCTCTGCCTCTCCTCCTCCTCCTCCTCCTCCTCCTCCCTGTAGCCATCATCCTGCTGCTGCTGAAAAAGCTCCAAAAATGCTTCAATTTCAACTTTATTAGTCCTTTAAAGCAGGTGAAGAAAAACTGGGAAGCGTCCAGCTCCATACAACAGGCAGACTTCCCTTCACCTTGTGGTAAAACATATTAATGACTGCTGTCTTAGACCTATTACTAATGTTGATTGGCTAGTTTTAGAATACATTGGTTTTGTTACCTGTATTATTGGGCTACCTTCATTAATATCTTTTGAGGCTCCAGACAGAATTTTTTTTTTTAATTTTTGTGCCAAAAACAGTTTTATTGATGGTAAAGGTTGCCAACCGGATTTAACAAAATGTCCTGGACACATGGAGGCCCTGCAGCCATCGACCACTATCACCAATAACAATAGTTTGTAAAACCAGGGTTGCAGCACTCATTCTGATGTCTAATTTCTTTCTACTTAAAAAAATATTCTGACATTGTTAATAGCATTGTATATAGTGACCCTGGGGCAGTGGTGAGTTTGGTATTAGTAGGGTCAGCTGTCAGTCAGTGTGCAGGCTGGAGATTGGTGGAGCAGAGAGGGGGGAGGGCTGTCCCGCTGGGTACTGTAAGTGAGTATGTGTGTATGTAAGAGGTGGGTAACGGTACAGGAGTCAGAGTTTTGGGACGGAGACTTTACGTGCTACCCCTGGAGTGTTACCGGAATTTTGGAGTGATTAAATAAACAGACCTTTTCCTGAAAATTACTCTGGTCTCCTGCTCGTGAGTGATTCATTACAGTTCTAAGACCTGTGTGTCACACAGACATGACTGTTCCTCAAACAAACTGATGAGGTGATTCTCTACTGTCCATTCAAAACTGTTAACCCCAGCTGGCTAGTTAGCTAGCTATCTTTCTAATTCCAATAGGCTTTTCTGCTAACATTACAGTGGGTACAGAAAATGAGCTGAAAAAAATGTTGTCACTCAGCTGACCGGGGTGTAGTGCACTTCATTTCTCCAAGTGAGGAAATAGAATATTTGTTTAATCTGGTTGAAATTCACATACAATTTTTAAGCGTTTGATGATCCACTCTCACTAAAGCATATGTCATGCCATAAAGACAATAAAAACGAAAAAACTGAAAATGAAATGGTCAAAACCGTCAAATTAATATTTACTATTAATATTAACTGTTAACCTGTAATAATAATGATATTTAAAAACGGATGAAAACAAGGATTAACTGATTCTACAATTTTCATTTCACACGGTGGTAATTTGAGATCCTATCAATATGATTTCATAGTAGTTTTTGTTGCTGAGGCCTTTTTAGGCCTCCGATGTCATTAACAATCAGAGCCTATAATTCCCAACAGGCACAGACTCACCAACAGACACTGATTAACTGAAATCTTCTCAGGGGTTAACCTCACTGCTGGTATCATCTGTGTCAGGTACAGCCCACAGCTGCCCCAGAATCTCCCACCCAGTCCACTGTGGATCAAATAGAACTCACCACGGTCTTTCTCCATAAAAACCACCACCCACGAATCATAGCAACACCAAAAATCTTAAAATAATAAAGAAAAAACTGGTAAAGATAAAAAAAGCCTGCAAAACATCCTTTCATTTAATAGTAAGAGTTGACTCATGTTTGTAGCCAATATTTGCCACTGTAGGAGCAGCGGTTACATTACCTTTGAAATAAGCCACAATTTAACCATACGACTGCACACATGCATGCTTGTCACAGGTGCACTGCGATACTTCAACATGTAGTCAGCTAGCCCCGGATGTCAAAGTGATGTCAGAAAGACGTTGGACTGTTTTGTCTGACAAACATTAAATTTTGGTTGGAATGAAAATCAGGTTAACAATATATTTTGAATGTATAATGACTTTAGAATTTCATATTGTTCAGATGTTGACAATGTGACTCTGTGCAGATGTTTTGTTTTGTTTTGGCTTTTGTGGTACAATATGTTGAAAGTATATATTAGTATTATCTGATAGTATACATATCTGACAATAATCATATGTGCATAATAACAGTAGAAGCATGACTAATGATACATGTAACAGCAGCAGCAGGAGGCATCAGGTAGGACTACGGCAGAAGCACAACCACACAAGTCAAACTATCCAGGCACCGCTGCGATATAAGTTAACCTGCAAGACAGTGGTGTACAAAGGCTCCGGAGAAGAAGCCGAGTTAGTGACATGCAGTATGGCTGAGTTAGCGAGATGCAGTAACAGGACATGAGTGTTAGCAAAGGGGAGAGAGAGAGAGAGAGGGAGAGAAAGAGAGAGAGAGAGAGAGAGAGAGAGAGAGAGAGAGAGAGGGAGAGAGAGAAGGTGCTCGGTGTATTATAGGATGTCCCCCGGCAGACTTGGCTTAAGTCAGCCTAACTAGGGCTGGTACAAGGCAAGCCTGAACCGGCCCTAACTATAAGCATTATCAAAGAGGAAAGTCTTAAGTCTAGTCTTGAATGTGGAGACGGTGTCTGCCTCCCGGACTGAAACAGGAAGATGATTCCACAGGAGAGGAGCCTGATAGCTGAAGGCTCTGGCTCCTGATCTACTTTTGGAGACTTTTGGGACCATGAGTAACCCTGCATTCTCAGAGCGCAGAGTTCTGGCGGGATAATATGGCACTATGAGCTGCCTTAGATATGACGGAGCCTGACCATTTAAAGCTTTGTACATTAGGAGAAGGATTTTAAATTCAGTTATGGATTTTACAGGGAGCCAGTGCAGAGAAGCTAAAACAGGAGAAATATGATCTTGTTTCTTAGTTTCTGTTAGTACATGTGCTGCTGCATTCTGAATTAGCTGGAGGGTTTTTAAAGACTTATTAGTGCTACCTGATAATTTGGAGTTGCAGTAATCCATCCTAGAGGTAACAAAAGCGTGGACCAATTTGTCTGCATCTTTTCAGGTCAGGATAGGCCTAATTTTTGCAATATTGCGCAGATGAAAAAATGCAGTCCATGAGGTTTGTTTTAAATGGGAATTAAAAGACAAATCTTTGTCAAATATTATATATTATATATAGGTTTCTTATGGTAGTGCTAGAGGCCAGAGCAATGCCATCCAGAGAAACAATAGCAATGAGCTTATAGCAAAAATAGTAATCACGATTATTTTGACTGATATTGAAATCACAATTAATAAACACAATTATAAGTTGGTCATGTTGCCTTTGGGGGCAGACACCACAGCGTGACAAACTTTGCAAACAATGTCTTTTTGCTCAACGTCTGTCAACTTGAAGCCAAAATGTTTCCAGATGACTGAAGTTGTCCTACCTTTCTTCTCAACCAAAGGCTGCCTTTCTGCCATGTTCTCAATCGCTCGCTCCACATATTATTGATCTACACACATCACACGCTTGCTGCTGCTGCACGTAACACAGGTGCATTCACGGTGCTTTTCCAGCACAGGAACTTACATCGTTTTTCTTCGATTATAATGTTTTTATGATCGTGAGAAGCCAAAATTGAAATCATGATTAAAATTCGAATAATTGTCCAGCTCTAATTAATGCTGAGTAATAGTTTGTTCTGGCATTGCGGAGGCCCCTCTTATACATTTTCAGACTTTGTTCCCAGTGTTTTGGACATTCATAGATCATACATTTGAGTTTGGGGCCACCTGGTGGAAGTTAAGGTTATGGCAGGTAGTGTTAAGTTTCACTTTCACTTTTGCCTTCATCACCATGTGGCAGCAAAGTGGTGAGGTCCACAAGGTCTTGTTCTTCACGGCTTGAGGCTTGTTCAACGCATTGTCGGTGAGTGGATGTGTGGATTGGAGGTGGATATAAGCAGAGAAGAGCATGTTTTGAGTTTATAATGCCATGTTTGTTTGTTTGTTTGTTTTGTAATTCTCGGGTTTGAGAGATGGAACAAGGAGCGAACTTTCTTTGCTTTGTTAACTTCTTTTTAAGAGGTGCTATAGAGTCGAGTGTTGTTCGCAGTGAGCCTGTCGACAAGATGATCAATTCAGGAGAGTAAGATGATCAGTTTGGGAGAGTTTAAAGTCGGTATGGGAAACCTCTGTTACAGAAGGACATTGTATTAAATTCAATGTCGATGGAATCTTTGCCTTAAATTTTGCGACAGCACTATCTGATAAACATCTAGTATAGTAACTGTTGCTGAGTGGTGTATAATCGAGTAGAAAGAAATCAAAAGTTATTAAATAATGATCTGATAGAGAGGGATGTTGTGGAAAGACTGTTATCAATTTCAATTCCATGTGTCAGAAGTAGATCAAGGTTATGGTTAAAACAGTGAGTGGGTTAATGTACACCCTGACTGAAGCCAATGGAGTCTAATAATGAGATAAACACAGTAGCCAGGGAGTCATTATCAACGTCAACATGAATGTTATATGGAAAGGGGGCACTGAGAGCGTTAAGTGTGTTGATTGTTCTTTGTTAATTTTTACTTGTGTGTTGTGTAAACTGGGGTTGGAACCTATAAGCTCTGCTTCTTCCATCCCCATTTCAAACCAGTGTATTGTTATGCCAATTGTTGTCTTGTTGAGTTTTATTTGAATTCTTATTGTGTCGTGTTGCATGTTGTGTCTGTATGTATAATGTATGGTATGGTTTGAAATAAACTGCAAAAAAAAAACCAAAACCTACAATAATAACTTTATCTGATTGAAGAACTAAACTGGATAAAAACTCTGAGAATTCAGATACAAATCCAGAATACGGGCCAGGAGCCCGGTAGACTATAACAAATAAAAGTGGCCGCGAGGTTTTCCAGGTCGAATGTAAAAGACTAAGAACAAGGCTTCTGAAGGAATTATAATCTAGTTTAGGTTTAGGGCTGATTAACAGACTAGAGTTAAAAATGGCTGCAACTCCCCCTCCTCGGCCGCTGCCACGAGGAATGTGGGTATTATTATGACTGGGAGGAGTGGATTCATTTAGACTGACAGCCTCACTAAAACCTGGCTGTGTCAAGATGATTATGAGTAAATCAATATGATTATCTGATATTAATTTGTTCACTAACACTGCTTTAGATGTTAGAGACCTGATATTTAACAGTCCACATTTAATTCTCCTGTTTTGTCTTTCCGTCACAGAAGAGGTTTTAATTTTTGTTGTTATGCACAACTCCTCTTTGTTTAATTTTCAGGGGACAGACACCGTTTGTATAAAACTATGGGTGGGTAACTGCACTAGAAGCTCAGAGAAGCATGTAAGACTGATTGTACGATTGTCTCAACTCTGGGTTGTCAGGGTTCTGAATTACTAATAAACATGGCCAGGTCTCTAGATATGAGAGGAGCATCGTCTAATGTGGGATGAATGCCATCTCTCCTAATCAGACCAGGTTTTCCCCAGAAAGTGTGCCAATGATTAACGAAACCCACATTGTTTGCTGGACACCTCCTGTACAGCCAACGATTAAATGATGACATGTGGCT
Organism: Epinephelus cyanopodus; assembly: GCA_026686955.1. NCBI lineage: Eukaryota > Metazoa > Chordata > Actinopteri > Perciformes > Serranidae > Epinephelus > Epinephelus cyanopodus. The sequence continues at coordinate 596,419 of CM048936.1, forward strand.
AAACATCTCATCAGTGGTCCGATTTGGGAGCCGTCCAGAGAAAACTACGGAGTCTGACATAGTTTTAGCATATTCACACACCGAGGCAACATTAATTTTTGTGACCTCCGATTGGCGTAACTGGGTGTCATTGCCGCCGACGTGAGTAACAATCTTATTAAATCTACCTTTAGCCATAGCCAGCAGTTTAAAATTGGACTCAATGTCGCCCACTCTGGCCCCAGGGATACATTTGACTATGGCCGCTGGTGTTGCTCATTTCACGTTTCTCAAAATAGAGCTGCCAATGAAAAACGGTTAGAAACCTGAACAGGCTGGTGGTGAACATTGGGCTTCGGCTGGGTACTATGCTTCTCCCAGACAGTTACCCAGCCTCCCAGCTGCATGGGGGTTACCAAGGGACCGCTAGCAGAGGCTATGCTAAGTGGCTTCGCAGCTACAGAGTGATTTTCCATGGTGTGGAGCCGCGCTTCCAATTCACTAAGCCTCGCCTCCAATGCAGTGAGAAAAGACAGAAAACAAGCTGGTAGGAGTTCACTAGAGCAGCACAGAGACGCTATCACAGAAACACTGGAAATGACACATCAGCATGTCCAACCGCAATGTTTGGAGAATGTTAGATTTTGGTTACTTAACAACACAACCAACAAAATATCATTGTCATCTGTTGTCAGTATTCTACATCAAATAGACATTGGCATTGGACATCCTGACACAAAATTTTGGAAACCTGATGTCACAAGCTAAATTTAACCAAATATCAATATCCAACAATATTGGTGGCCAGCTAGGGTAGTCTACATCTGTGCATCTTAGCAATGTACTTTCCTATGCTGTGATAAGAGTGTGTGGATGAAGTATTAAGTTGTTAAATTTTACTCATATACCGGCTGGCTAATTAACTATCTATATTGCTAATGCCACCATACTATCATAGATAGATAGATAGATAGATAGAAAGAACTTTATTAATCCCTGAAGGAAAATTCAACTGTCCAGTAGCTCAGAAAAAAAAATACAAAAACCATACTTCCCCTCATCAACAATAATACAGTGGTATTAAGATAGACATAAAATAAAATAAGTTAAAATAAGTGCATAAATATAAATTAAAAATTGAATTCAAATTAAATTATAGCTGCTGCGCAGCAATGGTCAGGGCCAGGCAATTTTAGGCAAAATTAGGCAATTCTGAGCAACAAGCAGAGTGGAAGATGAAAAAAGGGTGGCATTCTAAGCATAAGAGACTATGCTCTATCTCACTGAGCTAATTAGCAAGAGACAACTCTGCGGTATATATGTTTAAAATTAATTCACAACTATTTCATTATGGATGGATTGTTTCAGGCATCAGTGTTGGAGTTACCTTAGCAGATTTGAGGATATCCTCCTCAAATCTTGCTTTATCATGGTTTTGGACCTTTAGTCAGACAAAGTGAGATGTTTGTGGATGCCAGATTGGAATTGGGGAAAGGTGATATGAATTTCACATAATTTTATAGACAAACATTTAATATAGAAAATAACTGGATAATAATTATTTTAACCTTACACATTACACACATCACATTAGAATGTCCTTTCTGCTTTAGCTGAGGCTTGAACTCACAACTTCTGAGACTGAGGTCCGTCTTCTATCTCACTGAGCTAATTGGCAAGTGACAGTGCACGTGTGGCTTTACAAATTGACTAAGCCAAGCATCAGGGTGTCAGACAGTAGCCATCCATGCCATAGAAAAGCAAAGTTTTGAAATTTAGAGGCTTGCTGTAGCACCACCATCAGGACTATTGTCTTGTGTTTCCAGTTGAGGACATCTGGCATGGGACTGGACCTTTATGAAAAGTTTGGGTAGATTTCTCATATGGAATTGTTGCATGAGCTGATGCTTGAACTCACAATCTTCAACACCAAGAACCATCCTCTAACTCACTGAGCTAATTGGCAAACAGAAATGTCACATTTAGCTTCACAGACTGATTTTTGGCTGTCAAAAATCCGGTCATTAAGACAAAGATACACAAATTGCATCTAGACAGCATGGAGATGTTGGTAATTTGTTTTTAACAATGATTTATTGGCTTCATAAGTGAAAAATTGATGTTTAAAAATGCCCTTTTTGCATTGACTCCAATTGTTGGCATGAGAGCGAAATTCAAAACGCTGTAAAAAATTCAGTTTTCAATCAAACATTTTGATGCACTGTAGGCTCAATTTTCAATAAATCAAAAATCTGTGTGGGTCGTTTGTGTAGGACAGTCTGAAGATGCTCTGTAGCATGTTTGGTGTCAATTGAGCGAAAATTGTGGGTGGAGTGGGAGGTTTAATTTACAGTTTTTGAAAAAAAAAAAAAAACAACAGTGATGGACTTCATAATTTGCAATAAGTTTAAATGTACAAGAGTTTCTTCAGGATTGGGGCTACATTTTGGTGTAAGTTGCAAATCTGTAGCACATATGGTTGATTTGTTGTGAATTTTCAAAATTTTGAAATTTAGAGGCTTGCTGTAGCACCACCATCAGGACTATTGACCTGTTTCTGCAGCTGAGGCAATCTGGTATGGGACTGGACCTTTGTGCAGAGTTTGGTGATTTTTTGCACATAGGAAGTAGTAGAAAGAAGACGAAGAAGAACATGCAGGATAACAATAGGGTCCTGGCACCTTAGGCTGCCCGGCCCCTAATTAAAATTGCCCATTCCAAATCCAGTCCAGTTGTGGATAAGGTGATATGTGTGTGACTGGATTCAGGAGGTGTTAAACAGTTTTATTGCCGTGGGGACGAAGGATCTCTTGAAACGCTCTGTTCTACAATGCAGTGAGATGAGCCATCTGCTGCAGCTGCTCCTCTGTCACTCCAGGGGGCTTTGGAGAGGGTGTCTGCTATTGTCCATCTTAGCTTTCAGTCTGTTCAATGTGCCCCTCGCCACCACAGTTTTTAGTGGGTCCAGTCTCCTGCTGAGCAGTGAGCCAGCTTTTTTAACTAGCTTGTCCAATCGCTTGGTGTTTCTGTCATCAAATTCCTTCCCAGCACACTGCAGCGTAGAAGAGTGCACTGCACTGTACCAGATGCAGCATTTAAAGACCTCCATCTTCCACTCCAATGTGCTCCTGATAGTCAAACTGGAGGGGGTCATCAGTGACCTCTGACCTCAGGAAATGGAGGACCAGGCGCTTTAGGGTCTTCATTATGTGTGATGTTAAGGCCACCAGTTAGTACTCCACTTTTGGGTATGAAAGATGGCGCCTCTGTGCTCGGCCGGCCGTCTCCCTTTGCTGAGTGTGTTACTGTTTTTCTGGTGTCTGCTGTCTGTTATACGGAATGTGTCACTGCTGCAGGTGTATGATCGCCTGACACTTCTTAATATTCGTGACTCGTTGGAAAAACAGACAGTCTGTGGCTCTGATGGACATTCTAAGATGCCTCCACCGTTCCTGGCGTCTATACCCCCACATCTACGGCGTCTTTCCTGCTGGCTGCCTCGCAACAGTCGCCGCAGGAGACGTCCTCATTAAATTGAGATCATGCCTGGCTTCTTCCTGTCACGATCCCTGTCGTGTACCAGCTGGATCTTCCATCGACTACAGGGGCTACGATCTGCAGAGTTCCATGGAGTACAGATATCGGTGGCTCCGGCCAGTTCTCTGGGACGCCAGGGCGCTGCTCCCGTGTTGTCGGCTAGTACGGACTTCCCAGCGGGGCTGTGTGCCGGGGAATCTTCGCTCGCTCACCCGCTTCTCTCATGAGACGGGCCGATGCTCAGTTCATATGGCGCTGATTAATACCAGATCTCTCACAAATAAAACATTTATTCTGAACAACTTTTTCACAACACATGATCTGGATTTCCTCCTGCTGACAGAGACCTGGTTGAAACCAGGTGAGAACAGCGCCTTTTCGGAGCTCCTCCCTCCCAGCTGTTCCTTCGTCAGCACCCCGCGAGCGGCCGGCCATGGCGGCGGTCTGGCTGCTATATTCAAGGAGAGCTTCAGATGCCGTACGATAGCCGCCGAAAATTATTCCAGTTTTGAACTGCAGCTGTTTGTGATCGACCTCGCCTGCCCCGTGCTGTGTGCCACAGTCTATCACCCTCCCAAATTTAACAACGATTTCATTCAAGAGTTCTCTGAGTTTTTGTCTGATTTCATGTCAAAGTTTGATAAACTACTGATTTGTGGAGACTTTAATATTCATGTTTGTTGTGCGGCCAATCAACTGGCTAATAAGTTTAAAGGCCTTTTGGATTCTTTTGGTCTCACTCAATCAGTTAATGCACCAACACATGTACATGGGCACACTCTTGATCTTGTCATTTCTCATGAGCTTTCAGTTTCGCTCAGAGAAATAGTGGACACTGCTATCTCGGATCACCTCCCCGTTGTTTTTGACTTTGCTGCCCCCCCACCTATCAATAAGCCTGTTTTCTCAGCCTGCACACGCCGCATCTTTACCTCATCGTCAACTGGAGAGTTTGCTGCTGCTGCCTTCAGGGACTCTCAGCTACATGTTGACAGTGGGCCGACTCCTTCCCTTTGCCCAGACAGCCTACTCTCCACTTTCCTTTCTACCTGTTCTGCGATTCTGGACTCTGTTGCCCCTTTCCGGCAAAAAAGTTCCAAAACCAAGACAGATCCCTGGTTGAACAACCACACCCGTCTGCTTAGACGACAGTGCAGACAGGCTGAACGGCGGTGGAAAAAGGATAAACTGCATGTATCTCTGGGCTGGTTAAGACAAAGTTTGGCTGCATACCAGAAATCTTTGAAGGAGGCCAAGTCTAAATATCTGTCCTCCATCATCGCTGATAGCTCTCATCATCCAAGAGTGTTATTTCATACTATTGATGCTGTTATTAACCCACGCCCCACTGTCCTGTCTGATGCCTCCACCGCAACCTGTGAAGAGTTTTCCTCTTTCTTTACTAGCAAAGTAACGACAGTCAGGCAGAATATCAGTAACTTAGTTACGTCCCCTGATGATGTGTGTGTTCTTCCTGCACAGTCTGCAGTTTTCGAGCAGTTTGAGACTATATCTCTGTCGTCTTTCGCAAAGGTGGTTAGTGGCATGAAACCCACTAATTGTCCCTTAGACATTATTCCAGCCAAGTTTTTAAAGGAGGTTTTTAATTCTGTTGGGTCAAGTCTGCTTGTTTTTATAAACACATGTCTTAGTTCAGGGTCTGTCCCAGTGGCCTTCAAACATGCTGTGGTTAGGCCCCTCCTTAAAAAACCACAACTTGACCCCTCTGTGCTGTCCAATTTTAGGCCTGTCTCCCATTTGCCTTTTCTGTCTAAGGTTTTAGAAAAAGTTGTCTTCATTCAATTGCAGACATTTTTAGAGTCAAATTCTGTTCTTGACAAGTTTCAGTCTGGCTTCAGATCCCGTCATAGTACCGAATCAGCATTGCTAAAGGTACATAATGATATTGCCTTGTCTGTGGATGCTGGGAATCCTGCTGTGCTGGTGCTGCTGGACCTCACAGCGGCTTTTGATACAGTTGACCATGCAGTCCTTGTATCTCACCTAGACCAGTATGTTGGCATCCGTGGCACTGCTCTCCAATGGTTTAGATCATACCTGGCAAAAAAGGAGCTTTTCTGTGATGATTGGTGACTTCCGCTCTTCATGTGCATCTATCCTCGGCCCTATTTTGTTTTCATTGTATCTCTTACCTCTGGGCTCAATCATAAAAAAAACACAATTTGTCTTTTCATTTTTATGCCGATGATTTGCGGATATATTTGCCCGTGAAACCCAATGAAAATATTGCACTAACTCAGTTGTTAAATTGTATCACTGATAAAGCAGTGGCTGGCACAGAACTTTTTGCACTTGAACGACAGCAAAACAGAATGTATTTTCTTTGGCACGCCGTCTATGTCAAATGTTTCCACAACAGGCTCTGGTACTCTGGCCCCCTTTTTTAAACCATTTGTAAAAAACCTTGGGGTAACGTTTGACAATGGGCTTAAATTTGATAAACAGATTAGTTCTGTTGTTAGAACAAGCTTTTTTCAGCTCCGTCTCCTGGCCAAAGTGAAGCCATTTCTCAGTCGGCAGGATCTGGAGAAAGCAGTCCATGCTTTCATCAGTTCGAGACTGGACTACTGTAATGTCCTTTATGTTGGCCTCTGCCAGTCTTCAATTTCGCGTCTCCAGCTTGTACAAAACGCTGCTGCCCGATTTTTAACAGGCACGTCTAGATGTGAACACATTACACCCATTCTGTCGTCACTCCACTGGCTTCCAGTTCGTTTTAGAATTGATTTCAAACTTCTGTTATTTGTCTTTAATGCCATTAATGGCCTGGCTCCCTCCTACCTGTCGGAGATTTTAACTGTCCGTGATCATGGCAGGGCCCTGCGTTCTTCCGGTCAGCTTCTGCTAGAAGTCCCAAGGTCGAGGTGCAACCAGTGGGGTGATCGTTCTTTTGCTGTCGCAGCTCCTCGGCTGTGGAACAAACTGCCCCCCGACATTCGCACCACCACTGATCTCGGCCTTTTTAAATCGAAGTTGAAGACACACTTTTTTAGATTGGCGTTTAAACCCTGACCGGGACAGTCTTATGCACTTTGTTTGTTCTATTTTAATGTATCTTTAGAAGGCTTTTTAATTACCTGCAGCACTGTAGCACTTTGTCGAAACCTGTGTTTTACGTTCTGTTTTTCTGTACTGTTTTTCTGTACTTTTTTGGACTTTGTTGTAAAGCACTTTGTGTACCTTTTTTGGTTACTGTAAAGGGCTATACAAATAAATTTGATTTGATTTGATTTGATTTAACTTAGCCGGGGCCGCCCAACTTTGGGCACCGGTACGAGACAAGATGTTTTCCACTGCACCAGGACTGTTCGAAGACTCCTGTTGAGGATCCACTGAAGGGGATCTGCTGGCTGGGCTGCACAGTCTTTCAGGAGCCTTGGACACACTGCATCTGGGCCTGCAGCCGTCCTTGTATGCAGTATTCTGAGCTCTGCCCTCACCTCGTTTGCTGTATAGGACAGTGGTAGTTGGCTATGGATGGTAGATGCTACACTGCAGCTAGTAGGAGATGGTCTACCTTCAAGAGACAGTTGAGCAGGAGCAGCAGCAGCAGCAGCAGCAGCAGGTGACACTGTGGGAGGGGGGATGGATGCAGGGATAGGGTGAACACTGCCCCCTCCATCAAACCTGTTAAAGAACAAGTTGAGGTGATGGCTTTGTCCACATCACCATCCAAAACCTGGCTATTCTTCTTTGAATAGCCTGTAAGGTTCCTCATTCCCTTCCACACCTCTCTGATGTTGTTCTGCTGCAGCTTACTTTTTTTGTAGTCCACCTTTGCCTGTCTCAGTCTCCCCTTCAGCTCATGTTGAACCTCCCTGAGCCTCTCCTTGTCCCCTTTCTTGAATACCAGCTTTTTCTGGTTGAGGAGGAACTCAGGGTTTATTACTGGGGAAGCATCGTACAGTCTTTACTGCCATCACAATGTCCCTACAGAAGTTTATATATTCTGTCAGAATGTCCACCCTCCTGTCCATGTTCATTTTGTTGTCCTGTGGCTCTAGTAGTACAGTCCAGTCTGTACATTCAAAACAGTCCCTGAGGGACTCACTGGTCTCCGGGGACCACTTCCTGACTGAATGGGTGGCAATCTGGAAATCCATTGGTAAAAAACAAACAAACAAAAAAACAACAACTTTTTTTGATTTTCTCCCTTTACCTCTGGAAGCACAGCCTGGAGTTTTTCAACTAACAGAAGTGCAGGGGCCTAGGCGATCGCTCACACCCTTCACTTCTGGCGGTGCCCCCAGGGAATCGTCGTGTTGTTTACAAATACTTTGGGTAGAAAACCAGCAGAGTTTAGCTATATATCACATTTTTCACGTCGCTATATCACCATGTAGACTAATCTGATGTTTGTTAAGTCTATAAACACAATGATTGAAAAAACATTAATATTTCTGTGTGCACGTTTTGTAATTAATAACATGGTTATCCTAGATTAGCTGGGCTAACCGTTAGCTGTTAGCGTTAGCCGTTAGGGGTGTCTGTAATAACCACAGACTGTATCAAAATAAGGTAATAACTCAATAAATGGTACATGAATAAAATATTTTTTCCAGTGGATATCTTAGTTACAACATGATTAATCTAGCAAAGCAGCTATGTGTTGCTATGTGTGGTATTTTTTCAGTTATGGGAAATCACAATGTCTAGAAAACGTCAGTGGCTGCAGCTGACAGGGACAGTTAGCAAAGCTAACATCAGAACGTCATCTGTTAAAAGCCTCCTGTTTTCGGCTATGACATGAAACTATTCCAGTTAGCTCAATCATGTTGTAACTCAGACATTTGCTGGAAAAAAAAAAATCACGTTGATGAGACGGCATTTTGGATAGAGCGGTCGCTATGGACGCAGAGCTTGCTGTTTCTGTAGGTACACATTTCCTGAGGACACCTGCATGTCTCAGCCACGCCCCCTCCATTGTGATTGGCTAAAGTGCAGCATTGTTCAAACTCAAAGCCCCGCCCTCCCTCCCCCTCTAGTCATCTTTCACACAGGGCTGCCGACAGATTCTACAATGTAAATTGCACAATCTGTCTTGAGAGATTAAGTGGGTGGTAACAGGCAACTTTAATGCACAGGGTTTGTATGTAGGCTGGAGAGAGATCAGATTATGATCTGATCTGCCAAGAGGTGTTAGGGCAGAGGCACTGTAGCCTGTAACCTTGGCATTTCCATAAAACAAATCCTGTGTCTTATTCTCCATCATGGGACAGTCCACATACTGAACAAAATCAGTCAGATGGGAAGAGATGGTCGTGTTGTTAAAATCCTCCGTTATTGCAATGAATGCACAAGGGTGCAAACCCAACACACTCAAACATGACTCAAAACAGGAGCTACTCAGAGCTACTGCCACTCTAACATTCATGCTACACAGATTACAGAAAATGAGTAATACAGCACAGGACTTTCATCAGCTTTGACTTTCAGCCATCCATGGCTCTGTCCGCATGTCAGCACAAGTTCTTTTTTAAGGGCAACAGCCAGTGGGGATACACCAACACTCATGTCATCAGTCCCTCCAACCAATGATGTAACCTCATCACTCACTGAATCAGTCACATGCTGAGGTTCAGCCAGAAAAGTTTGCACAAAGTTAAGAATTTATTTTAACTTTCATAAAGCAAAAGGAGTGTTTGATAAATACAGACTCTGACCTAATTTGACACATATAATATGGAGGGAGACAAACAGGGATTGTACAAAGTAAATAAAACAGCCTACACTGCAGTAAATACAAATTTGCTAAACTTCATAATGTCTATTTTTGTTAAGACTGTCAGTTGTTGATTCAGCTCAGTAGTCAAGTCCTAAAGTCACCTAATGCAAAACTACCACTGCAGTCAGTAAATATTACACTGTGTTATATTGTCTCAGCATTTGATTGCACACAGGGAGCCCTATAAACAGCAGGCCCACTCCTGCACATGCTCAGTGAAGCCCGGCAATCACGCACAACATCTGCCGCCATCTATCAGCAAAAGATTATGGGCCGCTGGAGGATGATTAATTTGTTGTTAATCTTACCTTCACAGTGGGAGAGGGTGGAGATCCACTTCACATCGGGCTGCTTGCACATCAGCCAACTCACAAACTCACACACACACACACACACACACACACACACACACACACACACACACACACACATACATACCACTTATTTATGGCTGTGTGTGTGTATGAAGGGTTGTTATCATTAGCCTACACAAAAACTGAAGTGCTGCAGCCTAATTAGGATTTAAATGAACAATGCAAGCGGAGCAGAGAAGTAGAGATACAGGTGATTAGCAATGTTGGCACAACTTCATTAAACAAAGCTCAGTAAGAACTTGGGGAAGTGGCTGTGTGTGTGTGTGTGTGTGTGTGTGTGTGTGTGTGTGTGTGTGTGTGTGTTTGTGTGTGTGTGTGTGTGTGTGTGTGTGTGTGTGTGTGTGTGTGTGTGTAAAACCAATCAAGTCTGGGGCAATGATTGGCTGCAAGTGTATCTTCCTGGTGCTCAGTCTAATCCCCTTAATGATGACTACTAACATGATGATAATACACAAGCATTTACAGCTCCGTCAGTCCTTACCTCAGGCTCAGAGATGGAGTCAGGAGGAAAGAGACCATCAGGTGTTAACTCTTAACTACATTTGTACTCCACTCAGCTTTATCATCAGCGTGCATCACTAGAGGCTAGTACCGACAGCTCTGTGCAGCAGGAGGTAAGAGGTGTCAATCAGTATATCACAGTTTGACAATATGATTAAATTCACAGTGAAAGAGCTTTGGAAAGTGTTTCGATCATAACCGAAAGATATTTTTGTTACATAATATTGCACTATTTAAAATAAAAAAAAAAATGATCATGATCAGTAACCTTGGAACAAGTTTAATACTGTGAAGTAAAGTAAATGGTGTTTGACAAGATTTATCTTGAATAAAAATCATAAGGTCTGACTTTCTTGAATTTTGATTCTGGACACTGCACCTGCAGCCCAGTCACCAGAAGAAATGTGGGAACTGTGCATTTCTACAATGTACATGTTACATTTAAACTAGGACTGACTCAAATGCTTCCAAGCTTGAAAGCTTTGATTGTTGCAATGGTAATCCAAAACTGCACTAAGCTGGTTTAAATGTTATTTATCTGATCGTCCATGTTTGTCCATTTTCATGATGAATCATCCTGATGTACTAAAGTTTGTTTTGGAGTTCCACAAGGTTCTGTGCTCGGACCAATCCTATTCACTCTATATATGCTTCCTTTAGGTAACATCATTAGAAATCACTCTGTAAATTTCCATTGTTATGCGGATGATACACAGTTGTATTCATTGATAAAGCCAGAAGAAACTAATCAATTAACTAAACATCATAACTGCCTTAAAGACATAAAACCCTGGATGAGCACCATTTCCAGTTCAGACAAAACTGAAGTTATTGTTCTTGGCCCCAAACAAATCAGAGACTCTTTATCTGATGACATAGTTTCTCTAGATGGCATTGCTCTGGCCTCTAGCACTACCATAAGAAACCTTGGAGTAATATTTGACCAAGATTTGTCTTTCAATTCTCATATAAAACAAATCTTACGGACTGCATTTTTTCATCTGCATAATACTGCGAAAATCACTGTCAATGAGGATGTCAGCCGACCAACACTCGCTACCCGGTACCCGGTTGCGGCAATTTGCGATGTTGGCCAGCTAGGAATGCACTAGCAGCCCGTACAGTACAGTCTTCTCTCGTCTAGCTAACATTTAGCCGTGTTACTTACTGATCCATTAGAAAGAAAGCTAGCTGGACATCAGTTCTGGAGCCTCTTTGGTCACAGAGCTCCCTCTATCTCTTGAACGCCTGACAGAGGTTTACTCTTGTTTTTCCTCTTCTTTTATCACTCTCCTTTTTGTGTGTCCTCGCTTCCTCAGACAGATTAGCTCGTTTCCTTTTGGGAGGTCGTTTTTCACTTATCTCCACTCTCTCTCTCTCTCTCTCTCTCTCTCTCTCTCTCTCTCTCTCTCCCCTTTGCTAACACTCATGTCCTGTTACTGCATCTCGCTAACTCAGCTGTACTGCATGTCACTAACTCGGCTTCTTCAGCGGAGCCTTTGTGTGCCACTGTCTCGCAGGTTAACTTATGTCGCAGCGGTGCCTGGATAGTGTGACGTGTGTGGTTGTGCTTCTGCCGTGGTCCTGCATGATGCCTCCTGTTGCTCCTGTTATTAGTCATACTTCTACTGTTATTATACACATATAATTATTGTCACATATGTATACTATCAGATATTAATATATACTTTCAACTTATTTAAGTTTTTCTTTATCCGCTTCAAGGGTCCAAAGGACAAAGGGATGTCATATGCTGTAAAGCCCTGTGAGGCAAATTGTGATTTGTGATATTGGGCTTATAAATAAAATTGATTGATTGAAATTGAATAGCATATATTCAAAAGTATAAATTAGGGGTGTAACGGTTCACCAAATTTATGGTTTGGTTCCATACAATACAGTGGTGTCAAAGTATGGTATGTTAAAAATACAAAAAGAAGGACAAAATTTCCTTGATTTTTTTTATTTTTTCCTCTTCTCTTCTCTTGAACTATACCTGAGTGACCCATCCTCTGAGGGGTCTTCAGCTCCTTATACAGTGGCGGTTCTAGCCTAAATGGCGCCCTGGGCAACACCCTCCTAGAAGCTCTGAAAATACCAAAGGCTGAAAGAGGAGCTAGAAAAGATGTGGGTAGTAAAGGCAACATAGTGCCAGTGGTTATCGGAGCACTCATTGCTGTGACCCCCAAACTAGGAGAGTGGCTCCAGGTGATTCCAGGTACAACATCTGAAGTCTCTATCCAGAAGAGTGCAGTCCTAGGAACAGCTAAGATACTGTGCAGAATCCTCAAACTCCCAGGCCTCTGGTAGACAACTCGGCAAACCATCTGAAAACTTTAAGTAACAGCTTAGCCATCCTTTTTTCTAGGCATTATAGCTAATGTTACTGCAACCTGCAGTTTAGGTGCATCAACTGAAAACGGATATTTTAGAGAAGTCCGATTAATGTCTTGCTTACCACCTCCCACAAAGCTTCAGTTAATCACGAACATTTCAGACTGAAGCTTGGATGCCCAAAAACTGATATTCAAGGACAGCCCTAAGTTGAATGTTTCACATGTCTCATATCAATGTTTTAAAGAGATGTAGTAAATGAGCTGACCTTACGCGAGATGCCTGCCAAGCCACAGGCCACTGCACACCACTGTTTGAGACCAAGTTGTTTTGCTGCCCTAAAGCTAACCACACATTACAGTTTCAACCTTACTGCTAAAATGATGCGAGTATGAAAATATTTGTTGTTTGCAAGAACATACCATGCCAGCATTTATCCCGGCATTTGGGTTGGGACATGAACCTGCCTGCATGCACTGTATGAACACACATACTGTGACAGCATGCTACTGTGTACTGCACATCCTACACTGCCTCCTGGCACTGAATGCGAGCTCCTGTAGTCCTGCACCTTGTTCTCTGTGTACCAGCATGCTTTTTTACATTTCACCATGTTAGCTGTCAATATGTTTCTGCACCACCATCTTTAAAGCAAATTCCACTCTATTCTTTGTAGCTGGCAAATGAAGTGTATCTAAGTCAGAGTGCATGTGATAATACTGAAGAAGCACTGACAGAATGCAAAAGCAGCCTGAGACAAAGATAGCACTTGACAATCTCTAAAACATCTAAATAATAATACAAGAAACAGTGAACCAGTGAACTTCAGAGCCATCACCGAGCAGACTGAAGCGTAAAGCAGAGCGGCAGATGCAGCAGGTCAGGAGGAGGCAGGGTAAAAATGAAAACCTAAGGAGCTCACATCCAGTCACTAAGCTGGCAGTCTTTCTGAGAGAACCTCTACATCACCCTGCTGTGGGCTTTCATTCATTTGACATGAGGAATCCCATCACTGATGCATTATTCCTGTGCAGACACACTGCAGTAACATGTACTGGATGGATGCTACACAGATAATACACATGAAACCTGAGTCCAGTCCTGCTCTGTTTTCTTCGTACCGTACTTCCTTTTTTTTTCATTTCTTTCTTTGGCTCAAACCTCAATAGACCAGAATGCAATGCAGCTACTAGAGGGATGATGTTGCACAGGCAATGGATAAATTATGGATCCCTGAAAAACATGTTTAATAAATACAGTCATTATTTTGTTAGATTCTTTGAGATAAATGTTGTTTCTGAGAAATACTGAATAATACAGTTGCAGCTTTAAGGCTTCTTCCAATAATAAGCTCAATAATTAATGCCTGACAAGGGGAATAATCACTTGGCATTTAATAACATTATTATGCTGCAAGATTATAGATGCAATAGGGAATCCCAAACAAGCAGGTCTTCAGTTTTGGAGTATGCTGTAGACCTGATTGGAGAGAAAGACCACACAAGAAGTCCTCTCTGTCTGTCTGTCATCTCTATTCATTCAGGTTGACTTGTTGAAGGTGATCTTAAAGCAGCTGTGCGGAACTTTACATTTTCATTGATCATAGTGCCCCCCTTTGGTCGAAGCGATATGACACCCACAGCTTGGTGTTGGAAAATCTCGAACTGCAACCAGCAATTACCGCATGCATTTGTTTTGGAGAGCGAGAGGAAAATCATAAATGTTCTGGTGTAGCTCTGAATTTCTTATAAACTGAGGACAACTGCCTGCTGTATATTTGTGTTCATGGTCACAGTCACAAATAATTTTGTTGCGTTTTTTATAACGTTACTAGACAAAAGTGGTTCACATCAGCTAACATTACATTTAGCTTGCTTATAACTTCCATGTCATCATATATTGAAGTGAAACAACGTCTAACAAGTTGCGGTATATTCTCTAAATAAAAACAAAAATTGCATACCTGTCGATTAGGAAAAGGGCCAACTCGGGATCAGTTTTAAAACTTTTCAAATCTCTCAGCTCTCTCCACTTGGTGAATGCCTGACCGAGGTTTACATGCGTTTGGGCTGGAGCCCTATCAATGTCCCGTTTAGCCTTCTTCTGTTCTTCTGTTCATTTTCTTTTAGATGGTGCTCCTTCTTTATCTGCCATGACATCAAAAGTACAACCAAGTCCTTATAGATGCATCTGGTAAAACTGTTATGTGTTCAGCAATGCCCGTTGCGTGCCGCTTACTCGAAGAACACTCTCCGTAAACACGGCTCTTCTTCTTCTCTCAATTTATTGGCAGATTGCAAACAACTTCCGGGTGCATACCACCACCTACTGTACAAGAGACTACTCCGTACTACATGTCATTTAGCCGGTTTCTTAAATCCTACTCGTAAACACGGCTCTTTCTTCTTCTGTGGTTTAATGGCTGCAGGCCGCTGCGGGTGTGCAGACTTACTTCCGCCTCCGGGTGCCATATTCTGGTTTGCTATGTCCGACCAGAGACAGGCTACGCTAAATAACCATATAGAGAAAGGCTTTTTTGTCACCGTTGGGTTAAAAAAAATATGCAGATCTTCAAGGGGGGGTATACGAACTAGGGACAGTTTTATGAATGATAAAAAGTTCCGCACAGCTGCTTTAAGCAGCCAAGTAAGATAAGCGATTCACAGGGATGTGTTTATATAGACTAGTCCATACCCACTGAGTGCACAGTTGCCCACATATAGTTTCACATGGTGTGTGTTTGGGATACAGGTCATAGAAAATTGCAGATTAAATAGTCAACTGAACCCATTAAGAAGAGCAATGTATTCAGACAGAGTTTTTGTGAATTTGATAGTACGATTGCTTTATTTAAAGTACAGTCGTACCATTGCCAATAGTGGGATAGTTAGTGGGCTAAAACTATACATTAGTAGTTGAGGTAGCACATTGAAAGGCAAATAGTTCAAGTGTTTATATGTTGTATTGACTTAAAAGTGGGGCGCACTGGTAGTTCACATGGGAAAAGAATATACTAATAGTATAATTTTTGGAAAAAGTAGCTTTGTCACCTTCTACCTATGCCAATCCTCAATGACTATGTGCAGTTTCAGATAGATTGACCATGTCAGTGAGTAGAAAAACATGGGACAGACAGAATGACTGACTGACAGAATGACACACTGACAGTTTCCGTGATTATGTACAGCATACCATACCATGACTTAATTATACCAGAAATTAGAAAAAAAAACCCAAGCATTCGGCAACAGGGAGAGCCACAGCGATCTGTCACATCTTGGCCATTTTTAAGCATTTTTCTGTTGTTATAGTGCCACCTAGATGCCAATGAGAGTTAAATGTCTCCAGTCACCTTGAGGTGTCTTGTTCTACATATCTACCAAATTTAGTAAAAATCAATATGGCAGTTAGGCCTAGATAAGATATTAGCTCTCTAGCGCCCCCATTTTTTTTGATCGAGTCAATAATGGAGGGGTCCCCTCAGATTATGTGTGGCCATATGCCTACAAAGTTGCGTGGTGATCAGTGAAACCCTTGAGATGTTATACACCTTTATGTGATGAGCCACACCCTCTGCAATATTCATGCCTTATAGAAGCTCAGTTTTAGTAAGTTTTCCAACTTTTGCCAAGAGGGAACTTTAGATATTGGTTCCTAGATTATGTTCATCAAGTTTCATGCAGATCATTCAAATTTCCTAGGAAGAGATTGATTTTAAGTGTTTTTCAAAAAAATCAAAATGGCTGAAAATCTATGCTGGAAGTTATGGGTTCTTGGGGCAAATTTGTTCCTCATGAGGAGAGGCATTTCTGTGCAAAGTTTCTTTTCTCTACGACATACGGGGCATGAGATATGCCCATTCAAAGTTTGCAATTTCAATCTGTTGCTATAGCGCCCCTCCTTTGGCCAATTGATGTAATATTGCTTCATTCGCATCCTCCAATGACCCTCTACCACTGTGCCAAATTTCACATGGATTGACCAAGTCAGTGAGGAGAAAAACATGGAGCAGACACACAGACACACCCACAGACAGAGTTTTTTTCATTATATAGCAAGATATATAGAATAAGTAGGTTCAAACTTCACATACATTTAAGCTGTATCAGTCTGGCAAATCATATTCTACGTTATGATTAAAGTTGGTCATCATGGTTTCCATAATATCGGCAGTCAAAACAAAGAATCAGGCAATGTCAATTGTAACATTTTATCAACACTTTTTCTTGACTGGATTTAACAGCTGGGCAGTAGGAGGACACTGTTTGCAAGAGTTTAGGAAGTAAGTAACACTGAACAAAGTAAGGATCAAAACAGGATTTTTGGAAAATGATTCCCCTCTGAATAGGGGAGGCAGTAGCTCAGTCCATAAGCACTTGGCTTGGGAACTGGAGGGTCACCTGCTCAAGTCCCTGTACAGACCAAATATAAAGCATGGACTGGTAGCTGGAGAGGTGCACTTCATCTCCTGGGCACTGTCAAGGTGCCCTTGAGCAAGACACCGAGCTCCTCCTGGAGGATTCTGGGGACTTTGCAGGCCAGATGAGATATATTATTCCTCCAGCGTGTTCTGGGTCTGCACCTACTACCAGCTGGAAGTGCCCAGAACACCTCTAATGGGAGGAACCAGGAAGCATCCTGATCAGATGCCTGAACCACCTCAACTGACCCCTTTTGACATGAAGAATATCTCTGGGGATGTCTGAGCACCTTATGCCATGAGCCCAGCCACCCTTCAAAGGAAACTCATTTCGGCCACCTGTATCCCCAACTTCATTCTTTCGGTCATTATCCAAAGCTCATGACCATAGGTGAGGGTTGGGATGGTCCAGTAAATAGAAAGCTTTGCCTTCTTGCTCAGTGCCCACATCACTGCAGACGCTGCACCAAACCGCCAATCCATCTCAAGCTGCATTTTACCTTCACTTGTGGACAAGCCCCTAAGATACCTGAACTCCTTTGCTTGGTGCAGTAGCTTTCTCCCAACCCAGGGGGCAATCCACTGTTTTTCGGTAGAGAACCATGACCTCAGACTTGGAGGTGCTGACTCTCATCTTGACTGCTTCACACTCAGCTGCAAACCGGCTCAGTTCATGCTGACATCTGACAATTCTGTTATGCTTGTACATGTGTTTGTGTATGTGTGTATATTTTGGGCCTATGTTTATATGACAACAGAGTGAAAAAAAATTAAATTTCGACTTGGGGATTAATAAAGAATATCTTATTATCATTATTATTAGGGGGCCAAGCCCGCGGGGCTTGGGGAACGTGTATGCTTTCCCAGGACCAGCGGTGCTGGGAACCCTATTGTTTTTGCTCAGATTTTTATTATTATTCTCTATTTTTATTCTTCTCCGCTAAAAGTGGTGCTGCAGGTTAACCATGCAAGGGAGGGCGGTGCAATTTGGAGGGTTGATCCAGACCCCTGCACATACCTCAGACGCAAAAAATGGCATATGTCCGCCAGCAGGGGGCGCTATAAACAAGGTCAACACGTTTTGGGCTATAACTCCCACATTGTATGTTGCACCTTCAAAAACCCTTTATCCCCAGATTCCCTGAATAGCGCTACTCCCTCTAGTGTTTAAGCTCCATCTGCACAAAACTTTGCACATACAATCTCCAGACTTGCCTTATCAAAAGTTATCAAAAGAATTTTGCTACTCCAAAAATGCGGTACTTATAAATAAACAATTTTTTCTGCTAGCTAAAAAACACATACCGTTGCATATTTTCGTCAAAGTAAAAGCTATCAATGTCAAACTGGAATCAATTGTTTCAGAGGTCAACCAGAGGCTCTGTGCCAAATTTGGCACAAATTGGCCCATAGGGGGCGCTATAAACAAAGAAACATCAAGTGACATGAAAGGTGATCAGATTCGCACAAAATTTGGTGAGCATGACGTGGGGTCCCTCCCGAGGCCAGCCAAAAAGTTTCATAATGTTTGGTCAAAGTGGGCATGACTTGTTACAACCAACACATTCAGCCTTTCACACTTCCAGTGCTCTTCCCATTAGAATTACAACACTGCAGGTGAGACGTCGCCCTGCGCCCCGATGCTCGCCCCGAGCCCGTCGCCCTTCGGGGCCGACTTCCGTGGGCTCCGCGGGACCTGGGGACCAAGTCGCGCGGGGAGGCTTGGCCCCCTTTCATAACTGCTTGCAGTTCTAGTTATTATTATTATTATTATTATTATTATTATTATTACTTTTTTATGTGTGCTGCACACTTCTGGTTAACTGCTATGGTCCGCTTTCCTCTGCTCAGACTATGGATTCATCATTTTTCTGAAAATGAGTCATTTTCTGTCCACAGAGCAAAAGAACACTATCCTGGGAAATTCAGCTTCAGCTACAGTCAACACATACAGGAAGGCAATCCAGGCACTCCAAAAAATATAGAAAAAAGGAAGGAAGTATTAAAAAAGCCTTTATTGTAGAAGTTAAATCATTAAAGAGCCAACATGTTTTGACTACTAAAGGTCTTCATCGAGGCTTAAAAAATATATATATTTTTTTTTTAACAGCCGTGACTAAAATCTGCGGTGGTCAAAACATCCTTCCTCATTTTCTATATTTTCAGAGTGCCTGGATTGCTTTTTGTGTACCTGTTGTTTCCTGTTATCAATGGGCCCCCTAACACAAGGTTTTGATCTATGTTTGATTATACAGAGCTTTCTGTCCTCTTTTTCTACAGTCAAAAAACACAAGTCATATTTCAAGCAGTACTAAAGGCCTTTGTTTAGTATGCTCTTTTAATTGGTCATCCAAAAAAAGAAAAAAAGGACGCACAGTAACCTTGCAACCTTAGTCCAATGTGTTTTATTGTTCTAAACAAAAGAAAAACATTTACGATACAAGACTAAATGAAAACATAATTTTGCTTCTTTGCTTCTTCCTTCCCCACTGAAGTTACCTCCCTGGCTGTAACCACTCTCTTCCTGTCTCTTGTATTTGGTGCAGCAGCTTAAGGGGCTGCCCTCAAATACAGCTTTAAGACCTGATATATATATATATAAATTGCTTCTCCAAGACTCCTCCGAGAACCGTCACCTTATCGTGGTGGAGGAGTTTGAGTGCCCTAATGACCCTAGGAGCTATGCTGTTGCAGGGCATTTTGCCCCTGGTAGCCCTTGGCAGATTGGTTCTGGCCGAAGGGTCAGACGAAGAACAGTTCAGAAGACCCTTCGTGATGGATATAAGCAAGGATCTGTGTACCCGGCCCGGAGGGTTACCGGGGCCCCGCCCTGGAGCCAGGCCCGGGGTAGGGGCCCGTGGGCGAGCGCCTGGTGGCCAGGCCTTCGCCCATGGGGTCCGACCGGGCCCAGCCCGAACCAGCTACATGGGCTCGTCCCCCTGCAGGCCCACCGAGGGGCCTGCAGGGGGACTGAGAGGGGTTGGACTCTCTCCTTCGCTGGAGTTGGACCGGGTGACAGGCGGAGGGCCAGGGTGGGCTTTCTGATAGCCCCCAGACTCTCTGCCTGTACGTTGGGGTTTACCCCAGTAGACAAAAGGGTTGCTTCCCTGTGCCTTCGGGTCGGGGAACGGGTCCTGACTGTTGTCTGCGCTTATGCGCCGAACAACAGTTCAGAGTACCCACCCTTTTTGGAGTCCCTGGGACGGGTGCTGGACAGTGCCTCAACCGGGGACTCCATTGTTCTGCTGGGGGACTTCAACGCTCACGTGGGCAATGACAACGGGACCTGGAGGGACGTGATTGGGAGGAACGGCCTGCCCGATCTGAACCCGAGTGGTGTTCAGTTATTGGACTTCTGTGCGGGTCGCAGTTTGGCCATAACTAACACCATGTTCAAACATAAGGATGTCCATCGGTGCACGTGGCACCAGGACAGCCTAGGTCGCAGGTCAATGATTGACTTTGTAGTCGTATCATTTGACCTGCGGCCATATGTTGTGGACACTCGGATGAAGAGAGGAGCAGAGCCGTCAACTGATCACCACCTGGTGGTGAGTTGGGTCAGATGGCGGGGGGGGGGCTTGTTCCGCTCTGCCATTGTCGAGGCGGCAGCTGCAAGCTGTGGCCGCAAGGTTGCTGGGGCCTGTCGCGGTGGTAATCAGGCTGAAGAAGGAGGCCTACAGGGCACGGTTGGCCTGTGGGTCTCCGGAAGCAGCTGATGGCCAAGCGGAGCTCAGCGGCGGCGGTCGCGGAGGCAAAAACTCGAGCGTGGGAGGAGTTCGGTGAGGCCGTGGAGGAAGACTATCGATCAGCTCCAAAGAGGTTCTGGCAAACTGTCCGGCGCCTCAGGGGGGGAAGGCGGCAACTTGCTCACACTGTTTACGGTGGGGGCGGGGAGCTGCTGACGTCAACTGAGGACATTGTCGTGCGGTGGAAGGAATACTTTGAGGAGCTCCTCAATCCCACCAGCACGTATTCCAGGGAGGAAGCAGAGATGGGGGTATCCAGGGCGGGTCGTCCAATTTCTGGGGCAGAAGTTGCCGAGGTAGTGAAACAATTCCGAGGCAGTGGAGCCCCGGGGGTGGATGAGATTCGTCCTGGATATCTCAAGCTCTGGATGTTGTAGGGCTGTCCTGGTTGACACGTCTCTGCAACATTGCGTGGACATCGGGGGCAGTGCCTCTGGAGTGGCAGACCAGGGTGGTGGTCCCCATTTGGAAGAAGGGGGACCAGAGGGTGTGTTCCAACTACAGGGGGATCACACTCCTCAGCCTACCTGGTAAGGTCTACTCCAGGGTGCTGGAGAAAAGGGTCCGGTTGATAGTTGAACCTCAGATTGAGGAGGAGCAATGTGGTTTCGTCCCGGACTCGGAACCGTGGACCAGCTCTTTACCCTCGCCAGGGTGCTGGAGGGGGCTTGGGAGTTTGCCCAACCAGTCCACATGTGTTTTGTGGATTTGGAGAAGGCTTACGACCGGGTCCCCAGGGACATCCTGTGGGGGGTGCTCCGGGAGTATGGGGTTGGTGGCCCCTTGTTAAGGGCCATCCAGTCCCTGTACCGAAGGAGCATGAGTCTGGCTCGCGTGGCCGGCAATAAGTCGGACCTGTTCCCGGTGAGGGTTGGACTCCACCAGGGCTGCCCTTTGTTACCGGTTCTGTTCATAACTTTTTTGGACAGAATTTCTAGGCACAGCCGAGTGGTGGAGGGTGTCAGGTTCGGTGACGGGAGGATGTCGTCCCTGCTTTTTGCGGATGACGTGGTCCTTCTAGCCCATCGAACAGTGACCTCCAGCTCTTGTTGGGACGGTTCGCAGCCGAGTGTGAAGCAGCTGGGATGAGAATCAACACCTCTAAGTCTGAGGCCATGGTCCTCAGCGGGAAAAGGGTGGATTGCCCACTCCAGGTCGGGAGGGAGGTCCTTCCTCAGGTGGAGGAGTTTAACCCGTTGCCATTCCCCGGAAAGCTAAGATTCTTGTGATTAAATTGATACCAACCATTTCAAAATACAATCACCACAGCAGGTACTATCAATACCTTTGTCAGACTACAAACACGTAAACAAACAATTACGAAGCTGACGTGACTCACTGATGAAGCCTCATAGTCATCCTCCGGTCAAAAGTATTTCCACAAACATGGTCTTGCTACATTCACAAAGGTCCAGTCTATTGAATCCAGTAAAGTATTTAGTCCAAAACACATTATAGGTCCGGTAGATATCCACATAATGGTCCTTCATTGTTTGAAATGCGCCGGTCAATATCGAAAAACTCCGCCGTATTTCTCTTCTAACTCGTGTTTACATTCATTTTTGCCGGTGATCCGGCTCTCTAACTATGGCCGGCACTCTAAGCTTTCGATTGACACCTCACTTGACCACTTAGGAGCTTCCCTGACCCCTCCAGAGCCTGAAACAGCCAACGAGAGCCTGTGTTGACACGAAGCTCCTGCCTCTCTTCTAGCATGTATAACTTGAACCAATTGGAACCAAATGATCGGATGACTGACGGATCGTGTAGCCAATGAAATTCTGAAAACGACGATATGCCGCATGACGTCACACCATCAACACAGGGAGTGCACAAGCATGCGTAAAGCCGAAATAGAGAATGTCCATCCTGCTCAAAGAGCGCAGAGAGAGAGAGAGACTGCCTGTAGACGGAGTTTGACGGTGTTTTACAGAGTTTTTCAGTTAGAAATGGCAAAAAGGATGCCACACAGTAAACATACTGCAGGAGAAAGCACATACCCTTAGAAAAACATGTGTAAAATACCTGGATTGTTATCACATTTGAACTGGGACTAGTTAAGGCTAAATGTGGTGGCCCCACAGTGTGTTTTAGCTAAAAACTCCCAGCCACACTCATCTGCAGGCATCTTTTTCCACAAAAATTCAGGCGAGAATAAAAAACCTTATATTTTAGTGTGTTCAAACTTATATTACTCAATGACAGTAGCACTTACAGTGATTCTTACAGTTTGGGAAAAAACTTTAGAGTGTTTCCTTTCAAAAGAGACCAAAACCATCCATATACTCCAAACGGTTCAAGAACAGTGTTCAATTTACTTTGGGTACGCCTTGGACAGGCATTTTAGGCGAAATTTACAGGAATGGCAAGGGGTTAAGTATCTTGGGGTCTTGTTCACGAGTGAGGATAGGATGGAGCGGGAGATTGACAGGCGGATTGGAGCGGCGTCAGCAGGGATGCAGGCGCTTAACCGGTCCGTTGTGGTGAAGAGGGAGCTTAGCCAAAAAGCGAAGCTCTTGATTTACTGGTCGATCTATGTTCCAATCCTCACCTATGGTCATGAGCTCTGGGTAGTGACTGAAAGAATGAGCTCGCGAGTACAAGTGGCCGAAATGAGTTTCCTCCGCAGGGTGGCTGGGCTCAGTCTTAGAGATAGGGTGAGGAGCTCGGACATCCGGGAGGGACTCGGAGTAGAGCCGCTGCTCCTCTACATCGAGAGGTGAGAGTTGAGGTGGTTCGGGCATCTAGTAAGGATGCCATCCGGACGCCTCCCTTGGGAGGTGTTTCGGGCATGTCCAACCTGGAGGAGACCTCGGGGCCGCCCTAGGACATGCTGGAGGGATTACATCACCCGGCTGGCCTGGGAACGCCTCGGGGTTCCCACGGAAGAGCTGGCAGAAGTGGCTAGGGAGAGGACTGTCTGGGCTTCTTTGCTGAGGCTGCTGCCCCCGCGACCCGGACTCGGATAAGCGGAGGACGACGACGATGACGGCTTCTCCAAGATTCTTCAACAATTGACCTCAATGATTTCTTCATCCCGGTCTTTTAAGGTAGCTGTAATTAAACCTCTTCTAAAAAAGCCCACCCAGGACATTGTTTCCTCTAGGATTTTTTTTCAGCAGCTGGGGTGGCAGGGGGAGTGGGTGAGAGACATCCCTTGGCTGAATACTGAGTACCGAATACCGAATGCCGTTTTTTAGTTTTTCATTTGTTTTTGCAGATGAACCCCCTCCAGATTAGTGTTGTCAAGGTACCAAAATTGGGACCCACGGTACGATACTAGTGAAAATATCATGGTTCTGACTAGTATCAGAATACCACAGAAAAAATGAGGCAGATGTGCCTTTTGTCGTTTATAAAAAGATAAATCACTTTTCTGTAATACATCAATGATATTTCAATGGAATAAATTACTTATTGACTTATTCATACAGCATCAATAAATGATTAACAAAGGGGGGATCAAAATAAAATAAATAATTGAAATAAAAATCAACCAGCCACCCTCCTCCCCTGTCAAGTCCCTTCATAAGTAAAGAACAGTCCCTAAAGTGTGGCAAGGTTTGTGGACCGTTACCTGCCACAAAGAGAGAAATGTGAACGGCTTATTTCTCCTTTGGTACACTACATACTGTGTGCCGCCTCGGCTGTTCAGGTACTTTTGGGCAGTCATGACAACAGGTTATTCACCTTGAGCCGGACTTCTCCGTTGCCGGTAAGCTGTTATCATGTGCCGCCATATTTGTCAGGAATACGTCCTGTCCGTGTCTGTGACCCCCATTCAACCCACAACCGCGGGATTCGCTGTTTGATTGCGTTATCAAAACACACACCGCTATTATTCGGCCTTGTTTTTCACTTATTCCACCAAATACCGAATGTGTGTTTTTTGCAATATTCGGCTGAATATATTCGGTGCACCCCTAAATAGGAGCCTTCCCCCACTCCCCCCTCCCCTCACCGCTGCTCTCCTCACTACACTGGCTGCTGCACTGTGCAAGTGCACAGATGTCTCAGAGCGGTGGTGGTGCATTTGCAAAATAAATGTTTTGAAGAAGCAGCAGTGGCGGCAATAATTTAGCAGCGGCGTGCCACTGCTGCTAAATGAATGTAGCGGAAATAGTGCTGGATCCAGAGGTGTTACAAATACAGGCCAATATCTAATCTAAACCATTTCTTTAAAAAATCCTTAAAAAAGTTGATGCAGACCTGCTGTGTGTGACTTTGTCCATGATAATAATTTATTTGAGTAATTTCAGTCATAATGTATCATAATACACTCTAAATCCTGACTGAAATTTCTCAAATAAATTATGACTGAGACAGCACTAGTAAAATTACAAATGATCTTCTGATTGCCGCAGACAAGGGACTCATCTCTGTACTTATTTTATTAGATCTTAGTGCCGCATTTGACACAATTGACCATCAAATTCTGCTACAGAGACTGGATTTTAATTGGTCGTAAAGGTTCTGCACTAAGCTGGTTTAAATCTTATTTATCTGATCGATTTCAGTTCATTCATTATCACGATGAATCATCTTTACACACTAAAGTTTGTTTTTTTCCACAAGGTTCTGTGCTCAGACCAATTCTCTTTACTTTATATATCCTTCCCTTACATAACATCATTAGAAATCACTCTGTAAATTTCCATTGTTATGTAGATGACAAACGATTGTATTCGATAAAGCCAGAAGAAACCAATCAATTAATATAATTAATATGCAAGAATTAGGCCTATCCTGTCCTGTCAAGGCTGGATTACTGTAATTCCCTATTATCAGGTAGCTCTAATAAGTCTTTGAAGACTCTCCAGCTAATCCAGAATGCAGCGGCATGGGTACTGACAGCAATTAAGAAAGAAGATCACATTTCTCCTGCTTTAGCTTCTCTGTGCTGGCTCCCTGTAAAATCCAGAATTAAATTTAAAATCCTACTTCTCACTCACAAAGCTCTAAATGGTCAGGCTCTGTCATATCTTAGACAGCTCATAGTGCCCTATTATCCCACCAGAACAATGTGCTCTGAGAATGCAGGGTTACTTGTGGTTCTTAAAGTCTCCAAAAGTAGAACAGGAGCCAGAGCCTACAGCTATCAAGCTCCTCTTCTGTGGAATCATCTTCCTGTTTCAGTCTGGGAGGCAGACACCATCTCCATATTTAAAACTAGACTTAAGACTTTCCTTTTTGATAAAGCTTATAGTTAGGGCTGGTTCAGGCTTGTTTTGGACCAGGCACTAGTTAGGCTGACATAGGCCTAGTCTGCCTGGGGACCTCCTATAATACACCTCTCTCTCCCTCTCTTTCTCTCTCTCTCTCTTTTGCTAACATTCATGTCCTGTCACTGCATGTCACGAACTCAACTTCTTCTCTGGAGCCTTTGTGCTCCATTGTCTGTGTCGTAGCTGTGCCTGGATTGTGTGATGTGGTGTGCTGCTGCCATGGTCCTGCCTGATGCCTCCTACTGCTGCTGTTATTAGTCATACTTCTACTGTTATTATACACATATGATTGTCACATACATATATACTATCATATATTAATATATACTTCCAACATATTAGCATATGGATTACTGTAAGTTTATTATGTTGATCTTTTCTGTGTGACATCTACTGCATGTCTGTCCGTCCTGGAGGAGGGATCCCTCCTCAGCTGCTCCTCCTGAGGTTTCTACCAATTTTTTCCCCCGTTTAAGGTTTTTTGGGGGGGAGTTTTTCCTAGCTGCTGTGAGGGTCCAAAGGATAGAGGGATGTCATACTGTAAAGCCCTCTGAGGCAAATTGTGATTTGTGATATTGGGCTTTATAAATAAAACTGAATTGAATGAATCCTCTATTACATCCTCCTTGTCATCATCATCATCCACATGAATCTTACTACCTGACCTGTTAAAAGTTCCTCTTTCTTGTTGCAGTTTCCGACACATCGCACATCACATTTTCCCTGCATCGTGGTCAGCTCTTTAAAGGCTCTTGACAGATGCAGGAAATTGAACTTAGCTCCTACAATGACATACAAAACTTTATGAATCAGTGTGTCATTGTAATTGACACAATGTGGTGGTATTTTTTTTTTTTAAATATGTGACCATTTTGGATGAAAAATACAGACTTGGTGTTCTGTGGCCTTGATTGCAACAAGGACAAATATGCACAAACCTAGGGATTCCCAACCTATCAATTTTGGTGTATTATTTGGTGGTATTAGTGATTATCAAAGCAGAAGAATGCCATTTATGGCAACGTTAGAATGAATGTAACATATATGTTGCATGCAGCTTGATCCTTGCTTTACACCTTCGAGGGGTATGAAAGTTCACGTGATCTGCTGAGATTCAAAATATTGCACTACTACTTGTTGAACCTCCGACACACCTCATCATTTCCTCACAGAGAGCCCACACTTTACATCTTCTTACATCTTCTTTTCATCCTCTCTCTGCATTAGTCATTTTTCTAACATGCCATTGATTTGCTGTTCTATAATAGCCTACTAATAATGCTTACAGTCAGTTATTTCTTTATGAGGTCTTTGTGAAACCAAAGACCAGAAACAGAAACACTTTAGAAGCATTAAAATGCTGCTGCAGAACATTTTGTCAGTCAGCAGAATTTGATCTCCCTCCTTGGGTCCTGATAATGATGCAGGATGACAAACACCAAAAATGTCCAATCAGCAAGTTAACTGTCTGTTGGTAGAACTTGATGTTTACTCCTCTTGGTTCATTTGCACAAAGTCAGTGTGAACAGGAAGTGAACCCAAACTAAAATGCAATAATGTATCTTTTTTTTTTTTTTTTTTTTTACTTCTGGTGCAGACCAAATGAACCAAACTACAGGTGTGAGAACACCCTTAATCCCAATCACCTCACTGTATTGGGATGGAGGCAGAGATAAAAATCTCAGAGAAAACTGTGTGGCTCAGTGCCACTAAAAGTACATGAGAACATGTAAATTTGTAATTTGGGTGATCCAACCCTTTAAGTTACTGCAGGCTCATGTCCATGATGTCACCTCCCTACTTCCACATCAGCTTATTCCTGAGTCATAGCTGCCCTCTCACTGCCTGACTCAACATTCCCTCAACTAAAAAGGAAAATAATTCATACCCACTAGTCTTAAGATGGGAACCATGACCACAGACATTCACTTGACTCTTTGTGGTTCCACTATGACACCATCAACATGCATGTTGGGTTGCCAAGCAGCACATGTGTCTGCCTGGAAAGCATGAGTCAGACAGACAGTAAAAACATGTAAAAACTCCCAAGTCAGCTGATGGCTTTAAAGTTAAAAATTTTAATGCCAGACATTTTGACTGTAAAATTCTCCATTTGAATCCTAATGTTGGACATTTTGTTGGTAGGGCAGCCTTTAAGTGACCTATCTTAATCAGAATCTGTTTTATTGCCAAGTCAGTTTCTTACATACAAGGAATTGATTTTGATGTATTGGTGCATATCAATATACATAATAAGTGAAAAGTCAAGAAACATAAATGTCTAAAAATGGAGTGTTCTCCGGTACTTTTATTGAAAACAAGTACAACAATAAAATCTGCAAATAATATAAAGATTTAAAAGAACCTCAGAGCCTCACAACAGATGGTTGCAGTGCGATTACTGCTTGAGTAGAAGGAGGGTGACAGAGGCAATGTAGACTTAAAGGAGTTCAACGCTTTAACAGATGGCAGAAAGTCAACAAGTGATGACTAGTTATAGTCCATCCCTCCTGTGAGGCTCACACACAGTTACGGGTGGTGGAAGTGGACCAGCAGTGAAATGCAGTCAACTGTGGGTCTTAAGGTGGCCGAGCATGGATGAAACCCAGTCACATGAGAAGTGCAGACTGGGGCACTGGAACAAAACCATGAGATCACAGGACACAATCTCTGCAGGGGGGAATCATGAGTATGGTGAGAGGAGAGACTTCTGTCTGAATACAGATGGGCAGAGCGGAGAGATCTGAATGAACTCACTGAACCTCCTCATGCACTGTGGGACTCTCACACAACACACACTTAATGCCTTGCACCCTCCACCTCCTCACACTACACCCTGCATGTGTAGTGTGGGGAGGTGGTGTGAATGTGTGAATGGAAGCCAATGTGAACTAAGTGAAGAAGAAAAATGTGCAGGGATCAGACATTGGTATCTGATCCCTGAGGCTTGACAGCAAGCTGACAAGTCGAGCTGTCATCTGAAAACCATAACAGGCCGGCAGGTGAGACAGGCAGGCGGACACAGAAGGCATGCTGGGAGAAAAATCAATAACAAAGCCATTTCATTCCCAACAAACTATAGAGTCAAATTATCTTTGTCTTCTCTAGTCCTCTCTGCCTGCGCA
The DNA here is from genome assembly GCA_026686955.1 of Epinephelus cyanopodus. NCBI lineage: Eukaryota > Metazoa > Chordata > Actinopteri > Perciformes > Serranidae > Epinephelus > Epinephelus cyanopodus. The sequence continues at coordinate 625,409 of CM048936.1, forward strand.
ACAGGGTTTTATGCATAAAACATCTAAAGCTGGAGAGAGGCTGTGAGTTGATGAGAGGTCGTGAGTAATTCATGGGCTTTTTAGCCTGGGATTCCTTCAAGGAAAGAGAGATAGCAGTAATGACGGCAAAAATAAGTGGGGGCTGATGGTGTTCACATGATTGGAGCTGTGTTTAAAATCTGTTTGTGGGGTGAGACTCCAAAGCACAATTAGCACATTAACTTGAGTAAAGAGTTCATACTGTGTCTATCAAAAGTTGGTGCTGCCTAGTAATTGGATATAGTCCTAAAATGTTAAGAGGAGGTCCCACTTGACTACATTAATGCCTGAGGAAATATTTACTAATACGTAACACATAGACTATATAAAAATATTGGCTGTAGCTGCCACCGCTTATGACAGATGGTCATTTTGAAACCTGGAGGTTGACATTTTGGCCTTTGTTAACTTGTATTCGGACAACAAGACTGTGAAAGAGTGAGGGAGACTGGGTGATGCCTAGCAGACAGCGTGTCACTAAAGTGGCCCATCCTTAATTGTGTACAACTTTTAGCCTTAATAAAATGCAAACAGATGAGTTTTATACATAAAATTCAGTGCCTCTACAGTTGTCGTGATTGTTGAAATTAGCTATAGAGGCCAAAACTGTTTTTGTACCAGGCTATAAACATGTTTATTTCTGCTGTAGAGTTTGGTCAACTCACTTTTTAAGCCAGCCTCAAGTGGCCATTAGAGGAAATTCAGTTTTTGGCACTTCATCTTTTAGCCAGGCGGTTACCACTTGGCTTTACAGAGTCAAGTCATAAGTCAATGCAAGAAAAAAATACAAAACAAAAAAACCCTTTTGGGTTGCTATTTTAAAATTGGTCCTACAACCAAAATAATAGACAATCTGCGATATTGATCTGATGGTGGTGCTATCAAAGTCACCCATCTGGCCACTAATCTTGTTATGGACCTGCATTTGTGTAGCGCCTTTCTAGTCATCTAGTGACCACTCAAAGCACTTTATACTGTACACTACGAGTCACATTCACCCATTCACACACACATTCATACACTGGTGGCCAAGGCTACCATACAAGGTGCCACCTGCTACTCAGTTTTAACACACACACACCGATGGAACAGCCATCGGGAGCAATTTGGGGTTCACTATCTTGCCAAGGATACTTCGACATGCAGCCTGGAGGAGCCCGGGATCAAACCACTGATCTTTCGTTTGGTGGACGGCTCGCGGCTGTGGCTCGGCTTGCTCTACCTCTGAGCCACAGCCGCCCAAGACATTGATGTTTGGTTGAATTTATGTTGTGACGTCAGATGACCAAAATTCAATGTCAAGACAACGTCTAATGCCAACATTAACTTGATGTAGAACATTGACAACAGATTACATTGATATTTTGTTGGTTTCAGTTGTGTTGTCAAGTAACCAAAATCCAGATTTTGTGTCAGCGTCATTTTGACATAGAATAGTAGTATTGAGCACAAAACTCAACATTTGCAAAACATCATGATGTTGTTGTTAAGATGGCGCCCCCAGTGCAGACGCCTGTTACAGCAGCTCCTGCTCGCCCCTGAGCTTTTTTTTTTAATTTCTTTTCATTTAACTCTTACTTTTTTCAGTTTAGTTAGTTAGCACTTATGTTTTGTTTTGGTATGGAGATGAAGAACGCTTTCTTCATAGTGGTCTTTCTCCTATTTTTCTACAGACATGATGGCGTCCAGCCATGGCTCCATTGTTTACACCCGGAACCAGCTGTTAGTGCTATGTCACACTGTGGTGTGGCCCGAGGAGAGGCACAATATTCCCCCCGGAGGAGACGGTCATTATGGGGAACGTAAGATCACTCCCCAACAAGATGGACGAGCTGTCTGTGCTGACTCATCTTCAGAGGGAGTACCGGCGTTATGTCCCTACTGGTTTCCAATTTAACTGGTTTCCTTACCGAACAGCTGCAGATGTGCTGCGCCTCCATCAGCAGATTTGTGACAAATTCACAAACATACACAACATATTACTGGCGATTTTAAAGTTGCAGCCCACATATACCACAGCAAATATGCTTCTGTAAGTGAGCACTACGTACCAGCAACACTGAAAAAAGAAAGTAGTAAAGAAAATATGATATACACAAATTTGCTCAAGCTGGACTTGATTTCAGGTCAACAAAAGACAATATAACACAAACCACATACCTACCTACCTGTGTGAGCCACTGAGACTCACAGAGAGTAAGGCTTTCCTCAGCCTTGTAAATTACGTAAATTACGTCAGCATCCAGGTAACATTTTGATTTGGGTTGACCTGAGACAACTGGTTACCCTCAGCTTGCCTTGAAAATACCCAAACATATTTATCAATGTTTCTTGTTCTTTTTCCACGAGTCTACAAACATATTCAGTGCCACATTACAGTCTGCACAACACTGCACACTATGACAAAGCCTGTTATGTTTAAAAAGTGACTCAGACAATGCTCTCAAAATACGCTAAATAATATGTAAATAAAAACCAAGCACTAGCCACTGGACCATTACGGAGGTGAAAAGCAAGGACTTACATTTACTCACGTCACTGTAATTGAGTAGTTTTTTGTGTACTTGCACTTTTTAAAATCTAATTTGAGTGTTACATCAATAGCCTATGTTTTAATTTCAGTATTATGCTTCGCTGCATTTTAAATGCCTTCCGGTGACTGAGTTAAAAAAAAAAAAAAAAAAAAAAAAAAAGGCGCCCGAAATTTTAAAAAAGCAAACGGAATTGTATAAGTGTTAACTTACCATGACACAATAACAATAGTATTACACTCTAGACTCTAGACAACCTGGCAGTTAGCTCTGATGGAGACATATGAGCTCTAAGAACAAACTCACATTTATGGACGCACACTAAAAGAAATGTCGCCATGGTACGAGAGAGGTGACGTCATGCTGTTATCTCTGTCTCTACAGGTACGCAGTGAGCGAGTTAGATCGTCACTTTTTAAACATCATATCCCACAGTAGTGGTACCGTGAGGTACCGTAGTACTACAGTACTCCAACAATGCTAGCATGGGTGGCAACCAATCATGCAGGACATGGTCTCAGTTTGCATGACGCATGAAAAGAGACAGAAATGCTGTGCAGTCCCGCACAGTGCGGGACGTCCGGTCACCCTACTTAAGGCCAAAACACACCAGCGGCGTCATATGACGGTGGCGTCATTGACGCGAGTCAAGTGCTGCCCCCAACACACAAAAAACGTCACGCTGCGGCGGCATCAACCGGATTTCTATTGCACACTCCAGTCTGCAAGGTTGCGGTACTGGTTGCCAACCACCAATTAGAACAAAAGACGAGGAAGAAGATGGGGTGCAAGAAGAAAACACACAAAGTAGGGCGACCACGACAACTAGACAACGATGGTACGTTGGTACTACTACTACGGGAGCTGGGAAGTACAAAATAGTGCTTTTTCAAGGGCGGCGACGCTGGAAATAAAGGACAATAGCGTAAGGTGCCGTGGCGCGTCAACGCATATCGAGACGCCGCCAGTGTGGGTTTGTAAATAGAAAATAATGGGGGTGGCTGTTTTGATGCGTGTCGTATGCCGCCAGTGTGTTTTGGCCTTTAGCCACTTGCAAGCAGCAGCTAGTAGGGGGCCCCATTAGGGGGGATTCCAACGTGTTGTCGTTGTTGCAGTGTCTATAGGGGTCCCATCATATTGTCATTGATATGGACCAATGTCAGCCATCTCTGGGGGTCCCCTTCCAGCTCGGGGCCCTAGGCAATTGCCTAGTTTGCCTGTCTGGTTGCAACGGCCCTGTGTATGTCCCTCGTCTGGTAAAGCTGAGTCTGCTTGTGACATTCTCCATTCCATTACGAGTAGGCTGCAGACACAGCACCCTCAGGCCCTCCTTTTTATCTCTGGGGACTTCAACCACGCCTGTCCATCGACCACCCTGCCCACCCTTACCCAGTATGTTTCCTGCCACATCAGAGACAATAAAACACTGGATTTATTTAACGCCAACACCAAGGAGGCATACCAGTCATCCCCCATGCCCCTCTTGGAAAAGCTGATCACAACCTGGTTCATCTTCTGCCTGTCCACAAACCTCTGGTGCAGAGGGAACCAGAAACCACCCACACTGTGAAGAGGTGGTCTGATAAGGCAGAGGAGGCCCAGAGGAATTGTTTCGAGACCACTGTATGGGAGGTACTCAGCGATTCCCATGGGGAGGACATTGACAGTCTGACATCATGTGTTATGGACGACATAAACTTCTGTGTGGAAAGCATCATACCAACCAGGAATATACGCTGCTTCTCCAACACCAAACCCTGGATTACTCCAGATATAAAAGCTCTCCTGAAGGAGAAGCAGAGAGTTTTTAACTCTGGAACCAAGGAGGAGCTGAAGGTCATGCAGAAGGAGCTACAGAGAAACATCAGGCGGGGAAAGAAAGGATATAAAAAGAAGATGGAGGAACAGCTGCAGCAGGAGAGGTCTGAAAACCATCTCAGGACACAAACAACCAGACTCCCAGGCCTAGTTTTTAAGTTTTTAAAATTTTTAATTTTTAGTCTGACACTTTATCCTTGACTGCTGTAACACTGGAACTTCTCAATTGTGGGATCAATAAAGGTGTATCTTATCTTATCTTATCTTATCTTATCTTATCTTATCTTATCTTATCTTAACATACAAACCATGTTCTAAAGTAGTTAGACATTTAAAATATCATCAGCCCGATTTTCATTTCAACCAAAAGTCCATCCCACATAAAAGTCCAGTGTCTTTGAGATATCATATTGATGTCCATTGGGAGCTGGGCAGTTGATCACAAAAGTTCTTACAACTCACCATCAAGCACTTGTCAGGAAAATTCGTTTGAAATCACTTGCCACTCCTATGGTGGCATTGGAGATGCAGTGATGGAATCATTATAGTATACATTGTCAAGAAACCCTGAGTGTCTGTGCAAAATGTGGTACTGATAAATCTAGAAGATGTTGAGATATTTCACAAGAGAAATGAAAACTTTAATCAAGTGGGTGCCCTTCAGAAAAGTTCAAGAGATCACCCAAAGCTACCAGGATCCATCCTCTGAGAAACATGGATGTCTGTACAAATTCCCATGCATCTCATAGTAGTCACCAACTGACACTGACACCATCCTTAGAGACATGCTGTTAGCATGGCTAAAAACATGTTAATGGATTATTTAAGTGTAAAGGCTAATTCTTTAACATGGAAATAGTAGTTTGACAGAGAGTATCCTTGAGCAGCAATATATATATAATGACCTGAACCAATATAAAACATCAGGTGATGACTGTTTGACTGATGTTTGCAAATTTATATTCAATCAATCAATCAATCAATCAATCTTTTTATTTATACTCAGGTCCATCCAAAAAAAGGAGACAAACAAACATACAACAATATTAAAAAAGACAGTCATACCAGTGTTTCCACATAGCAGACTGGTATCTTACAGCACTGAGGACAGGGTTAATCAACATCATTATAATGGCATTACAAGAACTGTTAAGTCGACATATAAATTTGAACATCAATTGTCTCAAAAGAGCATGAAAAGTGATAACTTGTACATTACAAAAGAGTTCACTTGCACTATACCATCTTGGTTTGCCAAGCAAGATACGCAGACAATCATTATATGCAACATGAAGTTTGCAGATGCTGGCCTTCTTAAATTTAATCCATAAGGGCGCAGTATAAAAAGGGGTACAGTAAGCCCTGAAGAGACCCACTTTCACCCTCTCAGAACACCAGGAAAATCTTCTGGTCAACAAATTTGCCTGCATATATAAAATACGACGCTGTCTATTCATATCTTCATCATCTGTCATATCATCAGTGATGATGTGTCCCAGATATTTAGTTTTAGAGCAAGCAGGAAGCACTTGTCCTGATAGGTAAAAGGATGGAAAAGTGAGGTCCTTATCCCCTTTTACTCTGCAAATCAGAACAGAACTCTTCTTAGCGTTATATTTACACAATAAAAGATAACATTTCTGAAATGTCCCTATCTTTGAATTAAAGCCTTAATGATAGCATTATTATCTTTAATAATCCCCTTTACCCTCTGTCTGTAATCATCTCCTCAAAGCAGACAGCCACCCTATTCAAATGATCTAATTGTGGAATGAGACTCTATGTCTAAATATTCATCAGAAGGTCACCTTCAGTCTTCCGCTGAGAAAGCATTCTTTACACAGAATATTCATGAATAAACACAGCACTAAAATGCCTGGGCGTGATTTTTTTTCTCCACTGGCATTTAGAAAAACTATTTTTCCTGAAATTTGCTGTGAAGCTGGAAGCATAAATCCTGAGGGAATCTGAGAAACACAGCTACTAATGCATTTACATTCCATTCAAGCATCTCAGCTATACAGTGTCTGGAGAGTTTAATGGTAAGTGCAATCTTAGAGAGGCCTTCCATTTTAAAAATCACAAACCCACAGTAAAGAGGCCAATGATCAGAACTGCAGGGTGCTGATAATAGATATAGGGAATACAGCTGAATATGTCCTTTGTTTATTTTGCCAGGCAGTGCCACATGAAGATGGATGAGTCAGACACAAGCCAAGGAAGAGTGGACGTGAAGTGATTCTTAAAGAGATGAGTTATCAATTCAAGCTGAACGGAGCAACTGCATTTGCTCAGAAGAAGAAGAACGAGGCCCGGTGGAGCGATGCCCCAGCTGCTGCAGGCAAGGGACGGCTGTGTTCACGCTAACAGCCAAGTTGAGAAGGTTCTGGGCCAAACTGTGCCAGGAAGTATGGTTGCAGCTCCAGCAAAGTCCTGACACACTGGAGAGCCCACCCCTCACACACTCATACTGATAGATAATCAATATGTGCTGGCCGACACACTGCAGGAGTTCTTTCAGGATAAAGTGTTGTGATCTACTTCTCAATGAGACCACTTTCTCTCACTCTGCCTTGTACTTCTCCTTAAGTTAGTGGTGTTCTACAATGCCCAGAATAAGTTTTGATAACTGCCAGAGAAATGGTGCAAAAGCTGTTTGATTCAGATGAGAAGATCTATACTGTTGTGTCTGTATAGCCCACTAGCAATTAGCCTCGCTTAGCATGAAGACTGAATGCAGGGGCGAACAGTTAGCCAGACTATGTCTGAAGATCAAAATAGCTGAGTAAAACTACATTAAGTTATGTTATTACTACATTATATCTTTTTTTGTTCCATAAATACACAAACAGAATTGCAGTTGTGTTTTTCATGGGCTAGCTGTTTTCCCTGCATCGTGTCTTGCACTAAGCTAACCCAGCAAACACTGAGATGTTAAAGCCTCAGTGTGTAAAAATGGTGAGTAACAGTGACATCAGCGGTCAAATTCTAGATTGCAGGGCTCACTTGCTAACCCCCCCCCCCCCCCCCCCCAAAAAAATCGGGTAAGTGACAGTGGCCTTGCAGGACAGAAAGCCTTGCGCAGACAGAAATGGCATCATCCACGAGTTTTTTAAGTTTTTAGTAGGCCTATCTAGCGATGAGGTGAATATTTATTTAGGAATCTAAACCATGTTACGATATTGTAGCGACCTTGCAGTAAATGTTCTGTTATAATGTCAATGTTCTGTGAGTAAATGGCATGTTTGGGATTGAATGAGTATAGGTAGGGGGCGGGGTGCAGAAAATGTTCTGTTATAATGTCAATGTTCTGTGAGTTAATGGCATGTTTGGGATTGAATGAGTATAGGAAGGGGGCGGGGTGCGAGTGTGACGGGGATGAGAGCAGTGTTTTATTTCTAATTGTTTTGGTAACATGAGCAAATATTAGCACAGTAATGCTAAAATAACACGTTTTATGTGATAGTCACGGCACAGTGTGGCACATATAGGTTGGTACGATTATAATATATGTGCCTCCAGAGTGTTATTTATATAAATATATTATATATTTATACATTGACATAAACAGCATAAACGTCTGTTTTTTGTTTGTTTTTTTTTAAAAACGGCATTGAGTAATACTAGTCTTCGGATGTGGAGTAGCCTATCATGGTCGTTTCAATTTCAGTTTAATTCAATTTTATTTACAAAGCCCAATATCACAAATCACAGTTTGCCTCAATAAATCCTTTGGCCAGAAAAAAATGATAGAACCCTCAGGAAGAGCGACTGAGGAGGGATCCCTCTTCCAGGACGGACAGATGTGCAACCACATCAAACCATTTCACAAACAAACATGTAAAATTGTCAATAAATAAATAAATTAAATTTGTCAAATAAATGTTGTATAAAAACTAAGATTGTTTTGTGAGGTCACAGGGACCTTGACCTTAGACTACCAAATTCTACTCAGTTCATTCTTGAGTCCAAGTGGACATCTGTGCCAAATGTAAGGAAATTCCCTAAAGATGTTCTGAGATATTGCATTCACAAGAATGAGACACACAAGGTCATAGTGACTTTGACCTTTGACCACCAAATTCTACTCACTTCATTCTTAAGTCCAAGTGGACGTTTGTGTCAAATTTGAAGAAATTCTCACCAGGGGTTCTACATTTATTGTGATATACACAATTAGAGTTACAGCAGTTGTTGGCAATGAAAATCTTCATTCAGCCTCAGGCTCCCTCCAACAATGCTCAATAAATATCTATAAAAAAAAAGAAAATCATGCAAGTAAAAACAAACTCTGGATGCAAGACATATAATAGTGCAAGTTAAAATATAGGGCTAAAATATAAACATAAATAAAATTATTTGCAACTGATTGCTGCATTGCATTTTGATAAATTTCCTGCTCAGTGTCTAGACAGGCTGTTACTCGATAATAAAACGACATATTCACGCTGTAAATCTTTTTACTCTGCTGAAACATTTTCAGCTATTAAATATTGCAACCTCTGGAACCATCATGACCACGTGTTTACATGAAGCCAGTTGCCTGGCACCAAAAAACAAAATGGGTGAAAAATATCTGCTTTAACAGTGTTGGCGTGATTAAGGGTGGATTTCCCATCAGCAACACGGGAAGAAAGGAGTGCCTGCATGCAGAGAATAAAAATGAGTAACCACAACTAACATCACAGCTATCATAAATCATAACAGTAAGCCTTGATGAATTAAGGAACAAATTTTTACTGCACAATTTGTAACTTCTATCAACACCCTGACTAGTTTCATGCCATCTGAATATGTTTGCGTGGTATCATGAATAAAAGCACTTAGCTGTGTGTCTATGATGACTAATCACCAGGGCCCTGTTCTCTGAGACAATTTGATTGGATTGTTGATGGTTAATGATGGTGAATACAGTCACTGGTGGGCACATAGTGGCTTCAAAGCTGCTCTTATAAATGTCTGTATAATAGCAATGGATGAAATCAAATCAAATCAAATCAAATTTTATTTATATAGCACCTTTCATACACCAAAATGTAGCCCAAAGTGCTTTACATTAAAAGAAAAATAAAACAGACCCCCTTAACATCCCCACTCCCCGCACCCTAGTTATATAATGTATATGCACACACATAGACACACAGACATAGACACACACACCCTTGAGCACACAGCATATTACATTGAAACGTACACCCCACCCCCACCCCCCACAGATAAAAACGGGATATGGCTGGGCACTGATAGAGCAAGTGAGGAAACACTACGCTATGGGAGCCATCCCCACCAAGAGCCGTCTAAGCCATTGACTACAGGGGACGCCGCCGTAGAGACCAGCCCTGACCCCGACAAATGGGGGTCCATACCATGGCCGTAAAGCCCTGTGGCAGGACTCCCCAAGCCATCGAGGCCCAGACAACCCAGGACGGCACCCCTGCAGGCAGGCCAGACAGAGCTCCTGGAGTGGAGGGCCCCCATGAGGAGAACACTGGAGCTGGAGACTAAGAGACAATATAAATAAGTACTAAGAGAAATTAAGAACCTCTTAAAATAACATAAATGAATGTTAATATAAATTACTAAGAGCAAAACATAACTTTAAAACATAAACCTGTAACAGTAGCATTAAAAATAAATAAATACGTGAATTAATAAAAAACCTGTAAGAGAAAATTAGTAGACAAAGAGAGATGACAGGACAGCATAAGTGAGTAATACTAAAAGATTAAAAGGGGACTTAGTTAAAAGCTAAGTTAAAAAGGTGAGTCTTGAGCCTGCGTTTAAAAGCATCGACAGACTCAGTGGCCCTGAGGTCCTCCGGCAGGCTGTTCCACAGGCGAGGGCCGTAATGGTAAAATGTGGCTTCGCCAAAGGTTTTAGTTCTGACCTTGGGAACAGATAAAAGACCAGTACCGGAGGACCTCAGGGTCCGTGAGGGCCGATAGGGTAAAAGCAGGTCAGATAGATAAGAAGGCCCAAGGCCGTTAAGACACTTAAAAACTAATAGAAGAACCTTAAAATCAATCCTGAAGCACACAGGGAGCCAATGCAGTGATTTTAAAACAGGTGTAATGTGAGCCCGCCTTCTGGTCTTCGTCAGCACGCGTGCAGCTGAGTTCTGAAGCAGCTGAAGCTGTGAAATACTCTTTTTCGGGAGACCAGAAAGCAGGGCATTACAGTAATCTAGCCGGCTCGAGATAAAAGCATGCATTAGTACCTCTGTGCTGGCCAGAGAGAGAAACGGGCGAACCCTGGCTATATTCTTAAGATGGTAAAAACCGATCTTTGTGGTATGATATGATGATATATGATGACTATGTCTGATGTAAAAACTGTTACTCATGGTGACAAACTGAGACAAAATCTTCACCTATAGCTCTACACAGCATTTAAGTTGCTGTCATGGGGTTGTTTCATGCAGCAGTTGCTATTAGTGAAAAGCTCTGATACTATGGAGCTACATTAGGGTCAAAAGTTTTGTACTTGAAAAAATAACATTTGAAACTGAAAAGTCATGTGTTGATCTTGAATTTACAAAAAATACAATAATATATTCAAAATAAAAATAAGTGTATGATATGGAAGCCCATTTCCGCCACTTGATGGAAAAAAATAAGATCTATTAACTCAAAATAATGAGATACTAAGTCAAAATTATGAGATACTTAGTCAAAATAATGAGATAGTAAGTCAAAATAATGAGATACTATGTCAAAATTGACTTGCTAAGTCAAAATAATGACATAGTAAGTCAAAATAATGAGATACTAAGTCAAAATAATGACTTGCTAAGTCAAAATAATGAGATACTAAGTCAAAATAATGAGATACCAAGTCCAATAATGAGGTGAATGAGTACAGTAACAGCCTTCGACAATCCATACTCCTCATCTCTCAGTCACGATGGATAACATCATAGAGGGTTACTAACTCAAAACAATGAGGTAATAAGTAATTTGATTGGACAAGAGGCATTCCGTGAGTGCTGATATAGAGTATAACATCACTGGGACTTGTAACAGTAAAATCACTCCGCTCACAGGTGTTATAAATATAAATACAGCCGTTAATTAACCAGCTGTCACACTCGCTACATTGACGCAAACTGACACTAGCGTTACACCAAGAAAATGGATATTTTCCCCCAAATCACATTTGAATTAAATTATGAGTGGTCGTCAGGAGAGGACGAGAAAAAGGAAAGCCAGGACTCTTCTGTGCAGACCTCCAGGTGTGTTTGTGTAACATCAGCCGACCTCGACAGACTGGAGAGGAGCAAAAATTTATTATCCCATTTGGGATAACAGGGAGGATGGGGGGTGGGATGGACTTGACTGTGTTTGGTCTACAGTATGTTGATCCTTTTCTAGAGCACAAACTTCTTGTGTTTATTTGAATTCACTATTAATTTCTGTGATGAGAGATGAGAAGTGTAGGTGAAGCCACAAAAATGGCCTTTTTTGTGGCTGGTGGATAGGTCAAATTTACCCCAGACTTTAACCCAGGACTGAGCTGCTGTTTGTTTCCCTCGTGAATGTTGAGCCAAACCATGATGTTTTTTTCTAAACCCAACCATAAGTAAAATGAGGTGTTTGACCTGTGCTGTAAGCATGGGCGTAGCGGACACGAGGTACATGTGGGACATGTTCCTCACACTTCCCGTATCTGTGCCCTCTGTCCCCCGCACTTTTTACAGCCGTTAGAACCGTTCAATTAGTTTTTAACATGTGGTAACGTGTTTTTCCAAGCCATCTTTAAAGGCATAATGAGTAGGCAGCGCCAGGTAGCATACACATGCTGTCGTGTTGTGATATGAATCAGTCGCACAGACGAGATGTGTGCTGCTGGGCAGTGCTACTGTGTGTTAACGTAAGTTATGTTCATAACTATGGATCTACGAGACTAAACAATGACCGTCACCACGGTCTTTACACTGAATGATGCCATCTCCTAGCCTATTTGCGAGACCATAATAACAACAAAGTCATGTCAATCAATTCAATCAATATTATTTATAAAGCCCAATATCACAAATACAATTTGCCTCACAGGGCTTTACAGCATATGACATCCCTGTCCTTTGGACCCTCACAGCGGATAAGGAAAAACTCCCCCAAAAAAAACCCTTTACCGGGGAAAAAAAATGGTAGAAACCTCAGGAAGAGCAACTGAGGAGGGATCCCTCTTCCAGGACGGACAGACGTGCAATAGATGTCGTACAGAACAGATCAGCATAATAAATTAGCAGTAATCCGTATGACACAATACAATAATCTGTATGACATCCTCGGTAATGACAGTAGCTTACAACAACATTCATGAAAGTAATAATATTGTCGTTATAGTTCTGACTACTGTGGTACAATATGTTGAAAGTATATATTAGTATCTGGCAGTATACATGTATGATAATAATCATATGTGTATAATAACAGTAGAAGTATGACTGATGACTAATGATGGCAGCAGCAGCAGCATGAGGCATCTGGCAGGACCACAGCAGCAGCACAACCACACACGTCACACTATCCAGGCACCGCTGCAATACGAGTTAACCTGAGAGACAGTGGAGCACAAAGGCTCCGGAGAAGAAGCTGAGTTAGTGACATCCAGAATGGCCGAGTTAGCAAGATACAGTAATAGGATACGCGAGAGAGAGAGAGAGAGAGAGAGAGAGAGAGAGAGAGAGAGAGAGAGAAGGTGCCCGGTGTATTATAGGGGGGTCCTCCGGCAGACTAGGCCTAAGTCAGCCTAACAAGGGGCTGGTACAGGTCAAGCCTGAGCCAGCCCTAACTATAAGCTTTATCAAAGAGGAAAGTCTTAAGTCTAGCCTTAAATGTGGAGACGGTGTCTGCCTCCCGGACCGTAACAGGAAGATGATTCCACAGGAGAGGAGCCTGACCTTAGAGGCTGGCCCAAAGGCTATAAAGCATCTGGTGCTCTTCCTCTTGCCTGGAATGCCTCAGCCCATTCCGAGCAACAAGAGATGCCGACGGTCATCTTTTGGTCTCATAGATCCATAGTTATGGACATAACTTACGATCTGTTTTGACCTCACTTCTGACCGTTACCATGGTCTTTACACTGAATGACTCATACCAACACTGTTGCGAGGAATGGAGGAGTCCAACACCTCTCCAACTTGCTCAGTGGCTGACATGAGAACCAAGTGCTGCGGCTGTCACATTGACTCTATAAAACCTGTCAAATGTGCATGGGTGGCAGCTGCACAAATGTCATCAAAATGTCATCAACAGCAACTCCCCTAAGAGCTGCCCATGAAGTGGCCACACTGCGTGTGGAGTGGGCCACCAGACTGCCAGGGATTGGAAAACCTTGGCTGGAGTAAGCATGTGAGAGTGCCTCCACCAACCAGTGGGAAAGAGGCTGCTTGGACGACGGTCGGCCCAACTGCTTTACACCATAACACACAAACAGCTGAGTGTGCTCCTGTTGCAGTGACTGAGTATGCTCAACATAAGCCTTCATTGCTCTGACTGGACACAAAGTATCAAGAGCAACACCCACTTGGTAGGCAGGATCAGGTCGAAATGCATTTATTTCAATTGCCTGATTAATAGCCTGAGGACTTACCACCTTAGGGAGGAAAAAGGGGTTTGGCCATAGGGACACCCCTGCATTCTCTGCTTTCCACCTTAAACATTCCTCACTCACAGATAGTGCATGTAGCTGACTGACCCTCTTGGCAGATCATATAGCCAGGAGGAAGACAGTCTTGTGTGACAGCTCATGGAAAGTGGATATAGCAGCAGAGTAAACCTTGAGGGTTTATTCTACTGCTGGCTGCCTTACCTGATTCAAGCAGTGACTGGAGGAAAATCAGCACCGAAACCAGTGAACAGGTGACAGGATCCAAACCCTTATCATGACACCATGACTCAAACAACTTCCATCTATGACTGTAATTAGTGCATGTGAAGGGTGCTCTGGCATTGCCTATAGTCTCCAGGACAGCCTTACTCAGTCCCTGAGTGATGAGCTGAGAAGAGGCGAAACCCACACTTAATGACAGCTGGCTTGGGATACCAGATTTGCCCCTCAGCCTGAGAAAGAAGGTCGGCTCTGAGGGGCAAAGGACAGGGTTGACTGTGGACCAGAGCATGTGAGTGGAGTGGGGAACGGGAGGATTTTGTGTTGAGCGAGGAGCGGCTACTTTTTTATAAGGTGGAGCGGAGCCTTATCTCTCGCTCCAATTTCGCTCCGGTTGCTCATGCCACCCAGAATGCATCTTTGCACCTGCGCACACCCACACTATTTTATTTCAAAACTATGGAGTTTACTGTGTACTTCAGAAAAGAAACTGAGAAGAGAAGCAGCGGTACCTTGGACAACGGCCCCTAACTGTGGGGAGAGGGCTTCCCCGGAGAATCTACCAAGCTCATGTTTTATTGGTGCTGTAGCATTGTTCCGAGCCTCTCATTAGTCCGACGTCCCATTGTTCTGATATGTGATTATTATTGTATTTGTGTAGGCTACCATAGAGGATCAGCAACGCAACAATAGTAGGCTACTGGTCATAGAGAGGAGAGAGTGAAACACCATAACCTCCTGTTATTAACTCTGGGGTCGGGGTTGTATGGGGAGCTCTCAGCGGTGCTGAACAGCTCCCGGCGAGCGTATTTCTGCCTTGATGGTGCGCCGCGACCGGCTCTGGGTCAGCTGGGCAAGGCTTGAGGCGAAGCAGGCTCACATCTTATGTGTTTGCCATTTTCTTTTTCATTTTAACCCACACCACTATCTTTTCCTAACCCTAACCAAGTGGTTTTTGTGCCTACACCTAACCCAGACCTTAACCACAGGGCATCATGATGATTTCGAAACAACGTGACTTCGGAACAATAGGTTTAATATGGTCGGAACAATGGGATGTCGGACCAATAGGCTGCCGGAAAAATGGGCAGACCCCGTTTTATTTGTGAATAGGAGATTACAGGTTAGGATAGTACGATGCAGGTTTTTTGAGCGGAGTGGTGAGCAAGTGGAGCAGGATAAAATTTATGATGGAGCGGAGCGAAGAATGCACAGAACCAAACGGAGCGGACGAGTGGCGCAAAGTGACAGGTCTGCGAGCGAGGAGTGGATATTTTCACCCTCTCCACTCCGCTCACATGCTCTGCTGTGAACCAGTCGAAGAAGGGCTGGAAACCAATGTCTCCTTGGCCACCTTGAGACCACCAACAGAACCTTGTAACTCCCCTACATGACTCTGTCCAACACATGGGGAATCAATGGCAGTGTGGGAAAAGAGTAACAGATTCAGTACTCCTGAGTACATGGCCCTGAGTGAGGCCAGGCATGGAAAGGCCCAAGACAGAAGACTGTGTGCAGTTTTGAGTCAACGCAGAGACTTCGTGCCCCCCTGATGGAGGAACTGTCCGTCCTCACCAGAGCATGCCTGCCACGAATGAATGGAAGAAATGCCCTGAGAGCCAGGTACACTGCCCTCAGCTCCAGCACATAGATATGTTCTGTGTCCCAAGGTGGTTCCCAGACACCTGTTCTGCCCTCCCAGACTACTCCCCAGCCTGTTCTGGAGGCATTCGTGAACAGTAGTGACCAGAATGCCTGCAGTCATGGATGCAGAGCTGTTTCTTTTTTTTTTTTTTTTTAAAGATATTTTCTTTGGGTGTTTTTGCCTTTAATTGATAGGACAGATAAGTGTGAAGGGGGGAGAGAGAGAGAGGGAATGACATGCAGCAAAGGGCCACAGGATGGAGTTTAACCCGGGCCACTGCGGCGACAGCCTTGTACATGGGGTGCTTACTCTATCCATTAAGCCACCGAAGCTCCGACGCAGAGCTCCTCTTGACAGAGGATGAGGCTGAAACCTCTGCTGTTGCTGATGCGACCCTGGCCACCTGAGCTCTGACGCCTGCCACGTGTCCAAGGCTCCCTGCAACCCCAACCAGACTGATATTGGTGCTGCTGGGCCATAGACCTCTATCGTGTCACCAGTGCGACTGAATGCACTTTGCACACACTCCCACGTATGCAGAGACCACTCTGCTTTATCAGACACACTCTGAGAATCTGCATGAAAGACTCTTCCCAGCACCACAGACAAAGTAGTCAGCTCCTTCCTGATATTCTCAGGGAGGGTCGGTTGAGCCAACCAAATCTGTCTGCGAGTCATCATAGTTGAAGACATCACAAAACCCACATCACGAGTAAGCCTAGAGTGTGCAGACAGGGCCACATCTATCAGGGCTTTGGTGTCCGGGTCACCTGCAGCATTCCCTGACCTAGCTGCCCTAGCAGCTGCATTATACGTCCTACAGACCAAGCGGTCTGTCTTGTCACACTCCTTTCAAGGACAGCAAGGATTGACTGACACCCTAACTGGGCCAGGCAAAGTAAAGCTGCCATCTCCCTCTCTCCTTGGCCTGCTTTCTCTTACTACGCCCATGGGACTGCTATGGTCTGCGCGTGTGTGTCACCCAGAACTACGCTCCCACTCACCACCAGGGGAGGAAACTGCTTTCCCAGTATGGGAAGACTGCTGCACTAGTCTAGCACAACGGGCCCTTTTTTCATAAGGTTAATCAACTACTGCTGGACATGGACATTCCACATCATCCAATACATGTGCCTTACCAGGGGCGTTGGTGGCTTAGTGGGTAAAGCAGGTGCCCCATGTACAAAAAAAAACAAACAAACATATGCCTTACCTAAACAGGAAGGTACACTCATGGTGCACAATAATGTGGCGGATTATGGTCTCCTAACAGACACAACTTACCAGTCTCAGATGAGGCGAGAAAGGCAAAGAGGAAGAGGCATTTGTCACCAGATGCTTTATAACCTTTGGGCCAGCCTCTAAGCTCAGTCACATGACTTTGTTGTTATTATGGTCTCACAGATAGGTTAGGAGATGGCATCATTCAGTGTAAAGACCGTGGTGATGATCAGAAGTGAGGCTGAAATAGATTTATGTTCAGCAAACCAGCCAGCCATAAACAAACAACCTTGCGCAGTTTCTTCCAAACAAACCAGTTGAGTAATGCTGTTGCATGTACATAATGTTAGCTACATGATGACTAATTAATAGATGCCAATATATCAGGCCAATATATCAATACAAGTTAAGCTAGTTAACAAGAATACTAATGTTATTGTTACCTATGTTAAATTGCTTGCTAGCTAGTTTCATGCTAGGAATAAACCCACTCCTCTTTAATTTCTGCGCAGAACTTGTGCTCACTATTGTTTTGCACATATTTTTTTTAATTTGTATTGCCACAATAGAAAGAGCAGGGTCAGGGAGGAGACAGTGCACCAGAGGCCAGCAAGGATGATCATGCAGGGTCTTCACAGGTGAGGAGAGATTCTAACTGGCTGAGAGAAAATATCTACAGCATAAAATGTAAATGTAAATGTAAAAATGTACTTTATTTATATAGCCCTTTACAACAACCCACAGGTGAACCAAAGTGCTTTACAGAATATAACATACAATTAAAACACAGAATAAAGAATAAAAAAGAAATAAAAGAATAAAAAGAATAAAAATATTGCCACACTACTGGGTATTAAAGGCCATCCTGAATAAATAAGTTTTAAGTTTTGATTTAAAGAGGCCCAGGTCAGAGATAGCACGCATGTTGCAGGGGAGCTTATTCCAGAGCCTGGGTGCAGCAACTGAAAAGGCTCCGTCACCCCAGTGTTTATACTTAGACCTGGGCACTTCCAACAAAAATTGGTTGGATGACCTCAAAGCCCTGCCATGCTCACGAACAGTGACTTTGAGGTTAATTTCCACAGCAATTTCACTACTACTATTCCTAATTCTATTTCAAAATTTTGCTTTTGACATATTTTTTTTTAATCTTTATTGCCACAATAGAAAGAGCAGGGTCTTCACAGGTGAGAAGAGAATGTAACTGGCTGAGAAAAAATATCTATGGCATAAAAGGGACTTTGCAATTAATTCCCACAACTATGTCACCACTACTATTCTTATTTCTATTTATAGATTTTGCTTTGCACATTTATTATCTATATTATTGCAATAGATAGAAGAGGGAAAGGGAGAAACCAGGCAGGTATTTGGCACTTAATTACCTGGCTACTTACAGTACCCTGTAGATGCTCGAGGATCATTCTGTATCAACTCAACCAGAGTTTGGCAGCTAAAATTTTAGATTTTGATAGTATATAATTTTAAAGAACTAAAGTCAGTCCCCTGATGCTGTAAATGCTGTTTGTGGTTATGTGGTTCTTTAGCTGCTAAGGAGAGGTGCAATTGAATGCGAGATGATGATAAATCACTCAATAGACCTCTGAACAATTTGTCCCCCTCACTTCTAAAATTATGGCTACGCCCCTGATTGTAAGTTTATTTTGAAAGGGACTGTATGCATGTGACAAGCAGAAACTGCATGTCATGTGAGAAAATTTAAGTGTATTTTAAAAAAGACCCAATGCATGTAAAAAGCATAAATTGACACACCATCCCAGAATGTCAACAACAGATGCAGAAGGATATTTAGCACTCTATTTAGACATGAAAGTAGACTGACAAAGTGGCGATATTAGACAAGTTGTGATGCGAACACATGGGTGACCCAGAATAGACAAATCAAAAACTGGCTCCAGTTAGGGCCATTTACGTTTTCCCATCAGCCACATAGTTAGCAGCCCATCAACTCTGAACAGCCTTGGAAAAACATTTGTTATGTGAAATGTCTTAATTCACTGTTGTTACCAGTTTAAATTCACTGGTCTGTTTGTCCTGGAGAGGAAGAGGCCTCTGCGGATAATTTGGCTCCCGGTAAAAAAGCTCACTGCTAGATTTCACTAAATCCTACACACTGTTCCTTTAAAATTACTGGCCAAATTGTAATTAAACTTGATATGATATTCATGGTCACAGAGGATGGATTCTCATACAATCCTAAGTACTTCTTCCACTTGTATACAATGATTCTATTGAACAGATTAAAATTAATTTTGCAGTTGCTTCCCAGGGGAAGAGCTTAATTTAATCTGAATTATCTTGTGGTTTTAGCTCTAGTGCCACCCTCAGGACAAGCATTATCACTTTAATAACATTTCTGTCTCTAGGGGCCACTAGTGGGGTGTGAGGCTTTAATTCATGTTTTTTCTTTCTCTATCTGGTTCTTTAATGGCCAACATGTAATATTTAACAGTGCTAGATTGTATCTGTGTTCCCAGATCTCAACACCCTGCAGCACTTTGCACCCCACTGTGACACACACATGCACATACACATGCACGTGCACAGCTCTTGTTTATTGCCGTGATTCAGTCCAGTTTGTTTGTGTGTCCCTGATGTAAGATACTGCTTAGTGTCCTGCAGAGATTATCTGCGGTGCTGTGACACATCCAAGGCAAGGCAGGGGCTTTCAAAAGCAAGTGCACATGTGCACACACAGTAACACACAAGCCTCTACATGTCCAACATGCACACCCATTCAAGTTCCAGCAATTTGGCTTTTTGAATCATCTTATGTGCCAGTATTCACTATCTTTAATTTGGAGCATTTTCTTGGCAGGACATGAATCAAAAGCAGACTTGAGAGTTGCCCTCAGAAATTTCATCTTTTGGAAGAGCTTCCTAAATGGCATTTAAATGATTTTGGGATACTCAACCCCTCCATTACAGCTGCATCTGTAACTTTCCCAACACTGGCGTCCTCTCTAGTGGAGAGAGGTAATTGAAGTGCTGGAATACTGGAACTGAGGCAAAGATGTTGGATTTGTTGTGTGGAGGCCTGCTGTTTGAATCAGCCACTGCAACACTTGCAAAATTGCAACGAGCTATAGTGACATGTGATACTGCAGGGGCTTAAGCTGTTGATTTAGGTGCATGAAAATATAAACACAGCATGAAGCTCCTCACTGTGCTGGCTCTGTACCTATCTGTCACTACCAGCCACCACAGGTTTTATCTGAAGAGCTCATAGCAAATGTGCTGTTTTATGAGTTTTAGAATATTCTAGATCGATATATTAAAGCTTATTACCCTGGATACAAGTTTAAGTCTTGACTATCAAGATGATAGTATGGCCCAACAACCCTACTGTTTATACTGGGAAAGAACCTACAGAAGCTCTACCTGAACCACCATTTGCAAATGTCTCTTAGTTAAAGGTCCTGTATTAGACAATCAGAGCATTAATACAGCAGCAAACCATTGAGATATAGTGGAGAAATGGTATCCTGAACAGAGAATTAAGTCACTCCAGCTAATCGCTAATATAGGGATGGCAATGTCGTGCAGCCACCCTCTGGTCCTACACACACACACACACACACACACACACACACACACACATCAGCATAGTAAGTTCGGTGAGCACTGTAATGTTGCTGTTGTTAACATTGTTTATGCTGCTGGCACCGTTGCTCCGCCACCTCCATGTTGAGAGCCATGTGTAGACAATCCCGGCTCAGACTGGACTGTGAAATATACGATCTGAATGTTGCATACAGTTCCTTCAATTCTTGAGTCGATACATTTCTGTAAAAACAGACCCATATCCACACTATAAATCCCAACCCATCATGACACAACATTTTAATGTAAAGTCAAAATGACATAAAACATTTCTGTTCACTTGATAGAAAAATTCATCCTTTGTAAGCTTGACATCATTTGAACGATACATCATTACAAGTTGAGGTAATGAATTGGGGTTTAGAGTGCATGAAAAATTGGCTCGGAGGAATCTTCTAAGGCCACATCCACACTTGCATTTTCATTTCAAAACAGTGTTTTAGAATAAAAATGACCTCCAAACGAGCGTTCAAGTACGGTTTCAGAAATAAACGCCGCCCATACTAACACACCTGAAAACGCTAATCACATGACCATTCATGCCTACTGGGCATGCATGCTGGGTGTAAACAGGAAGCAGATTATCTACACTGTGGTTGGTTGCTTAGTTACAGAAAATACTATGAAGATGGTGACATGTAGGACCAGAGATTTCTTTGCTTGGATGGACAACAAGGTGGAACTGTTACTGAAAGGAACGCATGAGTAAAGGAAAAGAAAACAGATTTGGAGTTGTTAGAAAGCAAGTACAGCAACAGAGCTATACAGCTGGGAGCAGTATCCATCGCTGGAGATAACCAGTGGGAAGAGCACACCCACACAAGAACGCTGAAATTACAAAAGGTATGTAGACCGAGCTATATTGTTCTGGACTGACATGTTGTGACAGATAAGACCCCTCTGGAAGTGTCAATGGGTTCATCCCAATATCCCTCTTCAACTCCTCTATTCTAGATCACTTGACCCAGAAATTGATGGAGACTCATCATCTTGTAGGACATCTCAATTCGTTAAATGCACCCAGAGGAGATAGAAACACGAAAGCTGCAAGTCATAAAACCAAAACAATGAACGGAAAGATGCTAAAATGCTTCACAGAGCTAAGGGGAACTGAGTATTTATTGTGGGACTGTCACTAGACCCAGTTTTAATACTAACCGGTCCTCAGTTCAGGGTTACACAAAGCCCTAAAGGTTGTCTAAAAGTGTATTTAGAAGAATAAATAACAAAGTAAAAGCAAATTGAAAATAAAATGCTTTATAGTAAAAAAGTACATAGGAGGACATACATGGGCGTAACAAGTGCACACACACACACACACACACACACACACACACACACACACACACAAAAGCAGGTCCCTGAGGACAGATGGTTAAAGCTCTCTCTGAGCTGAAATGGGACCTGTATGGAAATACAGCTTTATGACAGGCAGCTGAAAACTCACTGATGTGCAGACAGATGGAAAGAGAGGGGGGTTGACATGTAGGTGTAACCGATGCTGAAGCATGTGTCTTTCCACCATTGGCTCAGTTAACTGGCTTTCTCTGCTCTTGTGGCAAACAATGGGGAACATGGCTGCTAAGCCTGTCCTCGCTGTTCCCGAGGGTCTTGCTGAAAAAAACAGACATAGCTTCCCTCCCTGTACAGAATCAAACTCTCTCTTTACTGATAAAATTGCTGTAGGTGTTATTAAATTACCGTGAGAGTGCAAAGACTTTTGCTCAGCCTTCGAGACACTCATTTGCTTAATTTGAAAATTATCTTCCCAGGAGATAGCTGATCCATCACAGTGAACATCATGTCGCCTTTAGTTTTTAGCAAAAACACATTCGAAACACCAAAATACATCATTTCCATTAGCAAACATACACTTTGGAATAATGCTGCTGTTACTGTCACTTTTATAGTGCATGGCAAGAGATTGTTAACTGTCTGATGGAAGAAACACTTTGTCTGGATCCAGCATTTAATCAATTGTTCCTTGGCAAACAGCCTAACTATTCCCCAGTAAGCATAAAAAATCTTTTCATCAATTTTGCAAACATCCTGCTGACAGACCAACTAATAAAAACAAACACCCATGACTTAAGTAATGAAAGATTAATGTGATTCATTCAACAGAACCATAATGTGCCAGATAAGATTCTGATGCTTATATCAAAGGCCACATGACTTGTATTCAGGAACATGTCTGAAAAGTCATTCAAAAAGGTTAACTCGTATTGCAGCGGTGCCTGGATAGTGTGACGTGTGTGGTTGTGCTGCTGCCGTGGTCCTGCCAGATGCCTCCTGCTGCTGCTGCATCATTAGTCATACTTCTACTGTTATTATTACACATATGATTATTGTCATACATGTATACCATCAGATATTAATAAATTATTATTAATTATAATATTATTACTTGCATTAATGTTGTTGTAAGCTACTGTCATTACCGTCTGTCCTGCATCTCTCTCTGTCTCTCTCTCTCTGTCTCTCTCTCTTTCTGTCTCATTGTGTCATACAAATTACTGTTAATTTATCATTTATCATGTTGATCTGTTCTATACGACATCTATTGCACATCTGTCCGTCCTGGAAGAGGGATCCCTCCTCAGTTGCTCTTCCTGAGGTTTCTACCGTTTTTTTTCCCCAGTAAAGGGGTTTTTTTGGGGAGTTTTTCCTTATCGCTGTGAGGGTCTAAAGGACAGAGGGATGTCGTATGCTGTAAAGCCCTGTGAGGCAAATTGTGATTTGCGATATTGGGCTTTATAAATAAAATTGATTGATTGATTGATTGATTGATTGAAAAAGCAATGCTGCTGTCCAGAGCACTCAGAGGGGACAAGGTAACAACACTAGCCAGTCTGAGCATTAAGAGGAACTGTAATTCATCCTGCTGCTCACTACAGTGTGTGTGTTTTGGTTTAGCTGAGCTGTCTGGGAGGCAGACACTGTCTCCACATTTAAAACTAGACTTAAGACTTTCCTTTTTGATAAAGCTTATAGTTAGGGCTGGCTCAGGCTTGTCTTGGACCAGCCCCTAGTTTGGCTGACATAAGACTAGTCTGACCTCCTATAATACATCGAGCATCTTCTCTCTCTCTCTTTTGCTAACACTCATGCCCTGTTAATGCATCTCCCTAACTTGGCTCTACTGCATGTCACTAACTCAACTTCTTCTCCATAGCCTTTGTGCTCAACTGTCTGGCAGGTTACCTCGTGTCACAGCTGTGCCTGGATCATGTGACGTGGTTTGCTGCCGCCATGGTCCTGCCTCCTACTGCTGCTTTTATTATTAGTCATACTTCTACTATTATTATACACATATGATTAATATTGTCACATACATACTATCATATATTAATATATACTTACAACATACAGTACCACAATAGCCGTAATTATTATTATTATTATAATTATAATTATTATTATTATCATCATCATTATTATTATTATTATTATTATTATTATTATTATAATGTTATTACTTAAATTAATGTTGTTGTAAGCTACTGTCATTACTGTCTGTCCTCTCTCTCTCTCTCTCTCTCTCTCTCTCTCTCTCTCTCGGTCTCTCTCTGTTTCTGTCTCAATTTATGTATCATTTTGTCATATGGATTACTGTGAATTTATTATGTTGATCTGTTCTGTACGAACGTCTGTTCTGTTCTGGGGAGTTTTTCTGGGGAGTTTTTCTCTAGAGAGTCCAAAGGACAGAGCAATGTCGTATCCTGTAAAGCCATCTCAGACATATTGTAATTTATGATATGGGGGTCTATAAATAAAATTGAACTGAATTGAAATGAATTGACCTTTAACCTTCCATTCTGTCTTAATGTGGCTCATCAACACATTGATTACAGGATAATTAAAATATCACTGTGGTCAATACCCAGACAGAGTCCCATCCCTTCGCAACACCTGCATCAGGCGGCTGATAATCACAGATAATCACTTTCACACACACACACACACACACACACACACACACACACACACACAAACACAGAGCTCTCTGCAGTCCAAATTTTAATTAGGGACCTTGGCCGAAGTCCCTCTTGTTCTTGGTACGTTTATTATTATTATTATTAGGGCCCGAGCAACGACAAAGTCGTCCGTGAGGACCTTATTATAATCTCGCTATTTATCATTATTATTATTATTAGGGCCCGAGCGACGACGAAGTCGTCTGTAAGGACGCTATTATAATCTCACTGTTTATTAGGGCCCGAGCGACGAAGAAGTCGTCCATGAGGACCCTATTGTAATCGCGCTGTTTATTATTATTATTATTATTATTATTATTACGAACATATAATCCCCAATTTGGCCCTTTTCCCAAATTCAAAAACTCTCCAAACTTGGCACATGCGTTTGGTCTGGCAAAAAATTTGATATTTGTATGTGTTGTATGTGGACGGGGCCAAATGGCGACATAGCGCCCCCTAGAAAATTTTGTGCCTCGAGTCCCGCCTGTGAGTTTCAGCTACACGCATGAAAATTGGTGGGCTCATAGAACATGTCAAGATGCACAAAAAATCCTCTTGGATCCATGCCATAAACCCAACAGGAAGTCGGCCATTTTGATTTTAATTTTGTACGTGTTTGAATGAACTCCTCCTAGGGATTTCAACCGATTGACTTCAAATTTGGTACAGATCATCCTGAGAACATGCTGATCAAAAACGATTAAAAGCTTTTCTCGATGTCAAGGGGCGTGGCTGCTAGGGCATGACAAACTTTGGCGGCTTTTCATTTTCTCGCCATCGAATTTCAAATGGAAATCACGCCCACATACTTGATCTCAGCAGCTTCAAACTTGCTGGACATGATGATGGCTTTGCCCTGAATGGCCACATATATTAATATCCCACCTTACTCATAGCGCCCCCCGGTGGTAACAGGAAGTGACCAGTTTTTACTTTAACATGTACTGATGACACAAACTTGACCGCATCACCTTCATTCCACTTCTAATGCATGCAGAACAAGTTGGTGAAGCTACCTTATGAACGCTGTAAAGCTACGTCTAATGGTGTCCATGTGGCAGCGTAGCAACTATCGATCCCTCGCCACTAAATAGATTTGGCTTTTTGATGGCTTCAACAATCTCATATCCTCATGAAAATTGATACACAGGTCAAGAATGGCAAGCTCTTACATCTGATAGGGGCATTGCCCATGGGGGGGACAAAATGCCTCTATAGCGCCCCCTTGAAATTTTCAAAAACCCCTCCCCATAGGGTTTTTTTTGGAGTCCAAATTTGAGATCTTTGGTTCCAACCGCCGTGTGTTTGTGAGATGCAGAAAAGGTGAACGGATGGATTCCACATGCCTGGTTCCCACTGTGAAGCATGGAGGAGGAGGTGTGATGGTGTGGGGGTGTTTTGCTGGTGACACTGTTGGGGATTTATTCAAAATTGAAGGCACACTGAACCAGCATGGCTACCACAGCATTCTGCAGTGACATGCCATCCCATCTGGTTTGCGTTTAGTTGGACGATCATTTATTTTTCAACAGGACAATGACCCCAAACACACCTCCAGGCTGTGTAAGGGCTATTTGACCAAGAAGGAGAGTGATGGAGTGCTGCAGCAGATGACCTGGCCTCCACAGTCACCGGACCTGAACCCAATCGAGATGGTTTGGGGTGAGCTGGACCGCAGAGTGAAGGCAAAGGGGCCAACAAGTGCTAAACACCTCTGGGAACTCCTTCAAGACTGTTGGAAAACCATTTCAGGTGACTACATCTTGAAGCTCATCGAGAGAATGCCAAGAGTGTGCAAAGCAGTAATCAGAGCAAAGGATGGCTATTTTGAAGAAACTAGAATATAAAACATGTTTTCAGCTATTTCACCTTTTTTTGTTAAGTACATAACTCCACGTGTTCATTCATAGTTTTGATGCTTTCAGTGAGAATCTACAATGTAAATAGTCATGAAAATAAAGAAAACGCATTGAATGAGAAGGTGTGTCCAAACTTTTGGCCTGTACTGTATGTATGTAAACAGTCTTGTTTAGAATGATGGCTGGTGGAGAAATAATTAATTATAATTAATTAATTATTATTATTAATTATTAATTATTAATTATTTCCACATTCCCCATGCTATGAAATAATAATGTATAATTAAGTAACATTATGACACATGAAGCAAATACTCGGAACTACTTTCTTGAGTAAACCACATGCCGTAGTTATTGCTCGGCATGCATTTGCGGTATTGTCAGCTGGACGCAGTAGAAAGTTTGAGGATAGTTTACAGAGTGCTGTTGTAAATCATGGTTTACACATATATTGGAAAAGGTTGTGGTAACAAGCTTGGAACAGAGTGATGTTTCATGTAGTACCAACCAAAAATACAGACAGGATGAAACAATGGCTATTTGTGCTAGATTCTGACTAAACACACCTGTGGAAATGGCCCGGAAAATGTTTGTTTGCTCCAACCATTTTTTACCGGAGGACTACAGTGAAAGGATGGAGCACAGAAGCTCAGGAATGGTTCAAACGCTTTTCAACCCAAGCATGGTAAATAATGCTAAAATGCAAATGTTGTTGTGGTTATGTTATGGATAAGTGCTTGCCCAGAGCATATAGTGAAGTGACTGGCATTACTTCTCATTGTTGGGAATAAACAGACTGCTAGGGAACATTTTATGTTGTTGTTCCCTCCCGAGTTGTGGTGATTTATGAGTGTGGAGTTAGCATGTTCTCCCCGTGTTCCGGTGATTATTTTGAGGCGTACTCTCGTCCCATCCCACCATCAATATACCAGGCCCCTATTAGAAGCCGACGTCTAAAAAACATTTAATGAATAGAAGCCGGCCTCTTTTATAAACCGAGATGGTCATTTGACATTTTTGGTATTTATAGAGCGCTAGACTCGGATTACACACACATAAACCCTCATCCAGGCACATGCGCAGTTGCGCACTCTCAGCTGATTGTAAACAGATAAGATGGCGACAAGACCAAATTCAGTGTTAATTTAAAGCTAGAAGT
Organism: Epinephelus cyanopodus; assembly: GCA_026686955.1. Classification (NCBI taxonomy): domain Eukaryota; kingdom Metazoa; phylum Chordata; class Actinopteri; order Perciformes; family Serranidae; genus Epinephelus; species Epinephelus cyanopodus. The sequence goes on from CM048936.1 coordinate 653,116, forward strand.
TTTGAAATATTCCGAACAAATGTCGGGGGAATACGCCGTGAGGCATGTGACACCTGGTTTGCAGAGGACGGCAACAAGACCTTCACAAAAGGAGGGAACATGAGAGCAGCTGACAAACGCCAGATAATGGCTTACTGATGACAGAGAAGTCCGACTCCAGGTCTAGTAATTTCCTCTTTCGTTGGTGTCATGACTGCCCAGTAGTACCTGGACAACCGAGCCATGGCGGCACACAGGTATGTGGCGTGTCAGAAGAGAAACGAGGGGTTCACATTTCTCTCTTTGTGGCAGGTAACGGCCCACAAACCTCACTGCACTTTAGGGACTGTTCTTTACTTATGAAGGGACTGTCAGGGGAGGAGGGTGGCTGGTTGATTTTTATTTAATTTTTTATTTTATTTTGATCCCCCCCATGTTAATCACTTATTGATGCTGTTTTTGAAGTATGAATAAGTCAATAAGTAATTTATTGCTTTGAAATATCAAAGGAGCTGAGGGATCGTTCACCCAGGGCGTAAAACTAGCCAGGACCGCCTCTGGCACTGATATTTTTATCGTAACCATCTTTAGCTATGGAAGCCCATTTTCGCCAGTAATGCCATAGGGGTTTTTTTAGAGTTGGATCATAAAAATTGGTACACATGTGTATGTTGTCCAGACGCACATGAAAGTCTCTGGCACCAATGGTCTACGCCAAGCAGGAAGTCGGCCATTTTGATTTGTCTTGTCATTTTGGCATGATTTCCATATGCTGTATTTTAACGAACTAGTCCTAGGGATTTCATCCAATCGATTTCAAATTTTTTACAGATCATCCAGAGACCATGCTGATCAAAAGTTGTGCTCTGCATGTCTGTAGGTCAAAGGGCGTGGCTGCTATGGCGCTGCCATTTTTGATCCATCGCCATGCACATTCATTTTTTTTTTTATTTTTTATTTGTGTGACGCTTATACAACAATACAAGACAAAAACAGTGATGGTGAATACAAATACAAGACAGAAACAAAAAAAACAGTTAACAGTAGCTTAAAGAGGTGTGTGTATGCGTGTGTGTGTGTGTGTGTGTGTGTGTGTGTGTGTGTGTGTGTGAATGAATTTTTTTCCCCCCTTCCTTCCCCCTCCCTCTCTTTTCTCTCAATTCCCTTCCCTTTTCCTTTCCCTTCCCTTGGGGTAATAAAAGATGGAGGAATAGTAGTATAAAATGATATATCATATATAATATGATGTTGATATTGAGGGTGGGGTTGAGGGACAAGGCCAGGTAGGGTGGCAGAGACCGGAGCGAAGAAAACCCCCCCACAGACCCCCAGCAACACAGCTGTATGCCCCAGGCGGAGAATAGGTGCGGTCGGATGTCAGACAGACCTCCCCACCCCCCCTTTTTTTTTTCTTTTTTAATTTTAATTTTAATTTTATTATTATTTTTTTTTTTTTCTTTTCTTTTTTTTTTTTAATTAATTTTAATTTTGAGGGAGGTCTTACTTTGGGCCGCACCCAGGCCCTCAGGAGGCTGCTGGCCCACAGCAGCTCCATCCCAGGCAAATCTTCAACCAGGGCCACTCCCAGACCCATCGGGAGGGAGTCTGCCCATCAGATGAGTGACCTTTCTTGATTTGATGTTGGTGATATTGTATTAGTTGTTATTAGTGTTGCCACTCCACTCCCTTGGAGGGAGGGATAGATAGGGATAGAGGTCCGTCCGCCCATCCCGCTCACCACCCGCCCCACCAGGACCACGTCGCACCACCCGCAGGCCAGGTGTGGGGCCCTCCCCCATGCCCCTCAGCCACCCCAGCCCAGTCCTCAATCCCTCAAGCCACCGTCCAGTAATAATGACCATACATTACCATCACCTCCAGCCATGCATATTCAAGCAGCTCTCTCTCCCACATAATTCATCCAAACTGCTTCAAAATTTCTGTACATGATAAGAGCCACACCCTCAACGCCTCCATATGCTCATAGGCAATCTTGCTCATGGCGCCCCCTTGTGGAAACAGGAAATGCCATCTTTTACACTGACAAACACCAACTACATTGTGTGGCCACATGACAACCAAGTGGATGAATCTCAACAGTAACACACGTGTCCTGACATGTTGCAGGCTGCCACCGCGGCAGTGGCGACTTTTCATCCTTCGCCATGGAACATCAACTTGGTATAAATCCTTCATGCATTGTCCGATTTGCTAGAAATTTGACATGTGTGATGAGGGTCCACCCCTGAACACACCTGGCCACATCTGGTTACACTCGTAGTGGCACCTGGTGGATGAACAAAACATTGCAGTTTTTTTTCCGCTTCTGCCAGGTTTTTTCTCCCTTCTCGCTTTGTGCCACAGCCCCCGCGTGCCTCAGGCCCTGCGGTTGCATGGGGGAGTGAGGGCCCGATCACAGCTGCTTGCACCTTTAATTATTATTATTATTCTTTACCCGACTTTGTGCCCCAATTTCACCCCTTTCCCAAATTTCAAAATGCTTCTAACTTTCCACATTTGTCCGGCCACATCCGAAATTCGATATTTTTGGGTGGTTGCATATGGTCACCACTAGGTGACACTTTGATCAAGGAAAGTGCGTTTTGAGTCATAACTCCCATATACTTTGTGGCACATTCAAAAATCTTATATCCACACGTTCAGTGAATTGTGGTGAATCTCATGGTATAGGCCTTGCCCATTTCCACCTCTGTTTTTTTTTCAGCAAATTCAGCAAATTCGTAAAATGTTGCAAACCTACTTTTTCGAACTCTTCCCAGGCAATTTCACCGATTTGCATGAAACTTTGCACACAGCATCTGTGGACTCTGCTGACTAAAAGTTTTTAAAAGAATTTTGATATTCCAAAGAATACTCAAGTTATTAAACAGCAGCTTCCTGCAGATTTGCTACAAAACAGGAAGTGTTGCATATCTCTACATTGGTGTGTCTGAATGACATGAAACTCAGTTTACTACTTCCCCATGAGCCCCTGAGGCTCTGTGCAAAATGTCAGGCGATGACCACCAGGTGGAGCTTTTTAAATTGAAGTAGTTTGTATCTCAACATCGGTTGGCCGGATTAACACGAAACTTGGTATAATTATTGTATTGTTTTCAAAACAGACAGTCTTTCATATCTTGACCAAATACAGTCCGATTACCACAATACTTTTGCTGATTGTGTTCCATGGCCCAAATCGGCCAATAGGTGGCGATCTGGTGGCAGTGTAATTAGTGTGAATGGAAGTAAATTGGAAAATCTTCAAATCCTCTTCAAAACTCATCAACTTTCAACCTCTTCTTGTCCCTCATACTTTGAGCTAGAGAGACGTTGAACTATTGGGCATGTATTCAGCTTGTACTTTTTTGAAAAATACATACATCGGTTGGGTGCCTACCTGTATACTAGAAATGTTAGTAAGAGATAACGTTTATTTTTTTATTTATTACAGCTGACAATAGGTGCATGCCCCCCGACGGCAGCATGCCCCGACGCACATGGACTGCGAGGGCCCGTTCATCGCTGCTTGCAGCTTTAATTAGGGCCGAGCGGTACGAGTACCCTATTGAAATGCAAGGATTTTTTATTATTAGGGCCCGAGCAACTAGCGGTGCAAGGACCCTATTGAAATGCAAGGATTTTTATATTATTACTATTCTTCTTCCTCCAAATGAATTGCCTTTTTGGGAGCCTTAACATACCTGAAAACTCATGAAACTTTGCACACATCTCAGAACTGGTGAAAAATTTGATATTTTAAGTGTCTCGTGTGCGGTTTCCAAAAATTGGCTCAGTAGCACCCCCTACAAATGTTTGAGGAAACAGCCCCTGAAGCTAGTTTAACCTACATGTATGAAACTTGGCAGGCTTGTGTAACCCTCTGAGATGTACAAAAAAGCCTCTTGGAGGCATGCTCTAAACCCAACAGGAAGTCAGCCATTTTGAATTTACTGTGCAATTTTGATGCATTTTTGGCCATTTCCAGGGGTCATAAATGAACGAACTAGTCCTAGAGATTTCATCTGATCGACTTCAAACCTTGGTCTGTCCCATCCCAATACCGTGAAGGTGAAAAGTTATCAAAAGCTTGAGTTTTTGTCAATGCGTGTGACCGTGGGATGACGTCAAAGTTAGGGGTCTCGCCACTAAACAGGAAGTAGTTTATGGCTCCAGCATACATGTTCCAATCTTGTCCAAACTTCACAGGATTGATGCCAGTCCCATCCTGAACACATCTACATTTCAATAATTAGAGATAAATATAGCGCCCCCTACTGGCAACAGGAAATGTCACGTTTTAGACTTTAATGTACATCTCCTACAGAATTGACCAGATCCATCTCAAACTTGGTCAAAAAAGTCATATGACGTTGATGACGCTTTACTGTGGAAACTGTGAGTTTTCATCGAAGGGCGTGGCCACGGCCTGGCGGCGAACTTTGATGTTTCACCATGATGATAAACATTGCTGTAACTTGACTCTACTTGGGAATATCTTGCCAAAACTTCACACATATGATGACAGTCCAGCCCTGAACACATCTACAGAGGAATTTTGGATCACCGCCATAGCGCCACCTACTGGCAACAGAAAGTTACTTTATACATTCTTTGATGTCCCACTTCTAGCAGGTTAATCAGACCCACCTCAAACTTGCTGGTCTAAGTCCTTAGACCTTGATGATACTTAAAAATTAAGCTTTTGAGTTTTCATCAAATGCTGTCACCGTGGCACTGCCTTGTTCGCCATCAAACATGATGTTGTTTTGATGGGACAAGGGATGCTTGAAAACTCACCAAACGTGGCATGGTAGGCACCTGTACCACTCTATCAAGTACAAAAAAACCTCTTGGAGCCATGCTCCAAACCCAACAGGAAGTCAGCCATTTTAAATTTACTGTGCAATTTTGATTCATTTTTGGCCATTTCCAGGGCTTGTAAAGTAACGAACTTGTCCTACAGATTTAATCAGATTGGATCCAAAATTAGTGTATGTAAGCCTGACTACATTGTGACCAAAGTTTATCACAGGATTTGCCCAATGTTGAATGGTGCGCCTGCTGCCGAGCGTTGAATCTTGAGGTCTCACCATGAAAAACGAAATTGCTGTAGCTTTGGTATAAATGGTCCAATCTCCACCAAACTTCACATGATTCATATTAGTCCTGCCCTGAACACATTAACATAACCATATTTCATGATACTCATAGTGCCATCTAGTGGTGACAGGAAATAGGTCTCATCAAACACTTATGTTTTGATTTATCTGAAAGTTACATGCTGTGGTGTGTATTTGATATATAAAACATGATGTATCATTAGTGCACACTCCAACTCCCCGAGTAGAAAGAGGAAGTGATCCAAAATGTGAAATATGTCATTCCAGCACTGTAACAAGGATAGGCCAAGTTGCTCTTGCATGCGATGTCTAACTTTGACAGAAATGAACTGACGCATCAGAACGCATCCCGCCAGCCCCCCAGATTTGCATGAAGGTGCGAGGGCCTATTCATCGCTGCTTGCAGCTATAATTATTAGGGGGCCAAGCCCGCGGGGCTTGGGGAACATGTATGCAAGCAGATGCGTTTCCCAGGACCAGCGGTGCTGGGAACCCTATTGTTTTTGTTCAGATTTTTATTATTTTCTATTTTTATTTTTTTTCCCGGTAAAAGTGGTGCTGCAGGCTAAACTGTGCAAGGGAGGGTGGTGCAATTTGGAGGGTCGGTCCAGACCCCTGCACTTACCTCAGACACAAAAATTGACATATGTCCGCCAGCAGTGGGCGCTATAATCAAGGTCAACATGCTATAACTCCCACACTGTCTGTCGCACATTTAAAAACCTCATATCCACAGATTCCCTGAGAAGGGATGAATCACCTGGGCCACGCCCATTTCCACCTATAATTTTTTTTTGCTAAATCGCCAAAACTGGAAAACCTACTTTTTGCAACTCCTCCTTGGGGTTTCATCCCATCAGTGTGAAACTTGGCAGGTACAGTCTTCAGCTGGACCTGATGTAAAGTTATTAAAAGAATTTTGTTCGGTCAAAATATGCGCAAATTATTAACGAATAACTTTTTCTTGCTAGCTATTCAAACGCAAACTGTTGCATATCTCGGTCAAAATAAATGCTAACAACACCAAATCTGAGATCTATGGTTGGCATGTGACTGTGAGGTTAGGATCAAAATTTTACTAATGTTGGCCACTCGGGGTGCACTGTAAATATGGGAAATTTATATCTCTTAAATGGCAACACCGATTCTTACGACATTTGGTGGGTATGATGCTGGGTCACTGCTTTGGCCATATCTTGAAGTTAGCCACGACTGGTCAAAGTGGGCGTGGCTTATTACAAGATAAATGTTTGTTTTTTTTATACTGAGGGCTGTCAAATCCACAGGGTATATATAGAATAGCACACAGACCACCCATACCAAAAATTATGTGTCTACTCCACTAGGTGGCACTATAACGGAGGCAAACGCATTTTGGCCTGTAACTTCCACATTTTAAATCACATCTTCATAAACTTTATATACCATCGCATCTTCTGACATAGTCCACGCCCACTCCCACTGCATATTTCTCTTTGTACGTCACTACACATCAAAAACCTACTTTTTCAAACTCCTCCTAGCGTTTAAGCTCAATCTGTATGAAACTTTGCACATACAATCTCCAGATGAGCCTGATCAAAAGTTATCAAAAGAATTTTGCTAATCTAAAAAATACGGTAGTTATAAATAAACATTTTTTTTTTCTGCTAGCTATAGAACACATACCGTTGCATATTTTTGTCAAAGTAAAAGCTATCAACGTCAAACTCAAGTCACTTCTTTCAGAGGCCAACCAGAGGCTTTGTGCCAAATTTGGCATAAATCGGCCAATAGAGGGCACTATTAACAGAAAAATATCAAGTGACATGAAAGTTGATTGGATTCGCACAAAATTTGGTGAGCGTGATGTGGAGTCGCTCCTGAGGCCAGCCGTAAAGCTTAGTGATGTTTGGTTAGGCCGAATTCCAAGGGCTCCGCGTCACCCGGGGGCCGAGTCGCGCAGGGAGGCTTGGCCCCTGTTTATAACTGCTTGCAGCTCTTCACCTACACGCATGAAAATGGGTGGGCTCATAGAACATGCCAAGAGGCACAAAAAATCCTCTTGGACCCATGCCGTAAACCCAACAGGAAGTCGGCCATTTTGATTCGAATTTTTGACATGTTTGAACAAACTCCTCCTAGGGATTTTGTCCAATCGACTTCACATTTGGCACAGATCATCCTGAGAACATGCTGATCAAAAGTGATTAAAAGCTTATCTCTAAGTCAAGGGGTGTGGCCGCTAGGCCATGACAAATTTTGGTGACTTTTCGTTTTCTCGCCATCGAAATTCGAACGGATCTCACGCCCACATACTTGATCTCAGCAGCTTCAAACTTGCTGGACATGATGATGGCTCCACCCTGAACAGCCAGCTATATTAATATCCCACCTTACTCATAGCACTTCCTGGTGGTAACAGGAAGTGACCAGTTTTTACTTTAACATGTACTGATGACATAAACTTGACCGCATCAACTTCATTCCACTTCTAATACATGCAGAACAAGTTGGTGAAGCTACCTTATGGACACTGTGAAGCTACGTCTCATGGTGTCCATATGGCAGCGTGGCAACTATCAATCTCTCGCCACTAAATACATTTGGCTTTTTGATGGGTTCAACAATCTCATATCCTCATGAAAATTGATACACAGGTCAAGAATGGCGAACTCTTACATCCGATAGGGGCACCGCCCATGGGGGGGACAAAAAAAAACTCCTCCCCATGGGGTTTTTTTTTGGAGTAGGAAGATGAAAATTGGTACACTTGTGTACGCATGTCCAGACGCACATAAAAGTCTGAAAAAAAGTCTAAAAATTGATACACAGGTCAAGAATGGCAAGCTCTTGCATCTGATACCTTTAATTGTCAGTGCATGCTGTTTTTAGATCGGTAGGACAGAGCTGTCCGCTGAAATGGAGGTGAAAGATACAGCCCCCTCTCTCTCTCTCAAAACTAATCAAATACACCATGAAATGACTCCAAAATGCACTACTGAAAAACACATGGCTTGAGTATTCCCCACGCTATGAAATAATAATGTATAATTAAGTAACATTACGACACATGAAGCTGCTGTAGTTATTGCTTGCGCATGCATTTGCGGTATAGTCAGCTGGACACAGTATGAGGAAAGTTTACAAGTGTTTTTGTAAATCATGGTTTCCACATGTATTGTAAAAGGTCCCCTATTAGCAGTTTATTACTCTTTTAGTAACCGGGTCTAAAAAACATTTAATAAATAGAAGCCGGCCTCTTTTATAAACCGGAGGTGGTTATTTGACGTTTTGACATTTATGCCGCGCTAGACCCGGATTACACACATACACAGAGACGCACAGCCACACACACACGCAACCATCATCCAGGCACTTGCGCAGCTACGCCCTCTCAGCTGAGTGTAAACAGATAAGATGGCGACAACGCGCAACTTCAGTGTTAATTTAAAGCTAGAAGTTTTGAAATATTCCAACAACAAACAAATGTTAGGGGAATACGCCACGAGGCATATGACACCTGGTTGGCAGAGAAGGACAACAAGACCTTCACAAAAGGAAGGAACATGAGACCAGCTGACAAACGGACCATCGTGAGCTGAGTCCGAGCAGCCTGGGCATCGGTGGACGTGGACCTCATAAAGCGATTATTCACTGTGAGTGTAGTGGGTTTGCCCTGCACTGATCAGAGACGGTTGAATGGGGATCACAGACAGGCGCCGGAGGATGGTTCGCCCAGGCCGTACAACTAGCCAGGACCGCCCTTGATAATTATGAATGTAGCCTAGTTTTAAAATTAATTTGTGGCATGTGGCTTGTAAAATGGGACAGAGGATGAGATGATTCACTGTTTCAAGGCAGGACAACTAGTACACTGTGGGGTAGTAAATAGTAAATACTGGTGATTTACAAAAACACCAAAAACTATTTTAACTGTTAAAGTAAAGTTTGTTACTGTAAAAATACAATACTTTATTTGTAATACTATATAGAAAATATACATTTTTACTGTAAAGACAAGTTTACATAAATATTTCTGCTGTTTAAATTAAAAAAAAAAAAAAATACAGTGGGTTTTTTTTTTTTCAAATTTGGCTGAGATTTCGTCTTTTTTTGCTTTTATTGAAAGCCTCCTTCAAATAGTAGCCTGCCCCTATTTGTAACCTGGTCCCAAACTAATTTTATGTTAATAGCAGCCCCGTCTACTATTTGAGGAAATATGGTACATATGTAACATACAGTCACTGGCCACTTTGTGTACACCTGTGTAATCTAATGTAATCCAGTAGAATGACTATACCATGATTTTTTTCCCTGAAACTTATACATTTTCGGTTATTGTTGACATTGTCTAGAAAGTGGTGATTCTACTTTGTTTATTATTGAGGTTATAGTGAATGGTGGTGGTGTACTGGGGTGGCCCCCTAATTTCTCTAATTGAGGGGGACAAAATATTAGGAACACTTTTAAATATATTGCACTCCAGTACACCAACACCACCCACTACGACCTTAATAATAAAGTACAATGTGTGACAAAACTTTGTGACTTTTGTGACAAAAGCTGAAAATGTAAAAGCTTTTTAAACGTAGAATGTGTGGCAGAGCTGTTGTATTGGATTGTATTAGATTGCACAGGTGTACCTAATAAAGTGGCCAGTAAGCCCCACATTTACACCACTGGCTCTGGGTCTCCCCGTAGCCCCTGGTTGCTCGACAGCCTCAGCCCCTGAGACCATGCTGATCAAAAGTTATTAAAAGCTTTTCACTATGTCAAGGGGTGTGGCAGGAGAGCGAGGGCCCGATCACAGCTGCTTGCAGCTTTAATCATTATTATTATTATTATTATTATTATTATTGGTGAAATTATAACAGAGGAATATATTTGCCATTTTAAAATCAAAAACACTTTCGTGTTTTTTTGTGTGTATACAGGACATTGTTGAATCAGGGAATTTGGGTGTCCACCACAAAAAAGGATCCTCATTGACTTTACATTGGCATTGGTTCCGCGGTACTGGCACGTAATTTCAACCCATTACTTGCTGCCACCACGGAATGCGGTGTTAAGAGGTCGCGTTCATTTCACGTATTTTTGTGAGATCAGGTTGCCAGGAGCGGCAGGAGAATTTTGCCTGCCTGATTTTGTAGACTTGCAGATTTGTTGATTTGAACATTTCTTCCTTCATATTTGTGCTTCTAAGTAAGCAGGCTATGTACTTCCTACTATGCTGTGCTGTAGCCTACAGACAAAGTCCAGTTATGAATGACATGGATCAAAGATTTGTGGCTATGTTTTAGTTATTAAAAATACATTAACCCTCATAATTGTGTGTATATTTTCTACATTATGTAAACTAGTACGACACAGTTTGAACCAGTAATATCACAATATCACCCCATCGATCAATCTGCAACTTTTATCCACACAGTGCTAAAATTGAGTTAGCTAGCTAGTAACAGCATACTAACGGCTTATTTCCACCAGATGCGTGTTGGTTGCGTCTGCGCTCCGGCATGGCAGCGGAGCCGATAGGATTCAATTCTAGTCAATGTGTGTGTTTCCACCGGCTGCGGCTGTACTGCGTTCCGGCTCTGTCACAGCTCCGGCACTCCGGAGCACTCCCCAACAGATACGCAGAACTTCTATTTTTGCCGGACAGCAATTCAGCACAGAGCAGATCGTGCAGGGCAGGAAGTTGTGCACACAAACACAATAAAACATCCGGTTAATTTTTTCAAAATAAAAGATACAGTGTTCACAGCGGATCATATTTCCCTGCACTACACCTTGAAAACTACAAAATGGGCAGAAGCATGTCTGAAGTCAACAGGTCAGAGGTTTTCAGACATCATTTCATCCTGTTAACACCACGGACAAGGAGAGATTAATCATGGCAGTGCACCGAGCTTCCGGCGGAGCTGCACCACACTGCACTGCACAGCAAACACAGCCGGAGGGTATTGACGGACAGCGGAGCACGCAGCGGATAACAGGCACTGCCGTTCCGCAACGGACATGTATCCATTGGAAATCCGGCGTAAGTCATCTTCATATCCCTTGAATACCATGGTTACTGACCCCTCTGACTGGAATTTATTCACTTCTGGAAAGTAATGTCTATGACCGCTCCAGATTACATGCAAAGCACGCATGTTTACAGTGGACTGTTTAAAGAAGACCTATTATGCTCATTTTAGGGGTTATTTTTGTAATATTGGGGTCTAGTGAAATAGATTCATGTGCTACAGTGAGCCTACAGTGCATCAAAATGTTTGACTGTAAACGGTACTTTAAACATATACTTGCAAATTCTTGCTAAATACATTTTAAATGTTCATTTAAAAAATGACAAAATTTTGGAGTCATGGTAGATGATGTTTGGAAAATATCAGAATTTTATCTCAAAAACTGAATTTTTTACAGCATTTTGAATTTCGCTCTCATGCAAACAGTTGGAGTCAATGCAAAAATGGTGTTTTTAAACATCAGTTTTTCACTTATGGAGCCAAATAAATCATTATCTAAAACAAATTACCAACATCTCCATGCTGTCCAGATGCAATTTGTGTATTTTCAGATTTTTGTCTTAATAACTGGATTTTTGACAGCTGTTTGAAATCTGCCTTTACACACTAACAGATGCTGTCTTGCACACAGGTGACTGGCTTAGTCAATTTGTGAAGCTACATGTGACCTTTTGTGTTTGCCTGTTAGCTCAGTGAGATAGAGGATGGTTCTTGGTGTTGAAGATTGTGAGTTCAAGCCTCAGCTTGTGCAACATTTCCATATGAGAAATCTACCCAAGCTTTTTATAAAGGTCCAGTCCCATGCCAGATGTCCTCAACTGGAAACACAAGACAATAGTCCTGATGGTGGCTCTACAGCAAGCCTCTAAATTTCAAAACTTTGAAAATTCATAACAAATCAACCATATGTGCTACAGCTTTGGAACTTTCACTTTGAAATTTGCTTTTCCATGGCATGGATGGCTACTGTCTGGCACCCTGATGCTTGGCTTAGTCAATTTGTGACGCCACACATGAACTGTCAATTGCCAATTAGCTCAGTGAGATAGAAGACCGACCTCAGTCTCAGAAGTTGTGAGTTCAAGCCTCAGCTAAGGCAGAACGGACATTCTAATGTGGAAGTCCGATGTTCAGGCGTCATGTTATGTGGATTAGAGACTACTAAGGTTAATATAATTATGATCCAGGCAGTTTTGCGGAGAGACAAATACTCTTTATCAACACTTTTCCCTGTTATCCCTTGTCTCTTTTCCCTTTTTCTGCTTAGCCTAATTTTATTTGTGCAGTTTTGCTGCTGAAAGGTAATGTTGATTTCCTTTTAAAATGAAGCTGTAATGGTGCATTTACAATTTTACAAATAGGCCTATCTCTGCTATGAATCATTTCATTATTGATTAGCATTCCAGTTATTTTCTATATTAAATGCTTGTCTATAAAATTATGTAAAATTCATATTACCTTTCCCCATTTCCAATCTGGCATCCACAAATATCTCATATTGTCTGACTAAAGGTCCAAAACCATGATAAAGCAAGATTTGAGGAGGATATCCTCAAATCTGCGAAGGTAACTCCAACAATGATGCCTGAAACAATCAATCCATCATGAAATAGTTGTGGATTAATTATGTATGTATGTTTGACTTATTGATTTATTGACTAATTACTGCAACTGTGGCATTCCTATAATGAGCTAGAAGAAGTTTTAAACATATATACAGCAGAGTTGTCTCCTGCTAATTAGCTCAGTGAGATAGAGCATAGTCTCTTATGCTTAGAATGCCACCTTTTTTTCATCTTCCTATACTCTGCTTGTTGCTCAGAATTGCCCAATTTTGCCTAAAATTGCCCGGCCCTGACCACTGCTGCGCAGAAGCTATAATTTTTCTTATACTGCTCATTTCTGCAGTATCACTGTCTGAAGCACACTCTTTTGGCTCATGTACCACCTCCCCAGCAGCCCATTCTGCTGTGATTGGTCAGGTTGCTCAATCTATTGTGATTGGTGCAATACTTGGAGCGTATATTGGAAATGTCACGCCCCTTAACAGAATTTCACTCCAGAGGCCACACGAGCTGCTAACAACATGCAGTGGTGAAGCTAACAACAGCAGTATTTGCCCTCATCAATTTGAGTGAAGAAACATGAGTCAACAGACTCTGAACCACCTTCACAACAACAACAACTGGAGCAAGACGTTTCACAGTGGTAAGTTTTTATTCTGTAGCCCTCTTATATTTCAGATGTAACATGATAATTATAACTTATCTGACATTATGGTAACAACTGTATGTCTGTCCACTGACTGACTAAGTAGGAAATGTCTGCTGCAGAGTACAAAAGGTTTCTAACAATATAGTTAATTACTACATGATGCGGGCATCAACACTGTTACCTGTTACATGCAGTGGTGTAAAGCATAACTCATTTTTTATCTAAGCAGGCTTATCTTAGATCAAACTAATGTAGCTTGTGTTGGGTGATAATACCAAAGTTATTATAAATTTGTGTGTGTATGTAATGTGTATATGTATGTATATAAATGTAAAAAATGAAAGCGACAAATATTGTAAGTAATATACATTAGATACTTACATAAATATAAACATAGCAGCATTTTATCTGCAACACTAATGGTGTCCAGTTCTTTACATTCAGGCATCCATCCTGCCATGTGTTATATTCTGGATACACCAGGAGATTCCTGATCTGGCTGGTCACTGTGTTGGCCTCGAGCTGCCCCCTAAATGAAGTGAGAGACGTGTAAGGCAACCACTTCCTCCTTTGAGGGTCTCTCATACTGGGGGTGCCAGGTCCTTTGGGATGGGGATTTTCAGCAGCAAAAGGCACTGGGTTCTCAAACACTGTCACAAAGATGAGCCTTATCAGATCATCTACAGTCTGTAAAATAGGGTTGACCCCGAATAGTCGATGATTCGGTGATTCGATTTGGAGAAGTCTGATTCGACTGCCAATCTCACCGTCGAATCGACGCAAAATGTGGTTATGAAACAAGACTGTACCATTCTGACTATATGGGAGTGCTCACTGCTGCTGAACATCTTGATTTGACATAGAATGTATTTGTTTTCTAGTAATTCATGATATATAGCCTGTTTTGATACAAACATCAGCCTAATTTCTGTTAATGAAAAAATGAGAATGACGCGTGCGTTTAATCAGTAAGCATAATCATTACTACGCATGAATAAATCACCCAGCTGTTCGATTCAAATAAGCTGAGGTGAGTGAGTACGCTGCAGGACCATCAGAGCAGCATCGAGGCCTTGGTGATTTGCGGTGGTGGAGCGTATAAACAAATACTTTGGGATCAAACTTTTTTGAAGGATTATTAGTTTACTTGAAGTGTCTTGAAACGAATTTCACCACTGATTGTTTCCTTGATAGTTTTGATTTTTTATTTGATTACTTTTTGTCCAATGTGGCCAAACAATTGAGAGCGGTGATGCACGGTCCGTGTGGATGAACTTGTATGAACCTGAGTTGATTAATGAAGTAACTTGAAGTCAGAAAGAAGGAAAACTGTTTCTAAACCTTTTGATGATGTTTCTTGATGTTTATTTGTGAATGAAATGGCAAGTTCTGACAAGTCAGAAACGACTCCTGTTAAAGACATGGATGAGGCTGCAGCGCGTCTGTGCTCATCTAGAGCATCATACCTTGATGAAGTGAAAGGAATAAAGATAAAGATAAAATGATAACCCTTTGACTTTTATTATTATTATCTTATTATGCTAACTGAAGAATTAAATTTGTTTATTTGGGTGTTTTAGCTCTTTTCTCTGGAGCGGAAACTGACGCAAATGAGCCCATTAGTCAATGAGGGGGAAAACAACATGATTCGACCATTAGTCGGCTAAAGGAAAAATCTGTCAAATCAGATTCGACTATGAAAATTCTTAGTCGGGGACACCCCTACTGTAAAATATTGCAATTAATTATTGATTTCCTTGTGTTTTTAAATTAAATGCTTCCCTGAATCCACCTTTCTTTTATATATTTCAAGTGTTGCCATAACTATTTCATGTATTTCATCTAATGTTATTATGTCGATAATAAAAATACAATTATTTACAAATTACTGTATGTAGGGTCTGTATTTACAGCCTTTGCTGAGAGTAAAACAAAACTGAAAGAATACATTTTTGCTTTACTTTTTTTTTTAAAACTCTGTTAATAACTCAGTAACATATAAAA
Source organism: Epinephelus cyanopodus (assembly GCA_026686955.1). NCBI lineage: Eukaryota > Metazoa > Chordata > Actinopteri > Perciformes > Serranidae > Epinephelus > Epinephelus cyanopodus. The sequence goes on from CM048936.1 coordinate 668,447, forward strand.
AAAACATGAAACTTATTAAATCTCAGATTCCTCTTTAATAACAGTCGCCAGAGTTATATGTTGAGTCATGAGGATCTACTAGCTCTTTTAAAGTTTCTCCCTCTTTCTCCTCCAACTCAACATGAGGTCTTGTACTTGGTTTGAAACCTATGCCCTTTATGGGTGTTGATGACGGCAGAGCGTCTGAAACTTCTTTTTCTCTTTCGACCAGTTTTATTTCAATCATTAATGTCTCTCTTACACTTGTTTCACAAAAACATTACAACAACCCTCCCCCCTCACACATACACACCCACAGGGTCGCACACATGATCATATACCATCAGAACCATCCCCCTCCCCCCTTATATTTTTACTTATACTGTTATTTATATGTATTATTATTATAATGGTTATTATTAATATTGTATTATTCTTTTTTTTTCTTTTATTCTTTTCCAAAGCTGCCTTGTCCTGCTGTTAATACTAGTGGTTTGGGGCAGTGCTGGCTGTTGGCTAAGCGCCTGACCATTCATGGGTACACTCTTATGCAAGTTTGTTGCTGCGCGACACAATGGTTCGTTCTGGTGCCAGCCCGCTACGCTTGTCGCAACCCCATACACACAATGTCCTTTCATCACATAAGTACCTTCCTAGCTGTATAACTTGGGATATACTACACTGTTTGGTAACAATATTGTGAAAGGCCTCCACATCGCTCCAAGTAAAAAAACACGTTGTACATCTAGTAATAAACATATATTAAAAGCTGATTCACAATCAAACTCCGAGTGCAGCCACACATTTCTGTTTGGCCCGTGGTAGAGCCATGACCGATCTGTGACAGGCCCCTGTCATCACCTGGCCAGGCTCATAGCTCAAATGAGATCCTCTGTGATGACGTAGAGAATACCAGGTCAACTGGTAACGCTGCTAAGTTTAATTTGTAGAAATCAGTTGCAATGCTCTGTCTTTCTACCAGGAGGAGCAGTGAGTGTGGAAGCTGAAGCGTTTTACTGCGCCTCTTATTACTTGCAATTAATCATGGGAGAGAGCTTCCCACACAGAGCATATTTAATGATTATCAGGCTACCATATCACAGGTCATAAATGTTACGCTTCAGCATTTGTTATTCAAAAGAATTGCATGAAAATTAAAGTGATATTGCTGAGACCAGGATATAGTACATCAAGAACAAAACTGCATTTGAATCATCAGTCTTAGCGGCTGAGTTTATCTGCATGTAATAATAAATATAGTAATATAGTATATAATAATGTATATAATACCATTAATATGGCTATATAAATGTAATATATGGTGCTGTTAGATTGCTGTTTGACCACCCTACTCTGTTAACCCCAGTGCCGCCGGGAGGCTGGGTAACTGTCCGGGAGAAGCGTAGTACCAAGCCGAAGCCTGCAGTTCACCACCTGCCTGTTCATGTTTCCAACCATTTTTCCCCACTCAGCGTCACACCCGCTGAGGAGAAAACTCTGATCATTGGCAGCTCTGTTTTGAGAAATGTGAAGTTGGCAACACCAACGGCCATAGTCAAATGTATCCCTGGGGCCAGAGCGGGCGACATTGAGTCAAATTTAAAACGGCTGGCTAACGCCAAGGCCACACTGCCTGCGGAATTGCTGCGAAGCGCAGCGCGCCGAAATTCTCGCGCGCGCCAGAGCATTTCTGTTCACACCAGTCGCGCATTTCTCGCGCATTAAATCTACTCTTGATTTTACACATTCTGTTGTTGTTACTTTGTTTGACTTCCTGCTTGGCTCGACACATTCACTCGCGGCTCGCGCAGAAAATAGACCAGACGCCGAACTGATCGCTGCAAATCGTGAGCCTGGCGCGGAGCTTCCTGGCGCGGCGCGGCCAGTGTGGATGACACAGTTGGTTAACATGGGCGGCGAAAGGAAACTGCCTTCACTTCTCGGCTGGCAGACAGACAGAGAGGAAGGAAAGATATTCTCCGTATATTGAACGGCAGTGATTTCATACGACGCTACCGGCTTGATCGTGCAGGTATAATGTTTGTGGTTGACCTCATCAGGGATAAGCTTACTTTTCCCACCCAGCATAGTAACGCAATAACGCCCGCTTTGGATTGCAGCACGTAAAAGGGGAGGGAATGACACATTGATTTGTCGGTTAATGCGCTCCTAAGTCTGCCTCTTCCCTTGTGCCGTGATCCTAAAACTCATTTGTTCTCCTCCATGAGCTGTGCCAGCAGCAGGCACTGCTCTTCTGTCCAGTTCAGCTTACTCGTTCTTTTTTTCTCCATTTTGTTCGTTGTTTTGGTCATTCTGCCAAATCAAACCGCTTTTTACAAGGAAGTCAGCAATCACAGTAATTGCTGACAGCTGAGTCTGCATCCACCATTAATATCAAAAAGATTAAGCAGTAAAATTACCAGCATGGCGAGTAGTCATAACAATAAGCAAATCAATGTAATACTCGGCATGACATTAAATTATTTTCACAAATACACATTTCTTTATACAGTCTAAGTTCTATGATCGGTTGATTTCACTGTCCATTCATTACTAGGAGCGCATTTGTTTTTGTTTTTTTGGTTGTTTTTTTTTTTTTTTTCCATTTTGTAACAACCAATCACAGCTTTTCGAAGACTGCGTCATACCTAGCAATGGGGTCAACCACTCCTCCTCACTAAGATAAAAGTTTCTGCTCAGAGTTGCTCTCGAAAACTTCCTGAATCCCTCTTAAACTAAGATTCCTTGCAAGGAATTTTTAGGCTAAGTTGACTCTGAGAATCTTAATGAGTACGGGCCCAGGTCTCTAACATCTAAAGCAGTGTTAATAAACAAATTAATATCAGATAATCATATTGATTTACTCAGACTCACTGAATCCTGGCTGTGTCAAGTTGAATATGTCAGTCTAAATGAATTCACTCCTCCCAGTCATAATAATACCCACATTCCTCGAGGCAGTGGCCGAGGAGGGGGAGTTGCAGCCATTTTTAACTCTAGTCTACTAATCAGCCCTAAACCTAAACTAGATTGTAATTAATTTGAAACCCTTGATCTTAGTCTTTTACATCCAACCTTGAAAACCTTGCACTTTTATAGTGTACTGTGCTCCTGGCCTGTATTCTGAATTTGTATTCTGAGTTTTTATCTAGTTTAGTTCTTAAATCAGACAAAGTTATTATTGTAGGTGATTTTAACATTCATGTTGATGTTGATAATGACTCCCTGGCTACTGCGTTTATCTCATTATTAGACTCCATTGGCTTCAGTCAGGATGTACATAAACCCAGTCACAGTTACTATACTAGATGTTTATCAGATAGTGCTGTCCAGGGGCATTGCTAGGAGTTGAAAACATCTGAGGCTTTAGCCCTGAAGTGGGAACAATTCTTTACCTGTTCTTTACCTTTTTTGACATAACAATGATCGCATTCAGCAGCCGGCACCTCCCCCACAATGGTGTTCTGCTGACTCTGGCTTACAGTACTGTCAATCTCATGTTGATGGGTATAGCGCCATTCTATTCTCTTAAAGGTGCTGTATGTTAGAATGTGGCCAAAATGGTCACTGCACTCAAATTCAAAATACTGCCGCGAGTCGTGTCTGCCCCCCCCCTTCCCCTACAGATTTGAGGTTGTTGGACAGCGGCAAGCTGGAGACTAGAGCCCTGCGAGGGACTCTTTTCTTCAACCCACTCCTGCCTGCTCCCGCTGAATTTCTGACCATTACTGCCCGCAACCGCAACGTGTGTATTACACTCCCGCCCGCTCCCGCAATGTGTATGTCCACTCCTGCCCGCACCTGAAAAACTCTGAGAATTTATGCCCGCTCAATAATAGAGATCGATGATTTTGTGTCTTCTCCCGTCCCGCAGGAGAAAATGTGTTATTTTATAGGCTATCAATAAAGAGATTCATGGGGTTGTTTGTTTCGTTCCCCTGGTCTGCATGTCTTTTGACACACTGGTCAGGAATAGCGCTCCTATTTCGTTGTTGTCATTTAGTTTTTAATGAAATGAAGGCTGTTTCATATTCTACTCTCCTCCTCTGTATTTTATTTATTTTCTACCTTTATATACTAATCACACAGTGATTAAGGCAGGCCTAGCACCAGGATGAAGTTATTGAGGGGCAGTTAAAAATTATGAGGGGGGGGGCAAATCTTTATTATGCAACATAGGTTCACAAAGTGAGTTATAAAGAGCGTGCAGCCATGTGTAATTGTCGCGCGTAATGACAGCTCGTCGCCGGTGAAACACAATAAACTGCACATCTTCTTTCATTTTTGTATCATGACAGATGGAGCTGACAGACAGACAGACAGGTGAAGCAAGCGGCAAATTGGTATGAAAGCTGGTTCAGGGCATATTTGTCCATTTATGAATAAATATAGAGTGGAAAAGCTTATACATGTGCACCAAGATCCCGCAGTGTTTTTTTTGCCATGTTCAAAGCGGGATATTGTATAGTGAGCCGATGCGTGGAGGGGCTCCATTCCCCTGTTGGGAGTTATTTTTCAACGGTCACCAGCTCACTAACATTATCCCTCACTTCGTATGTGTACATCCTAAACATCATTTGGGGAAACAAAAAATCAGACATATAGTCATGTACATATGCCAGGTAAGCTTGTGTGACAGTGAGTGTGTTGTGTGCTGCTGTGCTGCATGCGTTACTGTCTGTTGTGCTCTTGTGCCGTGCCGTGGACTTTAAGCTGGAAACTAGGTGCTTTATTAGTTAAAAAAAAACAAAAAACAAACAAACAACAAAACAGAGGCTTAAAAGATCTGGGGCTGAGCCCAAAAGATCCAGGGCTGTAGCTGGGAATGCCCAGGTCTAACGACGTCCATGGTGTTGTCGCAAAATTTAAGGAAACAATTCTATCGTTGTTAAATTTAACACCATGTCCTTCAGTAACAGAGGTTTCCCGTACTGACTTTAAACTCTCCCGAATTGATCAGCTTATTGATAGCACCGTAGGCTCGCTGCAAACAACACTTGACTCTGTAGCACCTCTTAAAAAGAAGTTAAAGGAGCTATATGTAAGAAACCCAAGCAAATAGTCGTAAAATCATCCTAATATGTCACAGAGACTAAGTAATAATGTTCATATAACATACTGATCTCACGGACAATAGTACAGCCAGAATATTCACATTCATTTTTAACATTTTTACAGTCCGCAAATCATGTTTATGTTTTGAATTTGTGTTTTGGCCCGTTGCGCAACCCACCGCCATGTACCAGTCACACAGTCTTTAGAGTCTCAGCATCAGTTACAGTTACGACTGAGCTACAGCAGCACAGCAAGCAGCATTAGCAGTGTCCCGTGTTGGGATTCACAGGACCACAGATGATTTATCATTTGGTAAAATCCTCACTGGACAATTTAAAGACTTTTTCCTCTGCATGCTCTTTGTCTTCAAACAAAGAGAGCTAAGTGGCACCCATCTCCACAGGAGGCATCACCTCACACCTCAGTGAGACTCAAGTCCCAAAACTTGATTGGACCTTTACAGTGACATGTGACTCTGATGTCACACGCATCTGTAGATTTGTGCTCCCCTCCAACAGCTTCCTTTATCTCTTGCTCCAGCTGTTGAACAGCTAAGACCTCTTTCGGGTTGGACCTGGAACAGTCCAGAGGCGTAGACCCTGGCTCCATAGCCCAAACCACTGAAGGGAGGGCAACTGATCACAGACTCTCTTGCAACACAAGGTTTGCAACTAGCTTTACAGCAAAAAGGAACTAAGTGAGTTAGCACTGTAGTGTAAGACTTTATGACTAATCAAGTAAAGGTCTTTACTCTGCATAGATTGATTAAGTTTAAAAGAAAATCATGTAATGATCAGATAAATACTTTATTCTGCATAAGCTGATTATGTCTAATGATTAAGTTATGTGATATCTTATGTAACCATGTAAGGTGAATCACTGTTGTAACCACACACATGATTAAAACACATCACACTTTGTACAGTTTAAAGCTCACACACATAACACACCATGCATCACCTGGAAATGTAACAAAAGACACACACACACTCTGTGTGTGTCTGTCCCCTGTGCCCTCATCTGTATTGCATGAGGGCACAGGGGATTTTATGAAGAAAAAGTGAAAGCAGGCCCTGAGCTAATGGAAGGAGAATTTGGGGATTACCAGAAGAAAGATTACACCATTAGGTCTTGATCAGACCAGAGCCAATAGAAATTGCCTCCAACAGGTTCCGAGTCAGATGACGAGGGCAAAAAAGAAAAGGTCTGCCTCCAATAGAAACGGGCCTAGGTAGGAAGAACTAAGGAAAAGGGCGGAGATTCACCCGAATCTCCACCAGAATAAAAGAGAGAACACAGACAGAAGATCTTCAGTCTTGCTCCGGGGCTTGACTCAGGGGTTGTATGTGTTGATGCTTGTAAACACATTAAAACTCAGTTGCACCTGATTCTTCGTGTCTCCAGTGTGTTTTTGAATACCAGCCTGCTGAACCTAAGATAATACAGTCTATCCAGAGTATGAGTTGAAGTGAGGCAGAGGACAAGAAGTTGGGAGCCGTCTGGCCCTTCAAGGCCCCCACCTTTTTTACACCTCAGCACCCTAACTCTTTAAGGGCCCCGAGCGACCAGCTTCCTTGGATCAGAACCCTTGGAACAAAGGACACCACAAAGACTGCAGCTGAAACCACACCTTCCCAGCCTTCCTCTGCCGGCTAACAAAGCAGCACCACCAAGTGTCTCTTTCTTCCATTCATTCAAGGATCGGTAATGTAACAACTGGGCATAGCTTATCACAGCTTTACAGGCTAAGCAAGACTGTTTAACTTGTGTGATTTAATGCTGTTTACTGAGTTATTGTTGTGATTGTTGGCAGTTAGGTCATTGATTAGTTGGCTTCGCCAAAGCTAAGTGTTTAGTTTGCTAATACTGTTCACAAACAGATTCTTGCACCCAACTAAACAATCTCTGCACTAATCCAGACCGTTTGCAACACAAATCACATTCACATAGACTCATTAACAAAGGCTTTCAAAAGAGCTACACCCAAACAGGCATTTCAAAGTTCCCGCTTCTTTTCCTTTGTCTTTGTCCTGACCACACAGTCAGACAGACACCTCCCCCTGAAGCCAGCCTTGATTCTGCCATTTTGGTAGTTCTCTGTTGTCAGCCATTTTGTTTTGTAGGCCAAGCGGCTACTTGATCACCCGCCTTTGTCTTTCTCTTCTCTCTCTCTCTCTCTCTCTCTCTCTCTCTCTCTTTCATGACTATTTACATTGTAGATTCTCACTGAAGGCATCAAAACTATGAATGAACACATGTGGAGTTATGTACTTAACAAAAAAGGTGAAATAACTGAAAACATGTTTTATATTCTAGTTTCTTCAAAATAGCCACCCTTTGCTCTGATTACTGCTTTGCACACTCTTCCTAACATCACTTCCTAATATGAGCCAGAGAGGGCCGTGATACACCAAGGTGTGTTAAGGGGGAAGTAAGGAACAAACAAGGGGGAGGGGGCAGGTGCTTAAGTCCTGAGTTATATAGTGACAGTGCATGCGGAGAAGAAGGAGGGAAAACAAACAAACAAAAAAAAACAGGGGCTGTGTGGAAGGTTTGAGAAGCAAGTGGGCCCCTTTGAAGTGAACCCATCGGTTACTAACTCGGCTACTTAAGGAAGTCTTATCTTTAGGTAACATTCACCTATTAGACATGATCAATACATCTTTATTAACAGGCTATGTACCACAGTCCTTCAAGGTAGCTGTAATTAAACCTCTTCAAAGAAAGCCCACCTGGATCCTGAGGTGTTACCCAACTATAGACCAATATCTAATCTTCCCTTTCTTCCAAAGATCCTTGAGAAAGTAGTCACAGACCAGCTGTGTGACTTTCTCCATGATAATAATTTATTTGAGGAATTTCAGTCAGGATTTAGAATGCACTGAGACAGCACTAGTTAAAATCTCAAATGATCTTCTGATTGCTTCAGACAAAGGACTTGTCTCTGTACTTGTTTTATGAGATCTTAGTGCAGCGTTTGACATAATTGACCATCAAATTCTGCTACAGAGAGTAGAACATTTAATTGGCCTAAAAAGTTCTGCACTAAGCTGGTTTAAAATTTATCTATCTGATCGTTTTCAGTTTGTTCATCCAATCCAATCCAATCCATTTTATTTATAAAGCACAATTTAAATAAACACAAAGGTTTCCAAAGTGCTGTACAGTGAAATAAACACAATAAAACATAAATAAAAATAATGAAAATAAAACATAAATAAAAATAAAATAAAACAAAATACTACATAAAATCAACAACCTACGTGGTGTTAAAAGCCAAAGAAAAGAGGTGCATTTTAAGAGGAGTTTTAAACTTAGACAGTGAGGAGGCCTGTCTAATGTGCAGCGGCAGTTCATCCCACAATTTTGGAGCTGCAACCAAAAACGCTCGGTCCCCTCTGAGCTTCAGCCTAGTTTTGGGAACCCCCAGGAGCACCTGGTCAGCTGACCTGAGAGATTGGCTGAGTGTGTAGGGGTGCAGAAGCTCAGAGAGGTATGCTGGGGCAAGACCATTTAGAGATTTAAAAGCAAATAAAAGAATTTTAAAATGAATTCTAAAATGGATGGGTAGCCAGTGGAGTGAAGCTAAAATCGGTTAAATGTGCTCAAACTTTCTTGTGCTAGTTAAAAGACGTGCAGCTGTGTTCTGTACCAGTTGAAGACGTGCAATGGAGGACCCACTGAACCACATATAAAGTGCATTGCAGTAATCTAGCCGAGTGGCCACAAAGGCATGAATTATTGTTTCAAAGTGCTGTCTCTGGAGAAAAGATTTTACTTTTGCCAGCTGCCTTAACTGGAAGAAGCTTGTTTTCACCACAGCTTTAATTTGGCTGTCAAACTTGAGATCCGCATCCACTTTTACCCCCAGATCATTAACAATAGGTTTGGCGTACTGTGCCAAGGAACCTAGATCGACCGGGGGGGTCACAGAGGTGCCACCAAAGACCATCACTTCAGTCTTCTTTTCATTAACATTTAAAAAGTTTAGAGCCATACAGGCCTTGACCTCATCTAAACAATTTAACAGTGGATTAAGGGAGAATGAATCAGCCTTTCTAAGGGGGACATAGAACTGGCTGTCATCATAACAGTGGAATAGAATGCCATGCTTCCTAAGAATGGAACCAAGTGGGAGAAGATACAAAGAAAATAAAAGAGGGTCCAGCACTGAACCCTGTGGGACCTCACATGAGAGAGGAGCAGTGGAGGACACAGAGTCACCAAGGCTGACACAGAATGTCCAATGAGACAGGTAGGACCTGAACCATTCCAGCACCGAGCCCCTGATGCCCACCCACTGCTCCAAATGAGCAATCAGGATGTTATGGTCCAATATGTCAAATGCAGCAGTTAAGTCTAGGAGCACAAGGATTACACAGTCATGTCCATGATGAATCATCCTTACGTACTAAATTTTGTGTTGGAGTTCCACAAGATTCTGTGCTCGGACTGATCCTATTGACTCTATGCTTCCCTTAGGTAACATCATTAGAAATCACTCTGTAAATTTTCGTTGTTATGTGGATGATACACTTGTATTTATCGATGAAGCCAGAAGGAACTGATCAATTAACAAAACTTCAAAATTGCCTTAAAGACATAAAAACCTGGATGAGATACTGAATGGGTGTGTGCCATCTGAATAGGTTTCCCAGTCACTCATCACACTGAGTGGGCTGTGAGAACTTTTGATGCAAACATTCAAAAACACATCGTCACTGTCGATGTCTGAACTACCTCATAAAAGTGACATTTTACAATTGTAATTGAATAAATGGGCATGTTACAGTAGAATCTAGGGACAGGCGTAGGATTGGATATGGACAGTAGGGACACGTCCCTACCAATATTCAGCCCTGTTAGATTCTCCACAATTCAATTATTAAATTCATCTTACTGAGACCACCCAGCTGACAGTGTAACTTACTGTAAGCCGAGTAGCAAAAGCATTTCAAAACAGTAACTTTGGTTAGCTGAGGCCTACAGCTAAGCACTTGATGTACAGCTTAACAGTTATAGTAGCAGTTTCCTTGGGTTTTTTTTTTTTTACCCAACAAATTCACAACTCATAAAGCATACTTACAGGTTGTGATCCGGAATCTCCAGATTTGCCCAACAAAGTAGTAACTGCCCCGTCTGTCAAGAGTTACCGCTGTGAAAATCCAGCTGTAAACTGTTGCCAGTTTGTGAAGCAGTCCTCAGAAAAATGGAGGGAACACAATAAAATGATTGGGTTGTATTGCTGAGGAATAATACAATATATACAAATATACATATACAATATATTCCAAACACTTCTTATTTTTTTATTCTTTTGGCAGTCCAAACAATGGTAATTTGACATGGGGTCTTTTCAACAGCTCCTCAACAGCTCAAACTCTTCACAAATTTTGCTCTAGCTCTGCTCTGAGTAGGTTCTGTTTGGGGGCATGGCTCAGTGGCCTGCAGGCAGTCACTGTGTGCATAGATAATGTGTTACATTGTGATGCAATTAAGTTATGGAAGTAAAGGCAGGAATGCAAACAAGCCATTTCAGGCAGCTGAGGAGCTGTGTGTCTGTGGGGAGAGAGATCTCCCTTTAGCCTGGAATTGTATTTTTTTTTACTAAGCAAACCGTATAGATGCATGAAAATGATATTTAACACACTAAAGAAAAGGGATAACCCCAAAAAAGCATAATAGGTCCTCTTTAAGTAACTAACAGTACACTGAGCATATAGGCCCATTTCCACCGCAGGAACTTTGGGGTAATTTTATGGGGCTGGGGCCGTTGGTGTGTGTCTCCACCGCAGGAACCACCCCCGAAGGACAGAGTTACGGAACTTTTACAGGGGCTAAACAAGTCCCTGCCTCGGAGTAGGTACTCAGAATGGCCCCGAGAAGCTCTCGTCTGGGGCTTGAGGATTACTTGGTGCTGAGTAGATGTACTCAAGACGGGATGTCAACGTCAACAGAAAGCGGCAAAACAGACGGCATTTTTAAAACTCAGCAGACAAGGGTTAGCTCATTCATAGCTTCAGTAACTCAATAAATGGTCTGTGAAAAAAAAAAAAAATTTCCAGCAGATATCTTAGTTACAACATGATTGAGCTAGCAAAGCAGTTTTGTGTTGCTATGTGTGGTATTTATTCAGTTTTGGGAAATCACGATATCCAGAATGCATCAGTGGCTGCAGCTGACAGGGACAGCTCACAGCAGCAGCAAAGCCACCATCAGGACGTCATCTGTTAAAAGCCTCCCGTTGTCGGATATGACCTGAAACTACTCCAGTTAGCTCAATCATGTTGTAACTAAGACATCCGCTGGAAAAAAAAAAAATCACGGACTGTTTACTGAGTTACTGAGTATTACAGACACTGCTAAGGGCTAACAGCTAACAGCGTACCTACGCCCCAATGTTGCCCCGGTCAAAATGGTCGCGCAACAATTACATCACATCCAGAGCCTGGTAACTTTACAGGAACCTTCCTCCTACTCCGCTCTCAGTGGAGACACAGCAGTTGAGAGGGCCGAGTGAGAGAAGTTCCTGTGGTAGTTCCTGCCCCCCAAATAGTACCAGGAACTTCTTCAGTGGAAACGGGCCATATGATGGACTTTGTCTGTCAGATACTATTGTCATGTTGGGTCACTGTTATGACACACTCACTTTTCAACATCCATTTTTCTTATCCTCTTGAGGGTCGCGGGGGGGCTGGAACCTATCCCAGCTGACATTGGGCAAGAGGCCAGGTACACCCTGGAGAGGTCGCCAGACTATCGCAGGGGTAACACATAGAGACAGACAACCATTCACTCTCACATTCACACCTATGGACAATTTAGAGTCACCAATTAACCTATCTCCAACCTGCATGTCTTTGGGCTGTGGGAGGAAGCCGGAGTACCCCGAGAAAACCCACGCTGACGCAGGGAGAACATGTAAACTCCGCACAGAAGGGCTCTCTCCTGGGAGAGAGGGGGGCTCGGTGGTTCAGTGGTTAGCACTGTCGCCTCACACAAAAATTTATCACAATACTGTAGCTAGATACTGTCAAAATACTGTTTGATCTGGACTTTTAAGCATGCAAACATTAGGCTGTTTTAGTTTGTTCTGCATGTCATATAATTTTTGTGTTTTGTTAGGCTCCTTCCCCACATATATGATGGATTATGTCAGTATGTCAGGTACAGTATATATATGCTATACTGACTGAATATTCTGAATATGTGAAGAAATATCAAAACTAAAACATGCGCATATCACCTTGATCAAATGACTTGTTTTGTTTGTGTGATTTAATGAACTACAGGACACACATGCAGAAGCATAAATAGGCACAACACATGGCACAAGCTCTGTGTTTTTAGTGCCTCCAGCTCACCAAGCGTTCTTTGTGGAAGGCCTGTTTGGTTGACATCACCTGAGCGTTAGCATGCTGTTGACACAACGCCTTGATCTACGTCACTGACAGAGCTACTATGACTCTTTTAACAGAAGAGTGAAAGAGCGAGAGAGGGAGGGAGTGGAAAGCCAGAGTCAGCAGAAAAAGCTGGGTGTTAAATAACTGATGGTTTTCTGAAAAAGCACAAGTGTGTGTGTGTGTGTGTGTGTGTGTGTGTGTGTGTGTGTGTGTGTGTGTGTGTTTGTGTGTGTGTGTGTGTGTGTGAGAGAGAGAGAGAGAGAGAGAGAGAGAGAGAGAGAGAGAGAGAGAGAGAGAGAGAGACAGAGAGAGAGAGAGAAAGAGAAAGAGAGAGCGGTACAAGGCTGTGAAGCTGACAGTATTTCTGCCTGTCAGAGGCCAATGTTGCTCCAATGTAAGCCGTCCAAGTGAAGAGATGGCTGACAGCTGCTGACGTACAGTTATTGAAAAAGTCATTTTCACTGTCACATTTCCTCTGTTGAGTTTTGAAGGGCACGGGCGAAATGAAAAAAAAAAAAAGGGCACATAAAGCGCTTTCTCACCACTGAAGAGGGCACTAAGTTCCACATGTTTTCGAGGGCACCTTAGACATGTTTATATGTTGTACAAATAGCACATTATATAGTCTTAAAACAGACTAACTAGGCAGACTACTCAACTTAGTTTGTAGTTAGGATCAGCATCCACGAGAACTGTGTAGATTCAATGTTGGACTGTGAAGAACACACAGAGACATGGATGTATGAAATAAATAAATCCCTGAATCCCAGAAAATTTTCAATTAAGTAGATGCCATTTCCTGTATTCTAGTGCATTATAACACCATATTAGCACCAGATAATCCAAACTGGTTCTGTGAGATATAGTTCTGGCTCAATATAGATCAAAAAAGGGCCCAACATAAAAGTCATTGCAACAGTAATGCTTTTACCACCCAAGAGGGCAGTTTATCATGTTTTAACCAGCCAAGAGGGCAGTTTAGTGTGTTTTTTCCACCCAAAAAGGCAGTTTAATGCGTTTTGCCAACCAGGAGGGCACTTTAGCATGCGTTTTTACCACCCAAGAGGGCAGTTTATCATGTTTTAACCAGCCAAGAGGGCAGTGTAGTGTGTTTTTTGGCTCCAAAGAGGGCACTTTAGCGCACGTTTTGGCTCCCAAGAGGGCACTTTAGTGCACGTTTTTCAACTATTGGGCCACGAGGGGGGCGACCGCCTGTGCACACCACTGATAAACACAGTCAGTATGTGTGCATGTATGTTCTCACTCTGTTTGTTTATCCTCATAAGAAGCAGTTTGAGTTTCAGGATTAAAAGACAGTGTTTTTGCCAAACAATGGGTGCGGTTACATGATGGTTTCTCATTCAGAATTAAATAGATCTAAATGAAATAATTCGGAATTAAAGATTTTCCAGGTAGTTTACATGGGAAATATTCATTCCGAATTAGGGTTTACTCTAGGGCTGAACGATTTATCGTATCTTTACCGAGATATGAACATGCAAGATATTAATACCCCATATTGACGATATCATTTCCCCATGAGTTTCCCCAGCTTGACCTGCACGTACAGCTCAGCCAATCACAAACATCCTTTTTACGCTTGTCCTAAATGTACAGCTAAGGCCAGCCAATCACAAACCTCATTTCCTGCTTGCCTTGGATCGACAGCAAAGCCAGCGAATCACAAACATCCCCTTGACCGAGGGAGATGTGCTGCTGCTAGCAACTTGCAAGTACACACAACACATTTGCAACTAAAAATAGTCCTGTTCGAGCAAAATAAATCATTCAGTACGCTGTGTGAGTACAGATTTTAACAAGCAACAGAAAGGAAAGGCGAATCCTACCGGTTGTGCATGACTGCCCAGTAGTACCTGAACAGCCGGGCCGTGGTGGCACACAGGTATGTGACGTGTCAGAGGAGAAACGAGCCATTGACATTTCCACAAACCTCACCGCACTTCAGGGACTGTTCTTTACTTGTCAGCGGAGGAGGGTGGCTGGTTGATTTTTATTTTATTTATGTATTTTATTTTGATACCCCCTATGTTAATCACTTATTGATGCTGTTTTTGAAGTATGAATAAGTCAATAAGTAATTTATTCTATTGAAATATCATTGATGTATTATAGAAAAGTGATTTATGTTTTTGTAAATGACAAAAGGCACATTTGGCTCACTTTTGCTGTGGTATTGTGATACTACTCCAAACTGTGATACTTTCACTGGTATCGTACCGTGGGTCCCAATTTTGGTACCGTGACAACACTACCGAGTAGGGATCAACCGATATGGGGTTTTTTAGGGCCGATACCGATACTGATTATTAGTAGTCAAGGAAACCGATAACCAATATTTAGAACCGATATTCATTTGCAGTAAAAATTAAAATTTTGGTGTCAAAATTTAGAATAACACACCTGGGATTAGACTGAATACGACAGTATACTGTTTGTTTTTGTACACTGAAACTATGTGATTAAAAAGACCTTAAAATTTGTAGAATAACACAAACTCTTGCGCAAATCTTGGTTGAAATGGCTGGTTGTTTTATTATATAAAAAACAAAAAGTGCAGAGATCTCTTAAAGTTCAGTGAAAATGAAATGGCTCCCTGAATTTGTATAAGATCAAAGTAAAAACTGAACTGCACAGTACTGAAATTTGAGTCTCGGCAATAAGTTAAATTATCTAAAAACAAAAGATTCAGGGATCTTCTAGCAGCATTTATAAAAGTTCACTGAAATAAATAACAGTAAATTAATGATGTCTTATGTTCTCTCTCAGGTACATCTGATCCAGCCTGATTAAGTGCAAACCAATAAAGAGGGTGGCAGGAACAGGAACCTTGGCTCACTTCATTTATTGATAGCTTTAGTACTTATTACTTTTCAGATTATTATTATTATTATACACTGAGATACAGTATGAAGATGGCATGTTTATCAAGCATCAACAGTGGTGTCTTAAAACTTCAGCATAGAGGATTTCTTAGTGCAACTTCGACATTTTCTGTTGCCTTGCCTTCAAACATCACATGCTCTTCTCTTGTGCCGCTGCAGCGCTGCCTGCATCTACTTTCAGTGTTGATTCGCTGTCACTCACTTGTGCTGTGTAGCCAGTGGGGGCTGTAGGCGGGACATTTGTTAGACAGCACAGAGTGAGAGACTTCAGGCAGACAGGCAGAGAGAGACGGCTGCATGAGAGCCAAAGGAGCGTGTTTTAATTAAAATAAATGTATTTTAATTAAAATAAACGTATTTTGTCGGCAATCAGTGGAAAAAACGTCAGATGACGATTATCATAAAAATGCTGAATATCGGCAGATATTATCGGCAGTCCCGATTATTGGTTCACCCCTACTACCGAGTACTGTATGAACAGTGCCTTGCAATAAAAGACACGGCAGGGACATCTGGGGCCTCCTGTGTCAAGCCCAAGCAAGGTCAGATTGCTGATGCATTCAGTAGCATAATGCCATACCAGTCAACGTCCAGCAGGCACAAAGACATTAAAAACGCTATGATGTACCATATTGCTACACATGATTCCTGTGTATTCAGTCACTAAAGAGGGCTTCCAGAAAATGGTTCGGACTTGTTTTTTTTATATATATATAAAGAATGCTTAGTTTTTACTGAACCCATAGTCATATCATATTGTATCGGTATCGAAATATCTGGCATAAATATCGAGATATGAAATTTTGTCCATATAGTTTACACGGGAGATCAGTTTAATCGCCTTTATTCGGGTCCACGCAAGGTTTGGGGCAGGGAAGGTTTTTAATTGGATAGGGGGCAGGGCGGATGTTACGTGTTTACATTTACCGGAAGAAAACGCCGTAGCCCCGCTGGGGATAACAAGATGCTTGACGACACCATTCTTAGTGCCTTTTTCAGGCTTGTTTTGCTTATATTCTTGAAGCAGCAGTACAACAACCTTGTTCTGCTAATGCTTCATCTGTTGAGGAGGAGAAGGGAGGTAGAAGGTCAAAGAAGGGAGAAAGAAGACTGTGCTGTGGCGAATGGAAACCAGTTAGTGCAACTAACTATCTCAGCCCGTTGCTATGCGTGCTATATATGCCATTGTGCCAGAAGGACAAGGAAACGAGCATGCGCAGAAAGACCGGAATGAACTTAAAGAGGAATAAGTGTATACAAGTGCGTGAAATTCTTTCATTCGGAATTAGAAACGGAATATTCCAGCTCCTTACATCGGAATGATTTTTCAATTGCATTGGCCATTTTCGACAAGATCACTTTTAATAAGAATTAACTTTCATCCCGAATGAAAAGGGAATTTAACTGTCCATGTAAACGCACTCATTGTCATGTTGCTGATCTTCATTTTTTCAAGTGTTGTTGCTTGTCATCATTGATGGATTTATCATTATCACTATTACCACTAGATTTTCACTAACATGAATCTGACCCTTTTTTTCTCCTTCGACTGGTTGTTTTTATTTCAATCATTCAATGTCTCTCTTAAGCCCCGTTTCCACAGAGCAGTGCCGTACAGTATGGTTCAGTTCAGTATGCTTTTTTCCATTTCCACTGCGAAAAGTTGTCGATAATACCAATGGAATCATTCCTAACCGTTATCAATTTTGGTCACCCCTCTGTTGGGGTATCTAGCACACAGCTCTGGTACTAAAAGGTGGAGCTGTGAACACTGCAGTCCGTTGATTGGTCAGTAGCAGCGGGTCACTCTGCTCAGGGCTGAGCTGTGGCTGGTTATGAGGCAGAAGCCACTGTTCACATTGTGGAGAGTTTAATAAGTAAATTATAAATATGCAATGAAAGGATGTCTTGCTGCCTCTTGCAGCAGCTGGTGTCGGAGAAAAAATAACTTCATTCACTGTGCTGATGGCTGGGATTTTTAAGGTGGAACATTAAATTATAATGTTACTCAATGCAGGAGCTGATGATGTGACTCAGTCAACACACCTTAAATATTCTATATTACAACTTTGACCATTACGTAAGTTTTTATATGAGACACTTTTAGTAATGAGTGGATCTTCAAGCATTTATATGTATGTAATTTTGTCTGGGTTATGTGGAAAACTGCATATAATCTAATCGTCACTCGGAGAAAAGAAAAGTGTGCGTAGCGTCGGGCCAACGCAACACTAAACCCCCAAGCTTGCCTGAGAGGGACTAAATGCACAAACCCACTATTTTTAAATATCCCATGGAGAGACTCTCACTGCAGCCTGTTTTGTTTTGAGCTATTTTGTTCTGAAAATGTTTGCGTGCAGTCTCGTTCCATGGCTGATAAACAAGATGCAGACTTTCCTCTGTGTCACAGATAATGAGGAAATACAGTGAGTGCTGGATGGAGCAGTGAGTGACAACAACCCCGCCCACATTTAAAGGTTTGCAGTGGAAACACTAGGGTCTAGGTACCATGTCTGAAGGGTACTCTCGGTTCCAAAGGTACTGTACCCAAAATGTTTGGTGGAAACGGGGCTTTACACTCATTTTACCAAAACATTTCAACAACCCTCCCCCCTCACACACATAAACACCCACAGAGTCACACACATGATCATATACCATCAGTACCAAGCCCTCTCAGTGCCCCTCCCCTTTTATTTTTATTTATACTTTTGTTTTTATTTTTATTTTTATTTATTATTATTATTATTATTATTAGTGGTAGTAGTAGTAGTAGTAGTATGGTTATTATTGATATTATATTATTCCTTTTCTTTTATTCTTTTCCAAAGCTCCCTTGTCCTGCTGTTAATACTAGTGGTTTTGGGCAGTGCTGGCTGTTGGTTGAGCGCCTGACCAATCTTGGGTGCACTCTTATGGATGTTTGTTGCTGCGCCAAAGATAAATGCAGGTTTTCACCAGTTCTACACATGTGAAGGCTACTGATGATGATGAGCACCCCCTCCGGTGGGTCTGGGGGTTGCTCACCATGCTGTCAGCTCCATCCACTCAAACCTTATGAAACTATTGGAATACATAACATAGCAAAAACAAGTCCACTGTTCATCAAGGTGAGTAAACACCCTCCAGAGGGTCTCGGTGTTGCCAACAAATAGTGTCAGATCCCACTTAACAATAATTAAAAACTGAAAAAAGAAGAAAAGGAAGGAAGAAAAGAATTGAATTTTACATAGTTTTCCATATTCTAGCTTCTCTGTTGCCGTGGCACTGTGCTTAGGGCTTGCTCCCGCAATGGTCGGTTCTGGTGCCAGCCTGCTACCCCTGTTGCAACCTCATACACACAAGCAATGTCATGTTGCTGATCTTCATTTCTTCAAGGAGCAAGATTAAAGCTTACACAGATCAGAATTGGAATAAGTTAACGTTAGTGAAATGACATTTCGTCCCTGACCTGACATACACTGATATATTAGGTTTCGTTGTTAAAATTACTATACATTGACTTTTGCTTTCAAACAGGACATGAACACTGGTCTCCTGGATGAAAATCTGGTGTTTCTTTGATTAATCCACCGCTACTCCCTTCCACCCTAAGCTGACTTTCTTGCAGTTATTCAGCGTCACCTGATTTCTTCCTTTGCTCCCATAACAATTAGTATGGCCCCTAGAGCTCAATGCCTAACAAAAAATAGATATATGGGTCATAATTTCAGCTTGTAAAAACACCCTATGTGATTGTATTTGGACAGTCTCCTTTTTAGGCCTCATTCATACATACAGGGATACTTTTGAAAATATGGTATGATATGAATATAGTATGGTATTGAAGTGCTGTCAAGAGAGCATGCCAAAACCAAAAGGCAGCAATATAACCCAATCAAGCCAATCAGAAGCCACAAAAAAAGTTTAACTGGAAGGCTTCCTAGCTGCAATGGTGCATCATAGTCTATTCTGACATCTCTGTTAGTCGTACAACTGGGAAAACTCCAAACTCCTGTTTTCCCCGTCTACACAACAACACTGAAAAGTTTCTAAAAGTCTTTACCCTGGAAAGAGTTTACAAAAGGTCCATTTTCAGTGACCCAAAGGACTCATGTACATGTGGACTAGACTTATGGCTTCAAATGTATTTTTCAAAACTAAGTAAAGTGATTGTGTATTGGGCTCTTAATACTGCCAAAACATGGGTGACCCACACACCTGAACACATCCTGAATAGACAGAAATTACAGAAATCTGAAGCAGCTACTGCTGACACACTGCTTTCACCTCCACACAGGAGCTATGTTCACTATAGGTGGGGATGCAGAACTGTCATGGACAGCTGTCACCTGAACAGGCACTGGAGAAAAAGGTCCAATGTGAAATTGATTGAACTTTAAACACAGCAAGGTAGCATGGTTAAGGGTTCAATATCTTTACTCTGCCCATGGAAGTTACTAAGGATTGTGAGTCTGTGTAGAGGGTATTTTTTTAAGCTGAAGAACACAGAACACAGCTGAAATGCCTTCTGTGAGGAAAAGGCCATTAGATCCCTGCAATTAACAAAGCTAAAATGGAGCCAGTCATGTGAAGATGATGGCAAGTTTCTGTTGACAGTGTTTTTGTGGACTGGTAGGTGAATAATAAAGATGAGAGAAAGATCACACAACTCAGATGCAAACTTGTCATTTTGCCTGATAAGAAGTGTCTGACTTGTCTTCAGTCAAAAGGCAGTGTTAGAGCTGAGGGCCCTGACATACCAAGCTGGTCGTCAGCCGCCACTCAGTTATGGACTGTTGGTGAGTGTCTATTGCCCTAGTTTTTGTGGTGTGTCCCACAGTGCTGGCACTAGTTGGCTCTTGCCTGCTTTTTTTTTTCAGCCAATTCAGCATGTTGATTTGAGGGGTCGGAGCCCATCAGTGAGAGAAATTACTCTGGCAGTTCACCTGAGTGTATGAGAAGACAAAGCCATTGAGCTCTTCTGCAGAAACCCGTTTGTGTTATTGTTTGCTAGTTCATAGTAAATGCCATTTATTATTTCAGCATTGGGTTGTGTTGTTATTGTGCTCACTGGCTGACTTGTGTCTTGAATCTGTCCTGTTGGTCTTCCAGTTTCCCTTTTTGAATGACAAATACAGACTGAACTGAAGTGAATACAGTAATTTCCTCTCATGAGGTGCAGAATGTACGTGCTAGGGCCGTTAGCTGTCATTCTTATGGTGTGTTCCCATGCAACTTTTTGGCTGAAATACATGCAACGTAAAGCATGAGGAATGAGGCGACAGTCAACCGTTGTTGGCACTAGTTCTTTGATGTTGGTTTAGGTGTCTGGGTCTTTATGCTGTTGTACATGTACTGTATATCATCATTCTGTGATGTTTGATTCATCCCAGGAGTTATTTCTGACATGAAATCTTGTAATTCACCTTTCTAAGGTACCCACAATCCCTAAACCTTGCCCATCTGTTTCCGCTTCAGTTTGTGGTTTCCTACACTTCCCAGGATGCCTTTTATCAACCCACAGTATAGGCCTGAGGCCAGATGTAGGGACAGGGAAAAAAATACAACTTTAAACACAGAAACCAGTATAAAACCACTGTGATAGTTCACTGTGATAACATTGTCAATGACATTTAAATTTGGACTCTGTGCCTCAGCACAGTTTTATATAAGAACATTTATAGATGTGTTACGACAGAACCAATCCAGTTTCTGTCCAATAAGGTTAAAAAGGGACGTGTCAGTAGCATCTATTTATGGACAACGCTGGCAGTCAGCAGCTTGTACATGTGCACGCCACTCAATACCAGACTTTTAGCTTTGAATCTACACACAGATACACTTGGAGTCCCATAAAATCTGATCTGTTCAGCTGTGGGAAAGATATTTAGCTGGAGTTCCCCTTTGAAAAAAAGTTATTTACCCAAAACACATCTGGTGGCTGGGCTGTGTTCTGGTGTAGTAGTCTGCTGGTGTGGGTGTAAATGGATCTCTGCCTTGTTTCTGATGGATTTCTAACTGTATGATTGTTGCTCCAGATAGAAGCCCTTACTCTGTGATTGTAGGTACTGATGCCAAAACCTGATAGCGGAAAAGTTTTCTGCTTTCAAACTCCATTGTATGTGTCACATTGCACTCTGCCAATTTCTGACCTTAAAGGGATAGTGCAACCAAAAATGAAAATTCAGCCATTATCTACTCACCCATATATCGAGGGAGGCTCAGGTGAAGTTTTAGAGTCCTCACATCACCCTCCAAGGGGAGAGGGGGTAACAACACAACTCCACCTAATGGAGGCTTACGCCCCCCACGCGAGACCGTGAAATTAAATTGGAATTCTGATTGATTTTGAGATATTTGGTTTGAAAGTTCTTTCCTCCTTGATAACAGGATAAGTAGTAAAGTTCTCTTTTATTAGCCAAAATAATATTCATTCATTCATCTTCTAACCGCTTCATCCTCTTGAGGGTCGCGGGGGGGCTGGAGCCTATCCCAGCTGACATCGGGCAAGAGACAGGGTACACCCTGGACAGGACGCCAGACTATCACATAGAGACAAACAACCATTCACGCTCACATTCACACCTATGGACAATTTAGAGTTATCAATTAACCTAGTCCCCAATCTACATGCCTTTGGACTGTGGGAGGAAGCCGGAGTGCCTGGAGAGAACCCATGCTGACACGGGGAAAGCATGCAAACTCCGCACAGAGGCGACAGTGCTAACCACCACACCACCGTGCCACCCCCAAAATAACAGGAACCCTGAAAATACTCTGAATATGAAATACCCACATCCCATCATATCTTTTAAAAGAAGGTTTCTGGATCATGTAAAGTGTGACAGAACCATCTCATTGTAAGAACTAATTTTCTGAAGAATCATTATGGTTCTAAAAGCAATGATTTCAAAAACTAGAATTGCTGCATCGTGGGCTGTCAGGTTGCAGTTTACAATCGTATCTGTCCAGACTCATGAAATGGACTTTTCAGATTACCCATAACTCTTGAGGGGCGGGGCTGTGTGCTGAAGAACACTGATTGGTGGAATGCACACTTGCAGCATTCCGCACTTCTGTGTCAGGTGTCAGTGTGTCTGCCGCTGCAAACTTTAATTCATTTCTACAAGCTTCACTGTTTTGATTAAGGTTGGGTACCGAAACCTGGTACTAAATGAGCCCCAGGGCTACATTATCAAAGACTGTAGTATTGATAAGCGCTAGAAAACGCCAAGTATCGGTTCTCCTCTGCGCTCCGTGCCAGCGCTGATCTCCTCCACACACATCCACACCTACACTGAAACAACACGGTAACCGGTGAACAGCCGAGCAGCCGCAGTGGAAACGAAGTGAAGATAACTTGAAAATGACTTGAGCTGATGGCAACTACACTCGTTACTGTGACATTAAACCTTAGCAAGTAAGTAGCCGATACTTCGTCAATACATGTGTTCAGTAAGCATGAACATGTAAACATGTAGACAGTGATATTCAATATGCTCTGTCCAGTCTCTCATTCACCGACACTAACGTTATGTCTTACACAAGAACAGCACACTAGTTCAGCTGATAGGGAATTGTTACTAATAAGCTGAATGACAGCTGTCTGTATGTAGACTAACATAGTTTGACACTTAAATACTGTTAAATAATGTTAAAATACTTTTAAACTTAGCTGCTGGCTGAGACAAACAGCCCCAACTCTCTACCAGCATGTAACCAGCCAAGCTGGCGGAGCCAAATATAGGGCACACGCCAAAACATCTACGTCATTACGGCTAATTTGAATAAATTTTCAGGAACTTTGAGGTGCGGTGGAAACACAAAACACACAGATTACCAGGAATTATTTTACCCAGGTAAATAAATACCTGGTAATAAAAGTTCCTGGAAATGTTGGTAGAAAAGGGGGTTTTATCAGCAGTCAGCACAGTTTCAAGATTGGTGTCACCAATTGGTCAATCTGACCAAATGTATCCTCTTCTGATCTTGAGTCATGTCATTGAATAATGACCAGAAAAGGGAGAATATTATGAGATCACGGTGAAGTTTTACATGTCAAATGTCACCGCTCCATAATTCTATTCTTTCAGATCAGGGGTGCTCAAAGTTTGACTACTGGGTGTCAGGTGTTGGGGAGCCAGCATATGATTGAGGTCCACACAGGAAAAGTGCAGTTGCGAGCTCTCCACTGAAATCACTAAATTTAGCTAACATCACCATGAGATTCCAAAATCTTGTGAGGTGCCACTCGTCCCCATGCAACAAGTAGCTTACAACAAGCTGTCTTGTTAGGTGCCACAGTTTGATGTAGTTTCCTAGTAGTGTATTAAATGTAAACTACTGAATGTGAATGTTTTGAAATGAACAGCAAATGATTAAATTATATTGCATGCACTGTTTACTTCCATTGTGCTGTGCAATGCCCTCCGTTGACGATACATCTTTGTTTACAATGGTTTCATGCAAAACTGTTGGAAACATGGCCGAATAGCACAAAGGTTCCAAGAATCCTGAGCAGAACCAGTTCAAAAACCAGAGCTAATTTGGTGGAAAGTGGGTACGGACTGCCATTGGCCCATGGGCTGCACTTTTAGTAACAATGGATTAGACATTTGTGTAAAACTTTGTCATTATTAGTGTACAGTATAAAGTCTTGAGATATGGCCAAAAAGGTGTCTTGTGAGGTCAAGTCCAAGTGGATATTTGTGCCAAATTCCCTAAAAGCATTCCTGAGATAATACTTCCATGGGAAAGGGACAACCCAAAAAAACATTATTATTAGCATTAAAAAAATATCAACAAAAATCCGCTTGTTTAGTCTTCCTTTATTGGTGTCAGTATCTGAGCTTGGATCACAGACAAAACCCTAGTAGCGTAGTGGAGCATCAGATTACTGAAATGCTCAGCAACTAGCAGCAAGTAACCTGAGTTCATCCCAGACTCCCTCATACTCAAATTTAGTTGATTACAGCAATTTCTGAATCAGTTACTGTAACTTTGAGTAAGTATAAAAAAAATAATTAGTTCTCACAAACAAATGTTAACATGAGCTGTGTAACTAACCGTTGCATTGTAGTAAATATTGTAAAGATAAACTTTTTACTAAATTCAACTGAACTATTAAAGTTTACTCAGTAGAGGGTAGATCTCTGCCAGGAGGGTGGATTTGTCTTTCGCTCTGTGTGTTTGCTACACAATTTTGTTGATGACTTGCAGCCTCTACTGGCCAGTTAAGAGGAGTGAGGAGTCAGTCAATAACTGTATACAGTGGTCATTACAACAGGTTTTTCAACAACTGTTTGCAAACACCAAAACTACAGAAGGTTCTTGAACCATATATGTACACATAAAATACCAGGCTGATTGGCCCAGTAGTACGCCAGATTTGTACTGCCATGTGAATAACTCATTTTTGGTGTTAAAAAAAGAAAAAGCCCGAGCATTGAGCATTTTCAGCAAAAACAAAACCATCTGGACTGAATGGAGCCTCTACAAGTCCTGACAGGGATAAATAGGGGATTTGTGTTTTTCTCATGGTAAACCTTACTCCTCCATGTGCCAGGTTTCTTTTCTCTTTTTTGCTCCATTCAAAGGCTGAAAATGAGATTTCTCCTCAAAGCTAATTAGCTGCTGTTATGAGCTAATTTTTTTCTCACTCTCTCTCTCACACACACACACACACACACACGGTCTTTAAAATGTACTTTTCAGCTTCTCCGCATTCAACCCCTTTTACTCCACATACAGTCTTTTCTTTCTCCCCCCTCAGCAGCATCCCATTCATCCAGCTCCTCTCCGGGGTGCGGCCCTGCAATTAAGGCTTTTGTGGGAGAGCTGAGTCCCAGCGTGGGCTGTTTCAAGCCAGATCAGCCCCCTCCAGAGCCACAGCTGGCCTTGGGGACTAAATATATATAGAGAGAGAGTAGGCCTTGGCAAGAAAACAGAGGGTGAAACAGACACTAAGACAGAAGGAAGGAAGATCAATTTAGATAAAACCCTTAAGGCTTGTTGCACAGAGGGAGAAGAACGAAATATAATAAAGACAGTGAGAATAGCAGAGCATGAGAGCATAACAGAGCATGTTTTACAATCCTAACCGCCACAGTGGATAGCAGCCAGTGGGGATGGCTGTGGTTGTGCTATCAATCTGTGCTCTCTGGCCTGAGGCTGAAAAGGCTCAGTACATAACAGCAGCATGAGGCTGATTTGCTGGTTATAGCCGTAGCCTACACAAGTGGCCTACAGTGTTATGAGCATTTATACTTCTTACACTCCAAAACACTAGTTGGCGGTGGAGGTTCTATGCTACTAAGTGTAGTTTCTATGACAAGCAGTTAAGATTGATTGATTAAAAACACACATTATACATGGCTTAATAAAGACAAATTAAATAACAGCACACAACTCTGCTCTGTCATAACTCAGAAGACTCACACACAAACACTTGTCTTTTACTGGACACATTTTCTCCACAACATGATAATGTTCTTAGCATAATTCCATGACATTTTACAGTGCATAAATTAGCCTAGCAACTGGTAGAGTTTTCCTCATATGAAGCCAGAAACAACAGCAACATTTAACAAAGGTAACGTTTCAAAAAATCCGCTCCATTAGAACTCACAATGTTCACCAACAAAACAATTGTGTCAGTTGTCACACACACATTCATACACCGGTGGTTGAAGCTACCATACAAGGTGCCACCTGCCAGTCATACATATATGTATGTGTATGAAGCTCAGCAATCAGGAAGACCTTCCTGTGCTCATTCATTCACAATTCTTCCTCTTCCACTGCTTCCTCCAATCAGCTGCCTCTGGGCATTCATTCTTTTAGCTGTCCTATCATAATTAGCCACGACCTCCATCGGCCAATCAGGTTGTCACCACGAGATTTTAAATCTGTTCTCTCCTCTGCCACTTTCAGCCATCATTCAAGGCAGAATCGCCAGCCGTCGTATCTAAGGTCAAAGACAAGCCTGAAGACTCATACCTCTACTCATCCGGATCATCAGCACCCATCCATCGAATCCTCACCTCTTCTTCACTTCCTCTACCACCACCAGCATCTAGACCCCAGGGGGGTTCCCTAATTGGCTACAGATTCATCACCCTCCTTATAGCTCACCATCTCGAAGGGGTCTAATCACCAAAGACTCACATTTTCATTCTCATGTGCACTTGTCATTAAAAATTTTCTTTTCCAAAACTAAAAATGAGTCTCTCCTGATTGAAATATATAGTTATATAAATATGTACAATATAGGGGACATTCATGGTTCAGGCACAAACCTGAGCTACAGTACATGCTTTCAGCTGCATTACCACACAATGAAAATGTAGTTTAGATAAATGACTGAAATGAACGGTGTCATTTTCACATCATACTGTACACAAGTACACAAGCTTTAAAATTTATTGGAAATAATAATGAATATGCTGCAGTGTTTAACATCTGTATTGTACATGACCAGCAGTGAGGTAATCAAGGAGGAGCAAGGGTTTTTGGGGGAAGGTGTATGACCAACTAAGAGGGAGGATGGCCGATAGTTTCTAAGCAGCACAAGGTGAGGTGAGCTGGGTCAAAATTCTGTTCAGGTCTCAGGTCTGTATGTCTGATACACAAGACAATGCAGATTGAGTATTAGGAAAGGTAGCAGCAACAAAAGCTGTGTAACTGGTAAAAATATTCATATATATATAAATTCACGGGTACAGGCACGGGTAAAAATGAACTATACATGGGTGGCCAGCGTGTGAAAACAACGGACGGGTTGTGGGACTTTGATTAATGGGTGCAGTTGGGTGTGGCTTTGACTTAGATATAATGACGGGTAATGGGTCAGTTCTGGTACAGAGCTTTACGGGTATGGGCAGGGGTGAATTTTCAAAAATGGACACCTGCAGGACTCTGCATGGAGCACTGCCTACTTTTACATGCACACTAATACTCCATTATTATGCTGTTACATTTATAAGACAATATTCTAAATTTCATACACGGTCATGTAAACAGCATATTCAGTTTGGAAATTCTGAATAAGACCTTTTCCAAATGGGGCATTTTCTGATTGTTGGGGTTTTAGGAACATTATTGGACATCTATACAGTCCATTAAATGTATGCATCTCACCTGGGGGTTTAACTGCAGTTTGCAACACCCAGCATCTTGTCTGTTTACTGTCATGGATATGTTGTACACAAACCATCTCGCTAACTGTTTCCAGGGCTGGTGTAGAGATGCAAGCCCAAAAGAAAAGCCCACATTTTGGGTCAAAAAGGAGAAACACACGTACTTTTAAACAGTTTTTTGGATATGTGCAAATATCACAACACTGACCTTTTCAAGAAGGTGGTTGAAGGAATGACAGAGGGATGCTGTGTTCGCATGGTCGAATAATTCTGCCAACAGAGGAACACTTTTAAAAAATCCTGGCACAAGCAACAGCCATACCATCAACCATGTTTTGATGTGATAAACAAAAGAATATTTTATTCATTTTCATAGCCTTGTAAAAAACTTAATAGGAATTTTGTCTCTTTCAGATTAAGGGCTAAGAAAAGAGCATTTTGTGCATGTAAACATACTCATGCTGTTCTCTGATTTGTGGAGAATTATGTTAAACCAGTATTGGTATTCTCTCTCTGTTTGAGTCTGTGAGGGACCATCACATTTTAGAGGAAGTCTCATTATCCTTGAGTCTGCTCTGGAACATTTTTGACTGTCATTTTAAGTCTCTCTTTTTAAAAAAGATATACAGTATTAAGAGTTCATTTACAAAAACAGATAAACGCCATTTTGGAAAAAAAATGAGCTGAGGCTGATAATTTACTCTTTGCATTGTGCTGTTTTCAAAGCCCAGATCCATATTGGTGCAATACCCAATATCGCCAGTTTAAAAATGGGTCAGAGTCATGTTTTGTGGCAGAATTTGTTATTCGCCACCGCTGTTTCTTAGTGGAAGCCGACATATCCTATTCTGTCCTTGTCGATACGTCACTTTGTATGTCTTGACAGATAGCGAACAAAAGACTCAGTAGACTGAACTCCAAGTTGAGTGTAATGTACTTAATCTTGTTTTTTGTAAAACTGCAACACAAACACAATGGTACAATAACATGTTACATAAGTACAATACAATATGAACAACAACTCTCAAATGTTTTCGAAACCCATACTGTAACTTATGAAAAGGTAAGTAACTTAGTGATGAGGCATACTTACTGACAGATCTACTCCAAAGATAAACAGAAACTCTGTGGAGCTGCACTGTGCCTGCCTGTGTGCTTCGCTTGGCTGTACTGTGTAGACTGAAATCAAAATGGCAGACACCGCATGTTTGGGGAGATTTCTTAAAGTTACAGTACCTCAATCTGCCAGGATGTGGCACTAATCAACAAAAACTGACAGGTGTCAGAACATATCCATTGAGCGAATCCGCGCAGCGCATTTAGATCACATGACAGAAAGATGGCAGCGGTGGCATCTACAAGCAGCAATGACGATCTGAATGGGAGTTTCTAAACCATCGACTTTTGTCAATATAGCCATGGATAACTTTGATGAAACAGAAGAGGCTGTTGTCTTATCGCCATCCAGATGAAAAAAGAAGAGAAAACCCGACGAGTACACCCGTAACGTGGCAAAAAGGCGCGGCATAGTGGAGGAGCACCGAGTGTTGCTTGTACTCATAACATTGCTAATGATGTCGGGCCACCTAGGTGGAAGGAAGTTCAGGAGGTGGTCAGGCGTGCAAAGGCTTCCTCGGACCCAGGGCCTAATGGAGTCCCCTGCCGGGTTTATAAAAGTGCACCTGATATCCTTAAATTTTTGTGGAAACAGCTAAGAATTGTTTGGGAAAAACAAATTATACCAAGAGCATGGCGTAGGGCAGGGGGTGTCCTCATTCCTAAGGAGAAGGAGTCTGTGGACCTTAGCCAGTTCCAGATGATTTCTCTCTTGAATGTGGAGGGGAAGATTTTCTTCAGGGTAGTTGCGCAGAGATTAGCTAGCTACTTAGAAAGGAATAGCTTAATTGATACCATGGTGCAGAAGGCAGGAATACCAGGTTTTTCAGGGTGTTTAGAGCATACTAGCATGATCTGGCACCAGATTCAGGCAGCGAAGATTAACAAAAGGGACCTACATGTAATATTTTTAGATCTTGCAAATGCGTTTGGTTCAGTACCTCACAGCCTCATTTGGACTGTGTTTGACTATTTCAGAGTGCCACAGGTAGTTGTCAACTTAGTGAAAGCATACTTTCAGGATATTAGGTTGTGTCTAAGTACAGCAGGCTTCACAACAGGTTGGCAGAAGCTAGAAATAGGCATCATGGCAGGGTGTACAGTTTCTCCATTAGCATTTACTATGACGATGGAAATAATCATCAGGGCTTCTAAGTGGGTAGTAGGTGGAGAGAGACGGCAGAACAGGTTGCATCTTCCACCAGTTAGGGCTTACATGGATGACATGACACTGGTGACCACAACAATGCCATGTACAAAAAGACTACTAGAGAAGGTAAATAAGAACCTGAAGTGGGCCAGCATGAAAATCAAGCCTAATAAATCTGGAAGCATCTCGATATGTAGAGGGAAGTTAAGTGATAGGAAGTTTGTCATAGATGATGAGGACATCCCAACAATTAGGGAAAAGTCAGTAAAGAGCTTAGGTAGGTGGTACAATGTAGAGTTGAATGATAAGGAACAGGTGGTGAAATTTAGAAAAGATGTGGCTGAAGGATTGGATAGAATAGATAAATCAGATCTTCCAGGAAAATTGACGTTGTGGTGTTTGCAATTTGGGCTATATCCTAGCTAGGTTAATGTGGCCATTGTCAATTTATGAAATTCCAATATCCATTGTGGAGAGAATTGAAAGGTCAGTTAGCTCCTATATTAGGAAGTGGTTGGGTGCTCCTAGGTGCCTAAGTAGTGTTGCATTGTATGGAAAAGGGATACTTCAGCTGCCAGTATCTAGTTTAACAGAGGAATTTAAATGTACCAAGGTCAGGACAGAGCTCTTGTTATCTGGGAGTAAGGATGTGGTAGTCAGGAGTGTGGTTCCAAATCCAACCAAGGGGAAGAAGTGGAACCCAAGATCGGCAGTTCAGGAGGCAGAGGCAGCTCTTAGGCATGCAGAGATTGTAGGTAATGTTCAGTTTGGCCAGGGAGGCCTGGGGCTTGGCTCAGGCAAACCGGTATGGAATACAGCAGGTCTCAAAGATAAACGAAAGCTGGTTGTGGAACAGATACGCAGACAGAAGGAGATAGTAAGGGGTGCAAAGGTAGTGGCCCAGGCTAAACAGGGACAGTGGTTGAGTTGGGAAAGTGTAGAGAAGTGGAAGCTTAGTTGGAGGGACCTGTGGAGTATGGAGGAGAATCGTATTAGATTCCTGGTAGGGGCTACATACGATGTGTTACCAACCCCTCAGAACCTAAAACTGTGGGTAAATGAGGACCCATCATGCCCATTGTGTTCATGTACCGCAACCTTAAAGCATATTTTGTCAGGCTGTAAAGTTAGCTTGTCACAAGGCCGATATATGTGGCGACATAACCAGGTGTTGAAATGTTTAGCCACAGGAATCGAAGGGAAACAAAGACAGGTGAATTCAGAAGGTGTTAAGGATAGGAGTTTAGCAATTCAGTTTGTCTGTGAGGGAGAGAAATACAGAAGGGATAAGTTAGTAAGGAGGCAGGGGTGTGGCCGCCTAGTAGGTGCTTGTGATTGGGAAATGCAAGTAGATTTAGGGGGAAAGCTTGTTGTTCCCCAGGAAATAGTTTGTACCAAGCAGAGGCCTGACATAGCCTCCTGGGTCCTGACAATTCATTTTTGTCTTCTGTGGAGGACATTGGTCTAACTAGTGTAACTCAAGTATTCTTTATGCTATTCATTTGGGTCAAATTGTGTTCTCAAGAGGACATCCAGGGCTTTCGAATGATGTAGACATTATGTGGGTGGGGTTAACAGGGCAAACATACACCCTTTTCAAAATGGCTGCCATTACGTTTTTCTCGTTTTTTGCTGCCAGAGTGATAATTGATCATTTTCTGGCAAAAGTTATGATTATTTTGTTAATATTTAATTAGTTTCCTGAATATAAGGGTCTTAACTTTAATTTAGAGAGATTTCAGAAATCCAGAGTAATTTTAACCTTTTCAAAATACACATTTTATTCAATGTCCTCTGTAGAGGACATCAGGACTTAGTACTCCCCGTCTTTTAAGCAGTTCCCATGATTCAGCAGGCAGAAGGCCATTAAGGGGAATGATGTTTTTTTCTTCATAATTTCTAATACATTTTAAAGGTTAGTCAGTGTGCTACAGCTATCTATCATAGAGTTAAGCATTGAAGACAGCCACATAATAATTCCAGGGGAGTAAAAGTCCTTTGTAGCTCATATATTTAAAGATAAAGCAAAAAATACCCCATAGTCCCATTGTAACTCAATTGAAACTCATTGACTAACTCTGGAAATTTAAGACCCGACTAAGTCCCAATGTCCTCTACAGAGGACATGTGATAAAAAAATAAATAAATAATATTTTTTTTTTTTTTTTTTTTGATGCAAAATGTTTCTTTCAAGTCTAATACTTAAATTACATAAAACAAATCTTGATATCAAAACTTTTTTTTCTTCTGGGTCATTGAGTCAATGGATATTTCATTGAGCTGACAGTTCCTTGGGAAGACTCAGTGGAAGAAGCCTATGAAAGAAAAAAGCTTAGATATGCAGATTTAGGAGCAGAAGCTGAGCAGCGAGGATGGAAGACTAGGATTTGTCCAGTGGAAGTGGGGTGTAGGGGATTCATAGCAAGATCAGCTGTCTCGCTCCTGGGGGAACTCGGAGTGCAGGGACAGAGTTTGAAGAAGACAGTGAGGGAAATGTCAGATGAAGCAACAAGAACCAGCCAGCTCATATATCACAGAAGAAATAATGTCAGTTGGGGCCAGCAGGGAGAACTACTAAGCAGGGCACATAACTCCTTGAGATCTGGTGGAGAGAGCCACTTCCTCTCAGGAGGAATCCAGGAAGAGGAAGGTTATTTAAGTGTGGGAGTGGCCTATTTGAATCCCTTTTGTTTGAGACCACGCTGCAAGGTGAGTGTGTTTGCTGATCCTGTGAGTTTATTTATCTCCTTTAACTTTAGCTTATATTGTAGTTATGCTATGTAGCGTGTGAAATAGAGTATGGTGAATGTGCTAGGAAAGGTAGTATCAGCACTACTTCTGCCTGGAGCTTGCATGTACGGAGCCTGGTTTGGTTGAAGGTGGCAGTGCTGTTTGGGCTGTGAAAGCCATGTATAAGTAAGGAGGAAATCCAGGAAGAGGAAGGTTATTTAAGTGTGGGAGTGGCCTATTTGAATCCCTTTTGTTTGAGACCACGCTGCAAGGTGAGTGTGTTTGCTGATCCTGTGAGTTTATTTATCTCCTTTAACTTTAGCTTATATTGTAGTTATGCTATGTAGCGTGTGAAATAGAGTATGGTGAATGTGCTAGGAAAGGTAGTATCAGCACTACTTCTGCCTGGAGCTTGCATGTACAGAGCCTGGGTTTGGTTGAAGGTGGCAGTGCTGTTTGGGCTGTGAAAGCCATGTATAAGTAAGGAGGAAATCCAGGAAGAGGAAGGTTATTTAAGTGTGGGAGTGGCCTATATGAATCCATTTTGTTTGAGGCCATGCTGCAAGGTGAGTGCGTTTGCTGATCCTGTAAGTTCATTTATCTCCTTTAACTTTAGCTTATATTGTAATTATGCTATGTAGCGTGTGAAATAGAGTATGGTAAATGTGCTAGGAAAGGTAGTATCAGTATTGCTTCTACCTGGAGCTAGCATGTACGGAGCCTGGGTTTGTTGAAGGTGGCAGTGTTGTTTGGGCTGAGAAAGCCATGTGTAAGTAAGGTAAAGGAGGTTATTGTGTTGGTGTGGAGAGCAGTGAGACCTGGCATTAGGGGAGTGTCTCTAGGATACCAGAGATCACTGTCTAGCCTCCTGGAGGTGTCGTGGGACCAACTAGACGAAAAACTGGTGAAAGGAGGTTCCCACCCAATGACCCCAAAGACATGTTAGTTATCACTGCTCACTGGTCTGTATAGTTAAGCCTTGGCATAATAGCTTATCATAGGGCTTAGGAGGTTATTCACTTAGTGCTGATCCTTTTCTAGAGCACAAACTTCTTGTTTATTTGAATGTACAGTATCTCACATAAGTGAGTACACCTCTCCTCATGTTTGGAAATATTTTATTATATCTTTTCATGGGACAACACTATAGATATGACACTTTGATATAACTAAGTAGTCAGTGTACAGCTTAAATAGTAGTATAGATTTACCTTCCTCTGAAAATTACTCAAAACACAGTCATCAACATCTACACAGCTGGCAACATAAGTGAGTACACCCCACAGTGAGCATGTCCAAATTGTGGACAAAGTGTCAATATTTTGTGTGCCAGCCATTATTATCTAGCACTGCTTTAAAGCTATAGTGCGTAACTTCTGTCGCCCCCCAGCGGATAAGGTGTTATTACAACAAATAAGCCGGCACTTCCATGTACACAGAGTAACACTCGCTTCACACCGTGTACACAACGTTACACAGCGTGGCGAACACCAGGCTGCTAACATTATATTATGTTCATGGCACCATTTCCAAGAAAATAATAAAGTACTAGGTCCAGTACATGTAACAGCAACACATACTACTCGTAATTATAAACCAAGTCACTTACTTATCCAACAGCAGCAAGGCAACATCCGTGTCTGCCCTCAGCCCAATTTCTTCCTTCAGGGCTCTCCACCAACGAAAAGCAACGCCAATACAAATCCTTGTTTGCCTTCTCCGTCGGTCACTTTCCTTCTTTGCCGACAGACCTTCAGCCGAACAGCCAGGCTTTTTCTTTGTGGTAGGATCCACTTCTGAACCGTGTCTCGGCCGCTCCTCCGCCATGTTGCTTTCTCTTTCTACCTGCGCTCTACCTCTTGCTATGAGACTCTCCGCTCTTCCTCCCCCTGCCCTTCATTTCCTGTGCGCCAGCGTGGGAATGTCGCCGGTCGACACGCAAACTAAAAATGATATATATTGAAAAATACGGCGAGATGTTAGAGGAGCCAATTGGCTTAATCAGCATTGTGTCATCTCCTCTAGTAGTGGCTTGGGTGAAACGGACATTTACGGACATGTAGAAGTTACGCACTATAGCTTTAACCCTTTTGGGCATGGAATTCACCAGAGCTCACAGGTTGCTTCCGGAATCCTCTCCCACTCCTCCAGGATGACATCATGGAGCAGATGGATGTGAAGACACCTTGTGCTCCACCCTCAGCTTGAGGATGCCCCACAGGTGCACAGGTGAGTCTGGGGCTGGATGCATACTTGGCCAGTCCGTCACCTTTACCTTCAGGTTCCTCAGCAAGGCAGTGTTCATCTACTAGGTGTGTTTTGGGTAATTATCATGTTGGAAAACTTGACAATGAAAACTTGCAGCCCAGTTTCTGAAGAGGGGCGATCATGCTCTGCTTGGAATTCATGTTTCCCTAAATGAACTGAGCTCCCCAGAGCTGGCACCACTCATGCAGCCCCAAACCATGATACTGCCACCGCTATACTTGACTGTAGGCAAGGGACATTTGTCTTGGTGCTCTTTCAGCATGTGTGGCACCTCGGTGAAGAGCACCATTATGGCAGCATTATGGTTTGGAGCTGCATGAGTGCTGCCGATACTGACCCAAAACTGACCCAAAACACACCTAGTAGATGACAACTGCCTTGCTGAGGAAGCTGAAGGTGAAGGTGATGGACTGGCCAAGTATGTATCCAGCCCTAAACTCACCTGTGTGCCTGTGGGGCATCTTCAAGCTGAAGGTGGGGTAGCGCAAGGTGTCTTCACATCCATCTGCTCCATGATCAATCAATTTCAATCAGTTCAATCAATTTTATTTATAAAGCCCAATATCACAAATCACAATTTGCCTCACAGGGCTTTACAGCATACAACATCCCTCTGTCCTTTGGACCCTCACAGCGGATAAGGAAAAACTCCCCCAAAAAAACCTTTTAACGGCTAAAAAAAACACCGGTAGAAACATCAGGAAGAGCAACTGAGAAGGGATCCCTCTAGGACATGAGAGAGAGAGAGAGAGAGAGAGAGAGAGAGAGAGAGAGAGAGAGAGAGAGAGAGAGAGAGAAGGTGCCCGGTGTATTATAGGGGGTCCTCCGGCAGACTAGGCCTAAGTCAGTCTAACTAGGGGCTGGTACAAGGCAAGCCTGAGCCAGCCCTAACTATAAGCTTTATCAAAGAGGAAAGTCTTAAGTCTAGTCTTAAATGTGGAGACGGTGTCTGCCTTCCAGACCGCAACAGAAAGATGATTCCACAGGAGAAGAGCCTGATAGCTGAAGGCTCTGGCTCCTGATCTACTTTTGGAGACTTTAGGTACCACGAGTAACCCTGCATTCTCCAAGCGCAGAGGTGTGGTGGGATAATATGGCCCAATGAGCCCTCTGACGGAGCTTGACCATTTAGAGCTTTATAAGTTAACAATAGGATTTTAAATTCAATTCTGGATTTTACAGGGAGCCAGTGCAGAGAAGCTAAAACAGGAGAAATATGATCTTGTTTCTTAGTTCCTGATAGTACACGTGCTGCTGCATTCGGAATTAGCTGGAGAGTTTTTAAGGACTTACTAGAGCTACCTGATAATAGAGAGTTACAGTAATCCAGCCTTGAGGTAACAAAAGCATGGACCAATTTTTCTGCATCTTTTTGGGTCAGGATAGGCCTAATTTTCGCAATTTACGCAGATGAAAAAATGCAGTCCGTGAGGTTTGTTTTCAATGAGAATTGAAAGACAGGTCTTGATCAAATGTTACTCCGAGGTTTCTCGCGGTAGTGCTAGAGGCCAGGGCAATGCCATCTAGAGAGACTATGTCATCAGATAAAGAGTCTCTGAGTTGTTTGGGGCCAAGGACAATAACTTCAGTTCTGTCTGAATTTAACATTAGGAAGTTGGTGCTCATCCAGGTTTTTATGTCTTTAAGGCAATTATGAAGTTTAGTTAATTGATTACTTTCTTCTGGCTTCATAGATAAATACAACTGTGTATCATCCGCATTACAATGGAAATTTACAGAGTGATTTCTAATGATGTTACCTAAAGGAAGCATATATAGAGTAAATAGGATTGGTCTGAGCACAGAACCTTGCGGAACTCCAAAACAAACTTTAGTACGTAAGGATGATTCATTATGAACGTGAACAAACTGAAAACGATCAGATAAATAAGATTTAAACCAGCTTAGTGCAGAACCTTTTAGGCCAATTAAGTGTTCCAGTCTCTGTAGCAGAATTTGATGGTCAATTGTGTCAAATGCT
The DNA here is from genome assembly GCA_026686955.1 of Epinephelus cyanopodus. Lineage (NCBI taxonomy): Eukaryota > Metazoa > Chordata > Actinopteri > Perciformes > Serranidae > Epinephelus > Epinephelus cyanopodus. The sequence goes on from CM048936.1 coordinate 705,151, forward strand.
GCACTAAGATCTAATAAAACAAGTACGGAGACGAGTCCTTTGTCTGAAGCAATCAGAAGGTCATTTGTAATTTTAACTAGTGCTGTCTCAGTGCTATGATGCACTCTAAATCCTGGCTGAAATCCCTCAAATAAATTATTATCATGGAGAAAATCACACAGCTAGTCTGCGACTATTTTCTCAAGGATCTTTGAAAGAAAGGGAAGCTTAGATATTGGTCTATAGTTGGCTAACACCCCTAGATCCAGGGTGGGCTTTTTTAGGAGAGGTTTAATTACAGCTACCTTAAAAGACTGTGGTACATAGTCTGTAAATAAGGATATATTGATCATGTCTAATAAATGAGTGTTAACCAAAGGTAAAACCTCCTTGAGTAGCCTAGTTGGGATGGGGTCTAAGAGACACGTTGATGATTTAGATGAAGAAATCACTGCGGTCAATTCTTGAAGAGAAATTGGGGAGAAGCAATCTAAATATATATTAGGTCTTACAGCTGTGTTTGAGGTTATATAGGTACTATCTGAGGATGGGAGGTCATGAATTTTGCCTCTAATAGTTAGAATTTTGTCATTAAAAAAGCTCATAAAATCATTACTGCTAAGGGCTAAAGGAATACAAGGCTCAATAGAGCTTTGACTCTCAGTCAGCCTGGCTACAGTGCTGAAAAGAAACCTGGGGTTATTCTTGTTTTCTTCTATCAATGCTGAGTAATAGTTTGCTCTGGCATTGCAGAGGCCCCTCTTATACGTTTTGAGACTGTCTGCCCAGATTAAATGAGATTCTTCCAGTTTGGTTAATTGCCAATTCCTTTCAAATTTTCCCGATATTTGTTTTAACTTATGAGTTTGAGGGTTATACCAAGGAGTGAACTTTCTTTGCTTTGTTAACTTCTTTTTAAGAGGAGCTACAGAGTTGAGCGTTGTTCGCAGCGAGCCTACAGTGCTATCGACAAGATGATCAATTCGGGAGAGGTTAAAGTCGGCACGGGAAACCTCTGTTACTGAAGGACGTGGTATTGAATTTAACGACAGAGTAATCATTTCCTTAAATTTTGCGACAGTACTATCTGATAAACATCTAGTATACTAAAGCTGAGTGGCGTGTAATCGAGTAAAAAGAAATCAGAAGTAATCAAATAATGATCCGATAGCGAGGGACTCTGTGGAAAGACTGTTAGGTTATCAATTTCAATTCCATACATCAGAACTAGATCGACGGTATGGTTAAAACAGTGAGTGGGTTCATGTGCCCCCTGACTGAAGCCAGTGGAGTCCAATAATGAGATAAACGCAGTAGCCAGGGAGTCATTATCTTTTTTTTTTTTTTTTTCCCTTTACTCACCATTGAGTGCATACAAATATATATACATATAAACAGATATAAAGACAAATATAAAGATAAGAAGCGGTGAAATTGCTTGCAACAAGCAGTGATTAATAAAAGAGACAGATGTAAACAAAACAAATTCAAACAACAACAATAGCGACAGTGGTAGCAACACCAATGAAAAAGAAAGAGACAAAACTAGAGACAAAAAAAAAAGGGAAACAACAAGAACAAACAATACAAAATTGAGATAAACAAAGCAAGCAAACAAAACAAAACAAAAACAAAAAAGAATCAAGTAGATAGTATGATCTGTTTGGGTTTGAATTTTGGGTTACAGGATGGGTTTTGTTTGGTGATCTTCCTTTTTTTTTTGATATGTTCCCCTATACACGTTTTATTTTATGCCTTGTATTGTATCAGTCTTATGTTAGTGTTCCTGGACATATTGAAAATGTTGTTGCAAATGTTGTTCCAGAATTGGTTGTCAGTGTTAATGTTAAGATCTTTTTCCAATTTGTTTATTGGAATATGATTTGTATTGTCAGTGGAGGATACAAGTTTATACAGTTTTGAGAGTGTTTTTTTTTTTTTTTTTTGATTTTGCGATTTTATTGATGCTGTCCAGTAGTTGTGGTTGTTCTAGGTGTGTGTTTGAGATGTCTAATTTTGTTTTGATGGTATTTTTAATTGGATATATTGTAGAAATTGTTGTGTTCCAAGGCCATATGTATCAATAAGTTGTTGGAATGGTAAAAGAGTGTTATGGTTAAAAATGTGGTGGAGGTGCGTGATTCCTTTTTCTTTCCATTTGGTGCCTGTTAGAGGTGATTTATTTGCAGTGAAGTCTGGATTGTTCCATATGGGTGTTTGAGTGGTAGGTGAGATTGTAGTGTTTTTTATTTTATTGACTTTCCACCAAACTGTCAGAGATGTGGTGATTGATTGTGTCGCTGATGAAGGGCAGGTCAGTTAGTGCTATGTCTTGGCATTCTGTTTGTTCTATATCTATCCATGAGTGTTGGTGATGAGTTGCGTGAATCCATTTGATGAGGTATTGTAACTGATTTGCTAAATAATAGCGGTGGAAATGACAGGGATGACAAGATGATTATCTGAAATTAAGTCATTTACTAACACTGCTTTAGACGATAGAGACCTGATATTTAACAGTCCGCATTTGATGTGGGTAATTGCACTAGAAGCTCAGAGAAGCGTATAGGACTGCGACTGTGAGTCCTGATCTCAACTCTGGGTTGTCAGGGATTTGAATTACTAATAAAATTTGCCAGGTTCCTAGAAATGAGAGCAGCTCCATCCAAAGTGGGATGAATGCCGTCTCTCCTAATAAGACCAGGTTTTCCCCAGAAAGTTTGCCAATTATTAACGAAACCCACATTGTTTTGATTAAATGATGACATTCGGCTAAACATGTCATCAGACGTCAAATTTGGGAGGGGTCCAGAATAAACTACGGAGTCCGATATCGTTTTTGCGTATTCACACACCGAGGCAATATTAATTTTAGTGACCTCCGACTGGCATAACTGGGTGTCATTGCCGCCGACGTGAATAACAATCTTACTAAATCTACGTTTAGCTTTAGCCAGCAGTTTTAAATTTGATTCAATGTCGCCCGCTCTGGCCCCAGGGATACATTTGACTATGGTCGCTGGTGTTGCTAACTTCACGTTCCTCAGAATAGAGCTGCCAGTAACCAGACTTTTATCCTCAGTGGGTGTGTCGCTGAGTGGGGAAAAGCGGTTGGAAACGTGAACAGGCTGGTGGTGAGCCGTGGGCTTCGGCTTGGAGCTGCGCTTCCAGCGAACATTTACCCAACCTCCCAGCTGAACTGGTGTTACCGGAGGACCGCTAGCAGAGGCTATGCTATGTGGCTCCATACCGACTGACTAACTACCGCAGCTAATGAATGGTTTGCCATGGTGCAGAGCCGGACTTCTAATTCACTAAGCCTCGCCTCCAACACAGCAAATAAGCTACACTTTTTACAATTACCACTGTCACTAAAGGAGGCAGAGGCATAGCTAAACATTTGGCACACTGAGCAAGAAAGAGCAGAGGGAGAAGCCATCGCTTACTGTTAAGCTAATGTAGCTACCAAGGCTAGTAACGTGCAAACAACAGCCAAGAGATTAGCAGGGAAGTCGTAAAAAGGAGGAGAGCTTTAAGTGCTTAAACAGAACTAGTGTGGGTTAAGTCTTGAAGTAGATGTTAAAGCAACTGAAGTGAGAAAGCAGAAAGCAGGCTAGTAGAATTCACTAGAGCGGCACAGAGATGCTGTCACAGATACACCGGAAATGACACAACTCGCTTACCGCAATACGTCAGCACGTCGATGGCGTCTGGCACGCCATCATGGAGGAGTTGGAGAGGAATCCTGAAGCAACCTGTGAGCTCTGGTGAATACCATGCCCAAAAGGGTTAAGGCAGTGCTGGATAATAATGGTTAGCACACAAAATATTGACAATTTGGACATCTTCACTGTGGGGTGTATTCACTTATGTTGCCAGCTGTTTAGATGTTGATGGCTGTGCTTTGAGTAATTTTCAGAGGAAGGTAAATCTATACTACTATACAAGCTGTACACTGACTACTTTAAGTTATATCATAGTGTCATTTTTATAGTGTTGTCCCATGAAAAGATATAATGAAATATTTGCAAAAATGGGAGGGGTGTACTCACTTATGTGAGATACTATATATCAGGCGGCGACGTTGTCTTTAGAGGAGATAGGCTACATAAACCGTATGTGTTCTACTAACAGATAAGGTAAAACAAGATGCTACGCTTTTGTCTTATATGGACATCATGGCAGTCAAATGTAGAAGACCCAAAGTGGAAACTCCCACACAACGAAGACAAGGAAAGGAAGTACTCCGTTCTGACCGAGACACAGGAGAAAATCCCGGTCTGCAAAGCTTCCTTTATGAGTCTATTTTGTGAGTACTTCATTTCACTTAATGCCTATATGATTATTTTTACGATAGTTTCCAGATGTGCTTTTGTATTATCTGCATTTTTTGCTGGCTCACAGCTAGCTTAAAGAATTACAAAAAAAGAAAACTCCCATGGTAAATCAAAATCATGAGAAAGTACACCAAATGAGACAGGGTCAAAATATTAGTAGTAAGATAGTAAGTCGGAAATATTAGAAAATAAGCCAAAATTTTGAGATAAAAGTTAAAATTTTTATCTGGACTTTTACTGGACTTGGGTTGTTTTATTTATTTTATTCTATTTATTTTTACCTCCGCCAAGGAGGTTATGTTTTCGCCGGCGTTGGCCTGTTTGTCTGTCTGCAAAATTTTCAATTTTCAATTTTCAGGAAAGGTTGATAATGGGACAAGGAACAGATGATAACATTTTGGTGGTGATCAGTTGAAGCGAAGTGGATAAAATGATAAAATGGCGGGAAATCTGAGCTGCCTGGCGGAGGTCTGCGCTCTCCGAGTGCTTTTCTAGTTTTAATATAGGAATGGGCTAGTTTTCATCAATACAACATTACAGTTAGCTATTTTTATAATGTTTATCTAGTTGCCTCATCTTGACCCGACCAGTTTTGCAGGATGTGGCAATAGTTGATAGAATTTATTCTGTGTTTGCAGGCGTCAAGAAAGATAGCCTCTGCAACATCACCAAGTACTGGATGCAGAATGGGGTGCAAATGCCAGAACATCGCGGTGGTGCTCGGAAATCTGAGAAAAGGGCAGCCAAGAGGGAGGCCGTGAGAGACCACATAAAAACATTTACCTGCAGAGCCAGCCATTACGCTCGCCGTGGTGCACCTGGCAGAAAGTACCTACCTGTAGATTTGAATGTGGAAAAGATGCATGTTCTGCTGTCAGAACGACGAGCAGATCTCCTACGCTTTTAATTATAGCGCATTCATGTATTACTTTAACCTAGGTTTTGGACATCCATCAAAAGATGTGTGCAGCACCTGCGTTAAGTTCCGACTGAGACTGAAAGACCCAGAAATTTCAGACGAAGAAAAGAGCAGGGAATCTGCCCTATTTATGTTACATAGACACAAAGGACGCAGATTTTATGATCTTCCAAATGCTTTGGGTGAACCTTTCACAATCTCATTTGACATGATGCAGAATATGGTGCTGCAAAAGTCACCTATTGAGCAGACTTACTATTCAAGACAGCTGTACCAGTATCCAGTATGTTTTTGGTGTGAACGCTATCGTGGTCATGGTCTAAATCAGCGAAAAGAGGACATTCATCTCTACACATGGTTAGAGAATGAAAACAAGAAAGAAAGCAACATGGTGGCATCTGCTTTGCAACACTTTTAAGCTGGTAGTGTTGCTTGCGATGAACTCCATGAGTATAAAGACCAACAACTGCTACCATCTGAATATATGGAAATTATGCACAAACATGGAAATGTCCATCAGGGGTCGCGTTAACCGGATATTCTCTGTCATTGACCGTTTTTTTACAACAATGACCGGAAAATCTGAAGGCCGTCCGTCATTTTGACCGGTTGCTGTTACCACCCCTGCCCACGTGGCGGCGGAGTGCACAGTCAGTGGCTGCCGTTTTCACACTGCAGAGAAAAAAGTCATTCATCTGCTTCATGTAGCGTTGTTGAGCCCTGGACACACCGGACGCGTAGTGCCGCAGAAATCTTGACTGTCCGCACAGGCAGCGCATTTCTCCTGCGCTCTCCGTGCCGGTTAAACATCGACTCCACTCGTCTGTTCCCGTCAGTACTCGTTTTTTTCATTTCAACAGGTCATTTTAAACATGGGTAAGTTCATATTTTAATCGTTTTTTTTTATAACGTAATAAGTTAATTACAATTTGTCATTGCATGTTCATGTATTGAGCGTGTTGGATAAACACTGAAAAATAGACCAGACGCCGAACTGAAGCGCTGCCTCTGCGTGCGCTCCGCTCTGCTCAGCAGCCTGTGTGGACAGTCAGATAGGTTAAGATGGGCGCCGATTGAAAACTGCCTCCGCGGCTGGGCGCTGCGCTTCGGTTCCGCGTCCAGTGTGTCCAGAATGGCACGGGTGTGTGGATGTCTGTTCATCTTTTCGTTCATGTCCTTATTAATGCACACTTTATAACTTGCTTGTTGGATTTTTTAAAAACGAACGAATGAAAACTAAATATCTTTGAATATCTTAAAGGAAAATTAAAATGACCGGTAAAAATAGATTTTGACCGGATTTTTATGAGCCTGTCGGTCAAAATGACAGGCGACGAAAAAGTCTAGCGCGACGTCTGATGTCCATGTTTATGGAAAAGACTGGCAATGCTATGACTTCAAAGCTGCAGCAGCTAAACACTGTTACTCTTCTCGCTCATTTAAAATCAGTGATGCCAAGGTATTGGAAATCAGTTGTGACAAGGTGGGCTTTAAGCAGCAGTGGTGACTTCTGTTACCATATTCTTTTGAAGCGTGGTAAGAGGTGGGAAACCTTCAAACCAGCGCTTGCTTCAGTGTTAAACTAGGCAAAAAAAGGCAAAAAAGGATAATGTCCTAAAATTGCTAAGTGAGCTTGGGGTTAGTGAAACAGTCGCATTTTATGAGGATGCCTTGACTGACGTGGGATGTGATGTTTGCAGACAGTACTTAAAGGAAAGCAGTGATGAGAAGGAATAAGGTGATCTGATGAACTAAAAAAACTCTTGTACTTGAACACAATTAGTGGAATACTGAATAGAGTATACTGAGTTATGCTTACTAAAAATTGCATTGAATATTGAGCAGTACTGAATACTGTGCAATACTGGGTCAAACTGAAACCAAGGAGAAACAGTGTGTAACACTAAACAAACAGTAGCACTGAAAACAAAGTAGCATTGGCTATTTAATGTTGAATAAACTGCAGAGAGCTATGCAATTTAAACCCTGTAGCTTCCTTCTGTGATCTGTAACACTGGATACTGTGTAATACTGAATAGCAGCATTGACAGATGAGGGTTTTTGTTCCAGATTTCTGTTTACAGTTTAACAGGTTACAACATATTGAAGTTTAAAATACCTCATCTGTTTGTTTTATGATAAGCACTGAAAACTGAGTAACTCTGAATAATGTGAATATTAATAGCACTGACTACTGAATGTGAAATATTGCAAAAATAGCCATGTTAGTCTGAACTTTGCAGGCAGTTTTTTAAGCACTTTACTTGCTTATTTTATGATGAATGAATTTACTGTTGCCATTAGAAGAAGCACAGAGTCATTATATGGCCTAATTCAATGGTGAGACATGAATTGTGGAGTTAACTGATTTTGCTAAAAAATGAACATTGGAATTATCTGCTTTTACCAAAAAAACTAAAAAAAAAAAAAATCTATTTTCAATAAAAAATCTATTTTCAATAAAGCTTTATTTTTTGAGATACCTCTATTTTGTTATGTCATATCTCCTTGGTCAAAGCCACTGAACTTTGGTTTGACTGATATCACCTGGAGTGAATAATAAAAAAAATTAATTTTTTGATCATTGATAAAAACAGAGTTATCTGCTTTTGCAAATGAACTCTTCATATACTCTTTACACACTCAGGATGCTGAAAACTATTTCATGCTCTGTTTTGAGTTAGATTCACAGTGATGACAATCTAGTCACAACATCAAAGTGAGGAAGTAACTCTTGTATGTTGTAGTTGTAATATTAAAGAGTAACTAACCCCTAAAACCATTTTTTCAGCTGATAATTACTGTTTCTGGTAGTGAAGTAGTGTTACTGACTGATCCTGCTCAAAATCTTGACAGTTTAGTGCAAACTGTTGAAAATCTATTTTTTTGTTTTAAAAATGTGGTGTGGAGTGCCCTTCTACAGCTTGAAACCTGGTAACTACATTTGAATTTACGTTACATTACATTGGAGGCGAATGACGTCACTAACCGTCCACGCTAAGCCTGCCCTCCTCCCTTTACTCCTCCGCCCCTTACAATAAAACCATTCTGTCTGCAGTTATCAAACTGATAGCAAGTAGGTTGGATCAGAGCACAGAGAGTAGTAGAGCAGAGAGAATAGCTAGTAATTTGTTAAACTGTATTGTTAGCATAGTGTATTTTAGTGTAGGTTTACAGTTAGTAGTGTGTTTATAGTATTTAGGTTAGTTGGTCAAGGAGAAGCGCCGAGGCTCGGGAGTATATATGTGGGGCGGTGAGGGAGGGATGTGGAGGCCATGTGCAGTGACAGAGAGCCGAGCCTCGGGGGTATATGTGCAGGGCCGCAAGGGAGGGAGGGGTGGATGGATGCGGTGGGCTGCTGTGCAGTGAGCCCAGGCTCCCAGGGAGGTATAAAATAAGTCAAAGTGTGGAGAAGGGGACCGGCTGAGCTCCAGCAGCCTTCCCTTCTGCCTTCCCTTCTTCCCATGTGACACAGTTAAGGGGAGGGTTTTCCAAGCCACCATCGGCACAATGAAAGCCCTCTCTCCTCTCCCCGCAGCGAGGGACAATCTTCACTCCGCCCCCTTCCTCAGCCGCTAGCCTACCCCCACCGAACAGCCAAAACATTAAAACCACTGACAGGTGAAGTGAACAGCACTGATCAGTTTCAAGGTGGCGCCGGTGTGCTTGGTTCGCTGTCTTACACTGACAGCTATTGTGTGTTTTGTGTTGATTTGGACTTCTATAATAAATACTGTAGACTCTCTGCTGCATTATAATTGTCATGAATTACTACAGATAAAATCTGCTGTTGATTCTTAGGCGGAATATCGCTATGGTGGACCAAACCCCACGCTCCCTCCTTACCTGGTGAATATTCCGTACCTGGTTCATGCCGGGGCCTTGCCACCTTGGAGGACTAGACACTGAGGGACGTGCAGCGGCCGTCTAGTGAAGCTAAAGTTGTGGTTGGCACACTCTACAGACCTCTGCCACTTTGTCTCCGGCATTCCACAAGATTACGAGGCATGCTTTTGCCGCTTGACTGAAACGTGGATAAAATTAGGTGAGTCCTCCGCTTTCTCGGAGCTACTGTCTCCAAATTGCAGTTTCATTAATGTACCAAGAAGTACTGGTCATGGAGGGGGCATCGCCACTATATTTAGGAACTGTCTCTATTATAAGGATGCGGTACCAACTGTTTTCTCCTCCTTTGAATTGTGTTGTTTTGAACTAGGGCAGTGTGATACAGTGTTGTGCGCGGTGATTTACAGACCGCAAAGCACAGCAAAGACTTTATAAAAGACTTGTCAGACTTCTTGTCTGTCATTGTCTTTTTAAAACCATTGAGTCAATTTTAAATCCTTATCAATCCACACATTTAGAATGTTCACCTGTTGTTTGTAATGACTTTTTGCTCTTTTTTACTGACAAAGTGGCCAACATTAGAGCCAGTATAACCTCCTCTTCTATAATTTCCTCCATAGACTGCAGTTGCTCAGTGGTGTTAAATCAGTTTGAGCCTGTGTCTCTTTCGTCACTTACAAAAATAAAATCAAACCGTCATCCTGTCCTACAGACAGTGTTCCTCCATGACTTTTTAAAGAGGTAAGGCCGACTATTGGCCCTAATGTTGGGAAACTCATCAAAAGCAGCCTGGTAACTGGTATCGTTCCAAAGTTTTGTAAAGAGGCAGTTGTTGAGCCACTTCTTAAAAAAGCCAATCTTGACAGTACAGACCCATATCTTCCATTTTTGTCAAAAATTTTAGAGAAAGCTGTACAAATACAGTCCCAGACATTTTTAGATACAAACAACATTTTAGACATTTTACAATCAGGTTATAAAGCCTTTGATAGCACTGAATCTGCACTTTTAAGGTTTTTAATGACCGGTTTTTAATGACTGATTCTGGTGATTCAGCCATTTTTGTACTTTTAGATCTCACTGCTGCTTTTGACACAGTTGGTCTATAGCTGTCAAATCAATCATCAAAACATGCTAGCCAGAAAATGGTCATGGAACTGAGAACTACCCTCAGATTAAAATAGCCACAGCACCCACAGCTGAAACGTCTTGTCTTAAGACTTACTTTTATTCTCTGGATTCTAACGTAGCATGAGAGTTGTGTGGTCTTCTGTTGTCTTTTAATTTCTTTAATTGATTTTCTTAATTATTTTATTTGTTTTTATTTATTGTTTTTAATTTATTGCTCTTATATGATTGTAGTACTGTTTTTAGTATTTTATTTAGTATTGGTTTTTAGTATTTTATTTCTTTTTCTGTGCAGCACTTTAGAAACCTCTGTTTGTAAAATGTGGTATATAAATAAAGTGGATTGGATTGGATTGGACTGGATTGTTACAATGCAATTTTCTGTCGGGAGATCTTGGGTTCTGACATTCGCTGCAAGGGTCCTAAGGACAGAGGGATGTCGTATGCTGTAAAGCCCTCTGAGGCAAATTGTGATTTGTGATATTGGGCTTTATAAAGTTGATTGATTGATTGATTGATTGATTGATTGATTGGGCTGCCACCTGACCCACTCCACCCACTTAAACACCAGTGCAGACCAGGCACCTCCCATTATGAAAATGGCACTCCCCAATAGCTGTGGTCCAGGACAATGTGCCATGCCACACCACAAAAACTGCTCAGGAATGGTCTGAAGAACATGACAAAGAGCTCAAGGCATCAACCTGACCTCCAAATTCCCAAGATCCCCATCTCATCAAACATCTGTGGGACATTCTGTTACCCCACTTCACAACCCACAGGACTCAAAAGATCTGAAGCTAGCGCCCTGATGCCAGACACCAAGGGACACCCTCCAGAGGTCCTGTGTCCATGCCTTAACAGTTCAGAGCCAAGTCTGGTCCAAGGAGCACCCACCGTGGATCTGGGGTACCTCTGGGGTACCAGCACATCCCTCAAATGTTTGATCAGGTTGGGATCGGGGATATTTGGCAGTCAGGTCGATGCCTCTCTCTGCCCACATCACGGAGATTGAGAACTCCCACCCTGACTCTCTTGTGTTGATGTTGAGGTATTTTAACCATGTCAGCTTGAGGAAAGCTCTGCCCAGGGACAAAGAACAAATTTTTACAGCTACCAGGGGTAAGAAAACACTTGACCAGTGTTACTGTGTTATTGGGCCTGGGCCTTTCACACTGTACTGAGAGCACCCCTGGGCAATTCTGACCACAACACAGTTTTTCTTATCCCAAAATACTGGCAGAGACTGAGAGCAATCAAACCCTGCAGAAGGACTGTCAGACCATGGTCCCCCCAAGTCATGGATATGTTGAGTGACTGTTTTGCTATAACTGACTGGTCTGTTCTGAGGGAACCATATGAAGATTTGAACACCTTCACTGATGTGGTTACATCGTATATTAAATTTACTGAAGATGTGTGTGGTCCATCCAAGTCTGTAATGGTTTACAGTAACAACAAGCCATGGTTTAGCAGAGACATTAAAGCACTGTGGAGGGAGAAAGATGCAGTTTTTAATCTGGAGATAAGGACCTCTATAGGGCTGCCAAATATATTCAGAAAGGCACTAAAGACAGCCCGAATAGACTATAAAGAGAAAAAACAAGCTCAGCTTTAGGAACAGCAGAGAGCTATGGCAGGGCTTCCGGTCAATGACTAATTATAAGGCAAAGCATGTTTTTTTTTTTATACTGATCCTAACTTGCCTGATGAGTTGAACAACTTTTACTGATTTGAAACCAAAATCATTTTACAACCTTTCACTGAATCTGAGCCTACTGCTCCCCCATTCTCAATCAGAGAACATGAGGTAAGGAACTTACTGTGCAGGCAAAACAGAAGAAAGGCACCTGGCCCTGATCAGATATCACCTGCTTGCCTCAAATACTGTGCATATGAACTGGCCCCCATTTTAAGGGATATTTTTAACTGCTCCCTTGCTCAACAGAGGGTTCCAGCGTGTTTTAAAGCAGCTATGTTGTACCTGTGCCTAAGATATCCAACCCAAGCTGTCTCAAGGACTATAGACCTGTAGCCTTAACATCAGTCATCATGAAAATATTTGACCACTTGGTATGTAACCACCTCTCCAGTGTCACTCTAGAATCATATCAGTTTGCATATAGGGCTAACAGATCTGTTGATGATACTGTGTCATTGTGCCTGCACTCCATTCTGCAACATCTAGAGGGTCCTGGCAATTATGCAAGAGTTATTTTTGTCGATTTCAGTTCCACTTTTAATACTATTTTGCCATCTAGACTGTATGTCAAGCTCCTTCACATGGGAGTTGAACAATCATTGTGTCAGTGGGTACTGGACTTTTTAACTGACATAGTTCAGGTGGATAAGTGCAAAACAAAACATCAAAACCCTTAACCATCAGCACGGGGGCCCCACACTGGTGTATTCTGTCCCTACTCCTGTTCTCACTGTACACAAATGACTGTACTTTACACTGTCAATCACTTAAATTGTTCAAATTTGCAGACGACACTATAGTAGTGGGTTTAATCAAAAGGATTACTGAATCAATGTACAGGACTCAAATTTCATCTCTGGTGGACTGGTGCAGTGCAAACAGTCTGGAACTGAATATTTCAAAGACCAAGGAAGTCACTGTGGACTTTTGTAGTAGACACAAAGATCACCTACCCTTGGCCATCAACAACACAGAGGTGCAGAGAGTGGACGGCTACTAATTTCTAGGTGTTAACATCTCATCCTCCTTGAAATGGAAGGAGAACACCAGCTCTGTTTTAAAGAGAGCCCACCAGAGACTGTTCTTTTCATCTGGGCATCCTTACCTTTGCCATAACTGTCTGGTTTGGGAGTGTGTCTGCAGAGGAGGAGAGGCAGCTGAACAAGGTGGTGCGTAGTGCATCAAAAATTACTGGGTGTGAAGTCCCATCTATCGCAGAAATCGATAAGGCCAGGCTGCACAAGAAGAGCGTTATGATTTTATTTATTTTTTAGGATTTTAAATTACCCTTGCCACCCAGCTAACTACCTTTTTAACTTTCTCCCAAGACAAGAACAACCAGATTCCAGAACAGTATATACCCACGGGCTGTCCGACTTTTCAACACTTTATAATTATTTTAAGCAACACAATCCAAACTGTTTTATGTGCAAAGACTACATTTTTTATTTTTTCACTCACTTTTATTGTGTACTTCATATTGTATTTGATGCTGTTAATCCCTCTACAGGTGCCTTATTTTATTATTAGTAGTAGTATTTATTCCCTTTTATCTTTTATGGTCTGGATTTTATCTTATCTTTATGTATTTATTTTGTTTGTGTAACATATTTAGTCAGTGTTTCTTTGTCAGTGCGTGAAGCTCCACTGAAACAAATTCCTATCGACATGTCAACATGGTAATAAAGTATTGAACCTTGAATCTTCAATCAATGGTTTTAATGTTTTGGGTGATTAGTGTATATATCTATATATATATATATATATATATATATATATATATATATAGATATATACATATACACATATATTACATATTGGAAAAGAACGGCAGTGAGGCTGATAAAGGAAACAGAGTTGAGCTGGTGCTCGACCAACACACGGGAGGGTCGACCTAAAAATATTCTTAATGTCCCAGGTAATACAGCTGCATATATCTGCTGCTGTGTGGGAGCTTCCAATATTTTGGACTAAATGAGTGCACCTCTCATAGTGAGGTAAGATACATCAAGCTCTTTATTTCAGTCTAAGACATCAACTTCCTCTGCAGCTTTACTGATGAAATTCTTTTGTGCCAAAAACATCAAAGAGAACAGGAAAAATACAGAATGAAGCCGGCCTGCACTTTAGATCACATTACAGCCTCAGCAGGAGCAATCTGGGCTAACTTCCTGCATCAGCTCTATTTGTGCTTTGTCGCATGTGCGACTGACGCCGCTGAAGCATAAAATGAAGAAGGAAGCAGCTGAATTTCCCGCCAACACTGCCAGGCGCTGTACCAGAATAATGGTGACCAACCACGTATCCTGCCAACGTGAAAGGATGGCTTTTTTGATCACTGTCTGACAAGGAAGTCACTGACCAATCACCGGTATTTTTCAACTTTGGAGTGTGAACAGGTTGTTGAGGTGGTGGATGGTGCACAAACACACAAGACTTTCCCCAAGAGACCAGTGTTCAGAATTTTGAGTCATTTTAGGGTATGTCATCACCATGTTTCTTTTCCTAAATCTTAGCACAGTAACTTTACATTACGTATTACTGTAACTTTACATAAAGGATGTTACATCATTTGAGGGCACTAATTTGAAGCATATCATATGAACTGTTGTATGGGAATTTTATTGAATATATAGAGGGGTTCTGAGAATGTTCAAAAAGCTGCTCTGGTCTGAAAAGGCCTGTAGTGAGTTATAAAATAATAGGACCTTAAGGATGCAGTATGCAAGTTTGGAGAAAGAGATGATTGTTGAATGTTAGATGCTTTGGGATGGTGGTACAACAACCAACCCAACTTGACAACATAGGAATGACAATCACCAATCAACTATCATTCTTCAGAATTGCAAACTTAGGCTTTAAATTTGGAAAAATCAAATGAATGCATGTGTGTATGTGCATGTATAACACAGACGTTTGAGTTGATTTACCTGCCATTATTTACCACTCCATATGTGGATATGTAAGCAAGTCAAATTTATGACCTATCACAATGTGCTTTACAGAGTGAAATAGGATTACATACCCAGGAAAAAACAAGCAAATCACAAAACTTACAGAAAGCCTTTACATTCTTTAAAGCTAATGGAATGCAGGCTGTTATTAAACAGTCATCCATACTGAACATGCAGCTCTGCAGCTTTCCTTCTATACAGTAAGACTTGTTCTTCGTTTGTGTCTTAACACTTCCTCTTAGTAGCTTTAAAAGGTGTTTTTTTTAACACTTTTTCTTGATACAATACTTATATGCCAAATTTAAAGACTTGTTGCTGTGTCTGGGTGAATTAGGCTATTGTGGGCAGTGTTGCAAATCAATGTGCGGCCCTGCTTTATGACATTATTGGATTGCATATAATCCTTTGCATCAATATAACAAAGTCAATTGATCTGTGAGGGATTTAATTTCCTGGACAAACCAAAAACAAACAAAGGTTTAAGCTGTTTGTGCTGTAAAAATCCAGAAACATAAACCAAAGACAAAAAATAGTCTGACTTTGAACCCATTGCTGTCCATTGCTGTGGTTACATGTCTTGGCACATTAAAAATGGTTTAAAAACGAGTGCATATGGTTTGGGGCTGATGTATGAGTTTGTGTGGGTTTCAAGTGAGTGTGTGTGTCTGTGTGTGTTGGAGAGGAGTGTGTGTGTGTGCATGGTTGTGGGTAATGTGTCTGCGTGTCTCTTTAGTACTAGAGTATGTACAGTACAGGCCAAAAGTTTGGACACACCTTCTCATTCAATGCGTTTTCTTTATTTTCATGACTATTTACATTGTAGATTCTCACTGAAGGCATCAAAACTATGAATGAACACATGTGGAGTTATGTACTTAACAAAAAAAGGTGAAATAACTGAAAACATGTTTTATATTCTAGTTTCTTCAAAATAGCCACCCTTTGCTCTGATTACTGCTTTGCACACTCTTGGCATTCTCTCGATGAGCTTCAAGAGGTAGTCACCTGAAATGGTTTTCACTTCACAGGTGTGCCTTATCAGGGTTAATTAGTGGAACTCCTTGCTTTATCAATGGGGTTGGGACCATCAGTTGTGTTGTGCAGAAGTCAGGTTAATACACAGCCGACAGCCCTATTGGACAACTGTTAAAATTCATATTATGGCAAGAACCAATCAGCTAACTAAAGAAAAACGAGTGGCCATCATTACTTTAAGAAATGAAGGTCAGTCAGTCCGGAAAATTGCAAAAACTTTAAATGTGTCCCCAAGTGGAGTCGCAAAAACCATCAAGCGCTACAACGAAACTGGCACACTTGAGGACCGACCCAGGAAAGGAAGACCAAGAGTCACCTCTGCTTCTGAGGATAAGTTCATCCGAGTCACCAGCCTCAGAAATCGCAAGTTAACAGCAGCTCAGATCAGAGACCAGATGAATGCCACACAGAGTTCTAGCAGCAGACCCATCTCTAGAACAACTGTTAAGAGGAGACTGCGCAAATCAGGCCTTCATGGTCAAATAGCTGCTAGGAAACCACTGCTAAGGAGAGGCAACAAACAGAAGAGATTTGTTTGGGCCAAGAAACACAAGGAATGGACATTAGACCAGTGGAAATCTGTGCTTTGGTCTGATGAGTCCAAATTTGAGATCTTTGGTTCCAACCGCCGTGTCTTTGTGACGCAGAAAAGGTGAACGGATGGATTCCACATGCCTGGTTCCCACTGTGAAGCATGAAGGAGGAGGTGTGGGGAAGTTTTGCTGGTGACACTGTTGGGGATTTATTCAAAATTGAAGGCACACTGAACCAGCATGGCTACCACAGCATCCTGCAGCGACATGCCATCCCATCCGGTTTGCGTTTAGTTGGACGATCATTTATTTTTCAATAGGACAATGACCCCAAACACACCTCCAGGCTGTGTAAGGGCTATTTGACCAAGAAGGAGAGTGATGGAGTGCTGCAGCAGATGACCTGGCCTCCACAGTCACCGGACCTGAATCCAATCGAGATGGTTTGGGGTGAGCTGGACCGCAGAGTGAAGGCAAAGGGGCCAACAAGTGCTAAACACCTCTGGGAACTCCTTCAAGACTGTTGGAAAACCATTTCAGGTGACTACCTCTTGAAGCTCATCGAGAGAATGCCAAGAGTGTGCAAAGCAGTAATCAGAGCAAAGGGTGGCTATTTTGAAGAAACTAGAATATAAAACATGTTTTCAGTTATTTCACCTTTTTTTGTTAAGTACATAACTCCACATGTGTTCATTCATAGTTTTGATGCCTTCAGTGAGAATCTACAATGTAAATAGTCATGAAAATAAAGAAAACGCATTGAATGAGAAGGTGTGTCCACACTTTTGGCCTGTACTGTATGTGCACTTAAATGGCCTTGCACAGCTGAAAATAGTTTGAAAATGAGTGTGGATGTGTGTGGATGTGGCTGTGTGTGCATATAGGCTGCTATGGGTGTGTGTGTGTGTGTGTGTGTGTGTGTGTGTGTGTGTGTGTGTGTGTGTGTGTGTGTGTGTTTGAAAATAACCTTAATGTGAGGGTGCATGTCCTGGGACTGTGTGTGTCCAGCTAAAGCGGTGTAGTGTGTGTTGATCTAGGAATATGATCAGAGTAAGTGTGTATGTCTTGAGGTGTGTGTAAAATATGATTCAAGGGGCTAGTGGATAATGCTTAAAATAAATATGTTTCTCAACATAAAAAATTACACTTGTTGAGGTATTTATTTTCAGAAGCTGAAACATTTTTGACATTTTTAATATTATTGAATTGAAATAAAATAGTTTGAAGACTACATATCAACACAACTTTTGGATAAATATTAAATTGGTTTAATTTAATAAAACTGTTTGAGGTCAAAGCAAATCATGTTGGCTGTGTTAAACTTATGGAGTTTGTTTAGTTTAGAAGCACTTTGCATGGAAATTGATAATTTTTGAAATTGTAATCAGCAGATTTGTTTTTAGAGTCCACTATAAATGCTTAAAATAAATACGCTTTTCTGCACAAGACAATTACATTTGTTCTATCAATGTCTTTTATTCAGTTGGCAACTTATTTTAGTCAATCAGTCAATATCCAAAACATTTTTGCCATTTTTGAATAGGATGGAATAGAAAAAAAAAGTTAGAATATATTAAATAAAATAGTTTTTCGAGGTCAAAGCAAATCATGTTGGTTGTACTACACTAAGTGAGATTATAAAAAACTCATAGGATTGACTCACTAATGCCAGACTTGGAACTACTTAAAAAGCTGCATACAATGTTTTTCCTTAATTTCTTACAAGCAAGTACAGTGCATTATAATGATAAAATGAGTCACATTGTGTACTTCCACAGTCCTCCTCATTACCTTTAAATTGTTTTCCAGACAGGTAAAAAAAGAAAAAAAAAGGGCTGATCGCTCAAGTGTGTATGTGTGTGTGTGTGTGTGGGGGGGGGGGTACGTCACTAGTATGGACACTCAGGGACTGTAATTCTTTTAATAGGTTGTTTATTGCACAGGAGTGCATGTTGTCATTTTCTTCTTCATTAGCTCCTTTGGAGGCCGGTGCTTCCTCAACAGTGAGCTGACACTTTGCTTTCATCTCTGCTTACATTTAGGAAATCAATTCTTCATTATGCAGCAAAATGAAATGAACCTATTACCTTTTTAGCTTTCTTCTCCATCCCCCCTCCATTATGCTTGGGATTCCTCTACGCTCACACACACACACTCACAACACTGATGAGACAAGGTGTTGTCTTTAGTAAGTGATCTGCAGTTTGTCTGTGATGTAATAGTGTAGAAGTTAGGGAGTTACCACGGTTCAGTCATGATGCATTTGAAACATCTGTAATTTAGGTGCTCAAATTTTGTGTCTATCATTAGTCTGTATAATGTTAATAGATAAGATCATCAAATCAAGCTAAATCAAAGCTGTTTAATGTATTCACACCTGTAAGTGTTCCGTTATAACCTCTAAAGCTTTGCCTGGTCTCACTTACCCAGCAAATATCCAAATTTAATGCATGCACAGAAAATGATGCATGCTGGATGGAAAAGAGGAGCAAGCTTATAGGTCCATGTTTGACCTGCTTGGTTAAATGTTGAGAGAGAAAACTGGCCTTCATGTTGACCTTCACGTCTTTAAAATAAAAAATAAAAAATACTTTGCTTGAAGGGGAAGTTCAATTTTTTACAACCAGGACCTTATTTCTGGCATTAAATACGGTTGTTTACTCACCCAGATAAGTTTGGTGTCATTTGGAGTCATTCAGAAGATATTACGCCGCGTACATCCATATAGTGGGAATGATCGGGGCACCGACAATGAGGCTCTAAATAACACATCATCTGCTGCGAAACTCATTCATTTCACCAATATGTTTTTATGAATCGCTAGAGTTGCTTGTCATCATCATCCGGGTCATTTATACCTCATTGTCAGTGCCCCGATCACTCCCACTATATGGATGTACGCGGCTCCCGCGGATCTAAATATCTTCCGAAGGACTCCAAATGATACCAAACTTATCTGGGTGAGTAACAACTGTATTTAATGCCAGAAATAAGGTCCAGGTTGTAAAAAACTGAACTTTTATCAGCCCAGTCACCAAAAGAAAATGTTGGCATCGTACTTTTCCACAAACCACAAATATGTTATATTTGCAAGTTTCATATGTATCATATCAACACTTTTACATGACATAGTATATGAGCTGACTTTGTCATCTGAAGGTGGAGGGGATGGTGGATGGATGTCTGGGAGAGATGCCTACCAAGCTATAAAAACCACTGTTCAAGACCAGCAACAACAAAGCCGGTTGTGATTTAGCAAGTCCTTCTTCCAGCTGCTTTTTACGCTTCAAACGTGGGTGCTTTAAAAGGAACCACCTCAGTTTGTCCAGCCAAGATATTGCCATAAAAAACATTTGCCGGGATAGTGACATGAGAAGTAGTAGTTTTTTACCGAGACATTGCGCATTTTCTGCCGGGACAGTGCCATGAAAAGTGGTTGGGAAAGTGGTTGTCCTGGGAAAGCTGTTGTTTTTTTACGAGGCATTGCTGCTTTTCCAGCAGGGATAGTGACACCAATACTGTTTTTTTTTTTATGCCAAAATATAATGTTTCCTGATGATAAGTGAGTTTTGTCCCAAACATAATCACACAACCACTGTGTGTTTCAATGTATCAGCTACAAAATAACATGCAAATGTTACGTATCCATGCTTTGCAGAAACATACAATGCTGACATTTATCCTGGTGATTGGGTTGTTTTTATTCAGGATTGTGGTTGTACAAAGAGGTTCCTCTACTTCTTCTAATGAGTAACCAAGCCGCATTTAAGTTTATTTTAGTTTATGTAGTTTACTAATTTCCTCTCTATGTTGTGTAGAAACAAAGTCAGCACACTCCACAGGTGGCGGTGAGGGCGCTCCTATAAGTTGGTGGGCATGGCGCGTAGTGGGTGAGAAGACAGGTTACAGCACAGACCATCTTTGACCTCAGCCTCATCCCTCAGCCTCATACCTGTGAATGCATTTGTTTTTGAATGGCAGCAACAACGCTTCAGTTAAAATTTAAGAACATTAAAACATCACAGTACCTTTATTCTCTCATCAGAACAAAGTGAACAGTGAACTCAACTCAACACGGATTCTTACCAATACAAGGCTGCGAGTCTGACAAAGTGCACCCCAACTCCTCTTCCTTTACCACATGGAGAGTCCATGTGGTAAAGGAAGAAGAGTTAAAGGAAAAACTTCAGCTTTAGGTTTTTTGCCACTACAGTTAGATTAGACACAAGAAGGAATATGACTAAATTACAGATTGATACATTTTACATCTTCAAAACTCATACAAAACAGTTAAATGTTGCATGTAATCAAGCCAAAATGGATGAGCTCACAACTTTAGCACAGCATCTGGCTACTAGTATTCTCACTTGTTTCTCAGCAACACCTTGTCGACGCCACACACCGGACACACCGTCCACCCGCCAGCGTTCATTTGTTTTTTGCTGTGTGCCATCCTCAACAAAGAACACACATTGACAACACAGCAGCCAAAACCTGCATCTGTCTCCATGTGAGCACTGAGCCATTACGGCTATTTAAGTGAACGTGTATATTTATGTTTTATAGAGCAGCATGCAGAAAATGCAAAGACCTAATTGGCGAGGACATGGCCTTAGAGTGAATGAGAGATAAATGAAGGATAGGAGCACTGAGTCATGTGGATGCGTTGTCCTGCTGTGTCTATCTGTCTGTCTGTTGGTCTCTCTCAGTGCACTCAGATACATTTAATGCTGTCTCCTAACTCCTTACCTTTTGTTTTTTCAAGACTGCGAGTCCTCTTAAAATAGACAGAGGGGGAAATTATGGCCCTGTGTGTCCATCTGTTATTGTGTGTGTATGTGTGTGTGCATACACACACACATACAGTGACCATGATTCAGTGAGTCACTGGACCCTGAGAGACACAGCCGTACGTTAGATTTCTCTGTTATCTCAGTCAGATCTGCAGCTAGGTGCATCCGTGACTTGGCAGGAGAATGTGTGCAGAATCGATTCAGGATGGCAACAAGACACAAAACATATGGCCAAGTTATCACAACTCAGACAGATATAGAGGTGGACATGCAGAGATGCCGGCAGATAATAGGACTGAGAAACAGAGAGTAAGCATGCATGCCATACATTCTGAAATAAATAAAGGGTACCATTCAAACAATAAAGATTCTTAAATAATAGCTGGGGTGTGTTCTGCAAATAAACTCTGGTCTCTAGTGAAGCCCTGGGGTCTCATTAATAAACATGGTGTATGTAGGCCTGAAAGAGGTGTATGCCACTTCTCATGCCAAACTTCACGACCTATAAAAACAGGCTTGAAGGGAGAAAATTTGACTCATGCTTAAGAACATTTTGGATATAGGAAATTGACAATGCAGATGGTGAGGTGGAATCTTGTTTGTAGAAATTGTCAAATACTTTATGACACATGCCATTATAAGATAAGATTATACTTTATTAATCGCCGAGGGGGGAAATTCAAGTATCAACGAGACAAAATCAAAGGACATGTAAAAATAAGGAATGTAAAAATTAAAAGATAATAATAGATAAATAAAAGATAAAATAAAATTGCTACATCAATAAAATTGCTACATCAGATGAATAAAGTGACTAAAAAATGGCAGACAAAGTCATGAATGAAATAAAGTGGCAGGTGGCAGATAAAGTGTCATATTGGACGGATGCAAGATAAGTCCGTTCAGAGCTGGATGTTGCATTAGCCAAACAGCTGTTGTACAGTCTGATGGTGGTGGGCACAAAACTGAGCTGCCCATCAGGCACAGCTTTTGGATTTTGTCCATTCGTACATTTTAAGTATAGTTCCTTATGCACCGTTTTATAAATGAGACCCCCAGTGATCGTGAAAAAGGGTTGTTGCGGGGGTACATTCAGCCTAATGTCCTTTTCCACACCACATAAAATACTATCACAAACACAGTTTACACTTTTTTAAAGGGAAAATCCATCAAACTGTGTTTCCATACTACTACATTTGTGAAAAAAAGTCAAAGAAAAGCCTATAGTGTAGAGCTGGGTGAAGTCTGATAAATGTCCTCAGGTGATGTGGTCATGGATGTATAAAGACAGGCTGTTCTAAAGGACTGTTCAGTAGTTTAATGCACCAAATTCATAAATACCCTATGTAATCATGAGGCAGTGATTCATGTGTAACCCACGTTATTGTGAAGGCTGTGATCATGTGACCAATAAACTGAATAAGCTGGTAAACAATAAAGAAGAAAGCAGTCCCATAAGGAGGCAGGCTGGAGTGGTGGACTGGTCACAAAAAACAGGATTTTCACCAAGGGACCGTTTTTGGAATTGTGTGAACCTTTCGTGAACTTTGGTCATTTCCTCACCATGTTTATTTTCCCTAAACCTAACCACAGCAACTTTACTTGCCTAGACCTGACCTCTGTAACCTAATCATCATTGGGCCTGACCTTCGAGAGACAATCGGCTTATTTCTGCCGACCAAGTCTGTGGCCTCTAGTTTAGCCCTCCATTAACTTGGTAAAATGATTTAATCTGCGAGATTTTCATAATGTCCTCGAACCAAATAGATTGAATCATAATTGAAGTGACGATTCGCTTTGTGGGGGGTTTTCATGCTCAAAAAAATGTATCCACGACTTAAAGCCACAGTGTATAGGAATTTCTCCCATCTAACGTTGAAATCATATATTGCATTCAAACGGATAGCGCCTCACTGTTTCAAATGCGTATTGCAACAACGGTAGCCGCTGTAAACCAAAAAGCCTTGATAACATTGATGAAACCATGCCATCCAATACATGAATTATTGGATGACGTGGTTTCATCAATGTAGGAGTGTTCATTCAGGCTCCTACACAGACATGCACGACACGAGTTGACAACCCCCTTCCTCACTATGCTGGCTGTGTTTCTTTTTCTTTCTCTTTGTCTTGTCTTTTGACAACTGACAAGTGGCTCAACCTCACACACCTCATCCCTGTCCTCGCATCACTGCGCTGCTAACAGCCGCTACTACCCTGGCACTAACTGCAGCATAGTAAAGTCCCACTCTTTGAGCATAATGCAGGATCATGCATGTGCAGCATCATGGGAGAGGGATGAGGTGTGTGAGGCTGAGCCACTTGTCGCTGTTAGCAGCTGTTAGCTAACAGCGGGGCTGGCCTGTGATTGCATTACCTTTCTCTTACAGCAGCTCTCTCCACCTGGGAAAGGCTACCCCGATGTTGGATTAGGGTCTCCTCATTTTTTGAATTTGCCGGTCTCGTTGTCTTTTTGATTCCCTTTTCTGCTTTCTTGGCGACGAGGATTCCGTCTCCCATGATGCTGTATTATGCTCAAAGAGTGGGACTTTGTTATGCTGCAGTAGTGCAGGGGTAGTAGCGAAGCCCCTCTTGCTCCTCTTCTTCGGCTTCTCAGTCACACAGCACTGGCCTGGCTCTCAACAAAAACACAGAAGGTGGTGCTGTATGTCCCTTGCTGGCAGTTGTATTCTCAAGAAGGCAAAACGTTACGGAACCCCCAGACAACTTGCCCGCACAATGTACAAACAAATCCGAAATTCTCTTTTTTACTAGAATAAGTCAGATTATTTATGGAGGTAATAATATACCAATGATGATATTTATGAATGCAGACATTGATTTTTGCCAATAAGCAACTGAAAATGTTGCGCAATGTCCCTTTAACGACGTCTCTTTTACAATGTAAGTCCATGGTAAAAGTCTATTTGGGCCCAGTGGCATCATGTGAGGGACCCAGAAGTTTGTATTTCCACTGTTAGGTCACTATGAAAACTGGCTTCAAAGCCAGCCACTCACCCTGGGGGCCTGGTTGTGCTGGTAGTGGCCCCTGTAGCCTCTAGCTACATATTAGCATCTACTCACACAACACACCTGAATCTTTCAACAAACTATTGGAGGTCAAATTGCAGTGAGGGTAATGAAGGTGCTAGATTGTGAAGGGGAAAAGAATGCATGGAATAAGATGATAATCACTGGTTCTTATGCATCAGTTTTGATCCATTGTTTTCTAAACTGTCCATTCGCCAGTTGTACTGTAGTTATAGGACTGCCATGCTAATTCAGTGGAATACTTTAACATCTTAATACTGGCCAGACTCTTTAGGGGTCATGCTAACATTGCAAGGTTAGCAAGATACATAGTCAAAATAAAGTAACACTCAGTTTGAAAAACATCAGATTTCACCTCAACAAAATCTATTCACTTGTATTTTTATCAGTTTTAAGCCATTCTCAATAAAACTTAACATTTTAATGCTTTAATGGTTTGATTAAAAAAAATCCACCAACTTTCGTGATGTTTGAAAAAACCCTCATTGATTCATGGCTGAATTTTGTAAAAGGCCTTTGCACTTATTTGGAACTTGTAGCATCCCTATCGACAGATTTTAGAATAATACAAGTGATTCATAAATATCATTTAACATAGCCTGCAAGATTTGTCATGATTGGACAATAAATTTCTGAGTTTTGTGTTACTGCGTGCCCATTTTTTTGTATTTGTGGTGTCCCCTACTGGTCAATTTGAATGAAACTTTCAGGATATGCGCCTGGAACCTCTTAAGAATATTGCTTACAAGGTTTATGATGATTGGTCTAAACATTGTGGAGTCATTTGCTGAGCCACGCCCCTTCATTAGTCTTTATCTTTAAAACACAGTGAGATATCAATAACAGTAAAAGCGTTTGTGATAAAATTCTGAAAATAATGGTACATCATTCTGTTGATTTCAGGCATATTGTCATAGATTTTGGTGACATTTGGTTAAAAATGATATGAAATAGAAAATGTTGTGCATACAGTACAAATTACAACTAGATAATGAATAGCACTGTGAGCTTTCAGGATATGCGCCTGGAACCTCTTAAGACATTGCTTACAAGGTTTGTGATGATTGGTCTAAACATTGTGGAGTCATTTGCTGAGCCATGCCCCTTCATTAGTCTTTATCTTTAAAACACAGTGAGATATCAATAACAGTAAAAGCATTTGTGATAAAATTCAGAAAATAATGGTACATCATTCTGTTGATTTCAGGCATATTGTCATAGATTTTGGTGACATTTGGTTAAAAATGATATGAAATAGAAAATGTTGTGCATACAGTAAAAATTACAACAAGATAATGAATAGCACTGTGAGCTTTCAGGATATGCGCCTGGAAACTCTTAAGACATTGCTTACAAGGTTTGTGATGATTGGTCTAAACGTTGTGGAGTCATTTGCTGAGCCACGCCCCTTCTTTATCTTTAAAACACAGTGAGATATCAATAACAGTAAAAGCGTTTGTGATAAAATTCCGAAAATAATGGCACATCATTCTGTTGATTTCAGGAATATTGTCATAAATTTTGGTGACATTTGGTTAAAATGATATGAAATAGAAAATGTTGTACATACAGTACAAATTACAACAAGATAATGAATAGCACTGTGAGCTAACCGTTAAACCGATCTGAACACCATTTGAAACATGTGACATCTAGTATCCTAAGAATGTTTGTGGTAATGGTGATTGCATTTAGATGGAGACCTTTGGAGATATAGATTTTAATTGAGTTTGCATATTCTTATATTATTCTTATATTCTTAAAAATATAGAGTTGTTATAGCTGTTGTTTAGCTGTTGAGCTATCTTGGCACATCAAAGCACAAAAATCACATCAGACAACACAAATTGGGAACTGATGTGTGTGCCACCTTTGGTGAGTTTTCAAACATCCCTTGCCCCTTAAAAACAATTTTGTGTTTTATGGTGAATAAGGTGGGGCCACGGTGACAGCATTTGATGAAAACTCAAATCTTCTCAAGAGTATCATCAAGGTCTTAGGACTTTTTATGAGCAAATTTGAGGTGCCTCTGATTAAGCTGCTAGAAGATGGATAGCAAAGAATGAGCTAAGTGACTTTCTGTTGCCAGTAGGTGGCGCTATGACAGTGATTCAGGGCTGGACTGTCATTATAAGCTTATAACCTACTAGAGAAGGTAAATAAGAACCTGAAGTGTATGGAGTTAGATCAGTCTCAATATTCACAAATGCACACAGAAGGATTCACAAATACATGTTAAGATTTATATATAAATGACTCTCTCCACACAAATATTTTCAATGCACACACATATATTTAGCATTTTATATAAATGTAAAAAAAATCCACAAATAACCAAAAACGTTTCACAAATGTATTTCTGATGCACACACAAATATTTATTGTTTTAAATATATGCAATAAAAATCCACAAATATATGTATTTAAAAAGTATTTGCAATTTTCATCAAAACATATGTGGATGTTGATACATTCATTTACAAATGCTTTTATTTTGTGAACCTCCGCGCATTTGTGTGTGAACCTCCGCGCATTTGTGTGTGAATCTTTTTGAGACTCTCCTGACGTGACCCGATCCACAAATGCATTTTTTTTACCAAGGGGATATAGGTAGCCAATCAGATGTCTCCTTCCTCTTCAGCCAATCACATGAGCGTCCCGCCACCACCCACACGTGGGGTATGTTTTAACATCGTAGCGTCAGAAGGTGGCAGTAATGCACCACTAGATTGTTTGCGACCGCCAAATTAATACGGAAGAGAAGAAGAAGAAGGTCAAGAGCGTATGTCTATGGTCAAGAGCATAGACATGGTCAAGAGGTCTAGTTTGCAGCATGGCGGCCGACGATCGTGCACCTGTAAGGAGTAGCATCCAGCTGCAGCCCCGGAGCACAAGCCCCTGATGTGACGGAAGTGATGCTGGATATTATTGTCGCGGTCTTTGTGTGGAACTGAGCTCGCAGGACACAGCATCTCAACGCAGCAGGTTTCAGGTAAGCTAACTGGAATAAATTGGCAGAAAAAAGCTATGTTGTTTATTCTGTGACCGTTAGAAGAGGATCCTGGTGAGTGGCGAGGGCAGGGCTCGAGACTTGGGATCCCTTCACCTATGGTCCCGCCCGGGCCTGACGACCGCAGCCCTCCGGCCTGACCTCCGCGGCCTGGACGGATGCTCAAGTGTGGGTGAGAGGAGCGGAGGGAGCGCGGAGGTCATGCCGGCTGGCCGACACCGTGTAGTCCGGCCGTTACAACGCTAAATTAAGCAGAGTGACGGACCCGAAGCCTTCAATCTGGCTATAAGACAGCTGAAATGCGAAACAAAAAAATACAGTGGTGAAGTTGGGATTTGTTTCTTGAGTTATGTGCTCATTATCTTTTCTGTCTCTTGCAGGCTGCCAGGAGAAGCGGACTGGCCATCAGATATTGTTTGTGGAAATTTGAAAATAAAGTTTTTCAAATTGACTTTTGTCTCTTCATTGTGTTCACTTACACACGAAATAGGGTAACAGTCAGCTATTTTTGAATGTTAGCACTGATTTCTCACATTGAATGGTGAAATATTTGTAGTTTGAAAGGTCCGACCTAAATGAAAAAGGTCGTAGCCTAGTTAAGGAAGCATATGAATATTAATATAGAAGGAGCGCCCACTGAGCGCAGCTTCTTTTATTCATGGTTGAACGTGGGGATGTGGTCAAAAACAAACAAAAAACAAAGTTGACTTGTATGATTAAATAAAGGTAAAATAAATGGACAATTCATCAATTCATAGACGCTATGTTATGCAATTTTACTTAAAAAAGTTGTTAGGAAAAAAAAGCCAGAGGCTTGTGTCAGGTCAGGGGCTTCTGCTCCGGGGCTGCAGCTGGATACTGTTGCCTGTAAGTGTATCCACTTGTTGTAAATCATGACTCTTTGTTGAATTATTTGTGATTGGTTTTGCTAAAGTGTGTGGTAGCCCAGTTAGTTAGCAAATTATCTGAAACTTGCTTAGCTGGTATAATTGCACCGTGTAACTGACGCTAACGTACACCGTGCAACGCACACCGCCGCCGGCGCGGTGCGTTGTCCGTCAGGTGCCGCCCCCCAACACACATCGGCAGCGGCACCTTCGACACTGTTTCCCAGCCCAGCCTGCTGCTCCGGGACGGACATAAAAGGCTTTTCTCGCAGTGCCGGCCGCGCTGGAAATAGAGCAGTACTTAAGCTCTCTACGCTCTTGACCTTCTTCTTCTTCTCTTCCGTATTAATTTGGCGGTCGCAAACAATCTAGTGGTGCATTACTGCCACCTTCTGACGCTACGATGTTAAAACATACCCCACGTGTGGGTGGTGGCGGGACGCTCATGTGATTGGCTGAAGAGGAAGGAGACATCTGATTGGCTACCTATATCCCCTTGGTAGAAAAAATGCATTTGTGGATCGGGTCACGTCAGGAGAGTCTCAAAAAGATTCACACACAAATGCGCGGAGGTTCACACACAAATGCGCGGAGGTTCACAAAATAAAAGCATTTGTAAATGAATGTATCAACATCCACATATGTTTTGATGAAAATTGCAAATACTTTTTAAATACATATATTTGTGGATTTTTATTGCATATATTTAAAACAATAAATATTTGTGTGTGCATCAGAAATACATTTGTGAAACGTTTTTGGTTATTTGTGGATTTTTTTTACATTTATATAAAATGCTAAATATATGTGTGTGCATTGAAAATATTTGTGTGGAGAGAGTCATTTATATATAAATCTTAACATGTATTTGTGAATCCTTCTGTGTGCATTTGTGAATATTGAGACTGATCTAACTCCATAGAAGTGGGCCAGCATGAAGATCAAGCCTAGTAAATCTAGAAGCATCTCGATATGTAGAGGGAAGATAATGATAGGAAGTTTGTCATAGATGATGAGGACATCCCAACAATTAGGGAAAAGTCAGTAAAGAGCTAAGGTAGGTGGTACAATGTAGAGTTGAATGATAAGGAACAGGTGGTGAAATTTAGAAAAGATGTGGCTGAAGGATTGGATAGAATAGATAAATCAGATCTTGGGCTATATCCTCGGTTAATGTGGCCATTGTCAATTTATGAAATTCCAATATCCGTTGTGGAGAGAATTGAAAGGTCGGTTAGCTCCTATATTAGGAAGTGGTTGGGCGCTCCTAGGTGCTTAAGTAGTGTTGCATTGTATGGAAAAGGGATACTTCAACTGCCAGTATCTAGTTTAACAGAGGAATTTAAATCAGTAGTCAGGAGTGTGGTTCCAAATCCAACCAAGGGGAGGAAGTGGAACCCAAGATCGGCAGTTCAGGAGGCAGAGGCAGCTCTTAGGCATGCAGAGATTGTAGGTAATGTTCAGTTTGGCCGGGGAGACCTGGGGCTTGGTTCAGGCAAATCAGTATGGAACACAGTAGGTCTCAAATATAAACTAAAGCTGGTTGTGGAACAGATACGCAGACAGGAGGAGATAGTAAGGGGTGCAAAGGTAGTGGCCCAGGCTAAACAGGGACAGTGGTTGAATTGGGAAAGTGTAGAGAAAAGGAAGCTTAGTTGGAGGGACCTGTGGACTATGGAGGAGAATCCTGATAAGGGCTACATACGATGTGTGGCGACATAACCAGGTGTTGAAATCTTTAGCTGCAGGAATCGAAGGGAAACGAAGACAGGTGAATTCAGAAGGTGTTAAGGATAGGAGTTTAGCAATTCAGTTTGTTCGTCAGGGAAAGAAATACAGAAGGGATAAGTTAGTAAGGAGGCAGGGGTGAGGCCGCCTAGTAGGTGCTTGTGATTGGGAAATGCAAGTAGATTTAGGGGGAAAGCTTGTTGTTCCCCAGGAAATAGTTTGTACCAAGCAGAGGCCTGACATAGTGTTGTGGTCATTGAGTCAACGGATGGTTTATTTCATTGAGCTGATAGTTCCTTGGGAAGACTCAGTGGAAGAAGCTTATGAAAGAAAAAAAGCTTAGATATGCAGATTTAGGAGCAGAAGCTGAGCAGCAAGGATGGAAGACTAGGATTTGGTGTAGGGGATTCATAGCAAGATCAGCTGTCTCGCTCCTGGGGGAACTCGGAGTGCAGGGACAGAGTTTGAAGAAGACAGTGAGGGAAATGTCAGATGAAGCAACAAGAACCAGCCAGCTCATCTACTACAGAAGAAATAATGTCAGTTGGGGGCCAGCAGGGGGAACTACTAAGCAGGGCACATAACACCTCGAGATCTGGTGGAGAGATCCACTTCCTCTCAAGAGGAAATCCAGGAAGAGGAAGGTTATTTAAGTGTGGGAGTGGCCTATTTGAATCCCTTTTGTTTGAGACCATGCTGCAAGGTGAGTGTGTTTGCTGATCCTGTGAGTTTATTTATCTCCTTTAACTTTAGCTTATATTGTAATTATGCTATGTAGCGTGTGAAATAGAGTATGGTGAATGTGCTAGGAAAGGTAGTATCAGCAGCACTTTTGCCTGTAGCTCACATGTACGGAGCCTGGGTTTGTTGAAGGTGGCAGTGCTGTTTGGGCTGAGAAAGCCATGTGTAAGTAAGGTTAAGGAGGTTATTGTGTTGGTGTGGAGAGCAGTGAGACCCGGCATTAGGGGAGTGTCTCTGGGACGCCAGAGATCACTGTCTAGCCTCCTGGAGGTGTCGTGGGACCAACTAGACGAAACACCGGTGAAAGGAGGTTCCCACCCGATGACCCCAAAGACATGTTAGTTATCACTGCTCATTGGTCTGTATAGTAAAGCTTTGCCATAATAGCTTATCATAGGGCTTAGGAGGTTATTCACTGAATGCTGATCCTTTTCTAGAGCACAAACTTCTTGTGTTTATTTGAACTATGTGTGAAGTTTTGGAAAGATATGTCCACATGGAGTCAAGTTACAGCAACGTTTATCATCATAGCGAAACATCAAAATTCACCACTACGCCATGGCCAAGCCCTTCGACGAAAAATCACAGTTTCCACAATAAAGCATCATGAAGGTCTTATGGCTTTTTTGACCTTGTTTGAGTTGGATGTGGTCAACTTTGTAGGAGTGTTCATCAAAGTCTAAAACATGACATTTCCTGTTATCAGTAGGGGGCGCTATATTTATCACTAATTTTTGATATGAAGATGTATTCAGGGCGGGACTGTCATCAATTCTGTAACGTTTGGGGAAGATTGGTCAATGTAAGCTGAAGTTATAAACTACTTCCTGTTTCATGGTGAGTCCCCTGAGTTTGATGCCATGCCACAGTCACACGGATTGACGGTGGGACAGACCAAGGTTTGAAGTCGATCGGATGAAATCTCTAGAGGAGTTCAAAGATTTAGGACCCCTGGAAATGGCCAATAATGAACCAAAATTGCACAGTAAATTCAAAATGACTGACTTCCTGCTGGGTTTAGAGCATGCCTCCAAGAGGCTTTTTTGTACGTCTTAGAGAGTTACAGGTGCCTACCAAGTTTCATACCCCTGGGTCAAACCAGCTTCAGGGGCTGTTTCATTGAAATTTTGTAGGAGGTGCTACAGAGCGATTTTTTGGAAACCAAGCATGAGACCGTCGTCCTCCTCCTCCTCCGCTTATCTGGGTCCGGGTCGCGGGGGCAGCAGCCTCAGCAAAGAAGCCCAGACAGCCCTCTCCCCAGCCACTTCCGTCAGCTGTTCCGAGGGAACCCCAAGGCGTTCCCAGGCCAGCCGGGCGATGTAATCCCTCCAGCGTGTCCTGGAGCAAGCCCCAAGGTCTCCTCCTGGTTGGACATGCCCGAAACACCTCCCAAGGGAGGCGTCCGGATGGCATCCTTACTAGATGCCCGAACCACCTCAACTGGCTCCTCTCAATGTGGAGGAGCAGCGGCTCTACTCCGAGTCCCTCCCGGATGTCCGAGCTCCTCACCCTATCTCTAAGGCTAAGCCCAGCCACCCTGCGGAGGAAACTCATTTCGGCCGCTTGCACTCGCGATCTCATTCTTTCGGTCACTACCCAGAGCTCGTGACCATAGGTGAGGACTGGAACGTAGATCGACCGGTAAATCGAGAGCTCGATTTACCAAGCATGAGACCCTTAAAATGTTTTTTTTTCTCCAGTTCTGATACATCTGCAAAGTTTCATAAGTTTTGGAGTATGTTAAGCCTCCCAAAAAGGCGATTCATTTGTCAGAAGAAGAAGAAGAAGAAGAAATCCTTGCATTTCAATAGGGTCCTTGCACCACGTGCTCGGGCCTTAATAATAAAAACAGCACAAAAACAACAGGGTATCAGCCCTTTGGGCTTGAACCTCTAATGAGAGAAATGATCAGAAAACAGGGTCCTACTAAAATAGAAGAAAATAAGCTTAAAAAAATTCAGGCAGAAATTGTAAATAAAAGCATTTCTCTGTAACACTCATTAAAAAAGCCCTTGGCTGTCATGTTAAATGAATAATTTGCAATGCACACATAGAATCACAGTAATGTGCACATACATGACTTTGTATGTCATTTTTCTAGCAAGTACATGGCCAACGCCATGTGGAAATTTGTTGACTCCAAATTTATAATTTTCGTATTTAAACTCCAATTAAAGGATCATACTGTTCTCTTTGGGTTGAGATAATTATACATGCTCAGGCTAATGAAACTTTTTTAAACCCCATTGGGTGAGCTCAAAAATGCATTGTAGGTTAAGCAGTAAACAAGGCTGCTGCAGTTGACATGAGGGTTTCTACCTGACAGTGATGGTAAATACACATTCATGGTCTTCATCTGCTTATATTATGGACATCTTCAAACCCTCACACCAAAACTACCAGACAGACTCAACAAAGATCTTCCAGACACTCTCTGTCAGGAGCCACATTTCTACTATGCTACTGTTTTGTGGAGCCCAGCCAACCGGGACATTGCTTTGCTCCCATTCCTTCCCAATCACCATGGCAACCCCATCCTGCCTGCAAAGCAAGCTGGTAGTAGGAGGAAGGTGTAACAGCTTTGCTTCAGACACCTTGTAGGCTTCATACAAAATGTGGCTCTTAAAAGGTTTCACATGTGTTTTTTTTTTTAAAGAGGATGCAAACTGTAGCAGCCTGAATACACAGTTACAATAGATTCTAATGATGACTCAGAGTCATGGCAAAAAATAATATTAAAAACATCCTCAAGCTGCAACTAGTGA
Source organism: Epinephelus cyanopodus (assembly GCA_026686955.1). Lineage (NCBI taxonomy): Eukaryota > Metazoa > Chordata > Actinopteri > Perciformes > Serranidae > Epinephelus > Epinephelus cyanopodus. The sequence continues at coordinate 738,559 of CM048936.1, forward strand.
TTCTTTTCATGAATGATCCATCTGCAGATTATTTTCTCCATTAATCAATTCATTGTGGCTCTCAAAAATTTCCAAATCATTAGCAGACATATTGAAGTTCCTTGTTTGTTTAGAGGACATAATCATATTTGGAACAATGACATCTTTGTAACTTTTGCTTCAAAAATAAGTATCCAGTATCAAAATGGTTGCAGATGAATTTTCTGTATCAACTAATCAGCCTTTGCTATATGTGCTATATGTCATCTCTCACTTTCTCTCTCTGTCTCTCTCTCTCTCTCTCTCTCTCTCTCTCTCTCTCTCGATGTATGAAATTTTAAATTTATCAGTGTTAGGGGGAAGTAGACAACATGGAATAAAACTAAGAGTTTAACTACTTCTGGCAGTAGCTTGCCATTAGGTCAACTACATTCATTGTGACTGAAGTAGATCAATTACTTTTTTGTGTACTTAACAGCTGAAAGTATAATATAGCAGTTATAGTAACAATAATAATAATAATAATATGCAGACTGTTCTCATGCACTATGTTTTCTTATGAAAAGTAATGCACCAAAATTCATACATATTCCATGCAATGATGAGCCAGTAATCCATGAATTTTAGGAAGGCTGTGATCAAGTGACCAGTGTGCTGCCAGGGGTGAAGAAGGAAGTGGTCCTGAGCGTTAAAGAGGCAGGTTGGGTGGTGGATGGGTCATAAAATGTGGGACTTTCTCAAGGAGACTAGTGTGCAGAATCGTGTGAACTTTGAGTAGTCCTTTGAAGATGCATTCGCATCATGTTTCCTTTCCTAAATCTTACCGCAGTAACTGCACATTAGTTACTGAGGAACTAATGAGGAACTAATGAGGAACTATTAATTAATGGTCAGTTCCTCAGTAACTCATGATCAAATGTCAGAGGAGTAGTTACTGAGGAACTAAGGTACACAAAATTAGAGTAGTTACTGAGGAACTAATAAGGGACTAACTATTAGTTAATGGTCAGTTCTTCAGTAACCCCTGATCAAATTTCAGAGGAGTAGTTACTGAGGAACGTATGGTGAACAAACTATTTGTTAATGGTCAGTTCTTCAGTAACTCATGATCAAATTTCATGGAGGAGTTAATCACGACTTAATAATTACTCAACTAGTTACTTCATCAGTACAGAATCATTACTGTGTAACCCATCCATTAGTTAACCTTTTATGTACTAAAGTAAAGTGACATATAATCTGTAGTCTTTCATTACTTCATCATCATCTTTACAATTAGTTCCTTAACAAATAAAATCACAGACAGCAGGATTCTTGCAAAGAGTTTTATTCATTATTTTCAGACCACATACACATTAATATGATCATCCATGTTATTCTGTATGATGATGCCTTGGAAATAAATATGATAATGTGTCACATTTTAGTTAGGCTAAGCTTAAAGAATTTATCATGGGGGCTGCGTGTAAAGTACTGTATACTGATCACACCGTTGTTCACAGTAGGTTGTTTGAGGTGCACAAAATTTAAAGTAATTACTATAAAACAAATTTGGAATGAATGAGGAACTAACTATTAGTTAATGCTCAGTTCTTCAGTAACTCCTGATCAAATTTCAATAGTTACTGAGGAACTAATGAGGAACTAACTATTACTTAATCATTACCTACTCTTTTTGTGTACCCTAAAGTAAAGTGAGACATCAAAATGAGTAGGTACCTACTCATTTTGATGTCTCACTTTACTTTAGGGTACACAATAAAGGTAGGTAATGATAAACTAACTAACTCCTCAGGCTCCACTTCACTCAGCTGCCCGACAAACCCGCTGCTTCTTCCCACTTTAGCCTGAATAACAAACCAGGGCTCGCTGCTCCGGTTGGATCCAAACGGAGATCCGGGGCTAACGTTAGCTGGGAAGCTAGCGGAGGCTAACTGGCTGCTTCCCTCCGTTCATGTTGCGGCTAACGCTCCGCTAGCCGCTCCCAGCTAGCTCCGGTTTGTTATTCAGGTTAAAGTGGGAAGGAGCAGCAGATCTGTCAGGCAGCTGAGTGAAGTGGAGCCTGTGGAGGAAACACCAGGACCGTCTGGATATAAAAGTCCGTGGAGGCACTGCGGTGCTCGGCTGCACAGATAGGAAAGCCCTCGGCTGACAGGATGTATCACACTGTCACTCCGCGCTACTTTGTTGATCTCTTGCATTTAACGGACTTCCGGTTTCCCTTTTTGCGTTATTTCCTTTCACGCAGGTGCAGAACCTACATGCTACTTGGCCATTGGATGTAGTCTTTTTTTTCACAACTTTATTTACGAAAGGAAGTTTACAGAATGCAGATCTTCAACATTACACATATGTCATATATCACATATGCCAGGGGGGATAAGAGTTTACAAGAAAATATTAAAATGATCTCAAATATTAATGGTTTTGATTGCCTTTTGATTAAGGGAAAATTTAATGGAATCGATGTAACAAAAGCAACAAAAGAAGGTTTTCTATGTTTAAACTTACATTTGTGAATGTGAAATCTTGCTAAAAGTAAAATGAGATTAATAATAAAGCTTTCAATGGGTTTTGCCGTATTTCTGTTAAAGTCAAAAAGTCCGAACAGCACATCCAAAACAGCTTAAATTAGTTTTTAATATTGTTCGCAATAAAATTACAAATATCACTCCAGAGTCTTTTGACAATGGGGCAGTGCCAAAATAGATGAGTGACAGTTTCAAGTGGGTGTAGTCTTTGTAGTGTGTTCAAATGCAGCTGACACAGGGTGACGTGAGGCGACGTAGATGATGCAACAGCTGGCTTTTGTTGCCACTAGTTCTTTGATGTCCGTTTGGTGTGTCAGCACCTTGTACAGAATAACATGGATGATCATATTAATGTGTATGTGGTCTGAAAATAATGAATTAAACTCTTTGCAAGAATCCTACTGTCTGTGATCTTATTTGTTAAGGAACTAATTGTAAAGATGATGATGAAGTAATGAAAGACTACTCATTATGTGTCACTTTATTTTAGGACATAAAAAGGTTAACTAATGGACAGGTTTTTGAGTAATGAGTCTGTACTGATGAAGTAACTAGTTGAGTAATTATCAAGTCGTGATTAACCCCTTTATGAAACTAATTAACTAATGATTAACTAATAGTTAGTTCCTCATTAGTTCCTCAGTAACTACTCCTCTGAAATTTGATCATGAGTTACTTAAAAACTGACCATTAACTAATATATATATATTAACTAATATATATATATACTAATATATCATTATATTGTACCACAGTAGCCAGAACTATAACGACAATATTATTACTTTCATGAATGTTGTTGTAAGCTACTGTCATTACCGAGGATGTCATACAGATTACTGTATTGTGTCATACAGATTACTGTTAATTTGTTATGCTGATCTGTTCTGTACGACATCTACTGCACGTCTGTCCGTCCTGGAAGAGGGATCCCTCCTCAGTTGCTCTTCCTGAGGTTTCTACCATTTTTTTTCCCCCGGTAAAGGGTTTTTTTGGGGGAGTTTTTCCTTATCCGCTGTGAGGGTCTAAAGGACAGAGGGATGTCGTATGCTGTAAAGCCCTGTGAGGCAAATTGTATTTGTGATATTGGGCTTTATAAATAAAATTGATTGATTGATGTTCTTCCCGTGGGTTTTCTCTGGGTACTCTGCCTTGCTCCCACAGTTCAAAAACATGCAGGTTAATTGGTGACTAAATCAGGCATAGGTGTGAATGTGAGTGTGAAGTCTATCTCTATGTGTCAGCCCTGTCATAGTCTGGTGACCTGTCCAGGGTGTACCCCGCCTCTCACCCATTGTCAGCTGGGATAGGCTCCAGGCCCCCTGAGACCCTGTACCAGGATAAGCAGTAACAGAAAATGATGAATGAATGTTGTGACCATGTGCTCCAACATGGCCCCTGCAGCTCTGACACACTAACCATCAAACAAAGGATATTCAAACAACTTGTGTTTGTGTGGTGTCCCTGGGGGTGTACACTCAGGGTTACCAAACTCAACATTATTTAACACCTAGCTTGAAATATCACCTTTGTTCAGCAGTCATTTTTACCACACAACAGCCACACCATTACCTGGATTACTTCCTGGATTTCTAAAGGGCCGTGGGCCAGATTTGCAGGTCTTAAATAGTGAACTGATTGCAAACTGATTGCACTGACTGGTTACACCTGCACTATGGAGGTGTGTAGATGGACCAAACCAAGTGAGAAAGCAACTTTAAAAGACAATAATGGACAATAATGGTTAGTGTTAAAATGGATCCCTGTGTTAAAAGCATATGAATTTTGTACAAACAATATTAAAAGTGTGAACAGAGGATGACCTCAACTACAGTTAAAAAAAAAACCCACACAGATTATGTGATATTAAAATGGATTGTGCTGGTGGGCGGGGTTATAGAGTATAAAAACAGTGTACCACCTTCCCAGTTCCCAGTTCCCCTGGGAGGCATTTAAAGATTCCACCACCAACCTGAGTAATAATCTCCTTCCTTGTGACCCCGAGCCCTCCACCATTGACCAAAGAGCTCTTTTTCTGAGACAAATCCTCCTCACAGCCCGGGAAAACACAATAAACCTCAAAAGAGTTTGAAATGGTCCAAAGAATTTTCCACTTTCACTGATACACCTGATAAAAACAAAAAGGAAACTAAGAAGAGAGTTCATGAAAACAAGATCTCCAGAGATTAAACAAAGAGTTAATCAATTACAAACACAAATACGGAGAGAAATAAGGAAGGAGAGAGAAAGAACATGGGACAGGTTTTACACAGACCTAAATAATGACCCTAACCCAAAAACATTCTGGCAAAAAATTCACCAAATAAATGGAAAGAAAAACAACACTAAAGTCTCAGTATTAAGAAATAATGACAAGATTATTGAAGAAGAAAATGAAAAGGCCAATGTTTTTATAGAGCACCTGAAGAACGTCCATTCATGTCCAGAGGACCCTTTATTCGATCCAGAGTGGAAAGAGATTGTAGAGCGGCAGGTCAGTCTGCCTACACATCTACTCATAACAACAAACACAGATACCAATAACCCTCTGATTAAAGCTGTCACAATAACCGAACTCCAAGAGCATTTCAAGAAACTCAAAGTCAAAGCCCCGGGGGAAGATGTTGTAGACAATAGACTCATCAAAGAATCAGCAATAGAATATCTGGCTCAACTCGCAGACCTCTTCACAATCTGCCTCCATACTGGTTACTTCCCTAAGCCCTGGAAATCAGCTCTGGTCACCATGATTCCCAAACCACACAAAGACCCTCACCTGGCAGCCAACTATAGACCCATCAGCCTCCTGAGTACTCTGGTACTCAGGACCACCAGGCAGGATTTAGGAGGGAAAGAAGCACAACTGATAACATCCTGAGGCTGGCAGAGGATGTACAGCGTGGCTTTAATAAAAAAGAAGTGACAATTGGAGTCTTCTTTGATATTGAGAAGGCATTCGATAAAATGTGGCATGACGGACTCGTATACAGGTTGATGGATCAGAATCTAAAACTCCCACAACAAATGGTGGTGCTTTTAAACAGTTTTTTAAATGACAGAGAAATCGCAGTCAAAGTTGGAACCTCAATATCTTCCAGATTCAGCCCAGAAGCCGGTGTGCCCCAAGGCTCAGCCCTCAGTCCTCTACTGTTTTTACTGTATATTTGTGACATATATTATCCACCTCGAGGAAAGGGACAGGTCTCGCAGTTCGCAGACGACCTCTGCTATTGGGCCACTGCAAAGAATATAAAATATGCTGCCAAAAAGCTCCAGGTGTGCATCACAGAGATGGAAGGCTGGGCAAACGTGGAGAGTCAAACTGAATCCTACAAAAACACAATGTGTAATATTCACCAGACACCCATGCAAAAACCACCCAATAAACCTTAAGCTGTATGGAAGAACTCTTCAGGTCACACCAACAGCAAAATTTCTAGGAGTTACCTTCCAACAAAACATGCAGTGGACAGCACATATTGCTAAAATGGAAAACAAGGCCAGACGAAGATTGAACCATCTGAAAGTGCTCTGCAGAAAAGAAGGAGGCTTCAAGGGTGTATCAGGCTTATATTCGACCTTTGTTCGAATACGCAGCGCCTGCCTGGTGTAATGTAGGGGCAGCACAACTAAAGAAACTCTAGACCATACAAAACATTGCAATAAAAATGTGCTACAGAATCCCCAAATACACAAGCAACAAATACACCCACCTTCTCTCTGGCTTCATGACACTGCAAGAATGAATGGTCTATCTGGGAAAAAAGTATCTTCACAGGGCTGAAACAAATCCATCACTCCAACCAATCATTGAGGAAGAAAGAGCAAACCCACCCAGATTCATTTGCACCACTCCCCTGTCTGTTCTACTGAAACACAATATAGAAACCCAACACAACCACAACACATTTTAGATATTTAAAAGATTTTAGATATTTAAAGGATTTTGCTCTTACTTTTCTTTATTGTTTGACACAACCACAACACATTTTAGATATTTAAAGGATTTTAGATATTTAAAGGATTTTGCTCTTACTTTTCTTTATTGTTTGATCTCTTTATTGCTCTATTTTATTATTTTAATTATTGATTTTGAGATGGGGCAACTGAAAAGTTGCTAGACTTTGTTTTTTTTTTTTTTTTTTTTTTTTTTACAAATGTATTCTATTGTTATCCATATTCTGCAGCCTTAATATAGTTAATTATATTAATAATTTTACTATTAATAATTTTTATATTGCATGGTGAGCAGAGTGAACAGATTGTGATGGTGTCATGGTGATTAATTAACCCTTTTACTCTCCTTTCCCCTCCCCACTCCCATGGAGCAACCGGGACTGAAGAGGACGGCTGTCCTGAACAGTCCCTACAAGTGCCAAGATCATCTTCTTCTTCTCCCAGTTCATTGAGTCCTGCTAAAGAGGTGCTGTGAGGAGCCCTTGATATCTTTCTTCAAAGGTGAAGTTTGTTATTTGTATTTAAAACCATGGTTAAAATGTATTTTCTTTGTTGATTTACTAGTTTATTTGGATTCATTATTACACTGTTAATTTTCTTTTTTCTGGTGTTTAATCCTTTTGTGCTGGTTTATTGTTGATTACAGGCAATCTCAAACAAGCATAAAATATGGCAACTGGACTAACCTCGTGAGTAGAAGACATTTCGCCTCTCATCCAAGAAGCTTCTTCAGTTCTAAAAGAGTCTGGTGGGGAGTACCAGATATTTATCCACCAGGAGGCTGGTGGCAAAAAACAAGTGGTCATATGACCTGAAACCAATAGACTTGTTAGGTGTTAATGTGAGTCGTTGGCCTTGATGGGCGGTCGTTACCCCTCCCAGCCCTCTTAGGAGGGTCGTTGGGGTCACCTGACTGCAGGTGGGAACGATGGCTGCACTTCCTTGGGAGGGCTCTAAGGACAGCGTTGTAGGTGGGAGACAAGTGGTGTCTGAGGCCCCCTCCTCTGTTTAAAGATGGCTGTTCTAGTTTAACATGAATGGCTTTGGCTTCTTTTAGTCATATCTATATATTGTACGATGAGTTGATAACGTAATTGATGACAAGCCTAAGTACAGAAGTGTTACAGCAGCTTCACTTCTACAGTAAATCTAACCCCGGATTTCCACTGGATGCGTGTCTGTTGCGGTACGGCAGCGCTGGTTATCCGCTGCGTGCTCCGCCGTCCGTCAATACCCACCGGCTGCGTTTGCTGTGCGGAGCGGTTGCAGCTCCGCTGGAAGACATCTCGGTGCACTGCCATGATGAATATCTCCTCGTCCACGGTGTCAACGGGGTGAAATGACGTCTAAAAACCTCTGACCTGTTGACTTCAGGCCTGCCTCTGCCCATTATGTAGTTTTCAAGGTGTAGTGCAGGGAAATATGATCCGCCGTGAACACTGTGTATCTTATTTTGAAAATTAACCGGATGTTTTATTGTGTTTCTCTGCACGACTTCCTGCCCCACACGATCTGCTCTGTGCTGAAGTGCTGAATTGCTGCGTTGTGCTCCGGCGTCCGGCAAAAATAGAAGTGCTGCGTATCTGTTGCGGAGGCCTCCGGACTGCCGGAGCTGAGACGGAGCCGGAACGCAGCACTGCCGGAGCCGGTGGAAACACACACATTGACTAGAATTGAATCTAATCGGCTCCGTTGCCGTGCCGGAGCGGAGACGCAACCAACACGCATCTGGTGGAAATTGGGGGTAAGGTTAACTATGCATAATCTGGGACCTGCTGGACTAACCTCTGTTGAGGGCATTTGAGAATTTTACACAGAGAGAGAGCAGACAGAGGACAGAGTGGTGAAACAGCTGTCATTAACCCTCTGCTATTATGACGCTGTGTTGTGCTCGTCTGGCTGTGGTTTGGCTGGAGCCTGGTTCTTACTCTACACTACAGTTAACACAGTCACAAACAAAATGTGCTATGTGTACTGTAGTGTTTTCATGTCACCAAGACAAAAATACATTCACTTTGAGACATTAGCGTAATCACTGTGAAGACAGGCTGTCACAGCGAACCTGACAGGCACTGTACTGTGTTTTACAGTCAGTTACAACTTGGAGGGAAATGTTTTTCACAGCATAAAGATGGAATCATTTTACGCATGAATCCTCATGAATCTTTGATCTTATCTGGCTTTCAGAGTTTCTTCACATAGCAGATGACGGAAGGAGTGACTGGCATGAATTCACTTCCACCATGTTTATCTGCCTTTAGAAAAGCTAAAGAGAAGATAAAGCAAGATAATATCCTCTTTATGACAGGAAGCAACACGGTTTGGGGAAAAAGTTGTCCTGATTTAGAGACATTGCGTTCACAGTGGTTTGAAGGTGGGGGTTGGAATTATGAATGTGTGTGTGTTTGTTTAGAGAGGGGGAGAGAAAGGGGCTCATTTTTACCCTGCTACTGGCACAGCCAAGGACTGGCACTGCTAGTTGGCATCAGCTTTCTGTGGCTTCAACCCTACAGAAGTCTTAAGGACGACTCCACTGTTTGAACATGATGACAGTTATGATACAATGGACCATCGAAGGAAATTTTACTTCACACGAATGAAGATACTATTACTCTGTCTGAGTACATCAGGAAGAAAATGATCCCACGAGGCCTACGCATCCTGAAGCCTCCCTCCTTTGGTAAGGACAACCAAACATTTGTGAATGCATGGAATGGTGTTCTCAACAAGTGCTCTTTTGCCCTAATGGCCGTCACCATACAAGTTGCCTACGGGTTACATCTGTAACAGGAAACTGATGGAATTGGGAGCCGGCAATGTTTTTATTCCCACAGCTGGGGAAATCACAAGTTCGCACCATTTTGGTATTCCTCTGTTTACCTACAGCAGCTGACAAGGTGTGTCGTGAGCCTGAGCCGGTGTTTGCGCTATCCTGCGCACCTGCATGGCGTGGTGATGAACTGTCTGATTGATTTCTGTTTGACTGCTGTCTTGCGGGCATGCACAGCAGAGTGATACTGGCCAGAAAATAGTCCCAATTGAGAGCAAGGTCTGACATAATGTGGGGATGTTTTAAAATTATTAAAATAGTCTAACAAAACACATGCATACTTTTTTGTAGCATAAAACCTTTTGGTTACGTGTCCCCCTTATATCTTCAGAACTACTTTTTCTCCGTTAAGCTACGGGCCATTTCTCAGAGCAGGAGGCTCGTTGACAGTAGTGACACCGTCACACCCAGAGCTACAGATGGTCAGCGTTTCACACGACTTCATGTCCAACAACCTGAACTATCACTTTAATGAAGAAAAAAGCAAACTCCAAAATAAGGTATTAAAGAATGAAGAACACCTTGAGTCTCTGGCACAAGCAAATAATAATGTGTTTAAAGAAATGTAGGACACTGATATGAAATTAGCTGAACATGAGAATGAAATCAAAGACCTGAAGAAAGAAAAATTCACAAGAGATGAGAAGGACTACAAGAAAGGTTACATCTATCCCGGGTACAAAAATAATCAAAGTCCAACAAAGCATCCCTCATCTGCGCCTGCACAACATCCAACACAGAGGCAAAGGAAAGCCTGGCCCAAGGACACACAGCCAAGGAGAAGATTTCACTCCACCACAGCCAAAAACAAGAAGGCCCAACAAAACCCTCCAAGCCAACTTACCCCTCCGTCTTTTTTGGACAGAGGTCAATTCCCCCCTCTGAAATCCATGAACAGCAGACGTCCAATACAAACGCACAAGGCGGGGAAAGAGGAGGGGACCCAGCCAGCCGGACCTGGACCAGATCCCTCGACCAACAAAGACATCGGCCATTGTCAACCTGAGCAGCACAGAACTCACACCAACTCAGCTTTCTGTTCTTGAACTTGGTCTTACCTTTGTGCCAACCCCTTCTGTAAGTCAATTTGAACATTTTTTTAGATCTTCAGAAATTTCTATGAGATGCAAGATGAAAAGAATTTTTCATGAAGAACTTAAGTCCTAAAAGTTTCTCAAAGAATACTTTTAAAATTAAAAGTAATTTCTATCCACCCAAGCATAGAAATCATTCAATTGAAACCTATTGTAGACTTGTTGAATTAGAATCTGAAAACCATCTTAAAAAGAAGTGTTTTATCCAACATAACTTGACAAAAGAGCAACAAATAGCATTATCTGAACTTGAAAACAATAAATATTGTCATTAAAGCTGCTGATAAAGGTGGTGCTATTGTTGTTATGGATAAATGTAATTATGACACTGAAGTTCTGAGACAACTCTCAAACACATCATTTGACCAAAATTTAAAACATGACCCTACAAATGAATATCTTAAAGAACTATGAATATTACTTGAAGAGGGCTGCCTTGATGGAGATATCTCACAAAAAGAGTTAAAATTTCTACTCAATGAGTTTCCTCTAAAAGCGTTTTATATGTTTTACCTAAAATTCATAAAACCAACAACAACCTCCTGGTAGACCTATTGTTTGAGGAATCTGCAGTATAACAGAATAAATTTTTGTGGATTATCACATCAAAGATTTTGTTCCCACTTTGAGGTCCTTTGTCAAGGATAGCTCTAAATTTCTAATGTTCCTTAAAACACTTCCACCTATTGATTTAAAAGTGGTCACGTGCACACTTGATATTGAATCTCTATACACAAATATTGACCATCAGCAAGGACTTGACAGACTAGAGTATTTCCTTGACAAGAGATCAGCGAGAACACCCTCCACCTCCTTTCTGGTAAATCTAGCCTCCTTCGTTTTAAAGAGGAATTATTTATGTTTTAATGATATAACTTATCTCCAGATCTCTGGTACTGCTATGGGCACCAAAATAGCACCCAGTTTTGCAGGTCTTTTTGTTTGTTAGCTAGAAGAAGAAAATTCTTTCTTTTATCATGTCTTGGAAGAGGTTCATTGATGATGTGTTTTTACTACGGAAAGGATCTATACTAGAGATGCGCTGATGGCAGTTATAACCGCCTGGTCCGCGGTTAATCCGCGGATTGAGCGGGTCGGGTGATAAAAATGAACAATCTGATTAATGGCGGATGGGTTATGGGCGGGTGAAAATAATAGCCTCATAATAACTTTTATTTAAATCGCACCCTTTAAAAACAAAGTTTACAAATTGCTTTGACAAACATTAATGAGGGGAAAATGTATTGCATGCTCTAAAATGTGAACAACACATTTTAATATTTATGTTTAGTCGGGCACAATCTGGCTGGCGGCCAGACTCTCATTGAGCCTGTGTAGAAATTGAGGATCCCTATGTGTGGACCAGAACTCCGGAGCATGATGGAGGGCGCGAAGGCAGTTCGAGAGAAAATTAAAAAAGGAGAGCTTAAAACCAAGACAAATGAAGGGCAGAAAAGTTCAGTGTGGGAGCGATTTAGCGTTGTGCTTAACAATGACGACTCAAGTGCTGGATATGCAATATGCAATGGCTGCGAAGCCGTGTCATGTGCAATATAATAGGCCTACTATATCATCATGCTTATATCCCACTGATAAATAATAATAATGTATGATTGGTTGGGCAAGCATACTCCTTACATGTGTAATTTGGAAGGGTTTATTTAACATAGCGATCCCTGCAGTAGCAGAAATGAGTGAGTCTCCTCATTAAGAGTGCCAATGTGCGCCTTTATGCACAGAGTAACGGCGCCATTTTATTGATTATTTTAATGTCAGTCAGCTGACGGGATCGGCCAGGATCTAATCTTTTCTCATAATATAAACATGGGGGTGCGGGTGGATGCGGTTCTGTAATTATAGAAAATTAATTTGCTCGGATGGGTGGTGGATGGATGATTGATGGGTAGATGCGGATACGGGTGCCGTCAGAGCCCATCCGTGCATCACTAAAAATGTATATTACATAACCATTCACACTGTGAATGGTGATATAATAAGCGTTTTCATGGACAGACATTATTATTAACAGTGCAAAAACATGCGTGTACAGCTAGTGTTTTTGTTTTAAAAACCTGTTTTAAAATAAAAATGCATTAATGTGGATGTGGCCTTAGTTTGGAGCATTAAAAAGCCTTAAAATTTGGTAGTGATATCAGAGAGCATTGGAAGGGATGGTGCAGAAGGCTGATTCCTCAATTTTTGATAAGGTAATTAAAATCTTTTTGGATTTCCATTTGTTGTGGATATTAATATGAAGTGTAGATAAACCCAGCTGGCACCAGATGTCAGTATGATGTCAGTCATGAGACTCCTACATTGGACAAACACTGAATTTTTCATTGGAATGAAAATAGGGTTGATGATATTTTAAATATCTAATGTTAGAATTTCACATTGTGTGGGCGTTAACATTCTGGCGTTTTGAAATATTGGGTTTGGTTCTCTATACCTTATAAATAAATGTTGTTATTCTCTGTCAAGATAACACTGGCATAAGACATTTGAAAACCGTTGGATTTTGGTAACTTAACAACACAACTTAAAACCAACAAAATATCAGTGTCTGTTGGCAGCCTGCCAATGTCCAGCCAATTTCCAGCCAAATACCACCCCCCTTAAGAGAGAGAGAAGCATAATATTTATGACCTATGATATGGTAGCCTGACAATCATTAAATATGCTCTGTGTGAGAAGCTCTCTCAGTAATAAGAGGTGCAGTAAACCGTTTCAGCTTCCATACTCACTCTGGATAGACAGACCATTGCAACTGGTTTCTACAAATAAACCTTAGGGGCGTTACCAGTCGGCCTTGTATTCTCTACGTCATCATGGGGGATCTCATTAGAGCTATAAGCCCGGCCAGGTGACAACAGGGACCTGTCACGGATTGGTCAGGGCTCTACCACGGGCCAAACAGAAATTTGAAGTGGCTGCATCTGTATATGCACAGAATATTAAAACCTAATGAATAGATTGCACATTCATGCTCCTCAGAGGATGAAAAGAGCTAATCTCAAACACCACTTTCAGGGCCAAAGTTAGAAATTGCATCATCTAACAAGAGGATTGCAGTGAGCACAATTTGCTCCCAGGTGGATAAGCTAACTATGAAAACAGACTAATTTGTGCTGCAAGACTGCCTTATCGCACCATTCTACAGCTCCATTTCAACGTTTGTTGAGACTGTGTGTGTGTGTGTGTGTGTGTGTGTGTGTGTGTGTGTGTGTGTGTGTGCGTTTGTATGCCAACATCTTGCTGAGTCAGTGATGAGGAGAAGTTAGTTTGCTCTGCTTGCTCCACCAGCATGCCCCTGACCCCTTTAGAGGGACACCAGAGGAGCCTTTGAATCTCCATAAGAGTGTCCAGCTGAGCAGGGCGTGCCGTACCGTTAAGCCTGCAGCAAGGCCGATGGCAGCATTCAGCAGCTCCATGGGCCAAACCAGCCATGCTGGCAGAATCACAGGGGCTGGAAAAACTCCCCTGAGTCCAGATGAACAGATAATGGGAAAGAGAGCTGCGTGAAGGGAAGAAGAAAGAAGTGATGTGGGAAAAACACAGAGGAGATGTGAGTGATCAGGGAAATAATGTTTGGTTGTACAATTTATCAGGTAGAACTGCACATAATGGTTTAATCTCCAAAGATTTGAACTGTCATGTCAGCAATTTCGGAAGTAAAGTAATTTCGCTCCCCACAACAGAATCTGTGGTGGAAACTGGAAACTGTCAAGATATTGATATAAGCAGCAAAAAGAGCTAGAAAATAGCTTCTCTTCAATAAAGCAGAAAACACTTCCCCAATACACCTTACATTTGGGCTGCACTGGTTGTATAGTGGTTTTGTGTTGTACTATACATCAGTATATTAATACGTACATATTCCTGAGTGGGTTAGATTTTTGAGTTTGTCTCTCAGAATTCAAGAGGCTTTGAGCACCTGACCAACTCTCACCAATAAAATAAGGAGAGATTCATTAAGAAAGAGCCAAAAGCAAATTTTTCTACTACAACAATAGCAGAAATTAGACCAAAATGTGAGCAGGGACGAGACATGTTGCTTTTTATAAGATATAAACACACTATAATTACTTCTGAATATAAATTGAATACAAATATTAGATATTTGTGTGAAATTTTGTATGAATTCTGGCCAAACCATGTTTTGTGAGGTCAAAGTGACTTTGACCACCAAAATCAAATCAGTTCATCGAGTCTAAGTGGATGTTCTTGACATATCATGTTCACGATAAAGAGACGGATGGGGTCAAAGTGACCTTGACCTTCAGCCACCAAACTAATTAGTTTATTCTTGGGTCAAACTGCACATTTGTGCCAATTTTAAAAAAAAATCCTTGAGGTCTACCGGAGATATCACAGTCACATGAATGAGACTGATAAGGCCACAGGGAACTTGACCATTGGTCCCCAAATTCTTGTACATTCCCAGTGGACATTTGTTTTTTTTATTTTTTATTTTACCTTTATTTTACCAGGTTAGTCCCATTAAGATCAATGATCTCATTTTCAAGGGAGACCTGGCCAAAACAGCAGCGGCATAAAAAGTTACAGACAAGGCACAACACAACGAATACCTTAAACGTAGTATGAATCCAGTACCAGTGATAACATTAAAATACCTACAAACAATGACAAGAACCAACTGATGTATTTATCACTGAGGTTATCAGAACTTTAAAATCAGGCAGCGGGATAAGGCTCCCAAGATTCAAGTCTTTTTGAAGGCTGTTCCAGGTAAGAGGAGCCAAGCACTTAAAGGCCTTTTTCCCAGCTCAGTCTTTACACTTGGTACAGACAATAGGACAACATCTTGCATTCTCAAGCTATAGCTACCACCAGTTTTCTGAACAATCAAAGAGCAGATATAAGAACGTAGCAAGCCTAGCATGGCTTTATAGATAAACAGGTACCAGTGACGGAGCCTTTGCATAATCAGTGAGGGTCAGCCAATCCTGGAATACAGAGTACAGTGATGAGTCAGTACTGCACAGTTTGTGACAAATCTCAGAGCACTGTGATAGGCAGTGTCCAACATCCTCAAACAATGGGCTGGAGCATTCATATATAAAATATCACCATAACCAAGAAGTGGTAAAAAGGTTGCAGAAATTAGTTTCTTTCTGGCCTCAAAGAAGAAACGGCTCATTTCTAAAATAAAACCCTAACGTCAACCTCAGCTTTTTAAGAAGATTATTCACCTAAGGTTTAAAAGCAGGCAGTCGTCTATCCATATGCCCAGATATTTATAGCAGGAGACAATCTCTAGTTTCTTTCCTTGAGTTGTAACAATATCTAAGGTGTTGTCAGGTTTTGACCAATTTGAAAACAACATTACCTTAGTTTTGTCAGGATTTAAAAGCAATTTTAGTTGAAAAAGCTGAGTCTGGATGATATCAAAAACAGTCTGCAATTTGGTAAGGGCCTCCATGATAGAGGGGGCAGCACAGTATACCACTGTGTCATCTGCATAAAGATGAAAATTAGCTCCACCCAAATTATTAATATAAATTGAAAATAACAGCGGACCTAACACAGAACCCTGCGGTACACCATTACAAATGTTTAACCATTCAGAGGTGAACCCATGAAATTGAACAAACTGCGACCTTTCCGACAGATAGTTCACAAACCAACCCAGAGCCTGATCAGAAATACCAATATTAGACAATCTTTGTCACAAAATGAGATGGTCAACGGTATCGAAGGCCTTGGAAAGGTCATTAAATAGTGCTGCACAGCACTACTTTTTCTCAATCAAGTCAATGAGATCATTCACCACCTTCATAGCTGCTGTTATAGTGCTGTGTTTCTTTCTGAAGCCAGACTGATGCTTAGAAAGAATGTCATTTGCACCTAAAAACTCCTTTAACTGCTCACTCACCAAATTTTCAAGAATTTTAACTAAAACTGACAATTTAGAAATTGGCCTATAGCATTCAAACAACTACGTTCTCCTCCTTTATGTAGAGGGAGGACATAGGCTGATTTCCATATTTTTGGAATCAAGTTAGAGCTAACAGAAAGGTTAAAAAGATAAGTCAGAGGTCAGGGCCCTGCCGCCCATAGGGCAGGTTAGGCAAATGCTAGAGGCGCCAGCATGCCAGGGGGCACCAGGGAGTGAGGTGTTTTTTTTGTTTTTTGTTTTTCCCCATTCTATTCAAAAATTAGACAAGAATACACTACAAAATAACAACAATACATGAAGCCATATGTCTTTAAATAATAATGAAATAATATTTCTAATTTAAATTTCTGCCTGCTTGGCATCCTTCTGCCTCTCTGGCGGGCAGCATCAATTTTGCCACGGTTCCTAACCGCGATCCCTCCCTCCCTCCTCCCCCCGCTAACTGCAGTCTTCTGTAATGTGATGCTGCTGAGTGACAAACTGACAGCTGGGTGCTATCGTCATGAAGAGTATTTTTCAGTACTGATCTGTGTGAAGGAGTGAACATCCAACTTCAGACTTAATTACTAACGAGCAGAACCTTACAACCGGGCCAGCGAGGTTGTTTAGCCAAGAGGCTGCATAAAGCATTTCCCACCTAAGTTATTACATATGTTTGAGTTATCTACAAGTTTACTGTACTGATTGTCATCTAGTCACTTTCAAATATCTGCCACGGATATTTACACAATGTCACGGATAAACATGGGTAAATGCATGGGAAAAAATCATCACGTATCTCCTCTGATAATGGTTTATTCATTTAAAAACACATTGTGCTCATTTAGCACACTATTTCATGTAGTTTTTATCTGCTGGGGGGTCATGTAGGGTAGCGTAGTCTGACAAAAATAGAAGAGCCTCCTAAAACTGTCGTGAGAGAGTTGTCGCGTCGCTGCCGTTGCCGATGCAGCCGCTGTAATTGATTAACGGGAGCGAGCTGCTACAGAAGCAGTTAACACTAACAGCGTGAGTTAATGCCTCTGCATATGTTGAGCTTCCAGCTATGTTATTACAGACACAGGCTAATATAACATGATGAGGTAGAGTTGTTCGGACCACTATTGGACTTGTTTGCCCACATATTTGTACCGAGAGGTCTTTGGATCCGTTCTGCTACGTCTGCTTCTTCTTCTTCTTCTTCTTCTGGCGGACCAGGTGCATTAAGTGCGTCTTTACGATGCTTACTGCCACCTATTGGACCAGAATTGTAACGACAAGCTACATTCACAGACAGTGAGGCCCATTATAATGTGTTTATGAGCCAGGTCGAACAGGTAGCGCCAAAAGCAGAAAAATCTATTATGTGGCGGAGATAATTTATTCGTGGCGCACTGCTACAGATAAATGAATGTATGGGAAACACTGATATTCATATACTGTATATTTATGTTTTCCAATTTTCAGATTTGTGATGTTACAGTTGCATTTTTTATATTTTGGCTGTTTGCTGTGTTTAAAATGTCATTAGATCAAGGCAGACTTTAATGATAGGTGCTATTATGGTTATGCCATGATGGTTTCACAATCAACAGCTATTTGATTAATATATTGTCAGTTTGTCTATCTCCTCTTTTTAGATGCACTTCTGAAGTATTTGTGCCCCACTTCTGCAAATCCTGGGCCTACTAATGTAACTGCAGCCACCTCATCCACCTCAGCACTAAGTGATGCAGCCTCAAGTGCATCTCCCTCCCACACACAAACTGCCAGTGAAGAAATAGGATTATTTAGAGAATGTAGACTGTTAAGAGATTAACAAGTTTTTATTAATTTATTGTGAACTGTAAGTTAATATAACTTAAGTAATGTTCATGTTATTTATTGCAATGCAACATTTATTTAATTATTAATAAAATCCAGACATTTTTTCAGGAAGTTTTTGAAATGTTTCTTCACTAGTTTTTGAAAACCAAGGTTTGAACTGAACCGTGAGTCGGAGGGGCGCCAGCAAATATTTTGCCCAGGGTGCCAAATTGGTCAGGCACGGCCCTGTCAGAGGTGGTGAAATAAAATCTGCAGCTATTTTTAAGAAAAAGGGTTCCGAGTTGTCAGGACCAGCAGGTTTCTTAGGATTTAACTTGGTTAAGGCTTCATGTACGTCAGCAACCGGAAATGGAGAAAAGCGGAAAGGTCCATCTGTGCCACTTTGGACAGGATCAGGACCTGAAATGTACACAGAAGCAGAGTCAGAAACAGTCGAATAGTGAGCCACAAGATACAAAATGCTCATTAAAATAGTTCAGCATAGTGGGTCTGTCAGATATAGTGCCAGATTCTGTGGCAATACAGGGGGCAATTCATTTTGATTTCCACTGACAGATAAAGCTTTAATAGCTTTCCAGAATTTTCTAGGATCATTCAAGTTTTCAGTGGTAACAGAAAGAAAATACTTAGATTTAGAACTTTTAACTTGAGAAGTAAAACTATTTCTAAGTTGCCTAAAATGGAGCCAGTTAGTCTCAGAGTCTGTCTTTCTAGCTTTCGCCCAGGTCTTATTTCTTCTGTGCAGAAGACTAGATAATTCTTCTCAGCCCTTCACTCTAAACTTACACAGAGGTGCATGTTTGTCTATTATTTCCTTGAAACCTTGATAAAAATATGACCAAGCAATTTCAATATGATCGATTAAATAAATTTTGCTCCACTCAAAATAAAACAAGTCAAATAAAAAACCCTGTTCAACAAAGTGCATAGTGTCACGTTTAATAATGATGCGCGGTTTACCTTTCTGAACCTTTGTATCTCTAAATGCAGCCATAACACAGTGGTCACTAACATCATTAGCAAATACTCCCACAGCAGAGTATTTATGAAGGACATTTGTAAAATGAGATCAATCAAAGATGACTTACTGGGACATTCAATGTTAGGACAGATGGGACTATCCACAATCTAAGTAATGTTTAATTAGACACAAAGAGCCATTAACCAGTCCAAGTTTAAGTCACCAAGTAAAACAATTTCCTTGTTATCAAGTTGATGTAAAAGGCTTGACAGAGAGGTCAAACACTCACTGACAGCTGAAGGGGGCCTGCAGCCAACAACAGTAACTACAAAGCCCTTAGACACCTCAATATTTAACACCAAAAATTCCGTACCATTCTAAAAGAAAAAAATTATATATTTTTTTATAATAAAAACTATTTGAAGTGAGTGAAGGGCCCACTTCTCCAAAATTATTACTGCGAATAGTGGAAACTCAAGGGCTTTGTTCTCTACAATTGACAGACTACTAACACCCTTTGATGCACTTAGTCAGGCATCTGCTTTGAAATGTGAAGAATTTGCAAGCTTTTTCAAAGACAGGGTCACCTGTATACGGGTATTGCTAACACATTGCTAACACAGATACTGGTAACTCCTGTGATAAACCAAAAATCAGCCCCCCAAAACTGAAATGTTTTAGCAGTATTTTGCAATCTGAGTTGCAAAAAATTGTAACTCAAACAAGCTCCTCAACATGTACTCTGAATCCAGTACCTACAAAATTCCTCAAAAACACATATGACAGTTTGACTCCCTCCATTCTTAAGATAATCAACACCTTACGGGAAGCAGGTATATTTCCTACTGCCTTTAAGACTGCTGTGGTGAAACCTTCACTCAAAAAATCAAATCTGGATAATACTGTCCTTAGTAATTACAGACCCATATCTAACCAGCTCAATCAATTAATCAGCTCAACACCTTCCTTAATTATAACAGTATCCTAGAGAAATTCCAATCAGGTTTCAGATCAAATCATAGCACAGAAACAGCCTTAGTCAAAATAGTAAACGATCTTAGACATGCGTGTGTCATGAGCTACTCCTGCCTCTACCTCTACTCTCCACCCCTCACACTCGCGTCATCTAGCAGTTAGCGATGTCTCGGTCTCTGCTGTGTTTAGCTATTCCCATGCCTACTTCAATGATGATGGTACATGTAATAAATGTAACATATTTGCTGAAATGGAGGCGAGGCTCAGTGACTAGAGGAGCTGGTAGAAGCGCTCCATAGCTGTAAGTTACTCCAGTAGCCGCTGGCAGCTGACTCCGCTAGAGCCATCACCGGATCCCAGCTAGTGCTAACACCGGGAGCTAACGCTAACATTCCTCCTGCTTCTCTGTGAGGGAGAGCGATGTTTTAGCCTAGCGGGCAGCTGGCTCGCGGGCTGCCCGCTAGGCTAAAACATCGCTTCAGGTTAAAGTGGCAAGAAGCAGTAGGTTTCTCGGGCAGCTGAGTAAAGCTGGGTGAAGTGAAGGCTGCGGAGGAAACACCGGGATGTCCAGAGCTTGAGCAGCCTGCTAGGCTAAAACATCGCTCTCACTCACGGAGAAGAGTAGGAACGTTAGCATTAGCTCCTGGTGTAACTTACAGTCATGGAGCACTTCTACCAGCTCTTCCAGTCATCGAGCCTCGCCTCCATCTCAGCAAATATATTACAAAAATGTAGCCTCACGGGCTGCACGCCTGGCTCGCCAGGCTGCTCGTGAGGCTACATTTTACAATGCTAATTGCAGGGCCACCAAGTTTCAGAAAATGACAAGAGTGAGACTTTAGTGTCATGATGCGTTTGGAAAAAAATTGGCCTTTTTTAACATCGATTTGGCCTGTTTTAATGACGATTTATATCTTAAGACTGATGTCCTCACCTCCATGCCAGCGGCTCTCCCTGCACTGTGGCCTCCTAATGCTAGTCTTAATTAACCAGAAATTAGAAATGAAAATTGTAACAAGAATTCTGACAAAATACATTTATTTGTCAATATTTAATTTCAACCAACTCTCCATCATTTAGCTTGGGACATGTCTCATGTTGTAGGTGTCTTGGCCTTCTGCTTCTACTCTCATCTCCACTGTTTTCTCTGCTGGCTCTTCTGTCTTATCCTCTGTCTCTGTGTTCTCAATTTCTATCTCTTCTACATCTTCGTCCTCACTGTCCTTAATCTCTTCTGATCTCTCTTGATCTTCTGTCTCTTCTGTGCCCTCTGCACTCTCATTTTCAGGGGGTGCATAAGGGGGGGCTGTCACTGGCACTGCCCAGAATGACAGCAGATCTCTCTGCTGTCTCTTCCTCTTACCCACCATCTTTCAAAAGATAGCTACATGTTACTGTTTGATTGAATACTGTTTTGCAGTGGTTCTCAAAGTGGATTTCAGGGACTCTGTGGGTTCCTTTAGGGGGGTCTAAATTGACCCTTAAAAGGTCTGTAAGTTAACTCTGACAGTGTACAAATGGAACCAAATGGACCCATTGGGGTCAAGGATAGACCTTGAAATTTAGAATTTTGAGAAACACTGCTTTAGGGGGGTCTAAATTGATATTTACAAGTCTGTAACTCTGACACACACACACACACACACACACACACACACACACACACACACATTGAGACTAACATTAGAGTCTCTTTTTCAAGTGTGAACTGGCCAAGAGAAGAGGCAAATAAATGTTACACAACTCTGCAACAAATACAGGACAATGATAGACTTACAGCAGCCTTAAAACAGTACATATTAACTAGGAAACTCAAGGAGAAACAGCGAATCAACAGTGAACAAAATTGGGTAGTTACCTACCATCCGTATTCTAGCAAGCAGGAGAACGTCGAGTGGGTTTTAAATGTCAGCGCTGTTGTGTGTGAAAGATAGTTAGACGCCAAGACCCGCCTTACGTTGCTTCTGATTGGTTTATATTGCGTGGTGCCTTCCATGGTTGGTTAGCTTTAGGCACAAATGACTGATGGATTGGTCTGGGATTGATTATCTCGGTCAGTCAATCAGAGTTACTCGAACTACGGCAAGCCGCGAGGACCAAAGTTTATTATCATGAAAAAAATAAATATTGAGTATTGAATGGGGAAATATAAGCGTGAGAAATGTCAAGTGTGGCTTGTGGTGTGAGAATGGGTCAAATTGTGTGACTGTCACACTCAAAGCATGACGCTTGGCAGCTTTGTAATTGCAAATGTTAGCTGGGCTGCTGGGCTAACTTACTCACCTAACACAACTGTAACGCCTGACCCATTGCTGGGACCGAGCCGCTAACAACTCAAGCTCCGGACATTAACCCATCCCGGTGTTTCCTCCGCAGCCTCCACTTCACCCAGCTTCACTCAGCTGCCTGCTGCTTCTTCCCACATTAACCTGAATAACAAACCAGGGTTTGGTGCTCCAGTTGGATCCAAACAGAGAGCCGGGTCTAGTCGGGAAGCTAGCGGAGGCTAACTGGCTGTGCTTCACTCGGGTCATGTTGCGGTTAACGCCTGATGTTTGCGATGTTGTAGCCTAGCGGGCAGCCCGCGAGCCAGCTGCCCGCTAGGCTAAAACATCGCTCTCACTCACGGAAAACAGGAGGAACGTTAGCGTTAGCTCCTGGTGTTAGCACTAGCCGGGATCCGGCGATGTCTCTGGCCGAGTCGGCTGCCACCGGCTACTGGAGTAACTTACAGCCATGGAGCGCTTCTACCAGCTCTTCTAGTCACGAGCCTCGCCTCCATCTCAGCAATATATTACAAAAATGTAGCCTCACGGGCTGCACGTCTGGCTCACCCGTTAGTCCCAGTTTCGTTCCGCTCTCCACCATTTCACTTCAAAAATACATGCTGCCACTGGCTGCTCACTGCTGCTGAAGGAGAAAGGTAATACAATCACAGGCCAGCGCTAACAGTGGCTAAATGCGGCTAACGGCTAACAGCGGCGCAGTGATGCGAGGAGAGGGATTAGGCTGTTAGCAACTGGCCGCTAACAGCGGCTAACAGAGGTGCAGTGATGCGAGGAGAGGGATGAGGCTGTTAGTGACTGGCTGCTAACAGCGGCAAACAGCAGCGCAGTGATGCGAGGAGAGGGATTAGGCTGTTAGCGACTGGCCGCTAACAGCTAACAGCTAACAGCGGCGCTGGCCTATGATTGCATTACCATTCTCCTTCAGCAGCTCTCTCTACCTGGGAAAGGCTACCCCGATGTGGGCCTTCGTTTTTTTAATTCGCCGGTCACACTGCCTTTTCTATTCCCTTTTGCGCTTTCTTGGCGACAAGGATTCCGTGTCCCATGATGCTGCATATGCATGATCCTGCATTATGCTCAAAGAGTGGGACTTTGTTTCAGATTTGCCAGGGTAGTAGCGAAGCGCCTCTTGCTCCTCTCCTTCGGCTCCTCAGTCACGCAGTGCTGGCCTGGCTCTCAACGTAAACACCGAAGGCGGTGCTGTGTGTCCCTTGCTGGCGGGTGTATTCTCAAGATGGCGAAACGTAATGGAACCCCACAGACGACTTACCCGCACAATGTACAAACAAATCCGAAATTCTCCTTTTATGAGAATAAGTCAGATTATTGGTGGAGGTAATAGTACACCAGTGATGACATATTTATGAATGCAGACATCAATTTTTGCCAATAAACAACTGAAAATGTTACACAATGTCCCTTTAACAAAACAGGATGCTGAAAACTGAAAACTTATCACTAGCAGATTAGACTACTGCAATGCACTTTTTACTGGTCTCCCAAAAACAGCCATAAAAAAGTTGGAACTTGTACAAAATTCTGCAGCCAGACCTCTAACCTAGACCAAGAAGAGAGAGCATATCTCTCCTGTTTTAACTTAACTGTACTGGCTCCCTGTTTCTTTTAGGATTGATTTTAAGGTCCTTTTTAATTTAAAATGCACCTGTTTCGGAAGGCTTTTAACTAACTCATTTTTATCTTTTATCCCTCAAACATATTTATTTTCTCTTTATTTTATTCAAGCCCCATCCTCCGGGGGAGACGAGTGAGGCCAATGCGGAAGTGCCAAAAACTGCAGTTTACTGACTGTCCACTTGAGGCTGGCTCTGGAAGTGAGTCAATTCCCATAGACCCCCATGTTAAAATGCTGGTTGAAAATGCGCATAATTAAGGGCGTGGTCACCTTGAGTGACAGGTCACACCATCACGGGTGGCTAACTAGCATGCTAACTAGCCGCTGGCTCTGCTGTGCGGAGCTGAGCTCAGACTCGGCCGTCTGCTCGGCGTCATCTCAGCCAATTCGTGCCCATGTTCAAGGCATTGAACCTGTCCTCTCAGCCATGTTTGTGCCTATTGGATCAATATGGCTTGCTGTGTAAGGTGCAGGGGATAATCTTGCACGGTTCTTTAGTTTCAAAAATACTTTCATTTATTCATCATTAACAATATTAAAACCTTGGGGGAAGGGGAAAAAAGGGTTGTTTTTTTTGAGTCCCTGGAGCCCTTGCGCGGCGTCCACAGCTGAGGACTACTAGCTGGAGGACAACCCCCCCACTTCGGGAGTGACGTCACACACCCAGGTGAAGGTGATTCTCTCGTTAAGATGCCAATAGACTCAACAAACTCCGGCCCGATGAACTTGCATTCTCCAGTCAATGTTCATCCACTTCCAACGGGTAGAGTAGTTGAACAGGTCTCCTGAGAATAAGACGAGAAGGCAGTCTGACAGCACATGATCTAATTTTCCCATCTCTTCCCATAAATGTTTCCTCAATCCGCCCCATTTTCCACGTGTTTTGGTTGTTTACCTTCATGTAACAATACAACATCTCCCACCTTGAATGGTGCAGATCGGTTCAAGTTACTCACACAATGCGCAGAACGAAGCTCCATCAAATAATCCTTCCTCCAACGATTCCAGAAATGATTACTCAGCCTCTGACGATACTGCCATCTCCTGTTGAGCTGGGTGGCGTTCATTTTATCCAAACTGGAGTTGCGAGCAGGGTAGGAAGGAAGAGTAGTGATCCTTTGTCTGGTCAGGAAATGAGCTGGGGTAAGAGGTGAGGGTTCGCTGCTCTCTGTGTGAAGATAGGTTAAGGGACGAGAGTTTATCACAGCCTCAACTTCACAAATTAATGTCTGAAGCTCCTCGTGTTCAAGGCAAGACCTCCCGAGCACCTTCCGGAGGCACGTCTTGACGGATCTTAACAAGCGCTCCCACATACCGCCCCACCAGGCAGCCCGCTCCACAATATACCTCCAAGAGATCCTCTTCTCTGTGAACAATTCCTGCATTTTTTTACCCTTCATCAGAGTCCACAGATACTTTAAATCTTGTTCAGCTCTCTTAAAGGTTCTTGCATTGTCAGAATAAATTACATTACAGATGCCACGTCTGGAAATAAATCTTCTGAAAGCAAGCAGGAAAGCATCAGTCGATAGATCTGTCACAAGTTCCAAATGTACAGCTCATGTTACAGCACATGTAAATAAAGCTATATATACCTTCTTGTTGTCTGGTTTCACATACAATGGTCCAGCAAAGTCCACACCAGTTGTTTCAAAGGCTTGCGCTGTGGTGTTGATGCGCTTCCTTGGCAATGGCGCACTAACCTGCTGTCCAGCTTTAACTCATGCTCGTTTACAGATCAAACAACATTTTACACATCTCTTCGTCATCTGTCTTGCTCGAAGAATCCAATAAGTTTCTCTGAGCTGATTGAGAGTAGCTTGTAAGCCCAAATGTATCACATCTCTATGGGCTCTTTGTATCAAAAGTTCAGAAAACTTGTCATTACCTGGCAAGATGCATGGGTGCTTCTGGGAGTAAGACCAGTTTGCCTCCTGTAATCTGCCTCCCACTCGTAGCAGTCCAGACTCATCCAAAAACGGCCTCAGTGTAATGATTTTTGATTGTCTGTCCAAACTTGTACCTTTTAACAAGTGATCCACCTCCTTTGGAAAGCTGACATGTTGAGTCTGCTTGATCCAGTAATGCTCCACTTGCTGTATCTCTTCCGTACACAGCTCTCCAGTGCGTCTCTCTCTGGTCCGTGCGTTATAAACAAAATGTTGTATCCAAGCTGTTATTCTCAAAGATTTACTGAGTTCACTGTGCCTGCTCAAATCAAAAGGTTGAACTGTACAGTCTAGTTCAGTCACAGTATTCTGAACGCGGTACTCATGAATGTCATCCTCTTCAATGATCATTTCAGTGGTGCTACTCACATCTTTCAGCCACTCCGGCCCGTGCCACCACAGATCATCCTCCTTGAGATCCTGCACACTCATTCCTCTTGTTCCATGGTCCGCTGGGTTCTCCTTTCCAGCACAATGATTCCAGTTTCAAGGTACAGTCAAACTCTGAATTTCACTGACTCTGTTCGCCACAAATTGTTTCCACTGTTTAGAGCTGCTCCGAATCCAATGGAAAGTTATCATAGAATCAGTCCAAAAATGCACATCATTTTCTCCAACACTCAGGTTAGTCATAATGAATTTTCCAAGTCTGGCTCCAATTACTGCTCCCATTAATTCCAACCTGGGGAGCGTCATTTTTTTCAGTGGGGCAACCTTAGTTTTAGAAACGACTAAAGTTGTTGAGCATTGTCCATCTGATTTTACGCACCGCAAGTATGCTGCAGCGCAGTAAGCCCTTTCACTGGCATCTGTGAACACATGGATTTTACGTACCCCTGTTGAATGCGCATCCCACTCATCAGCGTTCAGTTCAACATCATACTGTTGCTGATGGCAATGTTGCTCAAATCTGGGATTTCTGAACACCATTTATGGCATTTCTCCGCCAGATCATCAGGAAGATCTTGGTCCCATGCAATTCCTCTCTCCCACATCTCCTGGAAAAGACACTTGACACGAATGATAAATGGAGACAACAATCCGATGGGATCAAAGATGCGCGCAGCAGCCTGAAGCACACCTCGCTTTGTGTCCTTTCTGTCCTGCAGATATTCAATTAATTCATTAGTCTCAAACACAAATTCATCAGTGTCAGTTTTCCATGTCAAGCCTAGGACCTTGAGCAGATTTTGACCTTTGATTTCCACTTGTTCCATTTCATGTTCCTGTTTCCACACAGTTTGCAACACAGGTGAGTTGGTGTTCCGCTTGCATAATTTCATGTTTGCATTTGACAAGATTTCTTTGGCTCTCCAAGATAAATTCAGGGCCTTGTCATCACTCTCTGCTCCAGTAATAAAATCATCCACATATAAACACAATATCTTCACTTCATCTGGATAGATGTGCTCATATTTTTTGAGATGATGTTTAATCGTTGCTGCCAACAAGAAGGGACTAGCAGATGTGCCAAATGGCACACGCGTCATTCTCATAATCACCACCTTTAACTCCTCAAAGGGGACTGGTCTCTCTTTTAGCCATAAAAAGCGCAGCATATCTCTGTCCTTCTCTTTTACGTTAATTTGCAAGAATGCTTTACTTATGTCTGCCATCATTGCAACTCTGTGCTGTCGGAATTTAATCAGAATGCTTAGCAAATCGGAATTCAAATTTGGTCCAGTTAATAAACATTCATTTAGCGAGGGACTTTCTTTCTCATGAGAAGAGGCATCAAACACTACTCATAACTTAGTAGTAGCTCTATTTTCTTTGATCACTGGATGATGCGGCAGATAATATACTGGGTTTTCTGTGTAAACATTAGTAACTTCTTCGATAATTCCCTCAGCCAAATACTCTTGGAAAACTTGATTATATTGATCATACAGTTGTACATTATTCTGAAATTTTCTGGCAAGACTATTCAGTCGATTCAGTGCAGTGCAGTAATTAGCCAGTTTCACATTATTTTCTTTCCAAGGCAAACAAACTTCATATCTACCTTGGTGATATTTCACTGACTCGTCGAATCTCGAGACTGCATCTGTCTCCAGGCTCTGTTCAGTTTCCATATGAATCCCCAGCGACTCCATCTCCCAGAAGCTGCGCAGCTGGTCGTTCAGGTTTTGTTCTTCTCTGACACTCAGATGCAAAACATCCACGTGCACAGGTTCTGTGGTAACATTCATTACAGGGATGGACACAACACCTTGAATCAGCCATCCAAACTTACTTTCCACAGCCACGAGTCCATTGTTAAGTCTCTCCGTGCATCCAGACACCACTTTCCAGTATTGATCTCCTCCAATCAAGATTCCCAGACATTTCTTTTCCATGCCTCTCACCGGAGTGTCAGTGACCTGCAGGCCCTTGTCTTCCAGAGACCGTCTTAATGTTTCATCTGCCATTTGTATTTTTGAAGAGCATACAGTTGGTGTTTCCAACAACTCCACATCCACAGCTTCATTCGTTTTTAAGTTTCTCAGAATTGTCTTGACCTTCTTTGCAATTACTCTTTTGTGAGTTACAGAGCCAAATGTGTGTAACTTTATAACTTCTGTTCCCACAATTGGCAGACCCAGAGCCCTGGAGATGTCTTCCCGAATGAAATTGCGTTGGCTCCCCCCATCTAATAAACATTTTGCTAATTGGCTTTGTCTGGGGGCATCTATCCACACTGTAGCGGTTTGTAATAATACAGTGTTGCCTTCAGAATTGCTCGGGGAAACTGACACTACGGTATCTGTGGGTGTGGGTTCGTCAACGTTATCACCTCGTGCACATTTTGATTGCCGCATGGAAACAGTTTCATAATGTCTTTTGCCGCATGCATCACATCCAATGCCTTGCGCCTTACAATTACGTGCAAGGTGTCTGGGCCCAAAACATATAAAACATCTGACAAATCGTTTTAATTTATCTCTTCTGATATCGACAGTGAATTCTGTGCACTCTTAAGATTTATGATCACTCCTCCCACAAAATAAACAGTTACCGTCATCATTTGGATTCCATGTGTGGAAAGCTGCAGCCGAAGCTGTGGTGCCCGTGAATGGTCTTCTTATTTTGCACTCGTTCTCACGGCCAGCATTTCTTTCCTCAGGCTGATATCCTGTGTGAGATTTGCTGTTCTCTCTCTGCTTTCCACGTCTAGTTTCAGGAACTCCATCAAATCCTTTGCTTTAAGCACATTATCAGCTTCTTGTCGGGTGAATTCAAGGGCAATTTCCTCAGGAATCATTTTTAACAATTTGGGGCATGAAAGTGTCAGATACAACACCCATGGCATCAAGACTGCGCACTTGCACTTCACAGTCATCATACAATTTGTTCAGTTCAGATCAGTTCAGTTCAGTTCTTTATTGTCCCACAAGGGGAAATTTAGTTTGCAGTGCAATTCAACATACAAGAGACAATCAAGACAGTGTCAACAACAATCACAACCACAACAACCATGAACAATTTGCACAATTTGCGCAAAGATGCTACATCAGTGGCCCTTTTTACTGGAGTCATGTTTAGTAACTTATTCATGTGTGCATTTTTCACCAGGTCCTTGCGGTCAAATCTTCTTTTCAGCATGTCAATTACACTATCATAATTATCATCAGATAATGCAAGGCCTGCTACTGCGCTCGCAGCGGTACCTGTTAAAAATGACTTTAAGTAACTAAATTTGTCTGTTTTACTCAAGCCTTCATTACCATGTATAGTTGTTTGATATTGACCCCAAAACCCTTGCCACTCACTTATTTCCCCAGAAAATTTCGGCATGACCAGTTTGGGGAGTTTGACTGTATTGTTTCTTTGTCCATTGTTTCTTTGAGTGGAGGTACTTGCGCTTGACTCTCCATCCATGTGCATTGCGTGTCTGATCCTAGTCTTCCGTGCGCTTATGCCATCCATATACTCAATTGCTGTGTTTATTTCTTCATCCAAATCATTTTCATCAATTGTTGCTTCAATGTCTCTGTCGTATTCAATTAAACTTTGTTCCTTACTGATCAGCCGTTCCATGAATTCTTCCAGAACATAGAGGACTGGTTCCTCCTTCCTTAGTTCCCCATCAATCTTATTCAATAGCCGGGTCGTGGCAGATCTCACGGCTCCTCTTATCCTTTTCGTTCGCACACCGCCTTCAGCCATGCTTCTCCTTTTCTTTGTCCCTGCAGCTTCAATCGAATTCCTAATCCAACACAATCTTGCTCACCCTCTGTTGGATTATATCCCGGGTTTCGGCACCAGATTGTAAGGTGCAGGGAATAATCTTGCGCAGTTCTTTAGTTTCAAAAATACTTTCATTTATTCATCATTAACAATATTAAAACCTTGGGGGAAGGGGAAAAAAGGGGTTTTTTTTTGAGTCCCTGGAGCCCTCTCGCGGCGTCCACAGCTGAGCCTTAATTACTGGGGGACACCCCCCCACTTCGGGAGTGACGTCACGCACCCAGGTGAAGGTGATTCCCTTGTTAAGATGCCAATAGACTCAACATGCTGTTCAATTAATTATACCAACAGACCGTCCAAGAAGTCTGTGCTCCAGGTTTTTCGGTAAGTGAAATTCAGAAATTCTAGTATTATTTTATTTATGTTTATATGTTAGCAAGAATTAGCGGGTATCGGTGTCTGCGGTCACCACCTAGCTGTCAGCTTATTATATTATTAAGCCTTTATTTAATACATGTAAAATCACGTTGGTACCGGAGGTCTCATTTTCAAGTGCAACCTGTATCACAGCAGCAACAATCACATCCAGTTACAGAGCCACAGACAATATGATACAACACAAGCTTAGCTTCTTAACTAGCTAACCAGCCAGCTAACATTTAGCCTTCGAGTAAGACGCCAGTCCGGAGATGCATCGAAGTCAGAGCCTGACCGAGAAGTGTTAGGATTTAATGTTAGGCATTTAGGGAGAGGATATTTTGAACAAAAGGCTGAGGCTGTGTGAGGTTTGAAAATAAAGGTCCACCACGTTAGTTAGCTAACGTGATGCAATGATAACGTTGTCATATGAGCAGTGTAATGTTAACGTAACATTAAGGCTATACTTGTGTATGTAAATTAAAAAGTGGCGAACTGTGTGAAATTACAATAAGGTGTGTAGCGTTAACGTAATTAAAAAAACTAATGTGACATTTGACTGTCTCATATAAAATATTAAGATTAGTGTATGATATAGGCCTGTAGTTACACAACAATAGATAATGCACAGACAGAATATGGGGATTTTTGTTTTGCTAAAATAAATTGATTATGATCTGTTGAACATTGAAGTAATTTAAGTTGTACTGTTTGCATGTAAAAATGTCTGAAGTAGGTAGCTACCACATATATTACTTTTAATATCTATTTGTCTGTGTAAAGTTTTCCTCTAGGTGACCCAGACAGACTGGAGCAGTGGACACTCAACACGAGGAGACAGAACTGGACTCCAAGACTTCCTGTCTGTGCAGTGAACACTTTGAGAGTCATCACTTCAGCACTGACTCCAGGATAAAGACACCTTTTTTCATACAGTACCTCACAAAGAGTCAAGAAACGGATTAGTTTA
Organism: Epinephelus cyanopodus; assembly: GCA_026686955.1. Classification (NCBI taxonomy): domain Eukaryota; kingdom Metazoa; phylum Chordata; class Actinopteri; order Perciformes; family Serranidae; genus Epinephelus; species Epinephelus cyanopodus. The sequence goes on from CM048936.1 coordinate 770,039, forward strand.
AAATGATGAATTATTGTCCATAATACATTTAAATGCATTACATATATTACTAACTGTCATACATTACTAAGTACTCGATTAGGGTACAACTTGCTCTGTACTATTACTGATAAGGTGAAATTACTGACACACCAGTGCAGTTTAGTGTTCCCCTGATGCAAAAGGCCAAATGAAGATTTTATCAATCAAGGAACATGACATGTATTTGCCAACTTTAACATTTTAGTGCTTTTTATACAAAGACCCTTTATCAAAGTGAGAATTACTACCTTTTTCCCCGTACACAGTCTGTGAAGAACCAATGGAAAAAATATTCTCATAATGAGACAGCCGAACATAGCATGATTCCACAGTGGCAGTGAGCTCTGAGAACAGTTCAGTTTCCTTTTGATAGCAACAATTATGTTAATGTGGATGAATTGCATATTGTACATTCATACTCCAATTGTTTTGATAGTACAGTTGAATTTAAAATCACATTCAAATATAAAGTCGAATATCTACAGAACTTAAACACAAAACTATTTTGTGAGTGACAGCCACTTACTCAGCAGTAAGATCATTTTGGTGGTGAGTGGGCTTTTAACCAAGACAGGCTGTAGTCAATGTTGTCTACCTGTGTTTTTAACCTGTCATCTTTCTCTCTTGTAGGACACTTGAGGAAAGTTACAACGCCTCGACCAATGTGGTATTTACTCCACAGTAAAGAGGTTGTTTCACAAGAAATTAAGATTTTTCAAATTATGACACTGGGTCCTAATTCATAGGTTTTATAATTACTGTTATAAATCTTTCCATTTATTTCATGTGTACTTTTTGTAACCTTTTATTAGTGATGATTTCATGAATGCAAGCTTTGACTTAATTTTGTTAAA